>BSBM01000399.1:8710000-9387500 GCA_027924585.1 Larix kaempferi | reverse complement strand
GTCCTACCTCCTTCACTCATTAAACACAGTGTTAGTGTTTCTTCCATAACTTTTTCAATTCTTGATCATTTCAAAAAAGAATTGTATGGTGCACAAGAGGACACTAACCTCCACGTTCTATGAAAAACCCATTTCAAGATTTTTGCATTAAGACCTTCAAATGCTGCAGCCACAAAAGAGGTACTATTTTCGAGGTTTGATCACTTAGACAATTATAAAAAAATTATAAAATTACTAATTTAATTTTTGAAAAATAATGGCGCACAAGTGCTATATGTTCTCTACATGCATGCCCATTTTTTTAGCTTGATTCCATCATTTAGGCCCTCAAAGGTTATACCCACAAAAACATATACCTTATCATTTGCCTGAAAAATAAAAAGTGTCTGTTAGGAAAAATGAAAATTGACATAGCTATGCAAATTTTCAATACATAAAAGTTATATATTCGGAAACGTGATTCAATTTCCTACATTTCATCTTTTTTACTCAATGCAATATATTTTGCGTAAGTATCTCAAAAAATCCAAGTAAGTTGAGGGATGCCTGATTTTTCAGTTTTCTATTGCATCTAACGCGCCAAAAGTGACCCTCATTAGCTTGCACTGACCCTGCACTTTGGATTTTTATCCTTTTGGTGACTTAGTCCAAATTGATCTCTTTCCCACTTTATTGTATTATAGTGTAGGCTTGGTCAACTTTGGTTAATCTCCACTCCACTTGTATATATATGTGTGTGTGTACAATATATGTTGAGTTATGAAAATGCTATGTTATAATTGTGTACTTGTCTCTTTGGTTGTTCACTTGTGTGAGAATATTTCTTCCATTCCTAATATTGCACTCATGCCTATTGGTAGAAAATCATTAAAATTAGGGCTTTTGTAAGGCTCCACAACTTCAGTCTCATTAAGGATCTTCTCCATGCTTGGGATTCTCTTTTGAATTCTCTTCAAGTGGGTTTTGTGATAAACAAGTAACAAGTTCTTTCTTGGGTTGTCCTTGTCATTTTTGTTTTTCAACAATTATTTAATTTATTAATCACGAGTCTTTGTTGCGACTATTGAATATGCTAGTTTTATGTGCATGTTGCTAGTTTAAACCCATGAATTTGCTAGTCTATATATGTGGAATGGTTCACGCTTTCAATTTTTTCCCAAACTCCCCATTTATTGCAAAGTAACATGTAGATCCATATTTCCAATCCCAAAAACTATAAATTAAATCAATTCTTTGTCTCTATAGACCCCCATAAAACTTCCAATCATTCCCAACCTTTTGGAGAACAAATGCAAGAGCAACATTCTCTCTTGTTGGAAACCGTGTTACTAAACAACATCTCGTTTATTTATTCAGGCCTTTTCATGGATTTTATCTTGTTAAATACTATAGAGATACAAGTAATTCGAAGGGATACAACTTTTTCATTTATCAAGTATGTTTTATATGTGTGCTAATATTTTTGTACATGAATAACTAGTTTTTTTTAGAATCGTATTTTAATGATCCCCGAGGCATCATTTTAACTTCATGTTATGTTCAAGATGCAAGCTACTTGCATTTTTCAATGTTTCATGATCTAGTTGTGACAAATATTTCATGTGCTTCCCTTAATGTGCTTAAAATGGGGGATAAGACTTTGATTGTGTGCCATGTTACTGCCAGGTATAGATATACATGATGGCATAATAACCCTTATTGAATTCATGTGTCTTATTGTTCATTATTAGTTATGGAAAGCTAACTGATACTATCTCTTTTTCATTTGATAGCAGTGGTCAACCAAAACCAGAAAAGGAAAATGTCTTAGCATAATCCCAACAACATATAGCGTTGCAGGTGAGGCTTTTGCAGTTGTCACAATATTTTTTTTGCATGCATAAAAGTAATTGGTGTATATTCAAATTTGTTCTTGTTTCTTATTTGTGTTCTTGTTTCTTATTTGTATGATATATATATATATATATATATATATATATATATATATATATATATATATATATATATATATATATATATATATATTTCTATGATGTAGAAGCTTGCACTGCAAGTTGGATCTAGTGTAATTGGTTTGTTTACCGGTGTTCTTGTCCCAACACATGCAAAAAAAGGGTAATTTATGTGTGAAATACTTTCATTTGATAGTTGCATATGTGTAAGACTTTGTACATGTATGCTTGTATATAAAATATGTTGTAATTGTATTTGGAAATTTTCCTTCACGTTTTCTTAAGTTGTAGCCTTTGCATGGATACTCGTTTGCATATATAAAGCCTAGCTACTTATAGTGATTGTCTTATAGCACTAGAATTGGCATATTTCTCAGGGATTAAGTATTTTTTATACATAATGAAATTTCAAAATGTCCTCTCATGTTTTGATCTTATTAGGAGATGTAGAAACATTACCCAAGAAAATGTACGAAATTGAAAACTTGCCTTGTAATTTTTCATGTTGATATATTTTAGTTAATGATAGTTTAGTGATAACATTTGTAATTAGCAATGATCCATAAAAATACTGAGACTCACAATATCTCACTAAGACCGACATAGTGATACATACAAGGACTTAGGTTCACAAGGTCTCACTAAGATCGACAGTGGTCCCAGTAATTTGTGTGCATATTAGAGCCATTTTGCTCTGTGGTGTAAAAATGAAGAACAATTAGAGAACTTGAGTTAAAGAAACAAAATAATTGCATGTTGGTATTCCTCATGTAAAATATACATATAGCAAACTTCCATGGCATTCTCAAAATTGACAAAATGTACCAATATTATTGAATAAGCTTATTATGGTGGTTTCCAAATTCATTTTTATAATTTTATATTTGCATATTTTTTTATAGTTTTGGTATTCATCAAAGAGTAAATGTTACAAAAAATTTTATCTCCTCTTGTTTTAAAATACTAATATAAAAGGGAAAAATAAAAATGTTTATTGGTTTTGTGTTATCTGTGTTCTTTTTAATGTTAATCTATTCTCCATTGCCCTATTATGTTTTTTAGGCTTTGAGTCAGATATTCAATTGATATGGGTTCAGATTGCAAGAGACCTCGAGGAAATATTGCACCAACGATTGGCCCAATTTGCTAAGTGTTGCATTGGTGAAAATGGTGTATCCTTTATTCAACAAATCATCGCACCCGTATATAATACTATAGCAGTGGTAATTTTTTTGTGAATTGAGATTATATATGGATTTAAATGACTCGAAATGGTAGTTGTGTATTCACATAGTTGGGTTGCACTAAATTTATGGATTTCCTCCTGAAAGGCATGTTACTTGTTGGTGCTTTCAAAATCTACTTTTTTATCTTTATGTTTGATCAAGTCTTATTCTGCCACTATTAGTGCCTCCTGGAAGAAAAAAAGTCAAAATAAAATATGATTTCATATTTAACTAAACTTATTTTTTTAGTGTAAAATTTGATTCGGTGTGAACATTGATACTATTTAAGGATGCTAGTTCAATGGAAGAGCACTTGCCTTACAAGCAGGAGGTTGGTGGTTTGATTCCTCCATACCCTATCTATAGAAATCGATCACTAATTAAACAGCCAGTTAACAACAATCAATGCCTAAATAAATGACCAGCAAACAACAATCAATGACTAAATACATGACCAGTTAACTACAATCGATGACTAAATAAATGACCAGTTAACTGCACTTAATGACTAACTAAATGACCAGTTAACTGCACTTAATGAGTAACTAAATGACCAGTTCACTGCAATCAATGACTAAATAAATGACCAATTAACAACAATCAATGACTAAATAAATGACCAGTTAACAACAAGCAATGACTAAACAAATGACCGGTTAGCAGCAATCAATGACTAAATAAATTACCAAGTAACCATAATTAATGACTAAAACAATGACTAAATATACGACCAAACTGACCAATCAAAACAACCAATAAATGACTAATTATTTTTAGTCATGTATTTATTCACATTATAAGTGACTGGCAATAAATGACTATTAGTCACGTGACTAAAATTAGTCATTTATATGCAAATTTTAGTCATTTTTAGTCATAATCTCACTTTTTCTACTAGTGGAAAATTGATGTGATCAAGCAAGAGGACTCATTGGACAAATTGTTTTGGATAGCGTACAAGTACACATTGAGGTTGGGGATAGTCCCATTGAGATGTGGAAAACCCTAGCTTATTTATGTGATAAAGGTGATGATGTTTATGCTTACTATATTGAAAATAAAATCCATGAGTTAGACCCTAAAGATTTTGATAGAACAGAGTCATTACTTGTTGAAATTAAAACCTTTAATGAAAAGTTGAATAATTGTGGTACTAATTACAAGAATAATGATAATGCTCTTACTATTATTGTTGAACAAAAGCTACCTTCATGTTTTGATATGTTCATCTAAACTAGTAATAGAGCTATTGAAATCTCTAAAGGAACTACGAAACCAACTTTTGAAGATCTTTGTAAAGGTTTGGTAAATTAGAAAGATAGATTAATTGCTAGTGGTCAATTGTATAATAGTAAATCTCTAATGGAACATAGTAAAAATAATCCTAATAGAAGTTTTAATAAACATTCTAAACCCAATAATCAAGGATCTACTTCTAATGATGATGCTTATAACATGATGTCTAATAAAAAGAAATTATATAGTCCTTGTAAGTATTGTGGAAAAACCAACCACCTTGTAAGATTTTCTTTAAACGGAGACATGAACGTACGAAAGCAAAGAAGAAGTCTTTCGAATAAGATTTGGTGTACCTATGTGCCTATTATGTTCAACCTAGTAAGTCATTTTCTAATGTGTAATGGATAATGGATTCTGGTGCATCCAACCATATGTTTGGTATAGATTTATTTAATTATTATGACACTTAAAATCACACACAACATAAATTATCTATAAGTGGTGGTAATCATATTTCAATTTTAGGATCTAGTAGCGTTAATGTTCCTAATGGTACTTTGGAAAATGTGTTTCATGTTCAAGGAATTCCCATCAACTAGATTTATATTTATTGTACATATCAAAAAGGTTATAAATTGAAGCTTGGCCTGATGAATATGTGTTAAAAGATATAAAATATAACTTAAAAATTGTTTATTCTGGTCATTTTTACCATAATGTTGGATTATATAATTTTACTTCTTTTAAGTCAAGCAAAATAAACATTTGTATTCCTATGTTGCTCATATTGATGAACAAAGAAAATTATTGCATGAAATATTAGGTCACTTGAATTATGGTAAAATGCAAATGATGTCTAAAATGGTACTTGACTTACCTTCTATTTCTTCTACTAAAGGTGTTTGTGAAAGTTGTGTTCTTGGTAAACATCTCAAGTAAATGCTTGATAAAGGTAAAGCTTGGCATGCTAATGAACAATTTCAACTAATTCATAGTGATATTTGTGGTTCTCTTGAAACTCCTTTTCGCCCCATGTAGTCTATTTTCTTATTTTTATCGATGATTATAGTTGTAAATCTTAGGTTTATTTTTTTAAGCATAAAAGTGAAACCTTTGGTATATTTCAAGATTTTAAATCCATGGTTGAATAAGAATTTGGTAAAAGTATTAATACTTTGAGAACTGACAATGGGGGGGCAATCACTAAAAATGATTTTAATGCATATTTATTTAAGCATGTTATTCAACATGAAAATATTGTTCCTTATACACCTCAGAAAAATGGGATAGTTGAAAGAAAGAATAGGACTTTGGTTGAAATGGATAGATGTATGCTTTATTATAAAAGTTTGCATAAACATTTTTGGGATGAACTATTTGTTGTGCTAACTATATCTTGAATAGAGCCCCTAATAAAGCAGTTTTGCATGTTACTCTCGAAGAAAAGTGGAAAGGGATAAAACCTAATATCGGTAACTTTAAGGTTTTTGGGAGTGAATGTTGGGCTCATATCCCAAATGAAAAATGAAAAAGTTAGAACCCAAGTCTCACAAATGTATTTTCATTGATTATTGTGAGGAATCCAAAGTGTACAGGTTGTTTGATCCATCTATCCAAGGTGTCATCATTAGGCAAGATGTTCAATTCATTGAAGTCTCTCCTCCTCCTAAGTCTGTTGAGCCTCATGTTACCTTGAATTTTCCTTAACTTGCTATTACTCCTATCTTTGTTATTCCTTCCACTCCTTTTGTACCTACCCTTGATCCTATTTCACCCTCTTCTTCCAATGACCCACCCGAATGTTTTGAAGATACTAGTGTGGTTCCTACCACTACTTTTATTCATGTTGGGGCCCATAAAACTCTTGAATCCATGGGCTCTAAGATTGGTATTCCTTCTGATACTCATAGAACTAGATCTAAATTTTCTCTTATGACTAAATTATTGGCCACATATGATCCCTCTACCTATGCTCAAGCTAAATATAAACCTAAATGGGAGAAATCAATGACAATTGAATATGAATCATTAATGAAAAACGGGACATGGACTCTTGTGCCTCTACTCTTGGAAAGAATTTAGTTGGATGTAAGTAGACATATAAAACAAATTTTACTACAGACAAGTAGATTGAAAATCATAAAGCTCAGTTAGTAGCAAAAGTATTTTCTCAACAAGAATCTAGTATTAACTCTACAAAAACTTTTGCTCAAGTTGCTAAAATGAATAAAATAAGGAATATTCTTTCTCTTGTTGCATCTTATCAATGGGAAGTTCACAAAATGGATGTCAAAAATGAATTTTTGAATGGTTATCTTTGTGAAGACATTTATATGCAAAAACCACCTGGTTTTATACTGTTGACACTACAATTTTAGTGTGTAAATTGAACAAGTCTTTATATGGTGTTAAACAAGCACCTAGAGCTTGGTATGAGAAAATCAATGCTTATTTCTTGAATAATGGTTTTAAGTAGTGTTCTGATACAAATCTAGATGTCAAGCACTTTGACAATGATGTTCTCATAATAGTACTTTATGTGGATGATCTTCTTATAATGGGCAAACAGATTACACTTATAGAGGAAATGAAGAATAATCTAAAGAATGAAATTGAAATTACCAATTTAGGCCTACTACATTTTTTTTTGGGTCTACATATTTGGCATATGGATGATGGTATATTTTTTTCTCAACCTAAGTATGAGACATATTTACTTACTCGATTTCATATGAGTCATTGTAAGCTTTCACCTACGGCATTCCAATCTGGTATAAATTTAACTGTTGATTGAGATAGACCTCTTGTTGATGCCACTTCGTATCATCAACTTATGGGGAGTTTGATATATTTGACACACAGAAGGACATATATCTCTTTTGCAGATAGCATGGTTTCAATTTTTATGCAAAATACTCATGAAATTCATTGGAAAACATCAAAGAGGATTCTCATATATTTTCAATGGATAGTGCATTATGGTGTTTTGTATTCTAGTAGGGATACAGTTTCACTTCTTAGTTATATAGATTATGATTGGGAAGGGGATGCTTCATATATAAGGTCTACTACAAGTTACATCTTTCATATTGGTTCAGGCCCAATTTCATGGTCTAGTAATAATTTGATAACTCTCTCTTTCTTCTTGTGAAGCAGAGTACAAAGAAGCAAAGGAAGCATCTAAAGAAGCGGTGTGGATCTCGCATGTTCTAATAGAGCGTGGACTAGTACAAGAATATCCTACTGAATTAAGATGTGATAATTAGATTGCAATTCAGCTTCCGTACAATTATGTGTATCACTCCAAGACTAAACACAATGACTTGGATACTCATTACATTCAATATCCTGTTATGGATGTTGTTATTTTTTTGGAGTATTATCCCACATAAAATAAAGCATATGATATCTTCACCAAATCCATGATAGAAGCAAAGTTCGTGTATCTTCGTAGTATGTTGAGAATGAGGGAATTTGTCATTAAGGGGGAATTCTAGTGTAATGTCATATTCTTCCATTTATGTGTTGTTCTCCTGGTCATCATTAAGGGGGAGTGTTGGAATGTGTAATTTTAATATTACATTTGCAATGATGTCTAATATGATATCGTAAGATATCTTATCTAGCAGTGGAAAGCATAAATAACTCTAACATTATGTAAAAGGATTTATCCCACATGTATCATGGATAATATTCTCCTATTACCATTATTATATAAAGAGGTGGAAAATCATTTATCCCACATGTATTTTGGGATGTTATTCTTCTATACATGTTGGTATATAATAAAGGTCAAGGACAGCCTTTGGGCATATCTTTTGGAATGCATTGTAATGCTATTGAAAAGTTGTGAAGCTTATGTGGAGAGGAGCTCACTTGTAAGATTGGATATTTATGAAGAATAAAGAAGACCAAACCTGCATGTGTATGTTTCCCCATTTTGGTTTTTACCACGTTTAGAAGACCAAACCTTCCTATGGATGTTTCCCCATTTTTGTTTTTACCACATTTATTTGTTGTATTGTTCTCTTATATCTTACTTATTACATTATTTTTGTTGCTTGTATGGATAGAAGGCTAGACTAGTAGATATTTGTTATTGATTTACATGTTAGTGTAAATGTATTATTGTATGTTATGCATATTCTCAAAATTCTAACAAGGGGTTTCAAAGGCCTTATTAACTGTGCGTGCATGAGAGTGGCATCTTCTCAAATCCAATATAACGCCAAGTATAGCTAAGGATTGGAGTTGAGGCTGGTATTTCATGTATCAACATAGGGATGACATAAGATCATCTTTGAATGTGAACCCTCACTATCACTCCATTGGAATAATTCACCCTCTTCTCCCATTGAGATATTATTGGAAGCCTCTCTTGCCTTTATGTTCCTAGATGGATCAAGAATTAATATGTGGACAATAGGATTCACAAGATAAATCACTTCCAAACAAAATTCATTGAGCTTATTCTTAAAGATCCCTTTGTTGTGTTGGGTTGTTATTCATTCCTAGTTTCTCCTAGAAAATCGTTCATTGGTACAAGAAGGGTATGTGGTAGCTAGGATGGAATTATAACCATACTCAATGAATGGGAGCCACAAAAGAATTATTTATTACCTTCCAATGATGATTGATGAGATGCTAGTAAAATTATTGTTTCAATATATATATATATACTTAAATAAAATCCAGCACGTAAACAGACCGAAGATCAAAGTTCACAGGAGCAGCGGGGAAGGATGGTTCTTTATAATTTTTTTCTTTTAGATTTTCCTTCAAAAGTTCAAAGAAGGAAGATCCGACATAATTCTTGGGTGTCAAGACGTGCATCTGTTACTCAAGATGGAATTGGACAAAGTAGACTATGATAGTCCCTCCCCCACGAGACCCATCTTCGCAACAGATGATGAGATAAGATGTCGTAGTAATTTCAAATAGATTATGGGCGGTGATATGACATTTCGTTCACAGTCAATTAATGCGGCGGAAGAGCAGCACTCATCACCCAGGCCAAAAAATGATGGAGAAGGTACATTGTCAAAGGACCATGAATCTAAACCGAGTCGCGGGAAAGGGGCCCGAGCAAAAAAGGAACCTGCAGTTTTGGTGGTGGGACGGGAGATAGGAATCGAAGAAATCATGGACTACCTAGATACCTCCCGTGTAGGGAGGTTCTGTGGTAAGCATGTGGGTGAAATTTCCTTACGAACCTGGATGGAAGCTAATTGGGGAACATTACTGGATCAGATACAGTCCTTTCACATTGTGTCGTGGGGTTGGATATTGTTCAGAGTTCATTCAGAATTGGATAAACAAATATTACTGGATCGTAAGTGGAGTTGGGGCCCATCAAGTTTAATTTTTTAAAAGGTGGCAGGTTGATCTCAACGCTAAAAGAGAGCCTCAACATGTACAACAAGTTTGGATAATACTGTCGAGATTACCAATGATCTTCTGGAAAAAAATAGTGTGGCAGGAAATCAGAGATAAGCTTCGTAGAATCATTTCTCTGGAGGAAAATTGGGACAGTAAGATCAACAGAAGGTGTGAAAAAATAATGATAGAATTTGACCTTCACGAAGGATTATTTGAAGAAATTAAACTGGAAATGAACGACAGCTTTTGGATTCAAAGACTGGATTACTAGAAAATTCCTTTCAGATGCTTCGGCTGCAGACAGGTTGGCCATATTATCCGAGATTTCCCTTTCTCAGCTCAGCCTACCCATATTCAAAGGAAAATTGGGGTGAAAAAAACGTCGGGGTTGACACAGAAGAAGGAAATGGAAGGGTTTGAGGAAAAAGGTGATGAGTTGAACGCACCAAAGGAGAACGTACAGCCATGCAAGAGGATGGAAGGCACGTCAAACTCTCCACCCAGTAACTGTGATATCTCCTATGAATTTTCTCATATTAATACTTCTATTTCGGTACCACCAGTAGGATACATTGTTTCGTTGGGGGACAATAGTCCCTCTCCCAAAACCGCAAGTACGAAGGCCTTGTCAGTTTCAAAAGCTTCAAGTAATTCTTCTACTCCGAGGGCACATGAAAAAATCACATAGTTGGTACACTCTAGAGTCTACAACACTAGGGATAGGGTGGCATCCTTGGCAGGAAGGGAAGGAGTGATTTCTGGAGGGTTGAAACAAGATGTCATGCCTAAATTCCTTTTGGGAAGAAATTCCTTGTTAACAAAAGCAAAGAATCAAGACATGTTATACATCAAAGCTGGTAAACAAACAACTATAAATAGGGCCCTTAGAGCGGGGACATCCCTTCATATGGATAACTAATGCGGTATCTTTCCTACGATGTAAGGGGGCTAGGGGGAACCCCCAAAATAAATGCCCTTAAGAGGATGTTTTTTATTTTGAATCCTTTGGTCATCCTCTTTCAAGAAACAATGTCAGAAGGCGAAAAATCCCAGAAAAATATCGAACCCTTGTTAACATATTGGTCTTTTGATTACATCAATGCGGAGGGGAATTCAGGAGAGCTAATTACGGCTTGGAGCCCAGACCTGAAGAAGGTAGAATCAAGTAAGCACGACAATGTGTTGAAGACAGTTCTCGAGGATAATTCCACAGGAATTTCCTTTTCGATTTTGAATGTTTATGGGTCGTTTCATAATCGAAGAGAATTTTGGGAAAATTTATCTTCTTGTAGGATCTTGGACGATCACAATTTTGTATTAGGAGGACATTTAAACCTCACATTTTTGGAGAGAGAAGTATGGGGGAAACTTGCTCATTCGGACTCCCTAAGTAACTTCTTTATTTCTCTTTTCGATTCAAAGGGACTTGTCAATGTTCAACCAATAAAATTGGAGCCAACCTGGAGGAATGGGAGAAGTGGGGAAAATGCAATCTCTAAAAGATTGGATCGTTTTTTATTTCAAAGACTTTTTATTCAAGCTCACTTACAATAGCTTCGTGGATAGAGGATGGAGGAATTTCTGATCACTGCCCAATCATGTTTTCAATCATCATTCTGGAACAAAAACCTCCTTCTCCCTTCAAGTTCAATCCGGTTTGGTTGAAAGAAGAGGATTTTAAGAAGTTGATAGAAGATACATGGACCCCTTTAACGAGCAACTCTGATTCTACTTTTATGCAGTAGTTTATGTATAATATTTCCAAGGATAAAAAATTCTCGAAGGAGTGGGGAAAAAATTCCCGTGAGCATCAGTAGAATGAACTAAAGAAGGTGCAAGAAGGATTAAAGTAACTATATAGGGAGAATGTTGTAGGGGTTTTTCTAAATCAGAACTTAAGAATTTGAGAGCTCTGGAAGTTCCTCGTTCTATTCTGCTAGATAAAGAAGAACAGATTTGGAGACTTAAGAGCATAGCAATCGAGATAGCCGAAGGAGACGACAATACCAAGTTCTTCCATATATTTGCTTCACATAGGAAAAGTGTAAATACTATAATGGAGATTCAGAACGATCAAGGTATCAACGTTAGTTCCTTCATCGAAAAGTGTGAATCTGGGGTCTCTTACTTTAAGACCCTTTATAGTGAACCAGAAGGATTCCCGATTCAAGAAATTTTACAGGTATTATGACTATTCCCAAAAACAAATAACTGAGTAAATGAATGCTTCTTTAACTAATGAAGTCTCGAAAAAAGAGTTATGCAGAATTGTACATTCATTTCAAAAAGGAAAGAGTCATGGGCCTGATAGTTTTTCAATAGATTTCTTCTTCAACTTCTATGAACTAATAAAGGAAGATATTTTGAAGGTGGTCAGAGAATCTCAACAGTTAGGCAAGGTTTTGGGATCTATGAATTCCATGTTTTTGGCCTTAATCCCAAAGAAACAAAAACCAATAGACTTTGGATATTTCAGGCCTATTTCTTGTTGCAATACAGTCTATAAGATAATTTCCAAATTAATTGCTCAAAGGATAAAGCCGATCCTTAGCCAGATCATCGAGGAAGAACAGTTTGGGTTTTTGTTCAATAGAAAAAATCATGATGCGATCTCATTGGCCCAAGAAGCTATTCACTCGATAATCAAGAAGAAGCTTAATTCCTTTGCCCTAAAACTTGATCGATCTAAAGCCTATTATAGATTCAATTGGACTTTCTTAATACTTTTGCTTATACATATGGGTTTCGCAGTAGAATTGGTGAATTGGATAATGGGATGTTTAACCTCATCATCCTTTGCGGTGTTAATCAATGGATCTCCATCCTCCTTTTTTAGGCCTTCAAGAGGATTGCGACAGGGATGTCCCCTCTCTCCTTTATTATTTTTACTAGTAGCTTAAGCTTTAAGAAAATTGATACACTAGGCTAAAAGAGAAGGACTTCTAAAGGGGATTTTAGTCTCTGATACCTTGTAATTGTCACATATCGTGTTTGTAGATGATGTGCTTCTGATGGGATAAGGAACATTGGAAAATATGAAATCTTTAACACAGATCTTAAATCTCTATAGCAATGCTATCTGAATGAAAATAAATTTGGACAAGTCAAGTCTAGCTTTAAAAAAAATTCCTGAAGAGATTCAACAAAGGTTCAAGACAGAAGTTGATTTTTCCCTTAGATCTGTAAGTGAAGGTTTCAAATATGTGGGCTTCTTCCTCAAGCCAAATTCTTATTCTTTCAAAGATTGGACTTGGTTATTTAAGAAGGTGGAATCTCGCATCTCATGTTGGGCCAACAGATTCCTCTCTAGAGGAGGACGCTTGACACTTTTAAAATCAGTACTTTAGAGTATTCATGCTTACTGGGATTCTATTGCATACATCCCGAAAGGAATTATGACGAATATTGGTAAGCTGTGCTTTTCCTTCTGTGGAAAGAGCCAGTAAAAATAAGGAAGGTATCCCTTTGGTGAAGTGGACTACAGTGGCAAACCCAAAGGATCTGGGGGGTTGGGGGATAAAGAACCCGTACTTATTGTGAGGCACCTGCAACAATTAATTAACAAGAATACGCGAAATAGCAGAAATGACAGAACTCAGAATCACTTTTGTATTGATCACAGGCCACTTCGAGGGGGCAACCTCCTTTGAGCAAGCTCAATACAAATAACTTCACGGTGTCTTCATAGGTCTCAACACACACTTATATACTAATTCTAGGCGCCAATACTATGGGTCGAAACCATGGGCCGTTACAAACTATGGATCAACAATACTACGGGGGACTTACAAAGCATATGCGCCAACAACAATAACACAAACTATTGATCAAAAAATACTACGGGACGACTTACAAAGCATATGCGTCCAACAACAACCTACTAACAAAGTAAAGACATGGGTTCCTAACATCCCCTCCCCCTTAAAAAAAGCTTTGTCCTCAAAGCTTTAGATGTGGAAATTGTTGTTGAATCTGAAGGAGTGGTTCCCATGTAGCATCCTCGGGTTGCATGTCGTGCCACTGAATTAAGACCTCTGTGATAGAGCGAGAGCGAAGCTGACGCGTGCGCCGATTGAGGATGGCCTCTGGCTCCAAAAGGATGGATCCTTCATTATCTAGTTCGGGTAAAATCGTTTGGCCGCTGATGTTGGTGCCAAGAACTTTCTTCAGACAAGAGACATGAAAGACTGCATGAATGTGGGAAGAAGGAGGAAGTTCCAATTTATAAGCAACAGACCCAATCTGCTGAAGAATCCGATATGGCCCATAGAACTCTGGAGCGAGCTTATGACGCCCTTTGAGTTTCAAGGAGGATTGTTTGTACGGATGGAGACGAAGAAAAACCATATCGCCGACTTGAAAAGTGTGCTCCAAACGGTGCTGATCAGCTTGTTGCTTCATGCGATTTCTTGCCATGTGAAGATTGTCCCGCAAAATGCGAAGAATCTGATCGCGGTTGCGAAGGACCGTGTCAACTTCCTGAACTGGTGAACTGGTGGGGGTGTATGGGAGAAGAGCTGGAGGTGCCTAACCATAGACTACTTCATATGGGGTCATTTTAGAGGCAGTGTGGTAAGAGGTATTGTACCACCATTCAGCGAGAGGGAGCCACTTTGCCCACTGATGTTGTTGTTCCGAGGTGAAGCAACGAAGATAAGTTTCCAAGCATTTATTGACAATTTCAGTCTGACCATCTGTTTGTGGGTGATACCCTGAACTCATCTTCAGTTTGGTGCCAGTGTGGCGAAATAGTTCTGTCCAAAAATGACTAGTGAAAGTCGCATCATGATCCGAGACAATGGAAGAAGGGATGCCATGAAGACGAAAGATCTAGTCCATAAAAATTTGAGCGACGGAGGAGGTTGTATAGGGATGGCTGAGAGCACAAAAATGACTATATTTGGAGAGACGATCAACCACAATGAGAATCACTGTCTTCCCGCCAGATTTAGGGAGACCTTCAATGAAATCCATAGAAATATCTGTCCAAATTCGTGTAGGTATGGGCAAGGGTTCAAGCAATCCTGGAAGGAGTGTTGTTTCACCCTTATTGCGTTGGCAGGTATCACATTCGGCCACCATCTGTTGAATTGTCCTTTTCATGCCCTGCCAAAAGAAGTTACGCTGTGCTCGTTCATATGTTTTGAGGAACCCATAGTGACCGGCCGATGGAGAAGCATGGATTTCATAGAAGACAGCCTGTTGAAGATCTGTGCTCTGGGGAAGCACTAGACGACCCTTGTATCGCAGAGAAGCACCATCCCAAGAGTAATGTGGGACAGCAGAAGGATTGTTGGTCAAGCATTGGATGATCTGAGATAAGGAAGAGTCATTGACATAGCCCTGTTGAACAGATTGCAACCAATTTGGAACAGGCATAGAAATCGCTGAAAGAGAACCTTGGGCATCAAATGTGCGAGAAAGAGCATCTGCCACAATATTGTCTTTACCCTTCTTGTAAGTGATCTCATAGTCATAACCCATGAGTTTGCTAACCCATTTCTGTTTTGCCGGGGAGGAGACACGCTGGTCCAAGAAATATTTCAGACTCTGGTGATCAGTCTTGATGCAGAAATGATTCCCTAATAGGTATGGACGCCACTTCTGTACTGCATGCAAAATAGCCATCATTTCCTGCTCATAGGTAGAGGCAGCTAAATTCTTACCTGAAAGGGATTTGCTGGTGAAAGCAATGGGGTGTTCATCTTGAAGGAGAACAGCACCAATTCCATTGCCGCAAGCATCACTCTCAATAGTGAAGGGTTTGGAAAAATCAGGCATAACTAGCACCGATGTAGTATACATAGCTTGTTTTAGTTTGTCAAATGCACACTAAGCAGCAGGTGTCCATGTAAAAGCATCTTTTTTCAATAGATCAGTTAATGGAGCTGCAATCTTCCCATAATCCTTGACAAACTTGCGGTAGTAGCCAATCAACCCCAAAAAACCACGAAGGCTCTTGAGTGTCTGAGGATGTGGCCAATTGTTCATGGCCTCGATTTTGGCAGGATCCACGCGAACCCCTTGTGCTGAGATAATGTGCCCGAGATACTCAACTTCCTTTTGTCCAAAAACACATTTAGACTGCTTGGCATGGAGATGATGGTCAGAGAAAAGTTGCATGACAAGATCCATATGCTGGAGATGTTCATCCCATGTTTTACTGTAGATGAGGATATCATCAAAGAATACCAGAATGAATTTCCGCAAGTAGGGTCGAAATATTTTATTCATTAAGGCCTGGAATGTGGAAGGAGCATTAGCATGACCAAAAACTCATAATGGCCATCATGTGTGCGGAAAGCTGTTTTAGGAATATCATCCTCATGAACCCGAATTTGATGATACCCAGAACGAAGATCCAACCTGGAGAAAAAGTGAGCCCCATGAAGCTCATCAACAACAGGAATTGGAAACTTATCCTTGATGGTGAGGTGATTAAGTGCTCGGAAGTCAATGCAAAGGCACCATGACCCATCTTTTTTGCGGACAAGAATAACTGGAGAAGAAAAGGAACTAGTGCTTGGGCGAATAATACCTTGCTTCAATAAGTCCCGAACGAGCATTTCAATATCCGTTTTTTGGTGAAATGGGTAGCGATAGGGCCTGATGTTGGGAGGAACGCTGCCAGGAAGGAGCTGAATACGATGGTCTTCTGGCCTGGAAGGTGGTAATCCCACTGGTTCCGCAAAGACACCTGTAAACCGATCCAGAATTTGTTGTAGATCCACAGGAGTAGTGGAGACCGCTGATGGTTGCATCTGGATGGAATGGATCTGAGCGATGACACCATGTGAATTCTTCTTGAGGATTTTTTCCATGCGATGTGAACTGATGATGCTGAGAGAACCTGGTTGTAATCCTGTCAATGTGTGTTTGTGTCCATTCTCGAAAAACTGCATCCAAAGTTCGGCAAAATCCCATAAGATAGGGTCGAGTGTGCGTAGCCATTGAGCGCCCAAAACCACATCACATCCGCCTAAGGGCAAGGAAAACATGTCAGAGCGCAAGGTATAATCTCCCATAGAGATACGCACATTTCGACACTTCCCTTTGCAAGGTAAAGTGCCCCCATTGGAAATCATGACTTCAAAGTTGGAGCAAGGATGGATAAAACAATCAGCTTGTTTGGCGATCCGAGGGTCAATGAAATTATGCGTGCTACCAGAATCAATGAGGATTGTAAGAGGAAGCTTCTTGAAGTAACCCCTGACCCGCATTGTTTGGGGGGTGGTGATTCCAGCTAAAGCATGGAGAGATATCTCTGGCTGGTCATCCTAAGACGGAGGGTCACTAGGCGGTTCCTGAATGTCGACCGGAGCATCCAGTGTTTCTGGATCTTCATCACCCATTTCAGAGGCAGGCGGAGACTCCACATCCAGGAGATAGAGCTTTTGCTGAACACATCTATGTCCCCGAGTGAATTTCTCATCACAATTATAGCAAAGCCCCTTTTCTCTGCGTGCTTGCATCTCTGTTTCAGACAAACGCTTGATAGGAGTCGGTCGAGGAGCCTGCGGTATAGGTGGTCGCTGAGAACCCATATTTCGGAAGGGAACAAAAGTGGGCTTGGAGCGTTGTTGGGCTGCAATCTTGTCTTTTTCCAACTTATCCAACCCGAGTGCTTCCATCATTGTGTTGGGACAGAACATTTTGACCTCAGAGCGAATGGCATCCTTTAGACCACTGATAAAACAACTCCGGTAAAATTCATCAGACAATCCTTCGGTGTGGTTGGCTAGATTCTCAAATTCGGTTTGATACTCTCTCGCAGTGCCAGTTTGGAGAAGTTTAGTGAGGGATCCTGTGAAGTCATCAAAAGCACTAGGACCAAATCGTTGCAAAAGGAGCTGGCAAAAGTCTGGCCAATTGGGCTCTGGATGAGCCTTGATGTACCAACGGTACCATTGAAGAGCTTCCTGTTCCAAATGAAAGGATGCCAACGGAACTTTGTTGACATCAAAAGTATTATGCAGACTGAAGTACTGTTCTGCACGATAGATCCATCCAGTTGGATCGGTACCATTGAAGCGAGGAAAATCAAGCTTCGGACCACGGAAATTGCTGGAAGAAGAGAACCCATTTTCTACTGAAGACTCGGACTGCCGTTTGTTGTTCATAGCTGAATGTTCAAGATGGAGACCGAGAAATTTTTCATCCAGATCCTGGAGTTTGGCTTGGATGGCTGCAAGTGCTTCCTCCATGGTTTTTGCTCCTGCATGGGTGACAACCATAACCAGGATTTTTTTTTATTTATTTATTTTTTTTTGTTCCGACTAGGTAGGAAAACAAAAACAGGAACTACTTCAGTAAGGGAAAATTTGGATTTGGGAAAAAATCAGAAGGGTAATTGGGGTTTGACTAAGTTTTGGACATTGTTGGATAGACAGGGAAGCAAAAATGAGGATTTCAGAAATGGGGTAAAAGAATGGGAAAATTTGGTAGAGGGGAACAAAGAAGCAGAATTCAGAAAGGAACTCTGTGGTAAAATTTGAAGGTGATTGGGTGAAATCTGAGGAAGTTATGGCAAACCCTAAAAATAGACAAATGTGAGATTTCGGGCTTTGGGAAGGGGAATTGGGGATAGGGTCCTCAGAACTGAAATATGCAGAATGGGATGATAGGGGTTCCTCGAAAATTTCAAGGAAAATAGAGTGAAAAACTGGTTTTTTTTTTTTTGGGGGGGGGGGGGGGGGGTTTGACTAAGTTTTGGACATTGTTGGATAGACAGGGAAGCAAAAATGAGGATTTCAGAAATGGGGTAAAAGAATGGGAAAATTTGGTAGAGGGGAACAAAGAAGCAGAATTCAGAAAGGAACTCTGTGGTAAAATTTGAAGGTGATTGGGTGAAATCTGAGGAAGTTATGGCAAACCCTAAAAATAGACAAATGTGAGATTTCGGGCTTTGGGAAGGGGAATTGGGGATAGGGTCCTCAGAACTGAAATATGCAGAATGGGATGATAGGGGTTCCTCGAAAATTTCAAGGAAAATAGAGTGAAAAACTGGTTTTTTTTTTTTTTTTTTTTCAGTTCAGACTGGAGCGGCTACGGCTCGAAAGAGATCTGGAACAGCGCCGAATGGATTGAAAACGACTGAATCTGGAACGCCTTGCAAAATAGATCTGAAACGGCGCAGCAGTGATCGACAATAGTTCAACTGAAAGTAGATATGGACCCCAGGTATGTGCGGCTTCCTAACAGTTCAGGGGTTTCACTCGGCCACCAATGCTGTCTGACGGCTTGCGTATTGGGGCAATACCCCTCACTCCACGGCTCAGGTAAAACTGATAACCGCTTTGCCACAAACGACAGCTCTTGGTTACCTCACGGGTGGGAACTAGTCAATCAGGTAGGGGTCGTTGCCCTTTTCACTGGCAGGTCCTCTCAATGGGCCAGCTACTTCGGGGTTCCTGTGGTACTCCTCACAATGAGTTTTAGGGATTATGCCCAAGTACTTCCCACAGTTAAGCGGATAGGGATTATTCCCAAATCCGAACCTGCAACAGATGCGAAAAAAAAATTTGGCAGAAATTTCACCCAGCGAGCCCAAGAAAGTGCTCTGATACCAGATGTGAGGCACCTGCAACAATTAATTAACAAGAATACGTGAAATAGCAGAAATGACAGAACTCAGAATCACTTTTGTATTGATCACAGGCCACTTCGAGGGGGCAACCTCCTTTGAGCAAGCTCAATACAAATAACTTCACGGTGTCTTCATAGGTCTCAACACACACTTATATACTAATTCTAGGCGCCAATACTATGGGTCGAAACCTTGGGCCGTTACAAACTATGGATCAACAATACTACGGGCGACTTACAAAGCATATGCGCCAACAACAATAACACAAACTATTGATCAACAAATACTACGGGACGACTTACAAAGCATATGCGTCCAACAACAACCTACTAACAAAGTAAAGACATGGGTTCCTAACACTTATTATGTCAAGCTCTTGCAGCAAAATCCTTTGGATATTGACGAAAAATACCAACTTGTTATGGGGAAAACAAATGACCTCAAAGTATTGCCCAATTCATCTATTATAGATTGGTACATAAGTCACGAAAAGAGTCACAAAGGAGGTTATGTCGGGTGTAAATAATTGGTGCTCTCGTTCCCTCTAATTGGTAATTGGACGGCTTGGAACATAGGTGACGACAAGAGTGTCCGATTAGGGGAGGACCCATGGGTCGGTTCTGAAGGTGCTTTCTCGATGTCTTCAAATACAGTCTCATAGGTACAGAGATAGAATATAAAAACATTAGCAGATAAGTGGAAAACTGCACAGGACCTTGGGTTTGAGAAAGAAGCTGCAAAAGATCAGTCAAGTTTAATACACAATTTGAAGTCAAATTTCATCTCCCTGAAGGAAAACGTTCCAGAAAAGTTGGTTTGGACGAAGAATAGCTCTACAAGAGTCTTTTCTGCTAAATTGGGGTATTAGGTTCAAGCAAATGTTTCCTTTTCAGGAGAAAAAGTTTGGTGGTGGAATACAATCTGGAAAAATGTCGTCCCACTGAAGGCGAAGATTACACTTTGATTAGCATTAAATAATAAAATGTTAACTTGGGAAAATTTGATGAAACGGGGGTGGGAAGGACCAAGTATGTGTCTGTTATGTCAATTGAGCTGCGAAACATCATCTCACATATTTGCTTCCTGCCCCTATGCAGGGGTTGTATGGAGTGCGACCTCAAAAGAATTGAGCAGCTCATAAATGTTGTTGGCAGACTCTCTTGAACAAAGTTGTAGAAGTTGGTGGAAGAACCCCTTGGTACAATGTTATGATGTTTTCCCATCCCTGTTTATTTATGGTATATGATGGGAACAAAATTCAGCCATTTTTCAAGATCACAAAATTCCAAGAGAGATAACTAGCGCCATGATTGTGCAGTGGACAAGGGAGCATGAAAATATGGAAAAGCAGAAAAGGAAAAGAGTGATAAAATCTCCCAGTATAGATAAAACCTTTCCATGGGATTTTTTCGATGGATCTAGCCAAGGAGATCCACCCTTGGGAGGATCCAGAGCAATTATGTATCTTTTAGAGGAGGTGCAGATTGTAATTAAGTATGGTCTAGGTCACTGCTCAAATAATAAGGCAGAATTATCACCTCTCTGGCCTATCCTCAACACAGCTCTGGCTCGGAACATTCACAATTTACAGATATTTGGGGACTCAAAAATGGTTATAGATTGGGAAAATAACAGGATATAGATCTGAGCTCCTCATTTTCAACATTTACTGGAGGCTATCCAAAGACAAATTGAAATGTTTGGTTCCATTTCTTTCAACCATGTATACAAAGAGCTAAATGAGGAGGCAGACACACTTTCTAAGAGTGCGTAACTCTTGGTACCTGGAACTATTGTCGAAGAATAAAGGAGGAAGAGATAAATTCCGTTTTAGCAATTTTGGAAGTTTAGATAGTACAGTTTTTTGCGGAAAGTGGTTAACAGACAATATATGTAAAGTGAGAAACTCGGGAGGATAAAAACATTAGAGGCAATTAAATATTTTTGTGGAACTCAGAAATTAAATGTAAGCTCTTTAAGCACTGATGTAAGTCCATTTTGGATAGTCAATATTATTCAATATGAATAAAAGATGTTTTCCTTGGAAGAAAAATATATATATACTTAAATAAAATCATTTTTTGTAGCTATGAATTTTTTTATTGTATTATTAAATGTTATTGTTAATTTATTTAATTTTGACTAATAAAAGTATTGACTCATTTTTAAATTTAATACATACTGATAACCACCACCTCCATCATCTTAAAGATGCTACTTCAGGAAGATACTCACTAATATACACCAAATTTATTGATGTCTATCATTATAATTTTCTACTAACTTCCTATAAAACATATACAATGTCTTATGTGTATTGTTACACTATCATCAACACTATATGTAAGGGTGGTACATCTCTTCCTTGCATTATAACACCTTCATTATCTTAAAATTAAACACCTTAACAATTTTTGTACCCTTCACATCAAATTGTGTATCCTTCACATCAATGCATAAACCATGTGAAAGAATCATCTTACCTTTTCCATGGGCATAATTAGGTTCTTCATTATCATTGGTTTCAAATAATCTTTATTTTTTTATGGTTTCAAAGAGCATTCCCACCCTCTTTCACTATTGTACATGTTCATTTTGCAACATAAAAAGAATTATGGGAAGTAAAGCATACCATGGGAACCTTCTCCAATCATACCTCCTCTTATATTCCTTCAATAGTGAAATATGATAGTGGTTTCAAAGTAAACTACCAAATATTAGTCTCTTTATGAAAATCAAAATCTTAGCAACAATTTTAATTTGTTTTTCTTTGAAGAATGCCTTCGATTAACAAATTGGGATCAACGATCTAAGCGATTTAGGTCTTTTGAAGTAAGGATATTCATTATATATCTATAAACTCAATGGTACAATGATCTAATACCAAATTGACATGAACCTAGTGAGTAAGTCAAAATAGTCAACGACACTCAAACTAGATTCCTTTTTAAACAACTTAATTGTTTTAAATAGCCTCTTAGAGGACAAATCATTTTCAAAAATGTTGTGATCAGTGATTGGAATATCCCTAAAACCATTGTGATATCTTTTTTATGGTTGTTTGTTAGTTATTATGCACTCTATAATGTGTGTTTTCCATTGATAATGTTTTCAACTCATTATCCCCTTGCTAGGTATTCCTATTGATAAATGGCTTATGTTGTTTACTTAATGATTTCTATGAGTATTATTTCTAATGGCACATGATGAGAATTCATTAGCAATGTTACTAAGTATTTATGATTGTATATAGGTATTCATGATGATGTACCTTCTATTATGACGCATTTTCATTCTTAGATTTGTTAGTATATCTAGAACATGAGACTATTCATCATTTAATAAATATACCACTTGTGCACACACTTTCACACATTAATTCAAAACATCATTTGGTTCATGACCCCAAGTGGATCCTAAAATCAACCCTCATTGAGAATTTCTCATTGAAAATTTTAGTTCTTTCTTTATTTTTAATTAATTTTATGTTTCCAGTATAAATTTGTAGGCTTTATTGTCCATCCAGAGAGTGAAAAAAATGAATGATAAGCGGACCATAAAACCGTTAATGGTTAACCTTAGTTAACCTAGGAAAAACAATCAAACTTGTTTAACTTTATATGTGTCTCTACACATTTGCATGTTTAGGGCCATTGCATCATATCCCCTTGCTACAAGCACATGAATTATGAATACCATAACTCTAGGAACCTTTTGTATCCACAATACAACCATACTTGATTATTCAAATGTGCAAACTTATAACATAGGTGAAACTCCCCAAAGGAAACCACAACCCCATTGTCATCATCCATAATACCATTGGAAATTATAGTAGCAATCTCATCACAAAGAAGTTGTATAGAAGTGGCATAGTAGAAACACCAACAAACCTCCAAGATGTATGATGAGCATATATTGGGTGTATCCATCAAGGAGGATAAATAGCCTTGTGTTAATTATAAATGTTTTTCCTATAATGTGTTTATGAAGTTATAAACACCTTATAAGCAAAACAAGGAAATCCTTTCTTTATCCTATGGTACAAACCCTATATCTATTTCAAGTGACTAATACAAAAACCTTATAAAATATACCTCATTAAGGGAGACATTGATTTCAGTAACTACAAAAGTTGTCTTTAATTTCAAAATTTTCATCTAAATACTTAATTAAAATAAAAATTGTTGATGGAAACTACACCAACCATATTTAACATCGGGAAACTCCTTAATCACTTAACTAAATAATATTATTATATATCTCAACAATTTTATTAGATTTTCTCCAACTAGATTGTGACATCTTATCTAGTCTAATTATACAACACAATTGGAACAATCCTCTTTAGTTCAAGGATTCCTAAGAATTTGACCTTGTGGATGTTTAACCCTAGTTTGAATGTTGTGTAGCCTAAACAATTTTTTCTAAGTCCGTATAACTAAACTATTGGATTGTTAATGTTAGGTTTTTTCGAACCGCAATCAATTAAGCACCGTAAAGTGTATTGGATATGTGGTGCGAGGAGTTTTCATATCTGTGTTTGCAAGGGTTTGATCGAACCTTCTATGGATAAGGATGAAGTCTCCTAGAGGGGGGCTCCTCCCCCTCCCCCCAGATCGAAATAGTGGGAGCATGAGGAACATGGAGGAGGGCCCATCCACTAGTAGGCTAGAAACCAACACCGATGGAGGAACAGGTGGACAATCGAGAGAGGATATTGGACGCTAGAAAGGAGGATGTCTGCCCAAATCCTTCGAGATCCCCTCTCTCCATATCCATTCTAAAAAATTGCACGAGCGAATAGAAGTCTGGAAGGAAAAAGCATTGATCGACAAATTTATTTGGATTTGTCCCAAAGAGAGAGATCTCATCAAATGGATCAAAGCAACCTGGAACCCCAAAGGCCATTATGAGTTACAGTTGGGTTCAAAAGGATTTTTCACTATCATATTTTTCAATCAGGAAGATCGAGGTAGAATTATGGATGGAGAACCCTATTTTTTCTTCTCATTCGGTCTCTACCTCAGACCCTGGAAAGAGTGTTTCAACCTGAACAAAGAATATATGTGCGTCTCCCTAGTATGGATCCACCTATACTCACTCCCAAGCGAATACTAGGAACTAGAAATTCTGTGAGACATTGGGAACTCCCTTGGAGAATTTGTGAAAGTATCTGAACAAACCAAATAGCTAAGGTATACTTCTTATACCCAGATATGTGTGCATATGGACATATCATGCAATCTTCTAAAGGAAATCAACCTTACCTAGGATGACGAGGATTGGATCCAACCCCTCGAATATGAACATATCCCCTTCAAATGTAGGCAATTTCATGTGTATGGCCATATAAGTAGAGACTTCCCTCAAAAAAAAAACTCCTCCTCCCCCCCATCTTGTCCCTGAGAAAGAGAGGGATGATGAGGGCTTTACGCATGTAAATAACAAATGGAGGCATGGGCATAAGCATATGGGACAAGCGAATAACAATAAAACACTGATCACGAATAGATTTGAAACCCTAATCTCGATGGAAGAATATATGAGGGACCTGATCCAGGAGAACCCGAAGTAACATCAACAAAAAATGGATCAAATCCAGACAGATAATCAGGGTCCCCAGGAAAATCAGGAAGAGAAACCAAAATAAATGGAAGAATATGCACAAGAATAGGGGGAGGACATGGATCTATGGGAACTTGACCTCGATGAGATCGAGAGGGAGTGCAACAAGAAAGGGAAAGGTTATGTCCCAAGACTCCAAATCAAACTCCTTTAGGAGGCCATTCCGAGGACAAAAGTGACCCCTCAATAGGATATTACAACATAGAATCAGAAGGGAAATAAGAGGAAACTCCCGGAAGAGGTGGAAAATGATGCAAGTCACCTTATGACAAAGGTTCTTGCTTAACAATTACACACAACACACGTTTTCGCATAGACAAGATTTAAACAGGGTGCCATGAACTGGCTTATATTACTTCTACCGAAACAGTTACAATGCAAACTGCAAGGAATGAAATAACTATCGGTCGGACTCAACCTTTACAAAAAAGAAGTAACTGTGTGCTATCTCAGTGTGTCAATATTCACCCTATCTTGTTTCACAGCAGAACTCTGAGTTATGGCTCGATCTTATCTGCGTTCGGAAGACGTGTGACTGTTCTCTCCAATCTACAAATATTCTCCCCAGACTCTGCTCTGCCAAGTCTCCACTCTGCCCCATGATCCAACTGATCTGAACTCCCTAGCCTTCTACTCTACTGTTGTTTTTCCCGAGATCACTCTGACCCCCGAGACACGCATCCTCTTCCTGTCGATCTCCTCAGATCCTATAGACCTGCAACTGTCAGCACCCCTGTCGTGCTGCACAATCTCTCCATGTGTTGACATCTGTCATGATCCCAACTACTTTCAATAATTTCCATGAACTTCCTTAGCAACCCCGAACGGCTACCAGGTACTCTCCTTGACTTCTCAAACTTCTTCTGATAGGATACACTAATCCGTCTTGTCGGCCATATTGTCTGTTAGCTTCGACTTACCCATCGGCTTCCTTTGCATTCTTCACTTAGGCTTCACCAATCCACCCCTTCCTCCTCGCTTGGCTCATGCCCAAACCTGTCGATGTCGCGGTTCGACACATGTTGACCATTGACACCGCTCGCTCTTCCTGTCGTCTATCGACCCCCAACATGTCAACTCTCGACCTTATCTGGTTCTGTCGGTCACATAATGACTGCTCCTGCTCGACTTATTGACTTAGACAAGCCAATCTTCTTTTGTGCACCAGTGGTCGTTGGAAATCCCTCTAGTTGGCTTTCCTTGTGTCAACTAACTTCGACTGATCTACCTAGGCCCCGATGCTTCTGCATTAGACTCCCCAGGTGAAAAAGAACTCAACTGCTCCATCAGTCTCTTGAACTCTTCTTCGGAAATCCATGTCGCCTCCTGCAACTCATCATCTTTCCATCGCACTAAGTATTCCTTCTTCCGTGAATTGCGCGTACGCCCGACTTCGCGTTCCTCTATTACCTCTACGATTTCATCCTTCTGTCAATATGGAACCTGCTCTGTCCAAGTGATCTTTAACACTTCCACAGTTCCACTGCTTGAACCTTCTTCAAATTTGTACAGATCTGAGACATTGAACGTTGGTGAAATGCTCAAGTCATTCGGCAGCTCCAACACATAAGCGTTGTCCGAAATATTCTTCAGAATCTTACATGGTCCAATATTCTTCAGCTTCAGCTTGTTATATGTCCCTGTCGGAAATCTCTCCTTCCGCAAATGTGCATAGACTAATTCTCCTTCACTGAACGACTGTAACCTCTTCTTCCTGTCGGCTCTCAAATTGTATATCGCGTTACTCTTTTCTATGTGCTTTCGCACATCTTCATGCACTTCTTTCATATGCTCTGCGAATGATTCTGTATCCACGCTTTTCCTAGTTTCTGTCAGTAACTCGACCAAATCCACCACTCCATGTGGGATTCTTCCCTGAACAATTTGGAATGGGCTCAAACCTATCAACTGATTCATAGAATTGTTGTATGCAAACTCTGCTTGTGCCAACATGTTCTCCCACTGCTTGGGTCTCTTCATTGTCAAACATCTCAGAAGGTTTCCCAAATTTTTGTTTACCACCTCGTTCTGTCCGTCTGAGGTTGCCGATGATATGCCGAGCTAAACTGCAACCTCGTGTCCAGTTTCTTCCATAGGGTTCTTTAGAAATGTCCCATAAACTTGGTATCTCTGTCCGATGTGATACTCTTCGGAAACCCATGAAATCTGACTATCTCCTTGAAGAATACTACAGCAATTCCTGTGGCGTCACTTGTCTTCCGACACGGAATAAAGTGTGCAATTTTCAAAAATATGTCGACTACAACAAATATTGAATCGCTCCCTTGCTACGTCTTCGGAAATCCTAGCACAAAATCCATGCTCAGGTGCTCCCATGGGGTATCCAGTACAAGTAACAGTGTATACAACCCTGTGTTTTGAATTCTCCCTTTTTCCAACTGGAAAACTCGATGTTGTCGTACCCACTTCCCTACATCTGTCTTCATTAATGGCCAATAATATTTCTCTTCGACCAATGCCTTGGTCTTGTCGATGCCAAAATGACCTGCTAATCCACCGCTATCCAACTCTCGGATTAGATTCTCCCTTACGGACCCTTTGGGAATACACAACTATTGTCCCTTGAACAAGTATCCATCTTGGATAAAATAATCCAAGTATGGAGTTCTATCGACACTCCAAGGTTCACGACAAGCCTCCCATGCTTTCACAAAATCCTTGTCAGTCTCATACTCTGTCTTCATCGACTCTATTCTTGTTTCCTGAACTGTTGTCGTGTTCAGTAATGAAACTCGTCAACTCAGCGCGTCGGCAACCTTATACGACTTTACCAACCTATGTCACAACATGAACGTATATCCCTATAGGAATTTGACCCATTTCATGTGCCGCTAATTCAACTTCGACTGAGTATTCAGATATCTCAGTGCTTGGTGATCTGTGTATAACACAAATTCCTTGGGAAACAAATAATGCCTCCACTTCTTCAATGCCTGTACAATAGCATAGATTTCTTGGTCATAGACTGAATATTTCCACTTCACATCATCCAAATTCTCACTGAAGAATGCAATCGTTCATCCCTCCTGGCTCAACACTGCTCCAATTGTAGTTCCACTTGCATCGCAATCAACCTGGAAAACTTTGTCGAAATCTAGGAGCGCTAACACTGGGCTCTCAGTGACTTTTTCCTTCAACCTGTCGAAATATCGCTGGGCAGTTTCCATCCACTTGAACTCCCCTTTCTTCATGTACTCTGTCAGAGGTGCACAAATCTGACTTAATCCCCGAAAGAACTTCCTATAGAAACTGGAAAGTCCGTGGAAACTCCTTACTCTAGTCGCACTTGTCAGTTCCGGCCAATCCAATATTGCCTTCACCTTCTCTGGGTCCATCACCAACCCTTTACCCGAGATTACAAATCCCAAGTACACTAGTTCTTCCTTCATGAAGAAACACTTTTGCAGGTTCACCATCAACTTCTCTTCTTGCAACTTCTGCAATACCTGTCGAATGTGCTCCAAGTGTACTGCCTTGGTTCGACTGAAAATCAGGATGTCGTCTAGATAGACTACGACAAACTTCTGAAAGAATGGTTTTAGTACCTCATTCATCAATCGCATGAATGTACTAGGTGCATTAGTCAATCCAAACAACATGACTAACCACTCATATAGCCCTTCCTTTGTCTTGAATGATGTCTTCCATTCATCTCCTTATCTAACCAGAATCTGGTGATAACCGCTCTTCAGGTCTATCTTCGTGAAACACTTCGCTCCACTCAGGAAATCCATCAAGTCGTCCATTCTCGGCAATGGAAACTGATACTTGATCGTGATCTTGTTGATGTATTTGGAGTCTGTACACATTCTCCATTCGCCACCCTTCTTCGGTACTAATACTATTGGTACCGCGCACGGACTCAGACTTTCTCTGATCAATCCTCTGTCCAACAACTCCTGGACCTGTCGATTGAGTTCCTAACCTTTTGTCAGACTCATCCTATGCAGTGATTTGTTTGGCAGACTCGACCCTGGAATCAAGTCGATCCGATGGGATATGCTCCTTGTCGGAGGCAATCCCGTCGGTGTCTCATCGACTACTATGCTCTGAAACTCATCAAGCATTTTTCTGACTTCGATCGGAACCTTCTCCATTGTCGACCTCTCGACACATGGCCCTTTCGGAATGATAGCGTAACACCGTGACTGTTTTTCCTCCTCCGCGAGGAATTCTTTCGTTGAGCACATCAACACTCGCTTTTCCCAAAAGTTTCTCTTGTCGTGCTTACATTTGGCATGTTCCTTCGGCTTCAGCTTAAGAGTCCTTTGCAGGCCATTCTTCCACACTGTGACTGTGTTGGCTCGACCATCGTAGATCATCTTCCGATCATATTTCCATGGTCTCCCTAACAATAGATGGCGCGCGTCCATTGGGATTACATCACATAGTAAACTGTCTTCAAATCCTTCTACTTTGAAGTTAATAAGGCACTATTTGGTCACCTTCACATGATGTCCTTTCTGCAACCATGAGATATTGTATGGGTGTGGGTGTTCCCGACACTTTAACCTTGCCTTTTCCATCACCTCTGTTGACACAAGACTCTCAGTACTTCCACCATCAACTATGGTCTTGCAACACCATTCACCGATTTGCACCTTAGTTCGAAAGATGGCCTTTCGTTGTGTTGGCTCTTGCTCGTCGCGTTGGTCATTCAAAACCAGTGTCTTCCTGGCTGTCATGGCCCAAATTTTCTTCTTACCATCCTCACTGCTTTCGGATGCCGACTCTTCCCTCTCGTCGACTTGCTCATCCCTTAGATGTTTGGGTTTCGACTCCTCTGCAGCATGTAGGTTCTCTAGGCATTCATATGCCTTATGTCCCACTCCTTGACACTTGTAACAGATTATGGCTGGTCGGTCAGCTCATTTTCTATCGGATGGACCACTTCAACCATACGCACCTCGACCGTGGTTCTCACGACCATCAAGTCAGTTCTCTTTCATTTTCCCCCTTGTCGATGTCCCTTCCGTCCATCGATTCTCTTCGACATATTCCCTCCTGTATCCGCTACTTTGGCCTTTCGCGGAAACAGTCTTCGCACCCCGACCAATCATCCTACCTCTAGTCGCTGCAGATTTCCTCGACAGTTTCTCTTCTGCTTTCAGAGCTAACTGGTAGGCTTCACTCACTGCTTTGAATCTTGACAGCATCAATTCGTCCTAAATGGCATATTTCAAGCCGTTCGCATACCTAGTAACAGCTTCTTCTCCTTCATCGGTTTGTCCTAACCTTATTGACAATTTGTAGAACTCTTCCATGTACTCCTTCATGGTCATCTCTTTTTGTCGAAAGTTCTACAACTTCCGGACCAAGGAAATCACATAGTCATTTGGAAAGAACTTCCCTTTCATCTTGGCGACCATCCTATCCCAAGACTTTATTTTCTCCTTGCCCTTCTTGACTCTTTCAGCCTGCACATTGTCCCGCCACAATGAGGCATGACCCTTCAACCTCAAACATGCAGTCTTAACCCGTTTAGGATCTTCGATCTGCTCTATTTTGAAGTATTTCTCCATCTCTCTGAACCAGTCGATGAAGTATTCTAGATCCAGACTTCCCGAGTAGGTACGCATATCTATCTTTGTCCGACCTCTCATATCCGTAAGAATTTTGATCAGTTTGTCTTCTGGTTCTTCTCCTGCTGCTTCTGGTGGTTCCACTTCTTTAACTTCCTCATCGATGTGGTCTAACGCATCAGGAATACAACCACGCCTTTGGATTTCTTTGATCGATGCAACTTCATTTTTCAAAGTTCGCATTGTTCGTATGCACTCGTCGAACATCTCACGATCAACTGTGACTGTTGTGCCACGTGCTCTTCATCCTCGGACATTAACGCCTCTATGATCCATTTTCAACCTCAGCTGAAACTCCCACTCCGTCCAATCGCAACCGAACTTCAACAAGTTGTGCACAACTCTACCCAACCTCAGCTGGAGCTATTCAACGCACTTGCATGCTCAATACCACTTAACGTTCTTCGCTCACGGTATTCTCTTCCCGCTCTGATATGGATATCCTTCAAATCTCAGGATGCTATAGCTCTGATACCACTTGACACAAGTTGCCTTATGACAAAGGTTCTTGCTTAACAATTACACACAACACACGCGTTCACATAGACAAGATGTAAGAAAGATGCCATGAACTGGCTTATATTACTTCTACCGAAACGGTTACAATGTAAACTGCAAGGAATGAAATAACTAACTATCGGTCGGCCTCGGCCTTTACAATACAAAAGTAACTGTGTGTTATCTCAGTGTGTCGATCTTCAGCCTCTCCTGGTTCACTGCGGAACTCTGAGATATGGCTAGATCTTCTCTGCGTTTGGAAGACGTGTGATTGTTCTCTCCAATCTACAAATTTTCTCCCTGAACTCTGCTCTACCAAGTCTCCACTCTGCCCCGTGATCCAACTGATCTGAACTCCCTGGCCTTCTACTCTGCTGCTGTTGTTCCCAAGATCACTCTGACCCCCGAGACACGCATCCTCTGCCTGTCGATCTCCTCAGATCCTGCAGACCTTCAACTGTCAGCGCCCCTGCCATGCTACACAATCTATGTCTTTGTTGACATCTGTCATGATCCCAACTACCTTCAATAAGTGCCATTAACTTCCTTAGCAACCCTGAACGGCTACCAGGTACTCTCCTTGACTTCTCGAACTTCTTCTGACAGGCTATAGTAATCCATCTTGTCGGCCATATTGTCTGTCGGCTTTGACTTACCCGTGGGCTTCCTTAGCACTCTTCACTTAGGGTTCTCCAGTCCGCCCCTTCCTCCTTGCTTGGCTCATGCCCAAACCTGTCGGTGTCGCGGTTCGACGCATGTCGACCATCGACGCCGCTCACTCTTCCTGTCATCTGTCGACTCCCAACATGCCGACTCTCGACCTTCGCTGGTTCTGTCGGTCACATACCGACTGCTCCTGCTCGACTTATTGACTTAGACAAGCCAATATGCTCTTTCACACCAGTGGTCGTCAGCACTCCCTCTAGTCGGCTTTCCTCGTGTCGACTAACTTCGATTGATCTTCCTAGGCCCCGATGCTCCTGCATCCGAAAATCAGGCGGAAAGACCAACAAATAGTGAATCGTGGAAGTAGGGACCAAACTTATAGAATCAAGCCAATACCCCACGATCAAGGCAGCCTTTTCTAAAGTCAACAAAGTTTCTCAATGAAAGTGATAACATGGAACATTTGTGGGTTGAATCACCTCCGCAAGATTCGGACACTATGGAATAAGTTGTGAAATGAGAAACCAATGATCGTTTTCCTTCCAGTAACAAAATGCCAAGTGGAATTTATTAAGGAAATAGGCAATCGAATTTGGAAAGGGAGTGAGACAATGGCAATTGATGCAACTAGGGATGCAAGATGCCTTGCAATATTATAACGCCCCAAAGAAGTAATATTATCAAACTTCTTTGCCACAAGATTCTTCCTCTATGTTGACCTCCAAATAAACAGTACTTAAATCAAGGGTGTCATTACAAAGGTCTATGTCCTGAGTGAAATTCCACAAAAGGATACATTCTTGGATGCTCCTACGTAGATCCTGAGTGTGCACAGTACTTGAATAATTATAGATTCAATATCAGTAAGACCGGAAGACCATCTTGAAGGAAATAATTCGAACTTCAATACTTGGAAGGCTAGGATACTGAATATAATGGAAGAGCCTGATTTGGATGGATATGTATCTAGTGTTACTAAATATCCTACTTCTAATGCAGGGAACATTACCTTCTAGAAGAATCAATCCAAAGGAAAGATAATTATTTATGATTATGTGAAATACAACTTGATGCCCGTAATCACTCCATTGAATACCACAAAGGAATACTTTGACACTTTGACAAATCTTTATGATAAGAAGGCGCATATTTAAAAGAGATAATTACAGAACAAGCTTCAAAATATGAATATGGAAAAGGACGAAGTTGTGGCTTCCTTCTTCACAAATATATATCAAGTAAGAGATCAACTCATGAGCATTGGTGTGATGGTCGATGAAGATGACCTCATTCAAACCGTTGTCAATGGTCTACCATATTCGTGGGAGAAATTCTTGGCTACAGTAAATGGTCGAGAAGTGAAACCTAACTTTGAGAGATTGTGGCATGATTTCCTACAAGAAGAAGGGATAATCCAGAGCAAGTATACTGCATCCAAAGAAGAGATCCTCACTCTTGCGGCACGAATGAAAAGAGGTAAGAAATATCACAAGAAATTCTCTAATCAAGAGGAGAATAATTTCAAGAACTTTGATCAGTCTAAATTTAAATGTTTCAATTGCAATAAGGAGAGCCATTATGCAAAATAATGTCGTGCAAAGAAAAGAGGAAATTTCAAGGGTAGGTTTCATCCATGCTTCTACTACTACAGAAAATGAACCTACAAGAAAGAATTCACTCGATTATCAAGAGACAAAGAAGGACTCACTATCTTGTCTCATCTCTTTCTATACCCATTACCACTAGTGATGAGACATGGTTGGTAGACAATGGCACATACAAGCACATGACTGGATATAGGAGCACTATCACAGATCTGAAGGAAAATATTTTTTCTTGTAAAGTGTATCTTGGATATCATGCCACCTATTCGATCCAAGGTATTGGATCCACTTCTTTTCAATTGGATTCAGGAGATGTATTGCATCAGTGATTGGATTTAGAGAGGGAGGTCTCCACAAAGTTCCTGTAAAACTCATTCAATCCATGATCCACGACACATTCATTCCTTGTGAGTTGTGGCATAGAAGGCTTGGTCATATCCATTTCAAAGCACTACATGGATTGCAAAAGATGGTGAAGTATTCCCATGTTTAAATATGATTTTGATAGTGTTTGTAGAGGTTGCATCCTTAGAAAGAACATTAAGAAGAGTTTTCCAAGTAGTACCAAAATATATAAGGGGATCCTTGAATTGATTCACTTCGGTCTATGTGTTCCTATGTATACACCCTCCTTGAGTGGTTATTTGTATTATGTGATTTTCATAGATGACTTCTCTCGCAATCCATGGGATTATTTTTTGAAAGAAAATAGTGAAACTTTCAACAAGTTTCAATAGTTTAAAGCATTAGTTGATAATTATATTGGTAAGCACATTTGTGCTTTGAGATATGATAATGGAGGAGAGTTTGAGTCCCATGAATTCAATGACTTCTGTCGATATGCAAGAATAAAAAGACAGTTGATTGTACCCTACAACCCCCCGCAAAATGGGGTTGTTGAAAGAAAGAACAGAACAATATGTGAGGCTGCAAAATCCATGATGTGTGATCAGGATCTTCCCACATCCTTATGGGCATAAGCCCCCTACACTATTGTTTATATTCATGACATAAGTCCTCATGTTATCTTGGGAGAAACGACTCCTGAAGAGGTTTTCACTGGTGAAAAAACAAATATTGGACAATTGAATATTTTCGGTTGTCCTGTTTAGTTTCACATACCAAAAGAGAAGAGGACAAGTATGGAGCCATATAGAAAGAAAGGAAAATTTGTTGGATATAGTGAATCCTCCAAATCCTACAGAATCTGTGTTCTGTGACAAAGAAACATTGAAGTGATCATCAGAGATATACCATTTCATGAATAGGTTTCCTTCAAGCACTCCAAATAACTTCAGTGTGATCCATATATGGAGGAGCATGATACTCCTATGATGGAGGATCCAATTTATGATTCTCCCCTCTTAGATGGTGAGAGGGAGAATATAGATGAGTATGTAGATCCGCTTGATCCTGAAGAGCCAAAACATGTGGTAGAAAGATATATTCATGAAACTCCTACTGATAGGAGATCTACATGGTGTCGAGACAATTTGCAAGAGGAAGAAAAGCATGGAGCACCTCCAGGATCATCCAGAGAGCGAAAGAGACCTGAAATATTTTTAGGATAAGTAGCACAGATGAGTCACATCAGTGATTCAGAACCCTCTACCTATAAGGAATCCTCAAAGAAACAAGTATGGAAAGATGCCATGGTAGAAGAATACAAATCTATCATGAAGAATGATGTGTGGGAAGTGGTTCCTAAACCTAATGGGAAGTCAATAGTAACTTCCAAGTGGCCTTATAAAATAAAGCCTGCAGTTGATGGAAGTATTGAAAAGTATAAAGCAATATTTGTGGCTCGTGATTTCTCACAGAAATAGGGGATAGAGTATGATGATACATTCCCTCATGTGGCCAAGTACACTACTATCCGAACCATAATTTCCCTTGCTTCAGTTTTGGGTTGGAAACATCACCAGATGGATGTGAAGCCTACCTTCCTGAATGGTGAGGTTGAGGAAGAGGTTTGCATACAACAACCTGAGGGGTTTTTAATTCATGGGAAGGAGTCCCATGTTTTCAAACTTAATAAATCCTTGTATGGGCTTGAGTATGCCCCTAGGGCTTGGTATTCAAGGATTGATAGCTATCTTTTGAGTGTGGGCTTCTCCAAAATCGAAGTTGACCCCAACCTATACTTCAAGGTTGTGAAGAACCAACCATTGATCTCAATTCTCTATGTTTATGACTTGTTCCTTACTAGAGAGGAGAAATAGATAGCTCGGTGCAAGAGGGATCTCACTTCTGAGTTTGAAATGAAATACTTAGGCCTTATGCACTATTTTGTTGGTCTATAAGTTTGGAAAAGGAAAGATGAGATATTTATTTCTCAAGGAAAGTACACAGTTGATGTATTGAGGAGATTTGGTATGATGGACTATAAGTCCATGTCTAATCCAATGGTGTCTAATCTAAAGAAGCTGCATGAGTCAGATTTTGTATTGGATCTAGTGGATCCTACCATGTATAGACAGCTCATTGGTTCCTTGATGTATTTGATACATAGTAGACCAGACATATGTTATGTAGTGAGTATCTTGAGTCAGTTCATTTCTGAGCCAAGACATAGAAATTGGGTTCCTGCCAAGCATGTGCTTAGATACCTTCAAGGTACTATTGCTTATGGACTCAGATATGATTCCAGGTTAGAGTGATGTTACTTGGATATGTCGACTCCGACTGGGGTGGTAACATTGTGGACCGAAAGAGTACATCTGGATTTGGTTTTAGCTTGGGATCAACTATGATCTCTTGGTCCAGCAAGAAGCAGGGATCCATAGCCCACAGTACTATATAAGAATATTATATTGCAGCTAGTACCTCCTATTGAGAAGTATTGTGGCTTAGGAAGATACTTGCTATATTGTTCAGTGAGAAGATTGAGACTGCAGTCATTCACTCTAACAATCATAGATACATTAGGATCTCATAAAAACCTGTGTTTAATGACAAATCAAAACACATTGAGATGAATTATCACTGCATCAGAGACATGGTCCAGAGAGGTGTCGTAAGACTTCAGTACATTTCTATTGGTGAGAAGATTGCAGATATGTTGACTAATCCTCTGTCTGTGACAAAGTATAGGTACTTCCGAGACAATATTGGCATGGCATAAAATTCCTCCCTCACTGAGAGGGAGTGTTAAAGTTACATCATCATGATTCATTCTCCAGGTCAATCTTGTGTGTCAATATTGAGCATCATGTGTCGAGGTAGTGCCTTATAGGATCCTGAGTTGGACTTAGGAAACTTGGAGAAGAATATTGAGTTGTAAATTTAACAGGTCGTCCTAGTGGTCAGGATACAATCAGTGGATCATAGGAGGATAATTCAACCTAATCACCTCCCTATAGGATAAAAAGGGTGGCAGAAGTATCCTGGGAGAAGTGAATGAAGCCTTCATACATTTCATAAAAGAAGCTAGGCTGGCAGATGTGGAAACCATAAATGGATGGTTCACCTAGAACAACAAGAGAGGGGGAGAAAATCACTTGGCCTACATCCTTGATATATTCTTGATTTCGGAAGCCACTATAACTGGAGGGGGGGAATTGACAACCATAGTTCCCCCAACTACAGGATCGGACCACTGGCCGGTCTTCCTCTACTGGAATGGTGTTGTATCTTCGAATAGGAAACCTTTCAGATTCGAACATTTATGGATTGAGCATAAAAATTTCAAAACAATGGTCCAACAATGGTGGGAGGACCTGGAACCTCCGAGGGGATCGAGGATGTACCAATTCCAACAAAAACTGAAAGCCCTAAAATCAAAGCTTCGTACATGGAACAAGGAATAATTTGGGAACATCTTCAAAGAGAAAAAACGTCTAACCGAGCAGCTAGAAGAAATTCAAAATGAGGGTATAGAAAATGGATATGATGAGGATCTTAAATTTTGGGAGAATAGTACCCTCGAGTAGCTAAAATCCCATGAAAACCAAAAGGAAATCTACTAGAAATAAAAATATAGGAACCAATGGCTTCAGGAGGGAGAACGTAGTACTAAATTATTCCACCAATTAATCATCCAAAATAGACAAAGGAATAGAATCAACAGACTAAAAAAAGAAACAAGGCAGCACGTGGAGAGCAGGAAATAAATCGAAGAATAACTGACCAACTACTTCAAAAACATCATGGAAGAAGATAGGTTTGATCGGTTAGAGGACATAGCAAAGATACATATTCCAGTCCTTGTATACCAAATTCAAAATGATATTTTAACTATCCCAGTGGAGATGAGAGAAGTGGAGGACGCAGTCCATCAGATGGCTACAGGGAAATCCCCAGGACACGATGGCTTCACTATGACCTTCTTTCACCACTTTTGGGACCGCATCAAGGAAGAGGTCTGGCAGATTGTGGAAGACTAAAGGCTTGATGAAAGCTTTCAATGCCATGTTCCTGACTCTCATCCCCAAGGATCTTACTCTCTGAGTAATTTTAGACCTATAGCCCTCTGCAATATTATTTATAAAATCATTACCAAGGTCATTGCCAACAGATTGAAACCACTCCTCCCCACATAGTGTCCCTGAAACAATTTGGGTTTGTCGAGGGCCTAAATATCCTTAATGGAGTCATATCGGTTCATAAAGTGATACACTTCTTGAAAACGGAAAAGAATCTTGGAATGCTCCTAAGCTCGACATCTCAAAATCCTATGACAAGCTAAGTTGGAAATTTATGAAATATATGCTCAAGGCCTATGGCTTTAGCCAAGACTAATCGAATGGGTTTTGAATTTGACGTTTTCAAATTTTTTCTCGATCCTTCTCAATGGGTCTCCCACGAAGCATTTCATCCCATCAAGCGGAATAAGGCAGAGGGATTGCCTCTTCCCCTTATCGTTTATCTTAATGGCAGAAGGTATTAGTAGGAAAACAAAATCCATGGATGAAAGAAGTGAAATCAAAGGGTTAAGTCTTCACACAGGAGCTGACAAACAAACCCACCAACAATTTGTAGACGATACTATGCTCATGGGACACTCTTTAGTTCAAGAAACTAAGGGTTTCAAAAAATGTTTGGACCTCTTTTCCAAGGCATAAAGTGTGGAGATCAATAAGGACAAGTCACAAATATTCTTTCTCAATTCTCCTAGGATAACCCAAAGAAATATAACCTAAATATTGGGCTTCCAAGGGAGATCCATTCCATCCAAATACTTAGGTGCCCCAAAGGGGTGATCAGAAAAGTCTCATGGTCTGATCTGATTGACTGGATAAAAGGAAAACTTTCAAATTGGACCCCCCGGCCTCTCAACCTTGCGAGCAGGATTACCCTCATCAAATTCGTCCTCCAATCCATTCCCATTTACTTTTTATCGTTCATGGAATCTCCCAAGGTTGTCCTAAAAGAAATCAGGAGCCTCCAACGCTAGTATTTGTGGAGAGGGACTTCAGACAAATTAAAATGTCCCTTGGTCAGTTGGGAGAATCGATGCAAACCGAAATCCCAAGGAGGAATAGGGATAAGATATCCGGAAAAGAATAGTGAAGTCCTGGGAGACAAGATCTAGTGGGGATGGGTCAACCATACATCCAAACCCTGGGAAAAACTATGGCATGTCAAGTATGCCCAGAAGCGATTGAAATAGGAACTAATTCGATTCAACGAGGAGAAACTGGGCTTGCATATATGACATCTAGCTCTTCACGGTAGAATTATTGTTCAGGAGAACAACTTCTGGGAAATAAGGGATGGGGAAGAGGCTAACTTCTGGAAGGACTCATGGAAACAGATGGCTAAGATATCTCTCCATATTAATACCTCAATAATCCAAGTCTAATATATCGATTTTGACCCCATTTCATTTAACATGTAAATGTTGTAATATCAATATGAAATCGTGGTGAGGAGCTCAAGGCCAAGGCACCACCATTGCTTTAGTGTTAAAATTGATGCATATGGTTTGTGTGCTAACCAGGCACAATAGAAACCATAAATATCATGTAAATATGCATTTTAATAAAAATACCCACAACTAGCTATTCAATCCAACAAGAGTATTGGGGCATGATTTTTAAAAGGAATTGGGAGGGGAATATTCAAACCCGTGAACCAATCAAGTCAATCCAAGTGTCAATGAGAGAACCCATGAACCTTCAACTACCCATGTTGAATTTTGTACCCAATCATTTATTTCTCCCAAGAGTTGGTTGCAATAGTTATTATTTGGGGAAATGGAGAGGTGTGGCTGTCCCATTTTTGTGTATGGGAAAGCCACCATTTTGGAAAAATGTGTTTGTATTCCTTGGAAAGAAAAGAGCCATGAAATTGCTCCCCAAGCCATTATTCACCCTTGAATTTTTCTCTCTCACGAGTTATGAGCTTGCTGGGTGTTTTTATCCACATTTTTCCCTATGTTTCCTTCATTCTCAACTGGGTGAAGGGCGTTTTTGTGATATAGAATTGTGGGGAAGAATATGAATCCAATTTAGGGGTCCTGGGAGGTCATTTTTTCCATTTAAATGCATATATACCTGTGGGAGAAATCGGTTCTACTCCTTTTGGTCGATTTCCCTTCCCACAACTCAATTTGGGTGCTACGATTTGGAGAAAATCCATGGACATTTTGTTTTCTACAACCCACAGTTGAAAACGTTTTTCTATTCCAACAATTGTGCTTGTTGTGTGTAGAAAGAGTACGTTGGGGCATGATTTATGTGTATCCATTGCTTTCACTTGATCTTGAGTGCAAGCATCCAAAAATAGAAGAGGGTTCACATTTGGCTTGATAAACAGAGATGTGGGTTGGCTTGCCTTAGATGTGATGTTCATTTTGTTGTGCATGAGCTTGAGTGTTCCCATTCCTTATGGAAATCATTCCCAGCTCGGGGGTGTAAATTGTGTTGAGATATTGATGAACACAATTGGCCTATGGCTGGGTGGAACGTTGCAGCTGCATAGCTACTTGCTCAGGACAACTTCACCATCAAGATAAGTATTCTCTGTGTATTAAACTCTGTAATGTATTTAATTATTTATTGTTCTGATTATGTTGATGAATGCATGTGAAATGTGTGTGGATATAGAAAGTTTTACGTCTGATGTATTTATTTGATTATGCATATGCACACATATGCATTTTACTTGTTTATGAATTGTCAATGATGAATGGAGCTGAGTTTTTGTAAAAGCCCAGAATGTGAGTGTCATGTTCCATTCCTTGTGTTGGATCCATGGGAGGGGACATGATAGTGTGGTATCATAGCAATAGGTTACAACATTGGGCCTACATGGGACAAATATGACCACTTGCAAAGGTAAGACCCCTTCCTGATCACCAGGAAAATTCAAAATTTTCTCATTTTTTTGAAGTTTTTTGTCTAAGTATGTGTCAGTACAAAATCGGAAATAGCACCGAAACTATCGGTGAGAAATTTGAATAGTCACCGATACGTTTCGGTGAGAAATCAAAAAGTTTCTAAAAAAAGAGTTTCGGCGCGAAAACGGAAATTGTGCTGATCGGAGGAAAAATAATTTTTTCTCTGAAACAGGTCGGCGACAAAATGGAATTTGTGCTGAAACAGATCGGCGACAAAATGAAAAATGCTCTGATCAGAAGAAAATGAAAATTGCACTGCAATAGGTCAGCGACAAAATGGAAAATGCACCGATCGGAGGAAAATTGAATTTTGCACCAAAACTGATCTGCGACAAAACGGAAAATGCTTTGATCGGCAGAAAAATGAAATTGCGCCGAAATAGGTCAGCAAAAAACAGAAAATGCTCCAATCAGCGACAAATGGATAATTTTGCCAAAACAGGTCGGGAAAAAATGGAAATTTCGCTGAAATAGGGAAATTAAGCAGTTTTCCGAGGGAGATTTTTAGGTGCCAAAAATGGAAAATTGTCATGGAACTTATGCGCTATATTGCGCGAAATTGAAATATTTACAAAAACAAATGAGGGTGCTACCCTCGACCCACCCTGCAATGGCGCAGGGAAGCCACAAGGGGGAAATCCCCCTTGACCCCCGTCATTCCCCATGAGACATCATTAATTGTGAGAAAATTATGTGGTGATGATAGGACTCATGGAAATGAAAATTTTGCACCTTGATGGGGTAATTCAGATGGTTTTGTAATTTGGCAAAAATTGTCAATTTGGGTATAAGTCTCCATAATACATGAAAAATTAATTTTGTGTATTTCTAAGAATGTAATGAGGCTAAAATGCAAAAGAATCAATAGAAGGGTTCTTATTTTGAAACAGGTTTCCAGTTGTTTCAAATATCAAGTAGAGGAAATCCTTTAGGCTTGATTAAGCAAGAAATTCTCAATGTGGGTGACCTCCAAAGCAGACAAAATTTTTGGAAAGGCCTTACATGATCGTGCAGGAATACTAGATATGGAAGTAACTCAAAGTGAGTAAATTTTATGTTATCAACATCATGGTAATGGTTCTATCAAAATAAAATTGGAGGCACATTTGGGATCATGATCATGGTAAAATTGATGGTTAGCTAGCAATGTGAAGAATTGAAGCAAGCTTGGTTGGATGCTTAGTGACAAGGTAGTTCCACTAATGAGAAAAGATACTCAATTGAGAGTACTATGGTAATTCACATTAACATGTGGAAAAACATTTTGAATGGATAAGAATACACTCGTACAGATTGTATTTTATAAGCACGAGATGGAATCAGGGAACTAAAAGGAAGTGATGTTCCTTAGCCAAAATGTATGAAATGCATTCTCTATGCTCAGAATGTGCAATATGAATTGCATAGAGGGGTTATGGAAACCTTAGTAAGAGTAATTGGTTGTAATATGCCTTATGGAGGAGTGATATCCATGTCTAATCATTGCAAGATTAAAGGGACCAATAATGGACATTGGTGCCTTGGATAAGAATGCATCCAATGTACTATTGTTAGTAATATATGCAATTTGAATTGCAAGGAAGAGCCATGGGAGCTCTTAATTCTCAAATATGGATATTGCATTCCAGGAAAGAATTCTCAACAAGTAATGGAATAGGTTATCAGGTAAGGGACATGTAGCTTGTAAGATGATGGGTAAATCATCCTTGTGGGAAAGTGCATGCACGATGAGAGAAGTTGCAAGATATGAGTCATTAACTTATGAGTAAGTAATGAGAATGGGTAAGGCAATTCCATTCTCCCAAAAAAGTTGTCACTCATAGGAATAAGACATCCCAGTATGTGGAATTGGCATGTGGCTCATGATAGTGACATGGTGGCCATGCAAAGGCTGCTAATTGGGGAATGAGGCATTCCCATGTGTAAATCAATTGTGGTTCGGAATTGTGGCACATATTTCTATGACAAATAAAGAAAGTATCATAGTTGAATAATGTGCAAGGGCATATAATGGATCTTGAAAAGACTCCATATGGAGTTGGAATTGAACAAATTGCAGTACTCATAAGTGCAGGGAAGTCCAAGAAAGGTCAAGATGGACTTGACCATAATTTCTTAAAGCAATTGGAGCAGTAAGGAAATATTGATAAAGAGAGAAATTTCTCACCTTTAACTATTTATGTTTATAACATAAGAATTGTGTGCTTGGAAAGTAGCAAGTAAGAATGTTATACATGAGTATATGTATTGAATTGTTGTTTGGTGAGAAAATCATAACTAATGATTCCTTGTGTGCTCGCTATAGAGACCATGAAATTGGATCAGCTATGATGTGGAAAAGGAATTCCATGCTAAAATGAGGGATTGGAAAGGGATAATTCCTTAACTCCTCTCTTACTATTGAAATTATATTTTACAGAAATTTATGGCATAGAAATGTTGAAAATGCAAGAGATTAGATAGATGAAATGAATACGCACTAGTGGGCATATTGCTAGATATTGCATAGTGCATGTGAAAATGTTTTTGCATGTATATGATGTTTCATGTTGGTAAAGCTAGCGAAGTTTTACATATGCAATGAACCACTTAAGATAATTATTGTGGTTGTTAATAATTAGTGGTGTTCGCATTGGTTGTAGGACCAAAGACAAGCGAAGCATGGCTAAAGATGTTGATGATGTTGTCGCATGTGACCAATAACCTTATGAATAAAGGTTGGGGCAACAAATCTATGATCACGAGGTTGGTGGAAGGATGGTGTAATCCTTTGCAGGAGACCAACTGATCAGGTAACATCAAAGATGTTGATGACAGCCATGTATGCAATGGTTTATTTATGTTGCGTACAAAAAAGGGATTGGGTAAGAATGGGTAAGAATCCCTTGAGCCATATTTAATAATTGTAAATTGGTATGTATGTGATATTGAATGTATCTATGTGATTTATATTCCATCCAATATGGTGAGGTATGTGGTAGTAAGGGAAAGGATCCTTATACCATCTAGTTGTTTTGAATTGTAAATGCATTCATATGAAAATATATCATGCCATTTGTGTATGTTGGTTATGACTTTAATAACCAAAGCAAGTGAGGACTTATGGTCCTGTTGTGGTAGTACAATCCATATGAGATAGTCATGGTTAAGGCCATAATGTGGTTGGAATGGTAATGTTATAGTGCTACACAAGTATCCCATGAAATCCCTATTGGTTCTAATCTAGGATGAAACCTCTTTGCCAACAACCAAGGGGTGAGTAAACTCCTAACTTGTTGTTCGGGTGGAGAAGGAAGGCACCCAGAAAATTTAACCAACTAATTGGGGAGATGGTTGGGTAATGTGTCAAGGCATTAGCTAGACCTTCCCACACATCATGGTGGAATGCATGGCATAGCATTATGGTATTCATGAATCAATACAAGGCGACATTGAGTGGATATACATTAATAGATTATGTAAACCTTGGGATTGTTTATGCATATCTGTGGGTACATATGAATGATTGCATGAAGAAGGTAGTCATGTTTGATGGGGTACCAAGAATGCTCTGCTGGGATAATAGAGTTTTCTGAATGGATACGATTGTCTAATCATGAGGAATTGGAAGTTTTATTTAATTTGCAAAGATAATGTGATTGTATCTTGCAATTTTATTGTGATAACGATGCACATAAAGTAGATGTATTTCATTATCTTTGAGATAATAACAACTGGTAGTGTTTGAATTATAGAGTATTATAATTCTGAGATCACTTCAACGACTGTTGTAACAATGAAAATATTATATGCATGGATACTCACAAAGTGTTTGACTGATTGAAAATTTCAGATTACAGGTAGAATTTGCTTGGATATGGAAATGTGGATAAGTCCATAATAAAAACTGGAATCTACCATGTACAAAATCCAAAAATTATGAGAAGGGTTTCATGGTTGTGAAATTTAATTTATGTAGGGAACATACTGTAAATTTCAGATTTGAGATTTTGCTAATAATTACTAATGATTATTTGTCTTGTCTAGAATTGTGTCAAGAGGAAATGATGTAGGTGGATGTTCATGTTATGGTAGTAAGCGTAAAACCATAATGGACAGAGTTATACCACTTACAGGAGCTAAACAATATGAGGATGGCCTCATGGTTAAATAAATCTAATTTTTTTAGTAGACAGAATTGTAAACTCAGATCTGAATTAATTATTGATGTTATTGATTGGTTGGTTGTTTGTGAATTGTGCCAGGAGGACACGATGAAAGAAGACCGTGTGTTATGGCTTGCAAGAGCTAAACATCATGAGAAGGACCTCATGTTTTGGAAATCTAGTTTCCGTATGAAACATATTTGAGAAACTCTGATTGAAATTATTATGATGACATCTCATGTGAACTGCATGCTTGTGTGTAATGCAGGTGAGATGGTGAAAATATGCCATTAGGGAAGATGTCAACTGTTAAAGCTGAAAATGAAAAGGAAATTCCAAGAGTGGCTTGGGTTTGAGAAACCCTGCAAAATTCCTTGCGTGTGCTTGTCTCTCTGCAATGCTATTAATCCCAATAAGAGCATGGGTACTCAAGAGGATTGCATGGGCATTGGAAGCCTTTCTACACTCACACTGAAAGGCACTGGAGGGATGGGTATACCCGAGGGAATGTATAGCAGATAAGGGGTACCATCCTTGTGTTGTGTGAGTGGGTATTGTGGGGCCATGCTAGCCTATAGTCAAGTGAGTTACCTATGGAGTTCCTGGGGAGGACCACTGGTTTGCATAGGAGAAGGATCCACTCTATCTTATTATGTTGTTTTTATTTCTTGATAAACCCAGTAGAGACGATGGCTTGGAAATGGTTTTTGTATGATTGATAAAACCAGTCGGAGAATTGGCTTAGCATACTGGTTAATGGAATGCCTGATAAACATGGTCAGCATACTGGCTTGGAATTGGTTATTTGAATGATGTGGTGCAGTCAGTGTGCTGGCATAACATTTGTTTTATACATATGCACACGTGATTTGAGGCTTGCAGAAACTTGGTTACCTTTCGATGCACAACATGAAGAGCACTAAAAGGGGTGGTATGCTCGAGGGACTGTATAGCGGAGAAGAGGTACCATCCTTGTGTTGGGTGGGGTAGGTCTTGTGAGTACCATAGTTGTCTGAATTCAAAGTGGGATACCTGTGGAACTAAAGGAAGATGCTCATGTAGATAATTATTTGGTTTATCTTGCATCTTCTTGCTTATTTAATGTGAATATACATGTGTATATGATTCGGCTGCGGTTTTGAAACTCTTATTAAGAGATGAATCCTATGAGAAGGAATTTGTCATGTGAATTGACTCATTGTTTGATTATAGGTATTTCTAGATGCAAGGACCTTGAAGGCATTTTAAGGGTGCATTGGCCATGTGGTTGTCCTAAAAGGATTATTATGAGTAGCTAAGGATTGGAAAGAGATCCAATGGAAGTTGATGAAGAGAGAGAAATTCATTGTAGTTGTTGCTGAAAAGAAGGACATGGAACCTTGCTAAAAATAAAGAGAACATCGAGGACGGTGTTATTCCAAGGGGGAGGGGAATGTAATATCCTGATTTTTACCCCATTTCATTTAACATGTAAATGATGTAATATCGATATGAAATCGTGGTGAGGAGCTCAAGTTCAAGAGCCCACCATCGATTTAGTGTTAAAATTAATGCATATGGTTTGCGTTCTAACCAGGCACAATAGAAACCGTAAATATCATGTAAATATGCATTTTAATAAAAATACCCACAACTAGTTATGCAATGCAACAAGAGTATGGGGGCATGATTTTTACAAGGAATTTGGAGGAGAATATTCAAACCCTTGAACCAATCAAGTCAATCCAAGTGACAATGACAGAACCCATGAACCTTCAACTACCCATGTTGACTTTTGTACCCAATCATTTATTTCTCCCAAGAGTTGGTTGCAATAGTTATTATTTGGGGAAATGGAGAGGTGTGGCTATCCCATTTTTGTGTTTGGGAAAGCCACCATTTTGGAAAAATGTGTTTGGATTACTTGGAAAGAAAAGAGCCACGAAATTTCTCCCCAAGACATTATTCACCCATGTTTTTTTTCTCTCTCACGAGTTATGAGCTTGCTGGGCATTTTTCTCCACGTGTTTCCCTGTGTTTCCTTCATTGTCAGTTGGGAGAAGGGATTTTTTGTGATATAGAACAGTGGGGAAGAAGAGGAATATTATTTGGGGATCTTGGTAGGTCGTTTTTTCCATTTAAATGCGTATATACCTATGGGAGAAATTGGTTTTGCTCCTTGTGGTCGATTTCCCTTCCCACAACTTGATTTGGGTGCTACGATTTGGAGAAAATCCATGGACATTTTTTTTTGTACAACCCACAGTTGAAAACGTTTTTCTATGCCAACAATTGTGCTTGATTTGTGTAGAAAGAATATGTTGGGGCATGAGTTATGGGTATCCATTGCTTTGTCTTGAGCTTGAGTGAAAGCATCAAAAAATAGAAGAGGGTTTACATTTGGATTGATAAACCCAGCTATGGATTGGCTTGGCTTAGATGTGATGTTCATTTTTTTGTGCATGATCTTGAGTGTTCCCATTCCTTGTGAAAATCATGCACGGCTCGGGGGTGGCAATTATGTTGAGAGATTGATGAACACAATTGGCCTATGGTTGGGTGGAACGTTGCAGCTGCATAGCTAGTTGCTCAGGACAACTTCACCATCAATATAAGTATTCTCTATGTGTATTAAACTATGCAATGTTTTTAATTATTGATTGTTCTGATTATGTTGATGAATGCATGTGAAATGTGTGTGTATATATATTTTACTTCCGTTGTGTTTATTTGATTATGCATCTGCACACATGTGCATTTTACTTGTTTATGAATTGTCAATGATGAATGGAGCTGAGTTTTTGTAAAAGCCCAGAAGGTGAGTGTCATGTTTCCTTCCTTGTGTTGGATCCATGGGAGGGGACGTGACACCAGACTAGAATTCATGAGATGGGACTCACAAAAGTCAAGCAGTTCTGGAAAGTAGACACGAGCGAGGTGGAATTTTGAGAATGGAAGCCACCATAATGGTGGAATCATATATTCCTAGAAGAAGAGATTCCCAGACTATGGGACACTATCCAAGAGAGATGCATTTGAATCCAAAGTGGGACAAATAAACTAATATGAGGATACACGACAAAAGGAGTATTTAATATCAAGGAGGACTATGAGCTATGGACAGGACATCGGGATTCCCCAACACCGAAAGTGTTGAAGAAGATATCGAAATCCAATCTTTGGCCCAAATTTGCCACCTTTCTTTGGTTATTTGTTCAATGGCGAATCCGAACCGAGGATAACCTCAAGAATACAGGCGTGCTGGGCCCAACTCAGTGTGCAATGTGAACCATAGCGGAGGAAACAATGGGCCACCTTCTAGATGAATGCTCCTTCATGTATACTATACCCTCTAGGATAAATGGTCGGAGATCTTTCGACACTCCAACCGTATAAGAAGCATCTCAAACCAACCCATCAGGGAATGGGATTCGAATGCCTTCCAAAACTCCATTTCCAATCATATATGGGATTTGTTCCTCGTCTTTCTGTTGTGGGAGATCTGGAAGGAGCGCAATAGGTGCATGTTCTAGGATAGGAAATCCACTCCAAGAGACGTATGGACCAAGGTGGAACACCATATTCAGGAATCGATTAGGGAAACCAAATGGAACGAAAAGGACTGGGAAGTTTTCGGCTTGGATAAGTGAATTTTAGTTGAATGGGGAATATCCCGGTTAGAACAGATCCCAACCTTAGAAAAATGTAAATAACATCCCCCTCTAGTCCATCTTTCTGGTCCCCCCTCCCCCGGAAATCTCTTTCAATATGAACTTTGATGGGGATTCCAAAGGGAACCTGGGGTCAGCTGGTTTCAGCGGAGTCGTGCAGAACCATGAGATTAACATATTGATTATATTATTTGGATACATAGGAAATGACACAAACAATTCCGTGAAATTGGAAGGCCTTCTCTTTGGGCTCAATTTGGTTTCCATGGATGGATAGGAGCCCACCATCGTGGAAGGAGACTCCAGGATCATTATCCACGTGGAAAAGAAGTTACAGAATGGACATAGGATATCCAAGCTAGCGTACAGTTGGAGGCTAGAGTATAGACTGGAAAATATTCATACCCTGCTCAATAGGCCCCATGCCTGGACCTTGTCCACATCAAACGGGAAGGTAATAAAGTGGTTGACCACTTGGAAAACTTGGAGAAAGCGAGAAGCAACTAAGCAGAGAAGGGTAGCTGGATTGCTTCGAAAACCATGCTTGGGATAATCAATGCACCTAGCTAGCCACCTAGGACATTCATTCTCTGACGAGAAGAAGTGGTGACACATCCCAAGCACATGCGTCGCAGATAAGGCCCCATGTGACAGAAACTAAGGATGCTCGGAATAGTAATAGCCCACCTAACTCTGGAGACATGGGAATTAATGAAATTCGTACGCAACTTGAATGAAGGCCCAAGATCTCGTGAGATCCATGATGCAGAAGGGATACTACATTGTCCTCGGCCTACGTATGGAGTACCTTGATATGACACAAAGGAATATCGAGAAAGTAGGCACAATCCAGCAACTTAATGAGACCGATAATACTATGATCAAGGAAATTATGAAATAGGATAGTGGAGCAGCTTTATATGCAGATGGAAAGGCTCTGTCCACGCACAATGCTATCAGTATTCTTAATTCACTAGAGTGTTTGTGTGTTTTAAAGGAAAGAAGGCATTCAGTGGCAAACAGTGCCCTCCCTTGGTTTCTCTCCACGGAAACCAGGAGGGAATGAGTGTGGAAGGATGCAAAGGTAAAGGGGGAATCCAAGATCCCTAGATCAAACTATGAATATAAGAAGGTGATCCAAACTGATCATTTCTTCCGGGAGAGAATCCCTCAGACCATTCATGGGGAAATTGAACAAATAGAAAAAGAATTATGGGAACAAGTGAATAATTTCAAATTGGAAGAGGTTAGAGAGGAGCTGGCAGATTAGGTGCATGATCCCGGGATGAATTATGGCAGAACGTCGGCTTATGATCGCTTAATGGTGACCTACTGGGTGGTTAAGATCCTTCTTACCCATTACCTAATGGAACACTCAAACAAGGAATCCTGCAATGGAGAACCTGTTCGAGCCTGGAAGGAGCACAATATGGATTATCGTCTGATGCACATGAAAATAGATGTCATAGCCAACAAGATGGGGATTCAATTCCTTCCCCCATTAGGCTCAAGTTCTGGAAAAGGAGTATCCACTCTGGTTGATGGACACTCTCATGATGGTCGCGGCAACCTCGGCACCAGCACTAAGCGACTTCGGTCCCCGATCCCAATCTATGAAGCTAGTCCTTCCCAGGGTTAGCGCCCGCTTGTCACAATCCTTGTCTAATAATTGTGTTTTGTATCTTCAGGGTTATGTATTTTTAGTGTTATGTAGTATTGAGACTAGTAATTTTGTATATGGTTCAGTTTAGAAGAATTTTGGTTAGGAGTCTCTGTATGGTCGAAAGTTGTCTATTATGTATGGCCTAGAGGTTTTTTTTAAGGACGGGAAATGTCCTTTTGAGATTCTATAGGTTGAAGTGTCTCATGTCAATTTTAGCAATGGTATATCATGCATCTGGGTTGTTATTAAGTCGGTAGGGTCTTTTGTAATGGAAGCCATGTAACCTTTTGAAGCAGTAATATAATATCTTACTTATAATAAAAAGTATTGGATTTTTAGAATTGGAGTAAGAGGTCGTTGTATCATGTTAAGGAAAAAATTATCAAATTTGTTTATACTCATTTTTTCTTTTATAGTTAAAAAAAATGTATGTAAGTGTCTTGTTCAAATTTATCTAAAGGCTTATGATTTCTTACTCTTTTACTTGTAGATGAGTGGGAATTCCAAGTCACCAATTTTTTGTGTAACATACCCAGCCATGGAACACCACACCAAGGTCAGGTACCAGCACTTATCAAATGGGAAGGATGAATCTAAGTTATGCACAGCGGAGTAATACTATATAAGGTTAGGCTAACATGCCAATCAAATAAAAACTATTTAAAACAATCATGCACCTACAAGGAAGACATCCCTTCCAGTGCAATAATTCCTCATTCTGCATGCAATGTAGTGTAATGACACATGAATACATTCAAACCAGAAATCATTCACATGTTTACTAAATTCCATCACACCTATGGGAAGCCACTCATCACCATATAACCAACTAAATAAATCAGATTTACGTACATTCACGGAACTCATTTTACTACAGTAACCAATCAGTATTTCTATATTTCTTTAAAGCAGAATTATACACTAATGTATATCATATCTAATGCATATAATTTCATGTCCCAAATTTGGAATTGGGTCACAATGGCCTAATCACATTAGCCATATTCATTAGAGTTTGTAAAATTGATGTTAAGGGTCAAATAATTGTCATCGAGGAAAATTACTAGTTTCCTAGGTTTGGGGTGGAAGCTTTGGGATTTGGAATAAGGGGGATAATAAATGATGTTTAGACATTAGAAGGGTTCAAGTATTTAATAAATAGAGTGAATAAAGAAATTCAAGAGAAATCCTAGGTGACAAATGGTTTTGGAGACATATGGAGGATGTGGGACCCACACTAGCTTGATTTTTCATAATACATGGTATCTCTCTTTTGCAAATTCGAATTAATGGGAATGTGAACACTCTTGGGTGAGTTGGTAAGTCATAACACATGTCATTGAGCATCTTAGGTCGAATTGGGAAGGATTGGTAACCTCCATGGAAGATAAAGAGTCAAAGTGGAAGTTTGTGGACACTTGGGCTAGATTCCCTAGCCCCTATGACACCAATGATGGAGCATCTATGACAACTATGACAAATTGCAGACCTGACCTCTGACATCTTACCACTATGACATGTCAGCCCCAAAAATAGGCTCAAGGAAGGCGAATTTGGGAGTTGGAGAAGCCAAAGAGACTCAAAATCAAATTTGGGAGAAGATGGAAGGTTGGAACTAGGAGACAAGTGGCAAATGTGGAATATTTCCTAAATGGAAATCTATTGAATCTATTGAGAGGATTTCGACCCTTAGAAGGCTAATGTTGGTTATAAAATGTAGAAATGAAGTATGAGAATATATTTTGATCATTTTTAGAATTTGCAATTGCATTTGTGAAGAGGGAGAGCTAGTGGATGACTAGTTTCTTGCCTTAGCCAATTTCGAGGGTGAAAGATTCCCATCCAAGTTGGTAATTGGAAAGGCCATTCAGAACTTTCATTTGGAGCTTTAATGGAGTCTTTATTTGCAAGTTTAAGCTACAGGGAATCTCATAGTTTCTTCTATTGCAGCTCACTCCTTCAACCATTTCCGTTTTTTATAGCATATTCTTGATCCTTGAGGGAGGGCGTTTTTGGTGAGCTATTGTACTCTTTGGGGGAGATTCTAATGCCCCATTTATTTTGTAATATGAATTAAATACTCTGTTCTTCATCTCCAAAAAGTTTCAGGTCGAAATTCCAAGTAGAAATGTATAAATCTCAATTTTAATGAAAGAACAGTGTCATTTCCCCACTACCTTGTTGTGAATCAATGTAATGCTGATGATTTCGAATGAATGGGTGATTCTATGATATATTTGTGATAAATATACTGCCATGTATGTCTTATACAAGTTTCATGTACTGTATTTGAGAATTTGAAGCATTTTTACTCAGTTTAGTCGTATTGGGAGGTGAAATAGTGCCATTTCCCCAAGGGTCGAATTGGGGATTTTTGCAGTTGAATGGGAGAGGGTGAGAACAGTTGTAATAAACCATTAATGGTGCATATGAGACCTTAATAACATACTTAACACATTACATACCTCTGTTCATAAATTTGAGTGGGTTTGGAGGCATTTGGGAAGCCATTTTCAGTACTTACCTTAGGGGGATTTGAACCCCAAATTACTAGTAAAATTGCATACTTGGTCCAGAATCTTAAGAGAGTTTTAAGAGGTATTTTTGTGGCCATATTTCATCCCTAAACATCATATTCAAGTACTAATATCATTAATACACCTTCCTTGAATATTTGAAGGGATTTGGATTCAATTTGAGACCTAGAGACCAATACTAGTCAAAGGGAAATCACTAGTAAAGTTACCTACATTGACCAGAATTGAAAGAGGATTTGCAGAAGTATTTTAAAGGTCCAAAGGCATCCCTGAAACACATATTTATTTTCTAATATCATTCATATACCTTCTCATAATATTTGGGATCATTTGGGGCAAATTTGGGACCTAGATATCAAAACTAGTCAAAGGTCTAACTAGGGAAAAAAAGTGAAAAATTGCCATTTTGATAAAACTCCTAACAAGGGACATTACAGTGGTATCAGAGCATGGTCCTTGCACCTATGGATTAGGTACATACATTCAAGAATAATTGGCATCCATGTCTTGCTATTATGATGAATCCTATGAGTACAATTCTTATGAGGAATATGCAGATGCTTATGAGCAATATGAAGTAGAATGTGAATGGTATGAGGAAGAGGTGCCATCATGCAACACTTCTTACAATTTCAAGAGAAATGAATATTATTCTTATGAATTTAAATCTGATGAATATGAGTGTGTCACACCAACCAAGGATAATTCTATGAGTGAGTTCCAAAGATGGAGAGGAAAATATAAAACCTTGCCTCAACAATAACAAAAATATCAAGAATATCTTTCTTTTAGCAAAAATACACAAAATTCCATGTCTTTTGAGTACTATGCTGAACATGTTTTTGAAAATAGGCCCAAAAATGAAGATGTGGAGTTAGTGAAGAAAGTTTTATGCCCTTCTTGTAAAAACCCTTGGAGCAAGTATCATATATGTGTGCATGAAATGATGTCCTCCTTGAGGAGAGCTTTTGAGATTTATTCAAGAAGAGATTCCAAATATATTGATCCTAAGGAAAACAAGGGGAAAAATGTATCAGCTTGCTTTAAGGAGAAAAAGGAAGAGACATCACAAGAGCATGAAGAAGATTCTATTGAAAATATGGAAGATCATTTCGAGACACCTTCTAGCTTAGACATGAACCAAAGAGCATCTACTGATGGATGCTTAAACTATGAAGGAGTACCTACTGATGGGTGCTCACACCTCTATGTTGGTGACATAGAGATCACTTTTGAAAGTGTTTCTACAAGTGCAAGTTTCATTAAGCATGATAATGAAGACCTTGTAGCAGTTGAAGAAGAACCAAGATCAACTTCCCCATCACCACTTGAGCTTCATGAAGTTGGTCCAAGCAAAATTGAAGAAGATGAGGAGGTTCATTTGCAAGAGCCTCATTTTCTTGAAGGGTCCTTAAAGATGAATGAAAATAAGATCCAAAAGTACCTCAGCATTCTCCATGACACTCAAGCATTGGTGTCAAATTCTTGTTGGAGAGCTACTTCATTGGAGGAAACATCCTTCCTTGAAGACATGGAGAAGATTCAAAGAGCAATCTGCCACATCAAAGATTGTCAAATGGTAGATTGTTTGGAGGATTCTCATGACATGGTGGATCATGAGAAATGTGGGAATTTGAATGTGCTTAATGTGTTTGAAGATGAACTTGAAGAGATCCAAACACTTGATGTGGTGGAAGAGGAACTTGAATTGTCTCTTGATGAAGCTTATGCAATTTTTAAAGAAGAGCATGATTCCTCTACATGGGAACCAATCTATGACAAAGGTTTCCCACTTTTGAAGGAGCTGCATGATACTACCCACATGGATCCTTCCCATGATGAAACTTCTGCACTTTTTGATCATTTGGGTGAGTTAGTTCATTCTCCTACATCCTACAATTCCATGTTTTGCAGTATTAGTCTCAATGAAGTATGGGTGAAAGGGTTCTTTTTGATGGTGCCACATGAGGAGTATGGAACTCCTAGATTTACCTTTTATGATGACATGGTTGGAGCACATTCTTATTCACATTTGCAGCAACATTATTTGTCACTTTATGCTGATGCAAATCTACATGGATGCACCTATGATATGCATTTGATTCACTTGAAGACTCATGGTTTTTCTTGCTCAACATTTGATTCATTTGATGTTGGAGGAACTTCATCCAACACTTGGGAGAATAGATTTATGATTGGAGAACATTTTTGTTGGCAGCCAAATACTTTGTTATATTTTTATGATTCTCACATTCATGGATGTATGGGTGAGACTTCTTTGAGTCATTTGAAGTCTCCTTGTTTTTTCTGCTCATTATTTGGTTCAGATTTTAGTGGAGATTCTTCATTCACTTCTTCGATGAAAGAATACATGGCTGAATATTTTGATGCATATCACATCCTTTTGGAGCAGCATTATAGGACATGGGATCATCACCTATGTCATTGGAGCAGATTTGATTGGTCACTTGAAGCTTCTATGCACTTGGAAAATGGTGGTCTACTTGCTTGGAGGTATAAGCACTTTCATGACTCTTTGATGAAGCATATCCTTGATGTACATTTTCATTATGTTGTTATGTACTTTGATGATATATATTTGGTACTCATGATGTTTGGAAGAATTCATACAAGAAAATGGGATCCAGGAATCCTCTTATCTAATGGTGTAGGTTGGAGAGCACTCTTAATTGTTGGGGTGCAATACAAGCAATGGGACCCTGGAATAATTTTTGTCTCATTGGTTTTATTTTTTGGGGGGAAGCAAGCAGTATGGGAGATAGATTCCCCACTTGATAAAGTGATTTTAATCAAAGTAGTGCAGCAGCAAGCATGGTGGTTCCTCTCTAAAATATTCATGGAAACTCAAAGACTCAAGGTTTGGCAATTCAATGGCAACTTCAAAGAATTATACATAAAGCAGGTTCTTCAACACCCATGTTTGAAATTGCTTGAGGACAAGCAATATTGGGAATGGAGGATTTGTCATGTACCAAATTTGGAATTGGGTCACAATGGCCTAATCACATTAGCCATATTCATTAGAGTTTGTAAAATTGATGTTAAGGGTCAAATAATTGCCAAGGAGGAAAATTACTAGTTTCTTAGGTTTGGGGTGGAAGCTTTGGGATTTGGAATAAGGGGGATAATAAATGATGTTTAGACATTAGAAGGGTTCAAGTATTTAATAAATAGAGTGAATAAAGAAATTCAAGAGAAATCCTAGGTGACAAATGGTTTTGGAGACATATGGAGGATGTGGGACCCACACTAGCTTGATTTTTCATAATACATGGTATCTCTCTTTTGCAAATTCGAATTAATGGGAATGTGAACACTCTTGGGTGAGTTGGTAAGTCATAACACATGTCATTGAGCATCTTAGTTCGAATTGGGAAGGATTGGTAACCTCCATGGAAGATAAAGAGTCAAAGTGGAAGTTTGTGGACACTTGGGCTAGATTCCCTAGCCCCTATGACACCAATGATGGAGCATCTATGACAACTATGACAAATTGCAGACCTGGCCTCTGACATCTGACCACTATGACATGTCAGCCCCAAAAATAGGCTCAAGGAAGGCGAATTTGGGATTTGGAGAAGCCAAAGAGACTCAAAATCGAATTTGGGAGAAGATGGAAGGTTGGAACTAGGAGACAAGTGGCAAATGTGGAATATTTCCTAAATGGAAATCTATTGAATCTATTGAGAGGATTTAGACCCTTAGAAGTCTAATGTTGGTTATAAAATGTAGAAATGAAGTATGAGAATAGATTTTTATCATTTGTAGAATTTGCAATTGCATTTGTGAAGAGGGAGAGCTAGTGGATGACTAGTTTCTTGCCTTAGCCAATTTCGAGGGTAAAAGATTCCCATCCAAGTTGGTAATTGGAAAGGACATTCAGAACTTTCATTTGGAGCTTTAATGGAGTCTTTATTTGCAGGTGTAAGCTACAGGGAAGCTCATGGTTTCTTCTATTGCAGCTCACTCCTTCAACCATTTCCATTTTTGATAGCATATTCTTGATCATTGAGGGAGGGCGTTTTTGGTGAGATATTTTACTCTTTGGGGGAGATTCTAATGCCCCATTTATTTTGTAATATGAATTAAATACTATGTTCTTCATCTCCAGAAATTTTCAGGTCGAAATTCCAAGTAGAAATGTATAAATCTCAATTTTAATGAAAGAACAGTGTCATTTCCCCACTACCTTGTTGTGAATCAATGTAATGCTGATGATTTCGAATGAATGGGTGATTCTATGATATATTTGTGATAAATATACTGCCATGTATGTCTTATACAAGTTTCATGTACTGTACTTGAGCATTTGAATCATTTTTACTCAGTTTAGTCGTATTGGGAGGTGAAATAGTGCCATTTCCCAAGGGTCGAATTGGGGATTTTTGCAGTTGAATGGGAGAGGGTGAGAACAGTTGTAATAAAACATTAATGGTGAATATGAGACCTTAATAACATAATTAACACATTACATACCTCTGTTCATAAATTTGAGTGGGTTTGGAGGCATTTGGGAAGCCATTTTCAGTACTTACCTCAGGGGGATTTGAACCCCAAATTACTAGTAAAATTGCATACTTGGTACAGAATCTTAAGAGAGTTTTCAGAGGTCTTTTGGTGGCCATATTTCATCCCTAAACATTATATTCAAGTACTAATATCATTAATACACCTTCCTTGAAGATTTGAATGGATTTGGAGTCAATTTGAGACCTAGAGACCAATACTAGTCAAAGGGAAATCACTAGTAAAGTTACCTACATTGACCAGAATTGAAAGAGGATTTGTAGAAGTATTTTAAAGGTCCAAAGGAATCCCTGAAACACATATTTATGTTCTAATATCATTCATATACCTTCTCAGAATATTTGGGATCATTTGGGGCAAATTTGGGACCTAGAGATCAAAACTAGTCAAAGGTCTAACTAGGGAAAAAAGTGAAAAATTGCCATTTTGATAAAACTCCTAACAAGGGACATTACATAAAATTATCATCCATAAAACCCATATAATATTTGATCTGTAACATCCATACATGGTCATATTGAACTGTCCATATGGACTGTCCAAATATGGATTCCCCCCCTCTCCTGCAAGGCAAGCGCAACACACAGGATCTCTTGCTCAGGATTGTCCCCCTCTCCTACAAGTCCAAGTGCAACAAATAAGAAGTTCTTTCTCAGGATTGTCCCCCTCTTCTGCAAGACAAAGCGCAATGAAATAGTCTCTTCATATGTTTTTCCCCCTCTCCTTCTAGACAAAGTTGTGGTAAAACTAATCTCTTCTCCCTGCAAAACAAATATTGACCTTATGGGTGCAGATACCAATTCGAATTCCCTCCTTAGGTACTTGAATTGAAGGGAGAGAAGTCTCTCCACTATATCACTAAACTCTCCCCACAGTATCTCCATTAACCTCCAAGACAAAATGGGTGCAATTGGGTGCACAATACCATGCCAAATCCTCCTTTAGCATTCGCAATCTATTCAGAGAAACCCTCTTTACAAACCATCAAACTCCACGATGACATAATAGAATGAAATCTCTATCAATTTGAATCCCCCTATACAAATTCGAGTTGCCTCCTAGAGATGGACTCCAGACCATGGATAAGCAACTCCAAATCACTAAGGCTTCTCAAAACCCACTGAATGACACATTCAATTTCTCCACAGAGTAACTCAAATCCACTGAGACCGACTTTGAACTAATTAAAAAAACACTCCCAACCACTGGCTAACTCAAATTTATCAACACTGACTCAAATCCCCCATAACTTACTCGAATTTACCCATAAATTACTCCCATGCACATAGGATAATTCAAATTGACCCAAAAATGCTCAAATTAACTGAGAATGACTTGAATGCATCTCATTAAATGAAGACTACTAACTTTAGACACTAATTAAATGAGGACAACTCCAATAAACCAGACTAACTCAAAATTACTCCAATTAATTGAATTTTACTCCAATTAACTTAATACAACTCAAATTGACTCAAAATTACTCCAATTTACTGAATACAACTCAATTTGACTCAAAATTACTCCAATTAACTGAAACGACACTCCAATTAGAGTGGAGTTACAAAATTTAGGTGCATGATTGACATAAACAGTCAATTAGGCGCATAATACATGAGTGATGTGAGAGTGGGCCCCACCAACATCCAGTTAAGGAATATTCTCTCCAGTGAGGGCGCAATAGTGCATGAAAAACATTAACTAGGAAAAATAGGACCACCATGGTCCACTAACATCAAAAATAGGAAACATTTAGTGTTGTTAGGATGAGCAACAACTTGTAACCCCAACCCCTTCACATGTGGAAATCCAAGACCCCCCAGCCACATTAGTTGTCCATGTTGAGCCATTATTGAGTTATAGGTCCATAGACTAGGCACCTAGTGCCACCATAAAAAAAATGACAAGGTCACACATGTATGGGGCTTACCATTAGGGTATTACATTTGCTTGATTCTTCTTATGTACTTGCTTGTTACAATATTCTGGTCAAATATCGACTTATGTTGATTGTGCTTAGTAAACATCAAGATTGGATTTATGCAATACTCCAGTTTGACCCTTGTAATGTATCAAATTAAATTATGTAAATGATGTAAATATGCTAGTGTGCATTCCTAGTGTGGAGCTCAAGGCCAAGGCCCGACTAGTGAATGGATAGGCATGTATGATGTAGATTTATTTTAATATAAATACCCACAACTAGATATGCAAGGAAACAAGAGTATGGGGGCATGATTTTTACAAGGAATAGGGAGGGAATATTCAAACCCTTGAACCCAATAGTTTTAAGTCAAGTGTCAATGAGAGAACCCATGAACCATCAACTACCCATGTTGACTTTTGCAACCAATCATTTAATTCTTCCAAGAAGTGGTTGAGGTAGTTATTGTTTTGGGAAATGGAGGGTATGGATGTCCAAATTTGGTGTATGGGAAAGCCATCATTTTGGAAAAACGTTTTTTTCTTCCTGGGCAAGAAAAGACCCACTAATTTGCTTCCCAATCCATTCTTCATGCATGATTTTTATTCTCTCACGCAGTTTTGGCTTGTTGGGCGTTTTCCTCCCCTAAATTTCTGGCTTTTCCTTCATTTCTAGCTGGAAGAAGAGCGTTTTTGGGTTTTAGAATGACTAGGAGGAAAGGAAACTTGTGTTGCGGGTTTATAGAGTCCATTTTTTCCCTCTAAATGTTTGTATGTCTGTTGGAAAAATAGTTTTGGTCCCAGGGTCGATTTTTCCCTCTCAAATTTCATTTTGTTATGCCCAGGGATTGTGTGACTGTGTAATTGTTAAAATTGGGTTCCATTTTTTGGGAAATTACTTTGGGACTGTACTATCTCATCTATCTTGTTGATTTCCCTTTGACCCCCATGTTTCTTTTTATGTGAATTCGAATGAGGTTTGGTTCATGTGTATCCCTTGTTTTGGCTTGAGCTTGTGTGTAAGTAACCAAGAGTAGACAAGGAGTGGGAATTGGCTTGATAAACCTAGTGGCAGGTGTGTCCTCACCAAAGATGATAGTTCTTTGGCTACTTTTCTATGCACACCCTAAAGAGCACTAGAAGGAAGATACGGCCTAAGAGACTATGGAGTAGTGAAGGGGATACTTCCCTGTGTTGGATGTGTAGGTATTGTGGGTGCCAAGCTAGCTAAATATTGTATAGGTACCAATAGCTCTGTGGTTGAGCTCACTAGCTTAGCAATTCATTCCTTTCTACTTCCTTAACATCCTAATAAACTCATATATGGACTAACTTGGCTGAGATGTGGTGTATGCTTGGCTATGTGTTAGTTATTGTTCTCTTTTTCCTTGTGGAAATCATGCCCAACTCGGGGGTGGCAGCTATGTTGAGAGATTGATGAGCACAAATGGCCTATGGTTGGGTGGAACGTTGCAGTTGCATAGTCAGTTGCTTGGAACAACATGTTTCAAGATAAGTATTCTCTTGTATTTCAATTATGCAATGTTTTTAATTGATGGCGGTTATAGTTATGATGGAAATTGCATGCTAGATGTGTGTGTAGAGTTTGTTTCCACTGTGTTTATTTTGACTATGCATATGCACACATGTGTTTTATTTGTTATGACTGCATACAATGACGATGGGGCTAGTTTTGTGAAAGCCTGGATTTTTAGTCATGTTCCCTTCCTTGAGTGGGATTGATGGAAGGATACGTGACAATTTATTGTCGATGTTGTGATATAAAATCTCATAATTATTATTGTGGGTTCTACACCCGTCCTTTGGAATATTAGTTTCTAAGGTTAGTAGTTAGAGGACATGCAACTTGTAAACATGATCGGTGTGTCATCCTTGTGGGAAAGTGCATGAATGCTAAGCCTGAAGTTGTAGGATATTGCAGGATATTGCAAGATATGTACCAACAACTTATGTGTAAGTAATGAGAACGGGAGGTGAACTCGTTCCCATTACCTACAGATAAGTTTATGGTTCATATCCTGCAATATCATGCAACTTATCTTAGCACGCATGCACTTTCCTACAATCACCTTTACAAGTTGCATGTCCTTTAACTACTAAACTTGGATAAAATATGTATTGTCTTAGACACTAAGATTCCAAAGGCTGGTTCAAAACTCACAATAAAAATTATGAGATTTTGTATCACAACCTCAAAAATAAATCCAATCTTGATGTTTACGAAGGGAAGTCAATAGAATTCAATATTTAATCATAGGACATACGTCGGAATACCAAAGTCCACTTGTGTTTATCGACACCTGACCGACGAGCATGCAATAGTAGCAACAATTTGGTTATGTCAGTGGAACATCGAAATTCCAACGCAGTTACAACATACATGCAACTCTATCGACGATATGTAGTGTCGGCTTGTCGTCAAAATTACGGAATACAATCAATGTGCGTGCAAATGATGGAAAATAAGGTTGTGTTGACGATGAGTTAAAATTACAACATAGTTGAGATGATGGAAGCATTTATATTACAACATTGTCCTGACACACTACAAGTTTTCAAATTATCGACAGACATCGTTAGACCGACATATAAGCATAAATATTTGTCTAGAAAACCTACCACATAGTCATCAAGGGACGCCGTAAGGTCGACGTAGGAATGATGTTATTAATAGATGTTGGACTTCCGACGGGAAATTTGTGATGTGCCAAAGAAACTATTTTTCGGCGTTTGTACATCAAACTGATTGTCAGTATATTGTCATAAATTGGGCCCTCTTGTACTAGTGGAGTTATGGAACAAGAGGATGGGGCACCTACATCACCGTGCATTTCCTATTCTGAGGGATATTGTCATAGATCTTCCAGAGTTCAGCATTTAGCAGTAGGGTGTGTGTAGAGGGTGTGCGCTTGGAAAGCATGCCAAGGTTTTTTTCCTACGCAATGACCACATATCTAAGGAGATCCTAGATCTAGTGCATTTAGATGTGTGTGGACCGATGTTAGTAGAAGCAATCACATGAATCCTATACTATGTTTCATTCATTGATGACTCCTCTCGCAAAACATGGATCTACTTCTTGAAGACAAAGGATGAAATATTCAGCATGTTTCAGGAGTTCAAGTCTCTTGTGGAGAACCAAACAATGAACAAGATCAAGGTTTTGAGATTGGACAATGGGGGTGAGTACACTTCCAATGATTTCAAGGATTTATGTCAGGATGAAGGGATCAAGAGGGAGTACGTTTTTCTTTACAACCCATAGCAGAACAGGCTTGCAGAGTGAAAGAACCAATCCATCATAGGGATTGTTAAGGCCATGATACATGACCAAGATTTGTTGATTTTTCTATGGGCATTAGCATGCAATGAAGCACTCTACATTTAGAACAAGTGTCCTCACAGGGATTTCAGGGACAATACACTAGAGGAGGCATTCACTGGTGTGAATCCAGAGGTGAGTCATTTCTACATCTTATGTTTTCCATTTTACATCCATATACCATTGGAGTAGAGGACCAAGTTGGATCCCTCCAATGGGAAGGGTTTGTTCATTGGCTACAGTGAGAATTCAAAGGATTGCAAAATCTATATTCCAAAGAGAGAGAAACACAATTGTATGTAGGGATGTAAATTTAGAGGAAGACTTTGCATCCAAGAAGTATCTTGATTATTTACAAGTGACAGAGGATGAGGAGCAAGAAGCTTTGAAGCTTAAGCCAAGGTCACCAACAACTCCCAGTTCAGGGAAGTAGCCTTCAGATATGGAGGAGGAGCCACTAGCTCCTACTATTTATTTCAAGAGACCTCGATGATTCACTTAGACATTTAGGAATGCTCAAGAGCAAGTTGAGGCTCCTAGGAGCACATTCACAGAGAGTAAACCTCCAAAGAATTTTTTGAACTACATGGTGTTAATGAGTAGCATCATAGATTCAAAGTTTTCCATTTTTCATGAGGCATCCGACCAGCAGGTTTGGAGGAATGCCATGGTGGAGGAGTACACCTCCATCATGAAGAATGGTGTTTGGTATATTGTGCCTAGACCAAAGGGGAACTCAGTGGTGACTTCCATATGGTTCTACAAGATCAAGCATGTGGAAAATGGCAACATAAAGAAGTACAAAGCGAGGTTTGTGGAAAGAGGGTTCTCTCAGAAAGAGGGAGTGGATTACGAGGAGACATTTTCTCCAGTCACCACTTCCATTAGAGAAATAATGTCTTTAGTCTCCATTATGAGATGGAGGATACATCAGATGGATGTGAAGACATCTTTCCTCAATGGGATAATTGAGGAAGAAGTGTACATCAAGCAGCTTCAATGCTTTGAAGTCAATGGGAAGGATTCCCATGTGTGCAAGATAATAATAAAAAAGGCTATGTATGGACTCGAGCAAGCACTGAGAGAATGGAATTCCAGTATCAATGGCTACTTGCAGAGCATGGGCTTCACCAAAAGTGAATCAGATGCCAACTTATATTTCATAATTGTTGAGGTTGATCCACTCATTTTTGGTGTTGAATGTAGATGACATGTTTCTCACAAGTTTAGAGAATCTCATTACAGGGTGCAAGGAAGATATGGTAGTTAAGTTCAAGATGAAGGAAATTGGTTTGATGCAATACTTCTCGGGTTTGGAGGTTTGGCAAAGACTAGGGGAGATTTTCCTTGGGTAGGGTAAGTATGCATTTGAGATCCTAAAGAGATTATGGATGGAGGACTGCAGGCCCATGGCCACTCCTATGATCACTAATATGAAGAAGGTCACTGCTTCAAATTCAGATATGGTGGATCCCACATTGTACAGGTAGTTGATAAAGAGTGGTCAACACTAGGCCAGATATATGTTTTACAATGATATTCAACCCCTTGAGCTAGTTCATGGTGGAGCTGAGGCAGGAGCATTGGGTAGCAGCAAACATGTGCTCAAATACTTGAGGGGAACAGTGGAATATGGACTAATATATCTTGGAGATGGCGAGGTGAAGTTGCATGGGTATATAGACTCAGATTGGGAAGGCAATGCATTAGATAAGAAGAGCACCTTAGGGCGTTGTTTTAGCTTGGGATAAATTATGATATCCTAGTTCATTAGGAAGCAGACTTCTGTGGCACTTAACTCATCAGAGAAAACGTATATGCTAGTGAGTAGAACTAGTTGTGAGGCCATATGGCTTTGCAAGTTGCTAGCGGGACTATTTGATCAAGAGTTGGATCCCACGATGATTTACTATGATAATCAAAGTTGTATGAAACTCTCTCAAAATCTAGTTTTTCAAGACATATCCAAGCACATTGAGATCAAGTATCACTTCATTCGCCACAGGATTTAAAAGGAAGTAGTGAAGCTCCATTATGTACCCACATATCATTTTGCAGATATTTTGACCAAGCCCTTAGCAAAAGGGAAGTTTAAAGCATTCAAAGGCAAACTTGGAATAATGAATAATTCCTTCCTCACCAAGAGGGAGTGTTGATATTTGTAGCTAAAATAGGAAATTCCGCACAAGTTTAGTGTCAAATGTGCGTGAAGCCATCCAAGTCAAATCTATTTTGTAATTCACTTTATTAAAGTGAAAGTCTTATATTTTGTTGTTAGGTCTAATAAAGTGCATTTTTAATGCATTAGTGATATAAACTAATCTCAACTGTCAATCTCACTGAGAGATTAGGGTTGTAGAAATAGGTATAAAATAAATTCAAAGTAAAGGGTAAAGACACATTTATTATTCACAGGAAGATGGTTTTGGTCGAAAGGTGAAGAAACTCAATGGAGGAGTAAAGTTAGAGAGTAGGAGCGGAGCCCAAATAAACAACCAGGAAAAATTCAGCATGTAACCTTCAAGTAAATCACATCTATACCATCATATGGATTCGTGCATCCTATCTGTATCGTCGTATGGATCCATACATCATGTCCATGACATCGTACGGATTTGTACAAACGGGTCAGTACAGGCCTACAACAGTTCCATATAGTTACCAGCAAGTGTAGGGAGAATTTCTTGATTGTTTGAGGGCAGTCTTCCTCGATGAGTTTATTGATTTTTTATTCTTTTTTAGTATCGTATAATTGTAAGTTTATACAGTTATGGAAGTTTTATTGTAAGCCTATATCTATTAATGAAAGGTTGATTTGGATGTGTAAATCATTTGTGTATCATGTTTATGCTTTGTTGTTCATTTTCAGCTATATGTATGATTGTTTCATGTTCAAAAATACTTATCTATGTTGTTAAATAAGTTCAAATCTGATTTATTTAATTAAGAGAAACATAGGACAGCAGTCACCTAGGGCCTGAAAAAATTACATAAAATACATTAGTTATTAAATAATATTACTAATAAATTGATGCATGATGGATGTAATAAGGAATTATATTGTATTCTTCTAAATATAAATTATAGGATAAATATATATTCATCTTAGAATTTGATTGCGTGAACCTCATACCATAGAATAATTACGAACTAAACCTGATTGGGGTATTATTATAATATTATTGGGACCTTCCTAAAAAGGAAGGTAGCTACCCTTCTCTTAACATAGGAAGGTGGTGCAACAAAGAGATAAGAGGGTATAATGGACAAGAGAGTGGAAAGAAGAATTTTGAAGGGAAAGGTACTTGAATGATACTATAATACTAAAATTGTAGACTGTGGTTGCTTGAGCTTGCACTAGATACTAAGTTGATTTTGCAAAACAATCACTAGTTGATTTTTTTTAAAGCATAGGCACAGAGGGATAAGAAGCTAACAAATTTATTGGAGCAAAACAATCACTAGTTGGTTGTTTTTAAAGCATAGGCACAGAGGGATAAGAAGCTAACAAATTTATTGGAGCATGGCAGCTAGATAAGATCCAAATTTGGCTAAGATGATTAATTCTTATTTGGGAAACATTGGAGAAGAAATTGGATTGATTTAGAAATATGGAGAAGGATTTGGACTACTAAATCAAATAGATTTTGAGGGTTTTTATTCCCTTTAGCTTTAATTAAATTGTTCTAAACCTCATGCATATTTACTCAATATCAAATTAGATCAATTCCTATGGATAATTTTTTGTTGTAAGTTTTACATGACGGTAGTGAATTTTTTTTAGCCTAAATTCTAGATCTACAATAGTTAAACTGTAAAATTTGTACTTTGAAATTAATGCTTTGAAATTTATTCAAAATTTGCATAGAACATAAATTAGGTAGATAATTATGATTAATGACACCCATTAACCTTAAGGGTGTTATAGTTCCATATTCTATGACTTTAGGTTTTAGACATTAATTGGAACTTTTCCAAAAAAAATATTATTACAAATTTTTTAAAATGAGAGACTATTTGAATCCATTTTGAATCAATATCACAATCTCGAAATGGTTCTATGCACACCAATAAGCCAACCATGATTCCACTATTTCCTATCAATAGCAAATCCTATTGTTATTTCGACAAAATTTAATCAAAATATATAAAAGGGCATGACGAGCAAATGTGTTGAATAGATAGAACAATGAAACATGCACAAAACCCTCACGTAAGATATATTATTTATTATCTTCAAGTCATCAAATACAATAGCAATAAGTCTCTTTTATATCGCACGGGTTACCTAAAACCTAAAACCTAATTATGGCAAACATTAATTAGCATTACTTGACCTTTGTCACTTAGAATACGTGACTTTATTATATCAAGTAAGCCTTATATTTTAACACCCCCTCTTAATGGTTACAATACAATTAAAATTTTCTTCAAATGCTTCTATTTTAGGGCCCCATCAAGTTGCATCATAACCCTCATAGAGATGTAGCCCATGAATTGAATTTTCAAGTTCTTGGATTTCACTTCCCTGAACTCTCAAGTCACGGATCTCTTGAGCTCTCTGGGAAGCAATCCATGTTGAACATCACCTACACTTAATCCCTTCATTGTCTACTAAGTGTGGGACTCTTTAATTCATGAAAACGACATCTATTTTTAGTGTCCTCTACTCTAATCAAGCACGGGGGTAAGGGATTCTTTGGTACATTTAAAAGAAAAATACACCATTGAATATCAAATATCCCTATGAAAATATTTCCATCTGTTGAGTCACCAAGGCACCTAATTAGGGTGCTTGCATAGTTTTCTAGGAAGAAATTTTGTATATGGGGTTTATCCATGTCAATCTTACATTCATTGAAAATAAATAGGAGAAACCCTAACTACTTAAACAAATACACTGTTGAAAAGTAATCGTGCTAGGAAAAACTAAAACAAATGGAGAAGCCTTAAGAAAATGGTTGCTAAAGGCAAAAATCACTAATCTATGTTTGAGTTAAGATTTACCCCCTCTAAATTTGAATAGGATTTATTTTATTGTAAGAAATAATGGACAAGCAATTACTCTATAAATGGTAGTTTCATGTGAATAAATGGTTGCTTCCCTTTACTCTAGTTGTTTTGAATTGATATACAAGAACTACAGTGATGCTACATATTGATGTACAACAAGTATTATCTTGAAATGGTGACTCTTCCTTTGATTTGATCTAGCGGCTCTAAAAATGGTAGTTACAATCATGTGATGTCTGGTAGCTTAAATATGGCCCTTTCACCTAATGAAACAGTTACACTGGTGGTTCTATCTTTTCTCTTTATCGTTTTGTCTCAACGACAACGATATGGTAGGCTCAGTGGCTACAACCTTTCGATTTTCACTAATCATTGCTCATGCAAACATGGATGGTTGCATGTTTTTCTAACTGAGATGATTATGGCATCACAACAATTGCTTAGGGATTTGTGTCAAGACCTCAAACCCACACGACAACTACAATTTTTGTTGACGGCCCCTCGAAAACTAAAGTCATTGTTTGTGGTTAATCTTATTCTTCTATTCCCCATGGTAGTCTCCCTCGGCAATAGACAACTTTGTGGATCAAATTCATTCAACAACTATAACAATGATTCGAAAAGGCCTTTATACACCACAACATGAATCACTAACAATTGCTAGGCTCGAGTCCTTAAAGGAAACAATATTTCTCTCAAAATCATCACATGTTTTAATTGTCAGATCGAGTATACACAAACTTTAATCCTTGTAGATTTCACTTTGATTGATATGCAACTGGGACAATAAAAAACCCTAAGGAACAATGACAACATATTAACCAAGCACACAATGCCAAAACCCCTGGGTTGATGGGAAAAATAGATAGAACAATGAAACACACACTAAACCTTAAATAGGGAAAAACCTTAACATAGATGGACTCACAAACAATATATTTTTTATTATCTTCAAGTCATCAAATACAATAACAAAGACTCTATTTTATAAAGCTCAAGTTACCAAAAACCTAATATTAATTGACCTGCGTCACTTAAAAAACATGACTTTATTGCATCGAGTAAGCCTTATATTCTAATCATCTTTGGAGCTCCTTCAATCTTCATTCCAATAGCATAACCACATCATAATAATAGTAACAATATTGAGGCAAAACTTTGACAACATAATGGTAAGGCAACAAAGGAACAAGATTTGTGCAAGTGGGCAACTCAATCAAAAGGAAGCACTAGCAACATATATTTTCCTCCAAGGACTTGTCCAAATGAAGGGAGAATGGCTCAAGTTATAAACGCATTTGGCCCCTATATTGAAAACATCTTCTCGTGGGAATGCAATAATTCTAGGGAGGCTGGAATCTCAAAATTTCAACAATTATTCCACTAAAATCAACACCACCTAGACAAGAAGCAATCTTGAGGAAAATAGCATTAAATGTGCTTAAACTTTTTCGATTTCACGTGTTTTTACACATCCATGTGAGTTTAATTTCATGCACATTGCGTGCAATTTTTAAGCATTTTAGAGTGTGCACACGTGGGTTTGACCAAATAAGGTGTACAAGTTTGACTATTCTAAGTATCGACAAGAAAACTTTCCTCCAATGGTTTTAGGTTGGTTTTTCACACTACATCGCTTTGGTTAAATGATACAAGTTGCATGTTTTTAATCCCTTGAAAATCGACATTTATCCTATATCAAAGGAGCACTAAAAGGTACCTAAAAGAATATAACACCTCTATAAATATTCTAATATTTTTCATGGGAGAATGTTGACATAAATATTATGTATTTTTTAGCCCAAAGGGTTAACTCAACTTGTTATCGCCATTGTAGTTGGGCATTTTGATAAGTTCCTTGCCAACCAGAGCTCAATTTAAATCAGTTCAAATCCCCATAGGTAACGCACATTAGTGTTTATGATGGTGGATTTACTAATTATGTCATCTAAAATGTAGGAAAATATCCCTTGGTTTTCCCCACCAGACTTGGAAAAAATATATATTATGAATTTTCTATAATTCTTAAAGACATGAAAATACTTAAATTTCCACTTTTATAGTTACATAAAAATTAATAACACAATTTCAAGACAGAAAAATGGATTGGGAAAGAGATACCCCTAACAAACTAACAAACTTGTACTACTAACTAGTACAAGTGCACCATTGAAATACATAAACATAAAAATTACAACTCACTGGAAATTTGGAAACCTGCGGGGATGAAAGTATCTACCCAAAAAACACAACCCATACTCAAAACTTGGCATGGCAAAAGTTTATGAAATTCAAAGTTTATAGTTTGACACCAGCAATTGCATGACACGACCATTACACCAGTAATTTCACCGACCGGGAACCGCTTGAAACATACATAATCAACTATTGATCTTCAAAGCATGCCTTCAATCAGAATAGGGAGCACCAACGCATGCAACCTAGGCTTCCACATTATTATGGAACTTGTCATGTATCTGCGGCATGGCATCCAATTTTTCAGCATGCTCATAACATTAGGGATCAATTCGTCACCTCCACCCTACTGTTTCATGTAGCCTACGTATTGCAAAAAAACCATGGGTGCAAGATCATCAATTTTGTCACTGTTAATAACTGGGCTTTCAAATTGAACACCATGAGTATTGTTGAAGCCACCTCTGCATCCAACCACCAAAGTTCATAAATAGTCAATGTAGTAATATTTGAATCAACTTTATCCCAAGGCGTAACCAAACTTTTGAACTTTCAATACAACAACTTTGTAGCCAGAAGTTCTACACATCCTTTCAAGTTAGTCCATTGATGAAAAAATCAACGAAATCCAATTTTTCATGATATAAAATCTTACACGAAAAATCAGCCTGAAAAAATCAGCACTGGAGAAAATAGGCAAAAATCGACAAAAAAAATTGACAAAAATACACAAAATCGATAAGTAGGGAAAAAAATCGACAAACAAATTTTGAACGCATTAAAGTGTTGATCTTGTTTTTTTTAACTTATTTGTCTTTGCATATGTTGAGGAATGGAAGGCACTTACCATCATCAACAACCCCAAACCATTGTTCTCATCACAATTGAAGTTTGTGTTATTGAAGTTTGTTTTATTGGAACAGAGATCAAGATCATTCCAGAAATCATTTTAACAATGTATCTGATTGATTTCCAAAACATTTATGAAATATTGTTTATCACTAGAATCTTATAAAGCCTTGGACAAACTATGTATGTAGTTTTTCTTTCATTCAAAAAGAAATGGAAGTCAGAAATTATATAGTGAAGCAAGCTAACAACAAGGGCTTATAAAATAACAATTTTATATTGAAGCAAGATGACTAGCGAAAAGTGACATTTCTTTTGTATGTATATATAGCAATTGGTGCAATGAATATTTATTTATATTTTGATTTAAAAATAAGATTGGAGGTATTGAATTAGTAAATATTGAAACACAGATATATTCTAGAACAAAATCTATGTCAAATAAAACTTTAGAAACATAACTTCAATTATTGTCTTGCACACTTTAAGTGACCACTACCTTCATCTTTTGCAACACTGCTATTCAATAGGAAGACACCAAAACATTAGGATATATGTATACATTCATCCTCATGAATCTAAGGTTTAGATTGCAACTACTTTGTGTTTGTATTCATGGCATGGCTCAAATACTTCCAACGGAAGCCTCAGAAAATACAAAGGGTTTATGAACATAGCTAATAGGACAAACCTTTTCATTTATTGGGCCACTGACAATACACCCACCTGGACTCCTTCTCTCAACCATCCCATACAAATGCCAAGTGGTACACCGTGGTTTAGAATCATGATGACGAAATACATATATATATTTGGTGCCATTTTGTATTGGTTGTCCACTTTTGTATCCTTAATTGGACAATTATCAAGGTTAGGATTTAGTATTGACATTGATGTATCATTTTTTATTTAGCATCCACTATATCCTATATATTGGTGTTTTTCCTATCTTTATGTCTGATGTGTTTATTTGATGTTGGTTTATATGTTTAAAATTTGGAAAAAAAATGAATTTATTTTGTTTTTTTAATGCTTGCTGCTGTTTGACAATTTTTTTGCCCATATCGCTAAGAAGTTGTATTCCAGACCCCCCCCCCCCTCCAAATTTTGGCCGAGGCTGAATTTTTCAACAATGTTTTCAACAGACCCAACATGCTTTTGGAACCTCTCAGACCCAAGTACCACTAATGCACTCGTATCTTGCAAAATATTAATACAAAAAGGAGTTGCCATCATCCACGAGAAGGAAGACCAGATAAACCAAAAATATGCTAAGTATTTTGCAACATGTAGTTGGCACCAGAATGTAGTGAAAAACGATTTTAAGACCATATGTGGATGTGAACTAACTAGAAATTGTATGTGACCCAGTGTCGTCAACATAAAGATGTATCCAATGTAAAAGCATGTGATGCATATCTCGGTCAATTTGCTCACTACTGCTTTGAAATTTATAGTTTTCCAGGTTAGCATATCATTCTATTTGTTTTGCCTTGAATCCTACTAGTTTACGAGATAAATAATGTCAGTACATAAACATGAAATGACTCAATCATGAGCAGGAGGAACATCACTAACCACACAGATCTATCCTTGAGGCTTTACTCCCAGCAATAAATTACACTGGTTTCCCATTTTGATTTTACCATGTAATAAGAAGTCATTCAAAATGAGCCAACTTTACAAACAAGTTTCCAGACTTGTCAAGTGCGTGCGCATGTTTTGCACAAATATATCTATATAGTGTTACTACAATGTACTCATCTATACATCAATTTACTGGAGTGTAATTCCGATCACCTATTTCTGTCTTTTTACACAATATTTCTTGATTGCGTATTAAGTATTGCACCTATCACTTTACAGACAATTATTACAAACTTCAGCTCAAGCTATCTCACTCAAGAAACAACTTTCATGGATTACCTCTGCCATGGGACTTTTACACTGAAAGCTTTTATAACACTGACCAAAAGAAGTTTGAAATTATAACACATACACCTGCTAATGTTGTATATTACAAATCCATTTCTGGACCTGGGTAAGCTGGTAAACTCATTATTGCATCTATCACTTTACAGACAATTATTACAAACTTCAGCTCAAGCTATCTCACTCAAGAAACTACTTTCATGGATTACCCCTGCCATGGGACTTTTACACTGAAAGCTTTTATAACACTGAACAAAAGAATTTTGAAATTATAACATATACACTTCTAATGTTGTATATTACAAATCCATTTCTGGACCTGGATAAGCTGGTAAACTCAGTATCCGATTGTCCAATACTCCAGTTCCTATAGTGAAGTGATAAAGGCTCTGGAATTCATTTCCACTTAATCCAAGAACTTCGTGAACTGCAACAAATAAATCCAGAGAAAGATCAGCACTTATATCAAAACTAAGAAACTTCCAATTACTGCTATCATGCATTGTCACATATGTCACTATAAAGAAGCAATAAAAGATATTTCCCTAAAACCACCATCATAGCATAGCTGTAAATGCCTACTATTCCAACAGAACTGAGATGTTAAATATTTCTGATTAACAGACACTACTAGCAGGAAAGACCTTATATTCCAGTTAACTTGAGATATCAGATACAAATTCTGGTTAAACGATACCAAACTCGAGCAACAATAAATGTGAATGAAAACTTTGCAAATCAACAGTTACAACTGTATGTAGCTAAATTGATATGTGGACATGAGATATTGTAATATTTTTCCTAGCATTCATCTTACAGAATTCACTAGTTGTCAAGATGTCAGCACCAATGTTTGGGGTATTGCATCATGGACACATCTAAATAGATACACTGAACATCAATTTTGCATTTTGCCCCTTTGCTTTCATATTACAAAAAAATAATTAGATGATATTAGAACCTGGTTTTCTTAAGGTGGTACATAGCCATCATCTGTTGAAGAATGTACCTCAGACAGTTACTTCCGCACAGGTTCAGTGTGAATGTGCCAGAAGTAGTTTGAGTTCAATTTATTTCGTAATTCACTTTAGTAATAAAGTGAAAATCTTATATTTAGCTATTGAATCTAATAAAGTGTATTTTTATACATTAGTGATTTAGACTAATCTCAAACATGTATCTCACTAAGAGATTAAGGTTTTGGTAGATTAGGGTTTCAGCTCAAGTATAGAGACAGGTCAAGATAGAGTATTTAAAGACACATACACTCAAAGACAAGTTCTGTCTAGAGGTGATTTAGTCCATCAGTTGAGCAGGTCTAGAGCACAGGAGAGGAGCTGCAGGCAGGAAAACAACAGGGAGGTCCATACAGGTGATCTCATACAGTCGTACAGATTCCGTACGAAGATGTGCGTATAGCCGTACAGAACAATCCATACACATATGCACAGGGCCATACATCATGCCAGCAGATAGCGAACAGTTTGCAAGTAGTTTTTCTCGTTTCCAACAAGTAGATTTTTCTCATTGGGTGTGCAGATCTGTTTTTCTGGGAGTACCGTACAGCTGTTAGTTTCACAGCTTGTGGATATTTCCTTGTAAGCTTTGATTTGGTAATGAAAAGCTCATTTAAAGGACTAATTACCTATATAGTATATTGTGTTTATGCTTCCGCTATTTACTTTCCAGCTATATGTGCAATTGTTGCTATGTAAAGAATTTAATTTTCTGCAATTAAATAACATCCTTGTTTAGTTGAGAACATAATGACAGCAATCACATAGGGTTTGGAATTTTCGCATGGTATCAGAGCTTCTCTAATTGAGAGGATCTAAAGAATTCACAACAATAGATCAACTGCCGGAACCAACTGCCCGGAACCACAACTAGCAATTAGAGGGTTTCAGAGGTAGTGGTTATCAGATTTGGGAGCTTATGTATTAGAGCTCAAATATGGCATCAGCTAGCCTTAGGTTTGAGGATAGATTGAAAGGTGCCACAAATTTCCTAGCTTGGAAGGTTGGGGTAACTCTCTTATTGGAAGAGAATGATCATTGGGATATCGTCAAGGATGTAGTGACTCCGTCGTGAAGGATGTAGTGACTCCGTCGACAAATCCATAGGCTTTGGCAGTTCACAAGAAAGAAGTGAAAGCCAAGTGGATGATCATGGATGCTATAAAGGATCATTTGATCACTCATAAATCCAAGATAAAGACTTCCCTAGTTAGCCTTTACTAGAGAAAAAATATAAAAAGGAACATGATATTACATAACATACTCATATTTGTGGAGATGACTAGATCAGACATAATTACCAGTTACCTCATGAAGGTTGCATAGATTCGTAATCAACTTGTAGCAGTTGGGAATAAAGTTGAAGACAAAGAGCTAGTGAATCGAACACTAAATGGGTTCCCATCTCAATGGGAACATTTGTCCAAGGTGTTTGTGCTCGAGAGAATCTTCCCTCCTGCAAAAGACTGTGGGATGACTGTATCCAAGAGGAGACTCGGACGGAGTCAAAGGCCAACGAGCAAGGAGGTGACAATGGCCATGCCCTATTTGGTCAAACAAAGAAGGGCAAAGGTAAAGGACTCAGCAATGGTAAGGTAAAGAGTGAGGAGTCAACCTCACACCCAAGGAAGGACTTGAGTAAAATCAAGTGCTTCATATGTTGTAGGCACAAACACTATGCATCACAATGTTCGGAGAAGAAGGGCAAAGGGAAGTAGCACTAGAATCAAGTAGCAACCTCAGTTGAAACTCAAATGAACGAGTTTGCCTCCAAGTTCGAGAAGGATTTCTCGATGGTATCTTGCCTTTCTACTGGCATGGTTCTGAGGAATTCTTGGTATGTGGACAGTGGAGCATCTAAGCTTAGGACATCAACCTGAGAGTTATTTTCAAGTCTTAAAGAACGCGTCTAAAGAATTCAAATCAAGCTTGCTAATGATGCCAAGTATCCAGTAGCAAGAGTTGGTACCATTACTTTCCAACTCCAGTGAAGTAACTCTTTAGACTTTGATGATGTGTTGTTTATTCCAGGAAGAATTTGCTTTCAGTTTTGGTTATGGAAGATAAGGGCTTTGCAATAGAATTCAAGAACGTAAGTCCTTATCGAACTAAAGGAGGCTATCCCAAAAATCAACACAGGTGATCGAGGTTAGAGAAGACAACTTATACAAGTTACAGGGTGAACCTATTCGAGCCCTAGTTCATAAGGAAGACAACTTGTGCAAGTTATGGCACAAGAGGATGGGGCACCTACATCATAGTCACAGTTCAAAATTGAGCAGCAGGAAATGTGCAGAGGGTGTGTGTTTGGAAAGAATGCCAAGTCTGCTTTCCCAAGTACATTCCCTGCTGCTCAATTGTAGACCTAGTACATTCAGATGCATGTGGACCGATGTCAATAGCATCAATCACAGGAAGCATGTACTATTTTTCCTTTGTTGATGAATTCTCCAGCAAAACTTGGATCTACTTCCTAAAGACCAAGGATGAGGTCTTTAGCAAGTTTCAAGAGTTCAAATATCTAGTCAAAAACCGGACATGGAAGAAGATCAAAGTTTTGAGAGCAAACAATGGGGGTGAGTACACCTCCAAGGAGTTTGAGGGTTTTTGCAAAGATGCAAGAATCAAGAGGGAGCTAATTGTTGCGTACAACCCACAACAAAACAGGGTTGCAAAGCGGAAGAACCAATCCATCATAGGCATTGCTAAGCCCATGATACATGACCAGGAATTACCAATGTTTCTATGGGAAGAAGCATGCAACACAACAGTCTACATCCAAAATAGGTGTCCTCATAGGATTTTGGAGGACAAGACACCATAGGAGGCATTCACAAGTGTGAAGCCAGAGGTGAGTTATTTCGGAATCTTTGGTTGTTCAGTTTATATCCATGTACCGCCATCTTACTAATTCATTACACACTAACATATAGATAATTATTAATGATCCTCGTTCCAACAAGAAGGGTTTGTTTTGTTGGTTACAATGAAACTTCAAAGACCTGCAAGCTCTTTATCGCAGAGCAAAGAAAAACAATAATAAGTAGAGATCTAAAGTTTGAGGAAAACTTTGCATTTAGGAAGTGTCATGAACCCATCCCAATGACAGAGCATGAGGAGAAAAAAGTTCTGAAGTTTGGGCCAAGGTCACCAATGATTTTCAATTTGAGGCAACAACCTTCAAGTGTAGATAAGATAAGATAATTTTATTAATGTCCAACGGATGACCACTAAAGTAGGTCAAAGGGACTACTAGGTACAGAGATGTCGATACAAAGCGGGAGTGCAAAAGCGGCTCCTATAAAAATATAATGCAAGAAGTAAAAATGCAAACCTACTCTAAATCATGTGGGTACAATCTCCAAACTCTAGAGCGGGAAGTCGCTTTGGGAAAAACAAGTGCAACATAGGTAGATCCGGGATCTGGAAAAAGAGCAGTGAGCAATGTGTCACAATCTACTCGATTTGTCTCTCCTAGTATTTGAGGCCAAATGGAGGAAGCTCAAGATAGAAGACTGGAGAGAAGAGGCACCAAAAGAAGAGCGGGGTGTTGTACCGTGCTGCTGTCGAGAGGAGGAGACCTACCGCTGGAGTCTGGATGATCTCGGATAGTTGTTGGTGTAGAATCTGGACTAGCGATGCTACTAATATCTCTAGGAAGTGTGGATGGTCTTCCAAGGGCATACTAATCTAGAGTCAGGTCCTAAGCCGCTACCCATCTGTTTGTTGATGCCCTGAGTAGAAAGGAGCACCGTAAATAAGTGATACGTTGAGTGAAGGTTGGACTCTGGGGCGGCTATATGGAACAATAGCGGAGGCGAAAAACCTCCTACATGTAAAGGGCCAAACATATTTGATCTGAGAATCTGAAGAAACTGGCAAGGGCCTAGGACTCTCTGAATAAGCAATGGAAACTCCCTTTGATCTCGTAGTAGATAGGGTAGTGGAAGATAAAGTGCTCCTCAAGTCTCAACCTCCTGAATGTGGCAAAACTAGCATATCCTGTTCGATCTGACAATATGGTGATCAGCCTCTATCCAAATCCTATGGGACCCTACCCTAAATTGGCATAGAGGGATGCAAAGAGCATGCATCCAACGGCAGAGGGTGTACTACGATCGAATAATGAGTACGTCTCTCAGCTCCAAAAAGTGTTCAACATAAAATGCCATCTTTGGGCGTAAACCACCCTAACGGTTAGCCCAAGTGGTCCGGATTATCTGCCTATATATGTCATCCCTAATGATCTGGCTCAGTTCCTGTCTGAGAGGAAGCAAGTGACCACGAGCATCCAAGGAGTAGCTGAAAGAAGGGAGTCGATCCATCTGAATGCCAACAAACTCAAAGAGGTTCAAGACCACCACAAACCAGCACCAAGCCCACCCTGGAGGACTAGAACAAGGAATGGTCTCTGAGGAACAATAGGCCAAGTACAGATACCTGTCTTGTCTGTTTGCCGAGTCTACAAAGATTCAGACCCGATGAAACAGACCAAACTGAACACCATCTCAAGTTGAGAGGGTCGTGCACCAAACTCTGCCAAGATAATGTGTCGAGGAACTACCTGTTTGCATTTGTTGATGCAACGGAGGAGAAGAGTCTGGAACCGCTTGACTGAGGCCCAGTCAGACTCCAGCAAACCAGGTCCCCAAACCTCTGAACCATAGAGCACACTAGACCAAATAAGAGATTCCATGAAAGACATCTAGGATGACATATCCTAAAAATGGTGTCGAAAAACATTGTCTCTCGAGAAGGGCTAAAGATATGCACCCCTTGTTAACTCAAAGCTAAAATGCCTGTTGCAAACTGAAACGGGGTCCTGAGAATTGCACTCCCAAGTATATGTAGGTGTTGGTGATCTTAGTCTCCTCCCCTCTTAAGAAGAAATGCAAGTTCGAGAGGGTCTTCTTCGTCCCATTGAAGACCATAACCTTGGTTTTACCTAGGTTAATTGTCAACTGTCAAAGATCACAAAAAAAAGCAAGAGCATCCAATTGTCTCTATGATCCCTCTAAAGATGAGGCTAAAAGGACAACGTCATCCACAAAAAGTAGAATAGATATCAAAACCTGGTGAAGGAGACATCCATCAATGTCTTGGATATCATCGTGGAGAAAATTCTCCAACTCATCAATATAGATCCCAAATAATGTGGGGGATAACCCCCCATCTCCTACTAGTTATGTCAGGAGACCTCGATGGTTCACTCAAACATTAAGGGATGCTCAGAAGCATGTTTAAGCTCCTAGGAGAACATTCAAGGAGAAAGGACCTCCGAAGAAGTTTCCAAACTACATGGCGTTGATGAGCAACATCATACATTCCAATTTTTAGGAGGCAACAAACCAACAGGTTTGGAGGAATGCCATGGTGGAGTACACCTCCATCACGAAGAACAATGTATAGGGCATTGTGCCTAGACTAGAGGGGAAATCAGTAGTGAGTTCCAAGTGGCTTTACAAGATCAAGCATGCAGCAGATGGCAGTAGAGAAAAGTACAAAGCAAGGTTTGTGGCGAGAGGGTTCTCCCAAAGAGGGAGTGGACTACAAGGAGACTTTTGCTCCAGTGGTCAGGTCTACTTCCATTAGAGCAGTGGTGTCATTAGTTTCCATTATGAGATAAGAGGATACATCAAATGGATATAAAGACAGCTTTCCTTGATGGGATAATTAAGGAAAAAGTGTACATAGAACAGTCTCGGGGCTTTGAGATCAATGGGAAAGAGTCCCATCTATGCGACATGAAAAAGGCCCTATATGGACTCAAGCAAGCACCGAGCAGAGTATGGGATTCACTAAGCATCGATGGATACTTGTAGGAATGCCATGGTGGAGTACACCTCCATCACGGAGAACAATGTATAGGACATTGTGCCTAGACCAGAGGGGAAATTAGTAGTGAGTTCCAAGTGGCTTTACAAGATCAAGCATGCAGCAGATGGAAGCATAGAAAAGTACAAAGCAAGGTTTGTGGCGAGAGGGTTCGCCCAAAAAGAGGGAGTGGACTACTACAAGACTTCTGCTCTAGTTGTTAGGTGTACTTCCATTAGAGCAGTGGTGTCAATAGTTTCCATTATGAGATAAATAATACATCAAATGGATATAAAGACAGCTTTCCTCGATGGGATAATTAAGGAAGAGGTGTACATAGAGCAGCCTCGGAGCTTTGAGATCAATGGGAAGGAGTCCCATGTGTGCGGCATGAAAAAGGCCCTATATGGACTCAAGTAAGCACCGAGTAGAGTATGGGCTTCACCAAGCATCGAAGGATACTTGTAGAGTATGGGCTTCACCAAGCATTGATGGATACTTGTAGAGTATGGGCTTCACCAAAAGTGAAGCAGATTCCAACTTATATTTTATATTTGTTAAGGTTGATTTGTTTGTTTTGGTGTTGTATGTAGATGACTTGTTTCTAACAAGTTCAGAGAAGCTCATTGCAAGGTGCAAGGCAGATATGCCAACCGAGTTCGAGGTGAAGGACATTGGCATGATGCATTACTTCTTGGGATTGGATGTTTCGTAGGGACCATGGTAGATTTTCCCTAGGCAAGGTGCAATTGAGATTCTAAAGAGATTTCGGATGGAGGACTACAAACCTATGGCCATGCCTATAATCACTAATCTAAAGAAGGTAACAACTTTAGATTCAATATATGCTGGATCCCATATTGTACACGCAGATGATAGATTCTTTGATGTATATGGTCAACACTAGGCCAAATATGTGTTTTGCACTGAACACCTTGAGTCAATTCATGGTGGAGCCCAGACCGCAGGATTGGGTAGAAGCAAAACATGTGCTGAGATACCTAGGGGGCACAATGCAGTATGGGATGAGATATCTTGGAAATGGTGAAGTGAAGTTGCAGGAATATACAGACTCTGCAAGCAGTGCATCAGACAAGAAGAACAGCTCAGGGTGTTTCTTTAGCTTGGGATCAGCGATGATATCCTAGTTCAACCAAAAACAGACTTCTGTGGCACTCAGCTCCAGAGAGGCAAAGTATATGGCAGCCAATACTGCTAGTTGTAAGCCCATTTGGTTGGTTTCGAAAGTTACTTGCAAGATTATTTGATCAGGATTTGGATCCCACGATGATTTACTCTGATAATCAGAGTTGTATCAAATTCTTTGAGATTCCAGTCTTTCATCATAGGTCCAAGCACATTGAAATCAAATATCACTTCATTAGAGACAGGATTCTAAAGGGAGCAATAAAGCTCCAATATGTTTCTATAAGTATATACCCACAGATCAACAAGTTCTTGATATTGTAACCAAGCCCTCAGCAAAAGAGAAGTTTGAAGCATTCAAAAACAAACTTGGATCGGTACAGAATTCTTTCCTCGCTAAGAGGGAGTATTGAAGAATGTAGCTCAGACGGAAACTTTCACACAGGATTAGTGTGAATGTGTCAGGCTCAGAAGTAGTTCGAGTTAAATCTATTTTGTAATTCACCTCTATAATAAAGTGAAAGTCTTATATTACTTGTTGAGTCTAATAAAGTATATTTTTATACAATAGTGATTTAGAGTAATCTCAACCATACATGTCATTGAGAGATTAAGGTTTTGGTAGATTAGGGTTTCAGCTCAAATATAAAGGCAAGATAAGGGTTTAGACACAGATACACTCATTGAAAAGTTTTGTTGAGGGGTGATTTAGTTCATCAATTGAATAGGTCTACAACACAAGAGAGGAGCTGCAGTCAGGAAGCAGGCAAGAAAACAGCAGGCAAGTCTGTACAGAGGATTATGTACAGCCGTACAAAACAGTCCGTACAGTTGTACAGACAGGCCCATACAGCAGGCAAGCAGGCAGCAGGCAGTTGGCAGGTAGTTTTTCTCGTTTCCAGCAAGCAGATTTTTCTCAGAGGGTGTGCAGATGTGTTTTTCTGGTTGTACCATACATCTGTTAGTTTCAAAGCTTGTGGAGGTTTCTTTGTAAGCTTTGATTTTTTAATGAAAAGCTGATTTGAAGAAGTAATTACCTATGTATTGTGTTTATGCTTCTGCTATACTTTCCAGCTATATGTGTGATTGTTGCTATGTGAAGAGATTTATTTGCTGCAATTAAATAACAGCGTTGTTTAGTTGAGACATAATGACAGCAATCACCTAGAGTTTGGAATTTTCACATCATCCTTCTAGTAACTGCCAACCGTTTTCAACTGCACATTAACAATTACCCCACCCATTAACCAAAAACAAAAAATTTGCAAAATATGATGCTCTAATCTAAAATTGTTAATAGGTGAATCTTCTTACTTTCATTTTACTTCATGTTAAATATATTTGACAAGAAAGAAACTCCGTAATGGAGAATCAGTAAACGTAATTTTAGAAGTTGGGCATATTGGTCTAAACTAATGAAACTTATTTGTATACAGCAATTTTAATTGAGATAATAAAGGGTTTATCACTCCTGCTGATATTCCAAATACATTTGAATTAAGGAAACGAATTGTCACAAATGTTTTAAGATACCAAACCACTCCAGGAGCTTAATGAAATAAAGGTGTATCAAATCACAAGGATGCAGCCCAATTATTCTCCTGCTCTAGAGGGCATTTGAAGTATTTCCAGCTCCAAAGAAAACTTTTCGAGGTGGACATGTTCTACAGGTTATACAATTTCCTCCTAATGTGCATTATTGTGTTCATTGTGTTAAATTTCAGAGATCATTCATTGCTGTGATTGTTCTCATCTAGTTTCAAACTGATTTTGCAGCTACTTCAGAATTCTCTTTTACCATGATTGTTGTCATGGAAACTCAAATTTCAGGATGATTTCAACGATGATTTACAAACTCACACATATATGCAGGATGCATGGAAAAATGGGATGTACAGAAATGACAAATAAAACAAAATGAAAAAGGAACTCTATTGATTGAAGCCTTAGTCATCAGACAACCTTACTTCCAACATTTTTCACATGCGAGAAGCAAATGCACATACACATGGAACACCAGAAAACGATGTGCAGAGACTTAAATTAGAAGACGAAGAAAACAATGAAGAAATACCAGGATCATCAAAATAGCATCCAATGCCAGTTGCAGATATTCCAACTGCATGTGCTTCCAAGTATAAGACTTGTCCCAGCAGTCCAGCTTCCCAGAAGAGTCGAGGATACATCCAGGCTTGTCTGTTGCGTAGGGTTGGCTCAAAATGAGCCAGCATTCCTAGGCTAAAGCAACCACCACCAGCAATGTCCTGCATTTGGAACTGAATCATTAAAGTAGAAAGAAACAACTATACCTCCTTTACTAAATAGTAAAGGAATAAAATACCTAGAAAAAAAAGCAAATATTTTCCAAAGAAAATGAAAATGGAAATAATAATCTAGATGCATTTGATTTAATTCAAACTAAATATGTATATATTATGTCCCAGATATCAATTGGGTCTAGCCTGAGTGGTTGTCCTCCCCACCCAGGTTTTATTCCTGTAAGTGACATGTTATGATCCTAATGAGTATATCATTGTAAGTTCGTAACACTTTGAGCCCTGTTGTTGATTTTGCCTTGTGCCCTGAAGAATCAATGGTTTTCCCTGGGTACCATCCTCAAAATCAAGGGAAGTTCCAAGGAGCTTGCCTTGGGATAATTAGCTGGAACAAAAAAAAGTTGTGTCCCAGATATTGATGAACCTTAATATGCTAATATTCTAAAAGTGGTTGTAAATAGTGTAACATAACCATTTATCTTTTTCTCTTTTAAATGTGCTTATTCAAGTTTTCCCTTCATGGATGAGCTTTATTTAGAAAAGCTACCCATTGTGCTAATTATTTATAAATATAAAGCAATATAGTGTGCAATTGTCAGGTGGCAATTACTCCTCTCACATATTTGGTTGCTTTATTGCTTTTTGCGTTCATTGCTTTTCCACATTTCATCTGTGAGTGCATATCATTTGGCATCAAAGCCTTCAACTAGGGCTTTGGAGTTCTGCAGTTCTTGTGACTTTTGATTTTCTCCTGTCCAGAATTTTCCTCTGAACTCTTCATCTGCAGCTTTCTTAGGATAGCCATCAATCCTCACCTAGTGTTTCTGCATCAATAAATTAAAGTAATAAGCACAAAGATGCCTTCCAGAAGTTGTTTACAGGTTGTTAATGTGCCCTTTCTGCTCAAGTTTTTAATGTTTAAGCAGTTTTTCTTACACAATTTTCTCACAAAAGCCTACATTCAAACTCAGAAGAATATCACTGATGATCCGAAATTCATGGTTGTTGAGGTTCATATGGAGGACCCAGCCCTTACCTGGTGGCACTCCCATATTCAGGCATTTGCATCTCCAAGCAGCCAACTATTATGTTGGGCACCAATTTCAAGTGCAATTCAAAAACGGTCCTATCCTCTTGGCTACAGATGGGAAATTTCATAACACTGGTTACATCTTCAGCAGATTACTGATCAAACAGTTCAACAATATGTTTACAATTTCAACAAGTTACCAATCAAGCCTGAAGTGGAGGATGCTAATGAATTCTATAAACCCTATGTATTAAATCCATGGTGGAGTTTTCACACATTTATGAAGGGAGCTCGAGTTATTGAACATCACCTCACTTGGGCGAGCATTCCAAATAGCACTAAAGGTAGGATCCAAGTTGCAAAAAGCACATTCTAAGCACACTCAATCTTCTCAACAACAATCACAGAAGAGTGTCATTCCAAAGTCATCGTCGTCTTCTTCTCAGCATTTTAACCATAGGAAGGGGAAAAACGGACAGAACAAAGGTTCAGCTAAGACATTTCCCAAGGTATTGGGGAGAAGAAGATTTGCAAATATTATAAGAGATATGGCCACTGCACTGATAAGTGTTACAAGTTGCAGGTTAAAAAAATATGAAGTTGGACGTTTACCACCCTAGATATTTTGACCCTATCTCAGTTCTTATTACCAAGGATTGACCAATGAGAGGCTCTCCTTATGCATAACTATCAGATTAACCATATGCTGGCCAAACTAATCATCAATAATGGAAATCATAACCCGATTTCTAAGCAACTAATTGACGAGCTTCATCTTCCCACTTCAGCACATCCCAATCCATATTACCTTGGATAGTTCAAAGAAGCAGGATAGCCTACCCATATTACTCCTAAATGTTTTGATACTTCTGCTATTAAACCATTAATGAATACAGAAGGGTGTCGTTCCAAAGTCGTCGTCTTCTTCTTCTTCTTCTCAGACTTCTAACCATAGGAAGAGCAAAAGATTGACAGAACAAAGGCTCAGCTAAGACATCTTCCCAAGCTAATGAGCAGAAGCAGCATTGCATATATCATAAGTGGTATGGGCACTGCACTGATAAGTCTTATAGGTTGTAGGCTAGGAAGGCTAAATCTCTACTTTCAGAATAGCAACAAAAAAGTATGGAGTTGGATGTTTCCCTGGATGAAATTATTGTTTAACTCAAACCTTGGGAAGATCATATGCAACATGTGGAGGTTAAATTGGATTTACTCCATCAACACAAGCTCCAAGGTAAAATGAAAAATCTTCCTTTGGCCAATATTCTATCAAGCGCCTTAGGTACATCATAGATGCACACAAAATTCATGCAGATCCTGGTAAGTTCAAGGTGCTTAAAGAATGTCCTAGTCCTACTTCAATTTCAGACTTGATGAGCTTCTTGGGTGGTATGAGTTTCTACAGATTATTCATCTGTCATTTCTCTCATATAGCTCATTTGCTTCACCAGTTTACTAGTTAGGACTTTTAGAAGACTTTCATAGGGGAGCCACATTTTAGAGGTTGAAGATTGATCTTTGTTCTCCTCCAGTTTTGGTGCTTCCTAGCCTGTATAAAAGCCTTTTGAGGTAGAGATAGATGCCTTTATGCCATAGGCACAGATCTTAAGCAGGGCAGACATCTGATCTAATTGCCTGCCATTCAAATATTTTCACATGCTAAAATTGAATTACAACACTAATGACAAAGTATTCTATGCATTGGTTCAGACATTGAAACAATGACGACATTACTTGCTTGGCATACTGATCACCAGCCACTGTAGTTTCTGAATAGTCAGTCTAAAATTTGAGAACGTCACTATCTCAAGGGAATGCTTATTTGCATTAGTTTCATCTTGTGATCAAGTACAAGAAGTGAGCTACCAACAAAAAGTTTGACATTCATAGTCAACATCCAGCCAAGGATTTTAACAACTTAGCTATCGGTTATAATACTTATGCTCAGTGTAGCACATATCGGCGATATATCGGAAATATCAGATATATCGCCAAGTTTTTCCCTTGTCCGATATATCGGATTGAAAATATCGCGATATTTCCGATATATTGAATGTATCGTGACACAATCACGAGATTTCCAATATATTTGAAAAAATTGCGAGTTAAAGGTATATATCGGACTGCTGACCGAAATTGCAAAAAAGTCACCCGGAATTGCGTTTTATGTCCGCGGGTTGTTTGATTTCAAAAGTGTGAGAGGGCTAGAGGTACCCTCGATGGTGGCTAATAGAGACAGCTACACACAAATTTAAGGGCAATCACTTGGAGTTTTGTTTAATTTAATCTTTGAATACTATGCTTCCTGTGTAATTCAATCGAATGGTGGCTCGATTGGAAACTGTGACTGTTGTAATGAAGAGATGCAGGGAATATTACAACAATGGCAGCGTGCTGTAGTGTAATGCAGTATCAAAATACATAACCACGAATGCTAAATCGACACACAAAACCATTGAATAAGAGAAACAAACCCTAAGAAATTTGGCAAGTATCCTTCCATGACTCTTTTTATGGTCAGTAATGCTGGAACATTTAAAAACCCATTCCATACTTAGGATATAATTTATTAATCATCTAGATTAATTTTCCTAGGTGTAGACTAGGTAAATTGGCCTAGTTTTGTCTTTTAGTGGACCACTTGCTATCCTAAATCACTAAAACGACTTTGGATAGATTATGGATAAGATTTCCTTGGATTCTATCTGATTTTATTTCATTCCTGAATTAGAAACACTTTCCTGATTAAGACAGCTTTATCTTGTTTCTTTCTACTTTCTAGTGGATAAGGTAAAGCTAGTTGACTTGGAAACTCTCTCCACTTGGCCAATTCGACCTCCACCTCTTTCTTCTCTCCAAAAGTTGTCATTACATTCCAGTTACATCACTCATGAGCTGCCATACCATATTCATCCAATTCGTGAGCCTTTAGACTGTTTTGGAAAGTGCTTTTGACACCTAAGAGGTTTTTCTAGTTTTTAGTAAGCCTTATTTTTGTGAGCTTTTCAACTTGCCTTTAAGGCATTCTATTTTCTCTCTTGAGATGTATTATATATTGTATTCATATGGAGGAATAATACATGAGATGATATTTCCATCAATTGAGTTTCTTCTCTTATATTTCTGTCTCAATATTTCTTCTTCTTATTCTTGCATATCTTTGAATAATTTTTGTGAGGACTTCTTTGCTTCAAGATTCTTGGCTATTAAAATTCTTTCATGGTATTCAACCTATATAGAATTCTCACATGGTATCAGAGCTCGGGGAGCTCATGTCTTAGAGCCTGAATCCTCAGAAGAGAAAGATGGTTGGCTTAATGATTGTGATAGAGCGCTTGGAGCCATGTGTCTAGCTTTTTCTCCATGCATGCACTACCTTATTGATTTTGTCGAATACCCAAAGGATCTCTGGACCAATTTGGATAGAGTCTTTGGCAAGCACAATGAGGTTCATACCAGCAATATGGAGAGTAAATTTGACACCTTCTCATGTATCCTATTGATGATGATCTCCTTGATTTGAATGCTTCTTGCCATGAAGCAGTAATTGAAGAGACTTCTTTTGTGGCTCTAGAAGTTGAGAAATCAGATCTCTCTCCTTCATTAGTGGCTGCTGATAATGAAGAAGGTTCAACTAATGGAGCTACCATTGTTGAAGAGAATTCCATCCATTCACAGTTCTCATATCATTCTTCATATTTTGATCTTGAGGATAACAAGCTAGTTTTTGATGATTTTGTGCATACTTCACAAGCTGATGGTGTGCAATATGTTGATCTATTGGATGATTTGAAGGCTGGTTTAGATTTCAAGGGTGCTCCATTTGCACTCACTTATTGTGATCTCATGCCTTCTACCTATTCCTACATGATGACTAGCGCTTGTCTTCAAAGTTTCAGTGAAGATGGAGACATTGCCATCACATTGACATATTTTCTTGGAGCTGATTTAACTTCCTCTAATTTGAAGTTCAAGTTTCAAGAGAAATCAGATCTGATTGGAGTTGATCCTACCTCAGTTGGTTGGAATTTCAAGTTCCAGAATGGTCTACATATTCATGGATTTGTTTTGTTCAAGAGCAAGTTCAAAGAGCTTCCAGATTTGCTTGCATCCACTGAAGGAGAATTCAAGCACATGTTTTTGGAGCATGATCCACTTCTTCCCAAGAGGAATATACCTCCAGACATATGATCAAGTTCACACCTACTTGAGTTTGGAGCAACAAACATTTTTTGGTGTGCACATGTCCATTTTTTTAGGGAGGGTTTTATTCCCATGAGGTTTTCCCTATTTCCTCAGTTTACATGGGCATAATAATTTTTGTATTGGGATGACCATAAGCCTTGTTGCTTGGTACCTACACATACTTTACTCACTCTAAGTTAGGCTTAAGGGGGGGTGTTGGAACATTTAAAAACACATTTCATACTTAGGATATAATTTATTAATCATCTAGATTAATTTTCCTAGGTGTAGACTAGGTAAATTGGCCTAGTTTTGTCTTTTAGTGGACCACTTGTTATCCTAAATCACTAAAACGACTTTGGATAGATTATGGATAAGATTTCCTTGGATTCTGTCTGATTTTATTCCATTCCTCAATTAGAAAGACACTTTCCTGATTTAGACAGCTTTATCCTGTTTTTTCTACTTTCTAGTGGATAAGAGAAAGCTAGTTGACTTGGAAACTCTCTCCACTTGGCCAATTCGACCTCCACCTATTTCTTCTCTCCAAAAGTTGTCATTACATTCCATTTACATCACTCATGAGCTACCATACTGTTGAAATATTGTAACTTCGAAGAATATTCTATTGTATTTCATTATTGTAATTTATTCGGAGATGTTTTATTCCTTCGTTGGGATGTCATTATTGTATTTGATTATGTAAAGTCATTGAGGTAAATCCTCCCTTGTAGGTCGGGCAATAGATCCCCATTGAGTCAATTGTAATGGGGTTTTTAAGTCCCCTAGAGAAGTCGGCCTAGTCAGCATTAGGTTAAGTTGTTAGGGGCCGACCTAGTTAGGGAAAAAGTCAAGTGAAAGATAAAGGATAAATAGAAGTGTTGTGCTCCTCATTTGGACAAACACTCACTTGTGTAATTCGCAATGGAGAGAGAGAGAGAGAGAGAGATATGCAAGGAGAATGAGCACTTGTTTGGGGTTTTGTCTTTGTACTTTTGATCATCTATATTGAGGAAATTTTGCTGGGTTTTCTTCCCCTAGAGGGTTTCCCAGGATAAATTCGTGTCTCTTGTGTTTATGTTGTGCTTGTTATTCTTTTAGTGATCCTGTATATGCTATTATTGTGAAATTGAATTGAACACTGATGTTATCTATCTTAGCATATTGAATGTTAACATGGTATCAGAGCTAGCCTGAAAGAAGGCAATGTATGGCATTTACGACACTTGTTTCACTTGCGACAATTTGAAAGCTAGGGCTTTGTATAGCAAAAACTAGTCATCTTGGAATTTTCGCTATAAATCACTTTTGGAGAAGGTTCAGGATCTAAAACTTGGACAGGCCGAAGATGAAATGTTCATGTACCTTTTGTCTGAGTTTCAGCCTCATATTCGTTGCACTTTGTGAGATGTGATCCGTACAAGTTAGGGTTTATGCCTCTTCCAGAATGCATCCCTAAACAGGTGACCTAGGGAAAAAGGTCATATCTCGAGCTAGGAAGCTCCAAATGGAATTCCGTAAAAAGTGACAGTTAGGGCACGGACTGTAGTTTCACAGGTCTGAGTATCAAAGGCCAAAGTTGAAACAATGACATGTGGCACACCGTACAAGTTCGTTATGTTGTTTCATCCCATAAACCGGTCATGTTGGGAAACTTAGCATATCTCTCTCATGGAGAATCCAATGAAGCTCAAATCTGTGGGATTGGAAAGATGACAGGTCAGGCTACCACAGGCCGAAGTTTAAGACCTTGAGGATCCGAAATTTCAGAGATACACCAGAAACAATAAGGCACATCTAAAATAGCTCAACGGAGGAAATCAAAGAAGAGGAGGAAGAAGCTCTCACTTAGGGTTTTCAGTTTTTTAGGTATGGAAGGACCTATACAATGTTGGAGACACCTGATGCAACATTGGAAACTTTGAAAATGGATTTGGAATCCCTTCATCATATATATTAATCTTCCATCATATGTTGCGGGACGAAGGAGATTGAAAATTAGGGTTTTTTCGGGTTCTACAAGTAAGAAGAAACCTTAGCAAAGTTGGGAGACTCATAGGGAAGCAATGAAGGAGGTTTAAATGGCATTGGTATTCTATCATCCTAGCACCATGAATCTATATAAGATGTTTACAAGTGATCTACCTTGGACAATTAGGGTTTTACCCTTATAGAGAAGACTGCAAGCAATCTCGGCAGGTATGTTTTGAAATCTGTTTTATTTATCTGATGATTAAGTTCATGATATATTTGTATTCATATTATTGAGGTTAGTACAATCATGATTAATTTTATATTTGTCTGATCACCTTAGTAAAAGTATGAATGCATGTGAATGATAGAAGACATTCATTGATCAAGGGTTATGACACTTATGATTGTACTAATGCACTTGTGGTGTTGTATGAGGATGATGTTGTCTGCTAACATGAAAGGTATATGAAAAAAGACAAATCAAGTTCTAGATCAAGAATATATGACCATGATGACATGAAGACAAAGACTCATCCATAGTCTTTGATCACATAGATGCTCTACTTACGAGGTATGTATGATTTAATTCTACTATGCTTAACTTATGAGATATGCAGGTTACTAGCACAAGGTCTCTAAATCATTGAAGAGAACAAACAAGATATTGTTTGGGTATGTTAGACATAACTAGCAAGCATGCTAATCCAGGTATGTTTTCCTATATCGAGTTAGAATCCTACTTTGTGTTGTGATCTTAGATAAGTATACTTTCATATGGTTGATAATGATTATTTCTGAAAATAAAGTTTAGCTAATCAAGGTTTTATGCATATTGTGTTTCTTAATTTGATTAATGATTATGACTGTATGTGTTTAAGAATATTTAAGGTTATAATGTTTTTAATCTTATTGAGATTATACTAATGAATGTGTGATTATGTATGAGATCTTGAGGATGACACAACGATGAAACTAGTGCACACTTAAGCATGCATAGTGGTACAGGATGGATAGAAGTTCAAAGACATATAATCATGATGCTATCATAAAGGGAAAATAGAGATCAAAAGGGAGGCAACCACACAAACATAAAAGATAAGTATTTGAGTTGTTATTTGAATTACTTCTTGAATCTCTGAATAGTTAATGATATTGCTCGTAATAGTTGTATGCATATTTGTATTCCTAGAATCAGGAAATATATCATGCATAGTGTAAGCATTCACATAGCATTGAACAGTATACTACTACTATGCATATGATGGGTAAGTTGGACAAACATTCCATTGTTGCTTGTCTAGAATGAAACCTCTTTGCTAACATGCTGGGAGCTGTGCACGCTCTTGATAGTATGTTCTGGTAGAGATGGAAGGCATCTAGATAGACACTGTATGCATACAGGATATGGAAAAGTGTTGTGCCAAAGTATTGGTCAAGATAGTTGCATAACTATGTGAATCATATCAGTATGCATAATAGGTTATCATTGAAATGTCAACATGATTTGATGATTATGAAGTGTAACTAATCATGTAAATTTGATTTGTAGGAAAGATCGTGTGATATGATCTACAAAAGCAGGATGATGAACACTTGTTCCGAAGAACAAGTGATGACTGTTCAACAAGAAGACTTACAAATCAAACATACTATAGAAGTACAAAGCAAGGCTCGTGGCTAGACACACTTCCAGAGATAGATTACACCATAGTAGCATAATTCGGCCGTATTGGTACTCATGTACAGAAATTCGGAATAAATCCGAATTCGTCGAATATTCGGTGTAGGTGTTGTTGTCCGCCAGATTGCACACCAGCAGCGGAAATCTTTCGAAAGTTGTCTCTTCACTACAAGTGAGAAAGGTGTGGCCTTGGGGGCAAGCAATGAGCCAAGTACTGTCACCTGAATCCCAGCTCCTCCGTTTAGGCAAACTCCTAACGAAGCCAAGGGGGGTGGTCCCTACAAAAGAGTTGTCTAAGGCTCTTGTGTGTTTAAAATGTTTTTGGTGTTGTGATGCGGATGGGTGTTGATTAGGATTTTTTTGAAAGTGAGAGACACAATAATACTTTAACGAAAAACAAGATAACGCAATCCACGTTGCAAAATAGAAGATGAGAGATACACTGAATCAGAAATAAATCACTTTTTACGAGAATTAACACAAATGCTCCAATATTGATAAATAAGCAAATAAAATATTGTGATTAAGGACCAGTGCCTTATGGAGTCAAAGTGATTGTGAAATGCTTGATACAAGTGTTTGAGATAAAAAATTTGAGATTGTTTTGCAGCTTATCTTGGTAAATTAAAGATTTTAGTGGTCTTGATTATTATGGCTAAGAACAAGGGCATCAAAAAAGGAGTGGAACCTTAACCAAAAAAAAAAAAAACTGGCAACCTTTTAGGTGATAGGTCGGGAGCACCCAGATTGCAAAGAGGGCAAGTGTGCTTACGGCTTGACCGCCCTCGAGTCTAACAGTGGATTCCCGGCACCACCTCTTCAGGAAGTTCTCATTGATTTTGCCTTGGTTGGGGTTTTGGGGTAAAATTTTAATTAATGTTATCACTTGTGAAATTAAACAAGTCTTACACCTTTCTGAGTACTAGCCCAACCGTTTCCGGTTGGCAGAGCATACGGGTGTAGGACACGAGACCAAGATAAATTAATTAAAAGGGAAAAATGTGTGGAAAAATTTTATTATTAGAGCACTTTGTTCAACTCTCCGACAAAGAGTGCTCTTGACTTGATCTTATGACCACAGTTCAAGAGACTTGCTAATTAACAAATGCCTAATGCAGGGAAAATGCAAAACTAATAATGCTCTCCGACAGAGAGTGCTCTTGACTTGGATTTGGCCAAGTTCAAGAGACTTTGGTTCGTTTTAAGAAGCAAAAAATAGTTTGTAGTAGCAAGATAAATCAACTTTAAAATGATTAAACAATGTGATAGATCAGAAATATATGAAACATTTGCTAACGATGCTACTTGCCAAATAAAATGAAACTGGAAAATCTAGTGTTCTACCACACAAATTCTAATCTAATAGGTGGGATCAACCTCTGAACAAGGTCAACCACTAGAAGCCACCAGTCTTGGAAACCTTCCAGCTAGCTGGATGTCCACAAGAAGCTGATGGGGGAACGAGCAGCTACCACAAAGTTATGTGGCCTTTGGGATACGATCCCAAAGTTAGCTCTACTCTGGTCAAGGTTTGGAAGAGAAATGACAAGATAAAAATGAAATACTAAACGGAAAATAAAGTCTAATCTACTCAAGAATCTCTTTCAGGTCAAAGACGGTACTCGGGAGAGCATGGGGGTAAGTAAATCGGAAATAATAACAAACAAAAAAAAAAACTTATTGAAATGAAAACTAATCTAAGAGCATGAAATAACAGATCTAGGCTAACCAAACACGACACTCTTCCCCAAATGGGGAAGAAGACCCAAAAAAGTGGAGGCCTCCTCCACTTAACTTTTATTAAGCTTTTACAATATTTAAGGATTTCAACCTTTTGACGAAACTTGAAAATGAAATGAAACAAGCCTTAGTGGCTTTTTACAAAGGATAAATACTAGTCTTTTGGTTTGGATCGCCTTCTTGTCTTCTTGATAAATTCTTGTTCTAGCACTTTTATCTTCTTTTTGCTTAAAATCTTCCCAAAACTTCTTCTTTCTCCAAGAAAGCTCTATCACAAACGAGCAACTCAAATACCCATTAGCATTAGAAAATCAAACAAATTTGAACTTAACAAACCTAAAAACTTAATGATATCTAAGGCCTAAAGCAAACTATGATAGTATGGGAAAGAGATTCTAATATGCAAATGGCTAAGTACTTCAAAAGACAATGCAAGTTTTCTACCCTTTTCAATGAGATCTATATGTGCAAAGAAATAAAACTAGTAAATTTGAATCTAACTAAGCTCTAACCATGAGATCTTCCAACAACTAATAACTAACTACTACTAACCACCTTTTGTTTGTTTGTTTTTGTTGTTTTAGGGCTAAAGTGGAAGTGGACGAGGAGGAGAGATGAGGGAAATAAGGTGAGGAGGACGAATGGGATGAAGAGAGAAGAGGTAAGAAAATCAAAAGGAAGGGGCTGCCAACTGTCAGGGAGAAAGGGCAGCAAACAGAAGTAAAACAGAAGTGAAAAGAAGGTAAGGAGAGGGGCTGCCAATGAGCACAAAAATCAGACCCAAAAACAGTGAGCAAAGACAAAGAAAAACTGAGATTTGAGAGAGGTTAAAAATGACAAAGAGGAGAGGAAAATCAGACTGAAAAATGATGGAAGAAAACAGAGATAGGAGAGGATGAACCAACAAGGAAGAGGAACTAGAAGTAGGACGAGAGGCTTAAAGAGGGTAGCTAAAGATGGGACGAGAGCTAGGGAGAGAGTGCAAAAGAAATGGGACGAATGGTAGAGAAGAAGGCAAAAAAGGAATGGGACAAGAGCTAGAAGAACTTGAAGGGTTAAACTAGGGCAATGGAAGAATAGGCTAGCAAATCAAGTGCAAAGGGTTTCAAGGAGAAGACAAGAGGGCTTGAAGAATGGGAAGCCTAAGGTACAAGTAACCAAGGTAAAAGTAAAGTTTTGGTGGATGGATTTTGGAGCAAAAACTCTTTGTGCTTCTTCTTGGAACAACCTCAACCCTTGTAGATCCTGGAAAGACAACAATGTTAAAAATCACTTGTGATGATGAAGATGGGCTAGATGCAGCCGAGCTCACACCCTCCTACACCTGGAAAAACCTATTCAAAGACAAACAACTCAATGCAAAAGTGAGATCAAATATATGACTAGTATGCTACGAAAACCAAGGTTATATCAATGCTAGTATAACTGAGTACGTCCTATTCATATAACTCATTGATCAACATTGCATAATAAACCAAATTGAAAGCCACAAATGGTAGATCTTATGTTCTAGAATATAGACTTCTAAAGCTAGTTACTTGATCAATCACATGAGCATTAAATTGAAAGCATAGAAAGAAGTCACCTCACAAGAGAAGCATTCATCAATGTTGCACAAATCGCATGGACCTCCAAAGTCGAATTTTATTTCAAGATAGCAATTGCTATGATCTAGTACAAATTTGCCAGAGTAATGGTGCACAAAAATTCCATGAGATAATAACCCAAATGGGCCTCTCTTTATAATAGAACCACTAGCTAAAACCCTAGGTCGAATTGGCATAGACATGAAGGTCGAATTCCAATCAAACCCAAGCTTGGAGAGCTAAACAAATGGACAACTCGACTTTGGTGGTAGGTATGAGTGAAGAGGTGGCACAACTCGACTTTGGTGGTTGCATGGGAAGTATCACCAACCGAATGGGCATGTTACAACAAGGATATACGTGAGGATAAGGTAAGTGTGTGAGCTTGATGAGGAGGATGCGAGTTGGTTGGTGAGGGATGGCGAGTTGACATGTGGCAGTGTGGTAGGTGCTAGCTTGAGATTGCAAAGGGAGCCAAGCTATGGGATTTGGTGAGTCATGAGGGCGCCTACCTTGGACTTAAATGCACATCCACCAACCCAATCAACAGTTAACACCTCACTAAATCGAATTTTGAAGGAAGAAGGGCGAATTAGCTTAAGTGGATCTCTTGCTAGTGACTGGATAGTTGACTAAAGCCACTTGGAGTTGATTGGAATCTTCATAAATGTCTATTGCCATGTCATTCAGCCTTTTATTTTAATCAAATTGATTAATTTTGGAGAGATTTGGATTATCTCCAAAATATTCAATTTTATTATTTTAATTAATAATTTATCTGTAAATGACTTTTTAGAGAAAATATTAATTATGAGGCTAAATTGACATCCGAAAGTTGGGTTTAGCTGGTCCATGGGTCATGTGTGATTTTTGGCTTATGAAACGAGCCATCAAACACTAAATTCGGACCCCGGATGACTAACATATTACAGACTCAAATTTCTCTATTTAAACTATAGAGAAATTTAATTAAATTTTTAAAAAATAATTAAAAATTAAAAACCCCAAATCCGACGCGTCCGGTAAAATTTTTTTGAAATTTTTTCCGGGGGTCCTAGAGACTTAGGACATGACCAAAACCTATTCTAATAGTGTCTAGTAGGTTTATACATATTAGTTGGACTCTAATAAACCCCCATGGCAAAAATTTCCAAAATCGGGCATTCCAGCTTTGGAGGAAGCGGGAGAAAAACCAAGAGATTATATCTCGCCTGAAGCAAAGTATAATCTGACGGTGAAAAAACTCCCTAGAATACCTTAGTTGTTTAATCCAGTCATGGGGAACCAAGCCACTCAGACCCTACTAGCACACTTTGTTACAAACCCCCATGGGGCCATGGTCATGTCGACTCAAAAACAAAACCGGCTAGCCAAAACTGGCTAGACCCAAATATCTGAAACCCAGATACTCTAGAAGTGAACACTGATGTGTTCCAACACTGGCGACTCAATGAGGTTTCAACTATTGTACAGATCAGTTGATAACAGGTGTAATACGGATACGAATTATTACTGGAGAATTAAATTTTGAAAACCAATTTAAAGAAAGAAAGAAAAAAACATTAATTATTTAAACATTATAAAACAAAAATACCATTCAATTTCATGTTTTCTTATTAAAATAACTATAAATAAGTAGTTTCCCTCTCTCACACTTCCATATCCGAGGTTGTTGAGATTTTATATATATATTTTTTAAATATGTGTTAAATTTTGTTATATAAATGTCTATGTATATTTATGGTATATTTGTGAATATTCGATTAAAATATTATATATAAGCAAGCTACTTCCGTATTTTATTCGTACTAGATATTTTTAGTACATATTTTTTTTGTATCGAATCGTATTCGTATTCGTATCCGTATTCGTACTCGAATTATGCTACTATGGATTACACCCATGGATGATTCCCAAGATTTGAAAGAAAATCACATGATTGAAGAAGGCTTTGTACGGGTTCAACAGGTACCCAGGATCGATAGTCATTTTATGAGTTTGATGATCACCACGGGTGATGCGGATTTCAACCTTTTCTACAAGGTTGAAGATGGTTGCTATATACAGATGACGTGCTTCTCTCAAATGGATGCAAGAAGGAACTCACCATAGAGTTCGAGTGATCTTGAAGCTCATATCAGTAGACCCATCTGACGGGAGATGGCACGAATAGATATGCAGAAGATCACTCAATGCAGAGTGTGCATGATGTTCAATCACAAAGGGAGGACAATACTCAAATGTAGAAGACTCCACTTCAAAGGGAGTAGATCTCAGAGTTAAAGAATCTTGGCATGATTCTTGTGATTAGATAGGTGGCTGAGATTTTTCCTTAGCCAAGGAAAATGTGAAGTAGAGATCTGAGATGATGGACGGTGATTTCTACAGATGATGTATTTGACGAATACCAGGCCAGATATATGCTTTGTTGTGAACACCCTAAATCAGTATCTAGTTGAGCCTAGACATGTTCACCTGGTAGCAGCAAAGCATGTGATGAGGTACCTGAAAGGTACGATAAACTTTGGTCTATACTATGTTGGAGATCATGACTACAGATTGTATGGTTATACAGATGCAGATTGGGCTGGAAGTGTCTCAGACAGGAAGAGCACCTCAGGTGGATGTTATTGTCTGGGATTCACCATGATCTCATGGTTTAGCAGGAAGCAGTCCAGTGTTGCTCTCAGCACAGCTGAAGTGGAGTATATAGCAGCTTGTTCTGCTAGTTGTGAAGCCATATGGCTTCAGAAGTTGATGTCAGGTCTATTTGACCTGGAGTTGGATACCACAGTGATTCTATGTGCCAACCAGAGTTTTATAAATATGACGGAGAACCCACTGTTCCTTGACAAGTCAAAGCACATAGAAATCCGGTATTTTTATATACGAGATATGGTTCATAAGGGAGCTATAAAGCTCCAGTATGTGAGCACTGATGAGCAAGTTGTTGATGTGTTGACCAAGCCTCTGTCGAGAGGGAAGTTTGAATACTACAGGGGCAATCTTGGATTGGTTTAGATCAAGAGGGAGCAATGAGCTTGGTTGAGGTAGCAGGTAGTCACGGGTCATGTGACGTAATTGAGTCTCCTAGGCTACGAGAGGATCTGAACGAGCGGTGAGGTAACGTAGGTGGTTGCGGTGTGCAACATAATGGACGCTCCTAGGCTGGACCCACCGAATGGCTTGCTCGGTTCGTGGATAAGGATAGTCACATCCAGTATGAAAAAGGACTGGCACTATGGTTGAAAATCCTAGATTTGATCTAGGTCACATCCAGTATGAAAAAGGACTAGCACTGTGGTGGAAAATCCTAGATTTGATCTAGGTCATATCCAGTATGAAAAAGGACTGGCACTGTGGTGGAAAATCCTAGATTTGATCTAGGCCACATCCAGTATGAAAAAGGACTAGCATTGTGGTGGAAAATCCTAGATTTGATCTAGGTCACATCCAGTATGAAAAAGGACTGACACTGTGGTTGGATTGTATCATCCTTGGACTTCATTCCATAACGGATCCGGTGACTTCTGTCCTCGAGAATGTGTTTGGATTGTATCATCCTTGGACTTCAATCCAAAATGGATCCGATGACTTTTGTCCTCGAGAATGTGGTGGGATTGTATCATCCCTGGACTTATGTCCTAAAAGTGAGAGGGACTGATCATCCCGTAATTGGATCAGGATTGCATCATCCTTGGACTTATGTCCTAAAGTAAAAGGGATTGATCATCCCATAATTGGATCATGTATGTTGCAGGTTATGTTGTTGCTGATCAAAAGATCAAGATGATGTTCGTTGATCGAAAGATCAAGATGATGTTGTTGATCGAGAGATCAAGTGTTGCTGCAGACGATCGAGCAATCGAGTGCTGCAGAAGATGAAGACTCAGTGTTGTAGAAGATGATGCTCCAGTACTGAAGATGTTGAAGATGTTGAAGATGTTCCAGTAACTGTTCCAGTTGTTGATGCTATTGAAGAAAACTTCCAATGATTTATAGATGTATCACCTTGATGTTGTTGATGATGCTCTCTCTCCTTGCTCCTACAGTTGGTGTTGCTTTTGTCAGTAGAATACCCTTCTCGTTAAGGGGGAGTGTTGAAATATTGTAACTTCGAAGAATATTCTATTGTATTTCATTATTGTAATTTATTCGGAGATGTTTTATTCCTCCGTCAGGATGTCATCATTGTATTTGATTATGTAAAGTCATTGAGGTAAATCCTCCCTTGTAAGTCTGGGCAATAGATCCCCTTTGAGTCAATTGTAATGGGGTGTTTAAGTCCCCTAGAGAAGTCGGCCTAGTCAGTATTAGGTTAAGTTGTTAGGGGCCGACCTAGTTAGGGAAAAAGTCAAGTGAAAGATAAAGTATAAATAGAAGTGTTGTACTCCTCATTTGGACACACACTCACTTGTGCAATTCGCAATGGAGAGAGAGAGAGAGAGAGAGAGAGAGAGAGATCTGCAAGGAGAAGGAGCACTTATTTGGGGTTTTGTCTTTGTACTTTTGATCATCTATATTGAGGAAATTTTGTTGGGTTTTCTTCCCCTAGAGGGTTTCCCAAGATAAATTTGTGTCTCTTGTGTTTATGCTGTGCTTGTTATTCTTTTAGTGATCCTGTATATGCTACTGTTGTGAAATTGAATTGAACATTGATGTTATCTATCTTAGCATATTAAATCTTAACACATACCATATTCAGCAAAATCCGTGAGCCTTTAGACTGTTTTGGAAAGTGCGTTTGACACCTAAGGGGTTTTTCTAGCTTTTAGTAAGCCTTACTTTTGTGAGCTTTTCAACTTGCCTTTAAGGCATTCTATTTTCTCTCTTGAGATGTATTATATATTGTATTCATATTGAGGAATAATACATGAGATGATATTTCCATCAATTGAGTTTCTTCTCTTATATTTCTATCTCAATATTTCTTCTTCTTATTCTTGCATATCTTTGAATAATTCTTGTGAGGAATTCTTTGCTTCAAGATTCTTGGTTGTTAGAATTCTTTCACGGTATTCAACCTATATAGAATTCTCACAAGTAATTTGTGTTTAGAATTGTGGCTTTAGACCTACACTCAAACCCTTCTTTATTATATTGTAGTTAGTGGTTCCTAGTGTTGATGATTTTTCTATGGTGATGCAATGTGTTACCCTTCAAACTAGTAATCCTTTTAGAATAGACTATGTGTGGCCGAGTGCTAGTGATAGGTAAGCATATGGGAGAAGTCTAGGCCCAAATGTCACCACAATCTAGTCTCCCAAATGTCACCACAGTCTAGTCTCTCAACTTCTTTGGGTACTCCTAAACCCTGGGGAGAGCCCTTAAAGATACCTGCAAACAACAAGATACATGCAAATACATTTTTACAACCTTGTAACCAGATCAGTGCCTTATATGGAGTCAACAATGAATAATATGGGCACATAAATTAAGAATAAAGGAGTTAATCCAGTTTATCAATCAATATCACGACTTTCAATATACTTCACAAATCCTCATGCAAGGGCAGCACACCTCCCAAGGAAATGCCTCATAAAAGTGCACTCTGAAGGGGAAGGGGGGTCAAGGGGCCTAGGGTGCACTTTTTGCTCCAACCAGCAATGTAAAAGCCCTACAAAAACCCTAGCTTGAGCAATTTCATGTTTCCCAATGCATTAGGTCAAAATGGAATGCTCTCGAAGATCTGTGGATAAATAAACTAGGGCGAATTTTTAGGGTGGACCAGAATTATCAAATTCCAAATATTTTTGGTTTTATGAATTTTTCTAGATTTTTAGGGCTTTTCCAGCAATATTATATTTTTTGGGCTTTTACAATATCCAATGAAGACACCCTCAGAGATCTGTGGATAAATCCACTAGGGCTTTTTAGGGTGGACCAAAATTATCAAATTGCAAATATTTTTGGTTTTTTGAATTTATTTGAATTTTTATGGTTTTTTTACAATACATGATTTTTAGGGTTTTTTAACATAAAATTGCAGCAAATAAAAGACAAATAAATGGATGAAAAGAAAAGTAATTAAATGACAAGCACAGGGATATGAATTTCGTCTCAATCCCTAGAGCATTGAGAGATCAATAATCAACATCCCTCTCTTGAAATGTCTTTCTACACTTGCAAGCTAGGGCATCACCTAGCAACCTCTAGGGTTTGGTAGGAGAACCTAACTAGGGCAAATGAACAAATCCAAGACCCTAATAAGCAATAGAGAACTCCTTGGGAGGACGTTCTCTTCATACAAAGTTGACAGAATGTTGACAAAAAGCCCTAACAATTCATAAAAATGCACCATAAAAGCACCATTTAACCTAGCTAGAACCATAACTACCAACATCCAACAAGAAGTGAGCAAAGAAAAGCCTTTAGGTCACACTTGTGCATGAGTTCTTCCAACTAGTCTCGCATCAACCTTTAGCATGTGCAAAATTACGCCCTAAAACATTCCATCATCCACCTTCAAGCAAGAAAGAGCATCCCAAGAGAAGTGAGCATCACATCAATAACTCATAGAGTAAGAGAAAAAGTGAAAAGAACATATTTGAACCCTTGTCTTATGATTTTACAATGAGGTGATGTGATCTATTTATATGATTTCATCCTCAACCTTTTTAATTTTTGAGCCTAAAAGTCACATTAAATTAGAATATTTTTAGGGTAAATTCCCCACAAGTTAGGGAATAAGCCCTAAAATAGACATAAAATAACAAATAAGACTAAAATTAAGGCATCACTTGATGAAATAGTGATCCAAAGGGGGACGTCGTGCCCTAGCTAACCCCAAAGTGTTATTTATCCCTTAATGCCCCCCTTTCCAAGCTTGTAGGCTCAATTATGGAAGGATGACGTCATAGGCCAAAGAGCTAGAGGAGAGGTATCTCTGTGTTGGAATGAGGTCCAAGTGGTGAAGGAGGTGTGCTAAATAGAGGACAATAGCCCTTTACAACATGCAATCACCTTTGCGTAACAAAAACCAAGGTGGTCATGTGCCCCAGTGGGTCACCCCTAGAAGCCCTGGACACCAACCCATGGGCTTAAAGCCCTGAATGGTGGGGACATCCACACACCGAAGGGGCAGTCAGTTGTGCCACAAAGCCAAGTACTTCCAAGAGTGAAACCAATGGAGCCTACCATGACCAATCTAGGAGGACAACAACCCCTTAGCCAAATAATCCATGCAATATAACCCACTTTGGCCTTGACAATAAAAAAATTTGACCCCTTGCTCTAGGTTTGGCCCTGCTGGAACGTTGTAGTAGCTTCAAGGCGTAACACAATGAATATATGGATTCAGTTGAAGCTTCCACTCCAAGCTCACCTCGAGTATTCCACAACCACTTACTGCTTCCAGAGGAAGAGTAGTTCCCTTTACTCGTAAAGGGGGTAGAGGGAATCGATGATTTGGATTCCTATGATCTATCATTTTCATTGTATTATGTACTATTTAGTATCTAGATGCCTCATGATGATTCTTCTCATGAGATGGATTTATTTTGAGCATTTGATGTGATTTTGTATCATCCTATCAAGAACATGTTTCAAAATTTTCAATTTAGTAACAATATGTGACCACTTGACATCTTATGCATCTTATTAGTTGTATCATCATATTTATGTAGCAATGTGTCTTTTTGATGTTGTTGCTTTAGATGTTTAAAAATTTGAAAAAAATGAGTGTTTTTTTTTTTTAGGTCTTGCAACATTTTTCGAGATTTTCCGATATTTTTCGCTGATACCACCGAGAAGTTATATTTTGGACCCTCGCCGATACTTTCCCCGAGCCAATATATGCAACATTGCTTATGATTGAAAAGAGCACTATCCAATTGATCCAAATATTGGACCTATTGTTCGCATAATCAACCAACATATATTTTTGAATCAAGTGCCTTCTCTAGTCTATACATTGAGAGATGGTTTGTTATGCGGGTTAGATCAACTGTGTCCCAGTGGATTCATCCAGACAGCTATTTCTTAGAGAAGCACATTCCTCCACTTACTGCATGCAATTTGGTATGTAGAAAACTTTGCAACATCTTCAAAAATACTTTTATTGACCTTCGATGAATGAGTTCAAGCCTATATTTGGAGATATTCTTTGTGCAGCAGCTAATCCAATCTATCCTATCAAAATCTTGGTGGACTTTATCAACCCTTGCCAATGCCTTCTATGCAACTGGAATATATTCCAAGGGACTTCATCAAAGGATCACCTACCACTCAGTTCCAACACCTGCTCTTATATTTGCCAGCACAACTCAACATTCATAAAGTGGTTTATAACAATTAATTAAGGTTGTATGAGGCTATGAGCCTCCACATCTTGATGAGGGCATTCCTGTCAATCGTCTAGTCAACACCATTCAGATTTGAAGCCTACTTTAGATTAAGACACCGTGCTCGATGTTTGCACTAGAAGCTGACATATGTCTACATACTTGGCTATGTGCCAAGCTACTCAAGCCAAGCGGTTATCTTAATTTACATTTCAACGACATTTTCCTCTTTGACACAAAAAATGGTGTAACTTTATTTTTGGCAAGGAGGAACTGATGAGACTAATATGCTAATATTTGAAAAGTGGTTGTAAATTGTATAGCATAAGCTTTTAACCTTCTATATTTAGCTTTTATCTTTATCTTTTAATTTTTTCTTCTCATCCAAGTTTTCCCTTTATGCATGAGCTTTATTTAGAAAAGTTACCAATTGTACTATTATATATACATATGCAACATAGAGTGTACATCTGAACATGCAGTGATTACTAATGTCTCTTGTGTGTGATTAATTTCTCTCTTTTTGTGTTCATTACTTTTCCATGTTTCAATTGTACGCACATCAAATATATGTGTTGGTACACTGCATTGATGTATGGGATACTAAGTCACCTAACATGAGGACACAGGTCACGGGAATATGAGTATGCGACAAGGACACGGCAACCCCCGGAATTAGGACACAAAGATCCAAATTTTTGTAGAAACTAGAACATTTATAAATAGTCAATAGAAATTACAATCAATACACATTACACATTCACAAATCACAATGCATATGTCAATGATAGACCTAACTGAAACCCCCATTAGCAGAAAGGGATATGCCTCACTCCACTAATGGAACAAGGGAAAAACGCTGGTGATGGGCTTCCCCACTATTGGATTCCCATGAGAGGCATACGAAAGGCAACCAAAATAGGACTATTTCTATTTGATTAGATTACATGGATGGGGTCCACACCCTATTATTATCTTTTCCCATTACTAAACACCCTTTATATTTTAGATTATGCCACTTACAAAGATGATGCCATTTAGATTGAATGTCATGGGTTGGAATAGATATAAGGGGTAACCTCTCCTATGTGAAATGAATCCCCTTGTGATGTTGTTTAAGGAATATGCCCCCACAGAATACTTATTGGTGTGCTCCCTAACTTGATTTAAGAGGCGAAGAGCTAAACAATGTAATATGTAAATGTACATGGAAGAATAATAAAAATACATCGCAAACTGCAGACAAAGAAGGATGGCAAACATGGTGGGCTATATTTACATTGGTGAAGTGGGTTCTCATAGACTCATAAAATTTCTCATTAAGTCATCAAAATCAGAATATATTACATAGATGTCAAAATGCCACTGCAAAATACAAAAAGGGGAAGATCAAAATGGAAAACCTTCTAATGCTCTTCACCTACAAAAAAAAACCCTCTTAGAGCTCAAACCTCACTAAAAAATGTCAATGAATGAGGGTTAAATTGCTTTTTTACAATTTTTTTAGGTTAGAAGTGCCCTGTTTTAGGGACACAGTTCGCACAGGTTGGGACACGTCCTGACACGGTGTCGGACACGTGTTTTGGACGTGTCCTAAAATAGGACGTGTCCAAAACACGTGCTTAACACCGTGTCAGGACGTGTCCATGTCCGACACATGGACACGGGACACTTCAAGCCTAAAGGCCGTGTCCAGTATAATAGATGGGATATGTATAGGCAAGCAATAATGGAGTCAACAATGTTTTCCTTTACAATGCCTCTTGACTTCTTAACATAAACAAATATGTATAAACAAGAACAACGTAGAAAACATGAGCTAACAACATGATCTTATAATATATATATATGCTATAAGAGGCAAAGTGGTCTACAGGAACCCATAAGACTCAGCCCACCAAACTAACAACCATTGGTGCATAAGCTCTGAGTAAGTCCATGACTATTGGAAAGGAGGTGGCATGCCCCTCCCAAAACACCTTATCTTGAAGTGATACCTGGAGGGTGAACTCCCCACCCTCGCTCTAGAACTCTCGGGACTAGGCAATAATAGTAATGATTTTCAAACTATGTAAACCCTCACTACCCTTTCTCAATGAAGACACATGGAATGTCAAGGGCCTAACTGACCCCTATAGAAAGGTCACGATGCAAAAGATAATTGCTCCCAAAGCTAGGACGCCTCTCTCAAAGGCTCAAGCTGATGTCCACATGCCAACAATAGTCCTTCAAGATAGGACGACACCTCCAAAGGCTCAATATCCAGCATACCACTTCTTCAAAACATGAGCAAAGGATAGATCCATGGAATAAGGAGCCCATCAATCAAGCATGTAGAAGCATAAACCCAAGAACAAAGTCCCCACAATACTCAACCAACCTCGTGAAGGAAGGGGATAACAACTTCTTCAAGCAATAAAGCATAACCATGCATCAAAATGTGTGCAAAGAGAGAAGATCAAGAGGAGCATTCCACTAGCAATAATAACCAACCATGCCAAGATGCCATCCAAGTGCCAAGAAGCAAGGGTATCTACGCGAAGATGTGTGTTATGCCTCAAAATATGTACTAGAGGGGAGTGCACTCCAAGGAAAACCAACAATAAACCATCCCTAAGGTGAATCACACCAAATGAGCTAGAGCGCCCATATAGAAAGCCTCCATATATCATCAAATCATGCATACAAGCCAAATGCCTAATCAAAAAGGATAGTCCATGTCATCAAGATGCCAAATTAACCCAACAATGCTAGGGCACTCCATCAAAGGGGTGATCAATATGTCATGAGCAAGTGGTATATGAGTGAAATGCACCACTATCTCCTAGAGCATTTCATCCCAAAGGAAATACTTCATCATGGAGCAATTATTAACACTTTAAAACTTACAAAGACCCTATGTTGATGGGTTCCCGTCCCATAAATGCACAAGTGTTAGATAATTGCTATGTAAAACATACTCCAAGCATGCCAATAACGTCAAGGGGAGAGCACATCAATATTAAAACATCATGGAGAGATCACATCCAATAGCTACTAGCATCAATATACCATGAGGATCCATTAATCAATCACTAACTGAGGCATTAAAACAATATGAACCATAACTCTAGCACCAAGCACCAAAGACATCCAACAGCTTCATCAACCTGTCAACAAGCACTTATGATGAAAATCACGTGTAGGACCTCATGAATATGAGGGGTTACAAGCCATATGAAGAAACGTTGCAGTAAGAGGTATGATGATCAAAAAACCAACCAAGGAGGGCCACAACAGAAGGCTCATTTCATAAAGCATACAAAGGAGGAGTCAACTTTCAATGCATTCTGCGTGGTACATGGATTCAAGTGCCTCACAACACTTCACCAATAGGCAAGACTGGTTCAAGGAGTACAGTGCTTGTTCTTCTGGGGATTCAACCATCTTCGGTGATGAGGAAGGGTTCATAGTAGTAACCAAAGAGAATGTGGAAATTTCCTTTAGAGGGAAAATGTTGGTTTTCATCAATGTGTCAATCATGGAGCTTAATCTACTCTTAGTTAGTCAGATTATGAGGCATTGCCCTCATCTAGATGTCAACTTTAGAATCACAAACGCTACATAGTTAACAAAGAGACCAAAAAGACTATCGTTCTTGATGTGGAGAATCATGGACTATTCAAACTGGGTGACAATAGAGGAGCATGCATTGGAAACCAAGAGTGCATAAGACATTAGTACACTTTGGCATTAGTTCAATGGGCACCTAAACTTGACCCGCCTCTCCAATTGGCTCGAGTGAATCTGGTAGATGGACTTCTTGATATCCAACAACAAATACATGGTTTTTACTTAGCTTGCAAAGCAATGAAGCTACACTGTGTCATTTGATGAAGGACAAGCTTGGAGAGCAAACAGAGCCCTTCAAACTAGTTCATGCAAATGTTTGTGGCAAGCTTGCAGCAACCAAACCGGAATTAGAAAACCCGGCCGATCAAACCGGTTTCAAGCATTTTTCGGGTCAAACCACCCTCTTGAACCGTTTTTTATCGGTTCCAATGGAACCCGTTTTTTATCGGTTCCAATGGAACCCGTTTTTTGCTCAAACTAGCCGGTCCATACTGGCTCCATACGGTGGACCCAACAACTCAAATTTTTAATTTTTTTAAAAACAAATTAAAGGTGGGTCTAGAGTATCTAGTCTACAGTTGCGTTTGGACTCTATAAGCCATTTAGAGTCTTTTTGTTGATGTTTTTTTTATTCAAACATGGATTGCACTCTATGCTATTTTGGTTCTATGCACTCTTATTTGCTATATGCATGAGAAACTTTGCATATTTGTGTATAATGGTTTGAATTCACATGGATGCACATATATATATATATATATATATATATATATATATATATATATAATTTTTCAAAATTTGAATATTTTATGTTTTTTTGGTGTACTGGTTTTGTGAACAGGTTTTTTTGTCGGTTTTGGTTCTCGGGGTGGGTTGGTTCAACCACCAGTTCGATTCTAGTAACTTTGGTTTGTGGGCCAATGAACACGACGTCCATCACTTTTGTCAGGTATTTCCTTGTCTTTGTTGAAGACTACAATAGAAAAATGTGGGTGTATTTTATGAAATTGAAATCTAAAGTGTTTAATGAATTTCAAAAGTTTCAAGCATTAGTAGAAAAAGAGCCAAGTTGTTACATTACCACTCTTAGGTTTAATAATGGCAAAGAATTGTGTTAAAAAGAAGTTAATAACTTTTTTTGCTAAACATGAGATTAAAAGACAATTCACTACACCCTACATTCCACATCAAAATAGATTAGTTGAGGCGAAACCACACTAGTGTATGATGGAGAACAAGTGTGTTCCAAACAAATTTTAGGCTGAGGCAATGTTCATAGTCGTATATCTACTTAATAGATCTCCAACAATGATGATCAAGTAGATAACTGCAAAGGAAGCATGGTCTAGGAGGAAGCCCAAAGTCAATCACATTTAAGGTCTTTGGTTCTATTGCATATGCCAGGGTTCCAAAAAAGGAGAACCAAGTTAGACTCGAAGAGCAAGAAACTAATGATCACAAAGTACAAGGGCAATCATAAAGCTACTACAAAAACTTGAAACCCTAACACATGCAAGAGACACGAAATAACACAATATTATATTGAGTACCTAGTGCAGATATTACAATGGAGTTCACCTCCTTATATGCCAATGTTCACTAAGTACGTCATTTCCACTTATGAATGTGGGATAAACCGCTTTACACATAAAGTGAACATTAGCTAATCATAAAGTCAAAGTGACTATATTACATAATACGCCTTATATTCTAACACCCCCTCTTAAGGCTTACAATGTTGAAAGAAAAGCATACTAACTTAAAATTAAACACATTTACTAGAAAACAAAAAACATAAGAACCATAACATTGTTCAAAAGCTTCTTTGTAAACAATTCTTGAATCAAGTAGCTCTCCATCAAGTTGCCTCATACCCCTCTTAAAAGTGTAGCTCCAAAGTTGAATTCCTGAGTTTTTAGATTCCACCTCTATGACCTCCTGAATTACAAATCTCCTTAATTAAATTACTAGACAACAATAATCATGCATGTCTCCTAAACATATGGAGAATAATTCTTGAAATCCACAAACTACCAAACAAGCTAGGCAACCATCCATGTTGAGCTTTATCTACATTTGATTCCATCATGTCTTCAAAGTGTGGACTTCTTAAAATGCATAGAAGTCTTCGAATTTTATTAGACCATCCTCACTTTAAGGGAGTTTGTCAGATCTGGAGACTATATAAGAACGACCCTATGGGTTGTGTTGAATGATCAAATGATCGAATGAAGATGTTGAAGATGCATTGTGATGTTTCGAACACAATGCACTGTGCTTAAGTGTTGTAAACGGTGTCTATAGACATCGCCTCTCTTCTTGGAATACAGTTCCCTTCTACTATTTTCTTTTATGTTCTATTGTTCAAGGAGAAGGTTCCCCAACATGGTATCAGAGCTATTGGTTTTGACCTAGCCTGTTGTCTGTGAATCGTGTTGAGTCGGATCTATGGTTGATCGACTTTGGGTTGAATATTTGTCAACTAATACCTTTCTTTGAACTTGGATCAAATCTGTTTGATCAGAAGGATGGCTTCCAAGATAGCACCTGTTGTTCTGAATGGGCATAACTATGCTATATGGGCACCAAATATGGAAACTTTGTTGAAAAGCAAGGGACTGTGGCAATATACCAAGGTCGTTATTCCATATATGATGAATGACCAAGCTAAGTTTGTCATCAATGGAAAGAAGGATGAGGCTGTTGGGGTTATCACGACCTACATTTCAAGGGAGATTCGCTTTCACACAAGCGGGATCAATTACCCTCGTGCAATTTGGAGTAAGTTGAAGTCGTTGTTTGACAAGGTTAATGAAAGTCAAGTCATGTAGATAAAGAAAGAGTTGAGTTGATCTCTTTGGAAGACCATTCTTTTGAAAGGATTGAGGACTACTTAGCTCTCATCAAGGAGCTATAATTGAAATTGGGGGAATGTGGTTAAGGTTTTCCTCAGAAGGATGGACAACTCATTGAACTGGTCCTGATGAATCTGAGAACACCTTATGATGTGTTTTGCTCTTCCTTTCGCGCCAATTGGATGTCAAGCAAGCAAGATGGTAAGGACTTCACCTTTGATATCTTCTGTGATTTATTGATTAAAGACCAACAAAAATTGCTTGAAGAAGGGAAGCTTGGTAGCAAACACTAGGCTCACTTACTCAAAAGCAAGGTCAAGCAAAATTATAAGGAACGTGGTAAACCAAATCATCGACCAGAATGTATCGACCAACCTACTAAGGGAAAGGCTAACAAGTCGACATTGACAAAGAAGAATCGGAAAAAAAAATCCAATTGCTATTGTGGAAAGGTGGGACATGTGGAGAAAACCTATTGGAAGAAGACAAAGGACTTGGAGGAAAAGGTCAAGCATCTTGAAGAAGGCGCGTCGACTGACCCTTCGAACAACTGGCTTGCAAAAAACTTTACCTTTTATGTTAGTACTTCCCAGGAAGTACAAGCAAATACCACTCAAAAAGGAAGGGATAGTCGATTTCAGTTGTACTCATCATATGGCTAAGGATGCTTCTTTATGATCTTCCTTAAGTCAAGCTCCAGAACAAAAGATTTATGTAGCTGATGATTACGCTCTCACGATTGTTGGAAGTGACGATGTTGAATGTAGGCATGGTCAAATATCCAATGTCTATCATGTACCTAGCTCGAGCGCAAATTTGTTGTCAGTTGCATAACTTACACAGACCAAGAAGACTGTTGAGTTTTGGTCAGATCGCTTTATCGTAAAGGATCTGAGGCTTGGGGAGATGACTATTCCTTCAGGATATTTAGATCCCAAAGACGGACTTTACAAGTTCTATGACTCTCCCAGGAATGATTTCCAACCGACTGGACCGACTGCACTCATTGCTCAAACTAACGACAGAAGTCGAATTTGGCATGAACAACTTGAACATCTAAACTTTCAAAGTTTGAAGATGATGGTAACAAATAATGTGGAATATTGCACAGCAATCCTTTTGATATTACTGAAGAATCTGGATCAATTGTATCGTTGAAGCTTTGACCAGGCCAATAAATTCTACTCCTGAGTCGACTGGTAGTCGACTCAGGAGTAGAATTATTCCACATTATTTGTTACCATCTAATTCGTGATGGTAACAAATAATGTGAAATAATTCATAGCAATCCTTTTGATATTACTAAAGAATCTAGATCAATTGTACCGTTGAAGCTTTGACCGGGCCAATAAATTCTACTCTTGAGTCGACTAGTAGTCGATCTACATTCACTAAGAACATCAACACACCTGCTCATTCGACCAATAATCACCGAACTGAATCACCACCGATTTGTCTACCTTGATGGGTTGCTAAAACAATTGAAGCTATTGGACCTAATGTTGGAGATGCTAGTATTGGTCGATAGACCCACAGTCAGAAACAACATGGCAGTGTTGCATTGATGACACGTGTTCTTGAAACCTGTGATCTCGACACTTATGTTGATGCTTAGGGAGTGCCTGAATGGGAAAATGTTATGGCTACTGAAATTGATTCCTTGAAGAAGAATCAAACTTGAGAATTGGTTCCTCGACCACAAGGAAAGAATGTTGTGAAGTGTTGATGGGTCTACAAGAGCAAGTTTACTTCCAATAGTGTTGTCCACAAGGCTCACCTAGCTAGTAGCCAAGGGCTTCTCTCAGCAAGAAGGCATTGACTTTAAGGATTGCACGATCCTCGAGAAAGCCACTGAAAAGTTGCATTAGTGTGGTTCCCTTCTGCTATTTTCTTTTCTATTCTATTGTTCAAGGATAAGGTTCCCCAACACTAGGCAACCATCCATGTTGAGCTTTATCTACATTTGATTCAATCATGTCTTCAAAGTGTGGACTTCTTAAAATGCATAGAAGGTCATTTCTTCAAGATCATCACCACTATCAGCATCTAGTGGTTCTTCAATAACGGTTGCATTAGCTGATAGTGATTTGTCTTTGACTTTTCCCTAGAGAACAACATTGGCTCAAAATCTACAATTCCAAGTTGTATGAATATGACCCCATTTTCTTGGGGTAGTCGCATTCCATCTCCCCCTTGTCTTGGTTGATCTGCTCCATTTGTATCTCGAGTAAAATGCCATCTAGATTCTAAAGTGGAGGATCACCTTCGTTCTCTCCCGCAGTGGTTCTCTTTTCTACGGCTAAAAGAGAAGCAATAATATCTTCTATAGTCTGAGAAGGCAGATTGTTTAACAGAATGGCTTTGGCATCTTCTTCCTCTATTGTAGCTTTGACTTCAACTAACTATCTAATGAGAGACAACAATTTATCTGTGGCTAGACATAGTGATCTCAGCAGACATCTTGAATCTGAATAATTGTAGTTTCAAAAAGAACTTGGCATTAACTGCTTGTGCTCCAAATAACTTATTCAGATTGTCTGAGATTACCTTGGTTGATTTCCCAGGTCTATATGATGCAATTCAGAATCGAATAGAGCAATGCCAAAAATGGCTTTGGGTTTATCATCTCTGCTTTCCCATTCCAATAATTTATTTGAAGCTGTTGGTGGTGTCTCAGTTCCTTTCACAATTCCCCACAGCTTTTAATTCATCAACTGCATCTAAATTTTCACTTTCCAAGTGTGGAAATTGAAGCCAAAATATTTCTCTATTGGCACTTCCATTGTTTTCTATTCAGATTTACTCACACATCTACTATTTTACCACAAAATGGTAAAATATAGTGAAAATCATACAATAAATAGTTTGGATCTACCACTAGTTTGTCAAGGATAATGACAAAATGGCATTTTATCCTGATAAGACAAATATGGATACTATAATTTTTCCATAGAAATTAAGATATATAGTTGTTCATATCCTTAATTTCAGATCTGATTTGCTAAAACAAAATTGAAAATTTAATTAGCAGTTAACACATCTGTAAAGGACCTATGCAATGGATGGTACGGAAATCGGATTGATTGAGATCGTGTTGCTGATTATATGGATGACTGTACGGAAATCAAATTGAAGGACACCGTGAGGTTGAATATGAGTTGTACAGAATCCGTACAATAATGCAGTTGGACATTGTACAGTGGCTGCATCAATTATGTATGATGGTTGCAGAAAAGAGAAAATCGAATCTATATGGCAACTGTATCAAAACTGTACGACAGCTGCATAAAATTAAATAAAATTAAATATGTATGACAACTGTGTCAGACCTATACACAAATTCGTACGATAATGCAACTGGACAGTCAATATGGTGGTTGCAGAAAATTAAATTTGTACAACGGCTCCGTCAAACCTGTATGGAAATTGTAATGAAGAAAACCATATGATGGTTGGAAAACGAAGAAACCCATACAACGGCTAGATAAAATTGTACAACAGTTGCAGAAAAATGTATGATTGTTTGTTAATAAATCCATATGGTTGTGGCTAAATCAAATCGTAAAGTAGTGGTGGTATAGCTTCAGAAATACACATTTGGGGTGTGATCTTTAGCAATTCTGCCCTGTAGACCCACAGGCATTAGATCTTTAACTCAGACTACATCAATTGGCGTACCTTTCTGATTCTCCAGGTCATCATGCGATGCAAGAGAAGAGCATACTTAGATTTTCAAGGAAAACAAAATCTCTCACCTAAATGACTAGACCTAAGCTCGCTCCCACTCTAATGCCATATTACAAAAAATCAAAACCCTATTGCATGCCAGAGATACACATAATAACACGATATTATATTATGAGTAACTGGTGCACATATTACAATGGAGTCCACCACCTTATATAACAATGTTCACTGAGCAAGTCATTTCCACTTATAAATGTGGGATAAACTGCTTTACACATAAAGTGAACATTAGCTCAACCTAAAGTCAAATTGAATTTATTACATAATAGGCCATACATTCTAACAAAAGCTTATAGGTTGATTGATGTTGACACCACCCAATTGAGCTTCAATAGAGATGTTGTTGATGAAGCAGCAAGGCCCTTTAAGACTTCTTCAGAGACCGAAATTACTGAATTGCAGCCCATTGTGGCTAAGGATGAAAGTGTCCAGCTTCAAGTAGATCCACCTAAAGAGGGGGGGAGATTCTGAGCATGAGGAGTCTCCCAAGGTTGTAATTTCTAATGCAGAGAGCCCAAATCAGTATTCAGATGATACAGGTACAGAAGTCATGATGACAACACTGATTTGGATGAGAAGGATCCCAAGGAGATGCTAAAGTGTTGGCACAGCACCATTGGAGATGTTAAGGTAGGTGAAATGATTGAGCAACAATCATTGAGAGGCAAGAGAAAATGGAAACTAAGCACACTCAGCTTTGCTCTGATGGCCAATAATCAAGGAATTTATGAGCCACAGGTTTTCGAGGATGCAACAAGAAAAACTGAATGGTGAAAGGCCATGGCAACCGAACATGAGAATCTAATGAAAAATCAAACTTGGGATCTCACAGATCTTCAACCAGGGAATATACACATTGGTTGCAAATGGGTGTACAAGATTAAATACAGGGGAAATGGCATACTCGACAAGTACAAGGCACTGTTGGTTGCAAAAGGGTTCTCTCAACAAGAGGGCATTGACTATGAGGAGACCTTTGCTCCTACAGCAAAGATGAGCACCATCCAATTAGTTCTAGCCATGGCAACACAGTTTGGTTGGAAGATCCATCATATTGTGAAGAGTGCCTTCCTCAATGGAGATAGATGCAAAGATGAGCACCATTCAATTAATTCTAGCCATGGCAGCACAGTTTAGCTAGAAGGCCAATCAGATGGACATGAAGTGCATTCCTCAATGGAGATTTGGAGGAAGAAGTCTACATGCATCAACCACAACGTTTTCAGGATTTCGAGGAAGGAGCATCTTGTTTGTGAACAAAAGATGGCTCTATATGGCCTAAAGCAAGCACCCACGGCATCATGCAGTAAGATTGACAAGTACTTGGACAAAATGAGAGTTCCAACAAAATCTTTTGAATTCCAATATGTATATCAAAAGAAATGGCAATGATATCATTCTACTAGTCATGTCTGTAGATGACACCATTATTACAAGTATTGAGGCAAGTGTCATTAAATAGATTAAATCCAACATGAGAAAAGCTTTTGACATCATTGATCTAGACCTCCTAAATTAATGTTTTAGTGTAGAGGTTTGGCAGACAAGTAGCAGCATTCTTGTCTCACAAACAAAATATGTTAGGAGTTTGTTTGGCAGGTTCAGAGTGATAGTTACGAAATCACATCTACACCTATGGAAAAAGGGTTGAAGCTTTCAACCCAGACCAACTCTAAGGAAATTAATGAGTCAATCTACAGGCAACTAGTGGGGAGCTTAATACAACATATAGCCGCTAGGTTTGATTTGAGCTATGATGTGAACTTCATTTACAGATTCATGTGTGTCAAAAGTAGAACATTAGACTACAACGAAGAGGGTGTTGAGATATGTGAAAGGGACACTTGACTTTGGTATTCTGTACAATGGAAGCAAAAACCCTAGGACGTACGAGTATACAAATTTAGATTGAGTAGGATGTGTGGATGATAGAAAATCAACTTTTGGATATGTATTCAACCTTGGCATTATGCAATCACATGGACCAACAAGAAGTAGCATGTAGTAGCCCTTTTATTGACTGAAGCAAAATATTGAGGCGCAATGAAAGAAGTATGTGAGGCAATTTGGCTTATGAGGATGCTTTCAGACATAAAGACGTCTTAGACAAAGCCAACGCCCATAATCTGTAACAGTCAAGGTGTGTTCAAATAAGGCAAGAATCAAGCCTTCCACAACCGTACCAAGCATGTTGAAATACATTCTCACTTCATCAAACAGCTTGTAAAGGATGGGTCTATTAAGTTGCAAGTATTGTCAAACAGAGGAACAAACTGGAAAAAATTTAACCAAGTCTTTGGATCCTGAAAAACATGTAAAATTCTGGGATAAACTTGGCATGGTTAGTAGATTAGCCATTAAGAGAGGGTAATAGAGTAAAATAGATTAATAATGGTCAATTAGATATTAGACATGGGCATTAATAAGGTCATTTCAACTTTAGGTTATCTTATCCTTTTGTGCTTTATTTCACTTTAGTGTGTATTTATTGGTCTATCGTGCATTCATAAAGTGGATTGACTCGACTAGCTTGTAACCATTTATAAGGAGGCTTTCACTCCTCATTTTATTAAAGCAATACGAAGAACTATCGTGAGTTTATCATGATTTTCTTTATGTGTTTGATTTCCGTTTATCATGAGAACATATACACAATAAGCAAGAAAAAATAAGATATGATCATTGTTTAAATCATTGCATGTTCAATAGCTATAACAATATTACCCAAAACACACACACACACATATAACTAAAATAAAACAACCACGCCTTTCACCATTGGAAAAAATAAAATGTTTTTCAAAATTCTTGTAAGGGTTTCATATTCAATCCCAGTTGGTTATAGAAGTCTATTTCAATTTAAGAGAAGATGCACATTATTATGGGAGTATAATTTAATAAATTTTTAAGAAAAAAGACATTAAAACTTGACATCGTAATATTAAGAAGATATTTAGCAATCCTCATAGAGACTGTAAATTGAGACAGTAACTAGGTTTCTATGATTGTTTTGTTCTTATCTCATCTAGGAGGAGGTGGATTTCCCTCCCTATTGGGCCCTGCAACTTAGGGCATGACTCTAACATTTATAATAGCCTTGGCTAGTTTCAAAAAGATGGTCATTGGAATGAATAAGAAGCCAAAGTCGAAAAGTTCATCTTCTCAAAGTAAGTTAAAATATGGAGAATGTACTCAAAGTCGAAAAGCTCATATTCTCAAAGTTAGCTAGAAGAATTTAGAATGTACCCTCACTTGACCTGCGGCTGCCTACCAATCAACCTAAACAAAAAGCATTGCTCTATATGTACCAAATCCTAATTGGAAAGTTCACAAGAGCATGGCCAAACCCCTGGGTGGTAGGCTAGGTCACATGACACGAGGACATGGAACACAGAAGACACAAAAATATGAGTATCCAACACGAGATACAACAAACCATGAAAACAAGACCTAAGGACACAAGCTTTGACATTTAAGTGTTTGCTAGCATGGATTTAACACCAATGTTACATTCATTTATCTATTGTTAAAATATGCTACAATAATTGATTGTGAAAAGCAAACACTGCAATGGAAGACTTTGCTAGAAACCATGGATCACCTTTCAAAATTTTAGAATAGAAATGAACATAGCAACGAGAAAAAAAGGCACATCCATGTCTATTGCACTCGAAAATTTTTAATTGGAGAAAACCCCTTTTGTGGGTTGTAAAAAACCTCCAACATTATACTAAGTCTATAATAAAAACATGGATACAAAAGAACCTTTGCATCGAAGTTATGCACTCATGCTTGCTTTTGGAATTATTCTAGCATCCATCCAGTGTGAACTAGGGAGCTTTCCTTTCATAAGCACTCTCTCTACTCAATACCATTACATACATTTCTAGTGGTTTTCTACTGGTCTTACCAATAGAATCTTCACTTCAGCTCCCAATCTCCTTTGATAGTGGGGTGTTTTTGCTTACTAGTGTTGGGAACCTAATCCTTGGTGTTAGGAATGTTATTATATTATTGTCTTCCTATTCACGTGAGAAAACGGCCCAGAGTCATAGGTGAATAGGAAAAGTCAAGAGGAGTCCAAGAGACCACTTGGAAGATGAAACCAAGGGTCATTCTCATGTATATATTGTACATTTGGTTGAATGGGAAAATTGTGCTTAACACCTATCTCTATTTGTGTTTGTGGTTCTTCTTGTTGTGTATTTGGCTTTGTGTCAGCCTATCATTTATTTGCCCTAATGGGCACCTATCAGTGGTATCAAAGTGTATTATTAACCTGTGGCCTGTGCTATTTTGAGAAATTTGGGATTCTACCATTCTACTATCCTACTTGCCAATCCTGCCTACTCCAAAGTTTTTCTAGCGTTCTAATTGTAGGTTACTTGTGCTTGTATGATATAGTTTGCCAGTCGACCATTCCGTCTCCATCTACGTAGGCCAAGAAATTGTCACGCCTCTTTGGCATCGACTCACTCCATTCCATTACTCCTTTTTGCTATGTATTGCTATGTATGCAACGTTTTCCCACACGAACTCTAATCTCTTCGTTTTCTTGCATACTGCTACATATTGCAATGTTTTCCATCCACTTGCACAAACCCTGATCTCTCCCGCACAGACTTATTGAAACCCTAATTCTCACACCACAGATCAATCTCTCAAATCTCTGGTTCTTTTTCTCTTTATCATGCCCTAGTGGTATCGTTGGAGCTGCCAATTGTTGTAATGATGGGATCATTGGAGACAGCCCTTCTCTCCACAGTGCATCTGAATTTGAACATTGGAGTCGTTGGTATTGTGTTGCGTTGGAGTAAGATGTAAGAACGTGTTGTAGCACTCTAGTATTGTGTTGCGTTGGAGTAAGATGTAAGAACGTGTTGTAGCACTCTAGTATTGTGTTGCTACTACGTCGAGAGAACCCTAACTCGACTTCACGATCCATCTGGAAATTGTCGATCAACGTTGAAGAGTTGTGTTCCCAATCGTGGAGTTACATCGTGAGGCCTGAGTGGACTCTGGAGCCAACCTGGGAGAGAACCTGTGTGTTGAAGAGCTACATTGAAGATCTCTTGGGGAGCTATGGAATGACTACCTTGGAGAGTGGAGTTGCGTGCCTCCCTTTGTTGCGTTGAATTGCGTGGAAGTGTGGAGACTCCAGCACCTTGGGAGCTGCTAGAAAACGTGCAGATGATATAGAAGCAAGCCGAGTACAATTGAATGGTCGTGAGCTTTTTGAACATGAGCCATGGGTATTTGATGATAGCCGTTTTGAGTAAGGTCCTTATTGCTTGCACTGGTGTTCTTCCCAATTAACGAAGTGACAATTTTTACTACATGCAATTTTGATCCAAAAGGTCAATATTAGTGTAACTTTACTTTGATACTAACTCAATGCTCCAATAGACACCATGCAGGATATAATGGTAGTTGTAAAACTATAAGCTAATTGAAATCTCAAAAATATTTGAATATTACTACAACATATATTATTGCAACAGCTGCTATTGTAACATAGACTGCTGCAACATATTCTGAAAAATCTTGAAGCTCGCTGCATTTTTGTCTTGCATTATGAAAGTTGCAGCCAGTTCACAAAATTGAGCTTCCAAAGAAGATTTGGGACAGGTTTGGTGTGCCCATTTGAAGGATTCAAGCAACTTTGCAGTTGTTGCTACATCTGCTCTAAAAGAAGAAGTTGCAGAAGCAAATCGTCATCACACAAGAACTCAGGTATAGCCAATTCATCAATTCAACATTCAGAATTATAAGTTGTAAACTACTATTTTTTGTAAGTTCTAGTGCATTTTTGGTATTTGCATGTGTTTTCTATAAGTATCAAATTAGAAAAAAAGTTGAATTGCATTGTATTTGGGTGCATTCTTGGTTGAGACCGACACCCTTCACTTTTAAGTTTGAGTCTATTGAGTCTTGTTTGTAAAGGGTGGAGTTGCAAGAAGCCCTCAGTTTGATTGAGTCATTTATACTTTGGACCTACCTACACAAGGAGGCCTCAAACAATCCTCAGAATGTCCCACACTTAAAGAAATATTAGAGTTACTGAACAATTTAATTCTTACTGTTGTAGACTACTCAATATCAATTAGCAAAGAAACTCTTCAAACTGTTATCACTCATCTGCAGGATTCAAAATCCAAAGAGGACGATGTACAACAAAGGAACCAACATTCTGAACTAGTGTTGTTCGGAACAATCCTCTCTTTGAAGTTGAAGATGATTCCTATCAGCTACTAGAACACAATGAAATAATGTCTAAAGATGTACAACCTGTTCAGAGTTCCAGATACTAACATTGTGATTGAGTTGGCCATATGAAAGATCAGTGTTTTGATCTTCATCCTTGTCAACATTGCGGAAAGCATAACCATTCTTCATATAGATGTTCGACACTAAAGAAACCTACAAGATTGAAACTTGCAACAGAAAATTTTACTGCTTCTTATCTTGTACCTGATAGGGGGGGACATTATGTCAGGCTTCAAGTTTCGAAGCCTTATCATTCTGACAACAAGCAGTCATGGCCTTCCTCAAGTAAGCCAGAACAAGCGAGCATGAGCCATAACTAATTTCGAAGGCCAGAATCAAAGATGTAGCCAGAAGACAGAAGAAAGCCATGCTCCAGAGTACTCATGTGTTCATGGTATTCTGTGTCTAGTGTTGACAATCATAACCACCATGAGACTTTCCACTCCTCACGTTGTTCCTAATAGGGGGGAATGGTGAACCGTCAGAAACAAGTGAGCAAGAACAAGCAAGTTGGAACAAGCGAGCCTGAACAGATTCAGAGCCATGCTCGACTGAGCTCCAGTTGGTTTGTGGTCAACCCAAAACCACCCATTTAGTAGAATGCATCAGATTCTACTAGCCTTTCAAAATGTTCCAAGAACCTCTAATCCTTCAAGCCAAGTTCCAGAGTTCGTGATCATCACTGAACCACCCACTTAGTAGAAGAATTTAGCTTCTACTAACCTTCGAAACATTCCAAGAATCACTGAGCGAGAACTTGAGTCAAAGCCAAGTTCAACAGAACCGCTAAGCTAGAATCGGAGTCATCGCCAAGTTCCAGAGTTTGTGGTCAACTTAAAACCACCCACTTAGCAGAAAACTTCTTGCTATCCGTTTTTGGTTTGTGGTCAACCAAAACCACCTCTTCAAAGAGCACTTGTATTTAGCAGAAGATGCCAGCTTCTACTAACTTGCTTGGCAAATTCGGATTGTCAGGTTAGAAATGTTCAGCAATTGGTAGATGTCCACTTCCAGTTATTCAACTCTCTTTTCTTGGACTCACATATACCCCTTCGGATTAAGGGGGGAATTGTTGGGAACCTAATCCTTGGTGTTAGGAATATTATTATATTATTGTCTTCCTATTCACGTGAGAAGAAGACCAAGAGTCATAGGTGAATAGGAAAAGTCAGGAGGAGTCCAAGAGACCACTTGGAAGATGAAACCAAGGGTCATTCTCATGTATATAATGTACATTTGGTTAATGAGAAAATTGTGCTTAACGCCTGTCTCTCTTTGTCTTTGTGGTTCTTCTTCTTATGTATTTGGCTTTGTGACGGCCAATCATTTATTTGCCCTAATGGGCACCTAACAACTAGCTTTACAAATAGAGACTTCGCTGCAACAATTGTTTTGTCTCTTGGTTGGTGGTCCTTCAAAAGTTGATTGATTGTTGTTTTCCCCTTGCTCTTTGTAATTGTGACCCCTTTCAAAAGTTATAGCTCACCAAGAGGTCGTTACCATATGATTTGTTAATTATCTTCTACCCTCCATTTGTTTGTCCCGCTACCTCTTTCAAGCCTTAATAGTTGCCCCTGGGAACCATTATCTTTCCTAGTGATTCTGTCTTTAGCAATTGATATCTGAGACTGCCCTTTTTTCTAAACTTCTTAACGGTGACACAGTTTCCATGTGTGTTATGAATCAAAATTATCACAAAAAAATTATAAATTAAAGTCCTCCATGTGTTGATTCTATACCCACTTACAACAATTACTTTTAACGACGAATATTGCGTCGAGAGTATCATTTTAGATTGAACCAAAACCTTGAGAAAAAGACAACTTTATTTAACAACCAAAAGTATGGTGAGCTTAGTTCTCGTTTACCTCTCTTTTGATGCATCATTTCTAATATGTGTTTCCCTGATCCATGTCGACCATATGATAGTCTTCTAATGCAAAGAGAAGCATGTTCTTCCTAGTCCAAATACCTTTACATAGTCCTACTGAAGATGACAATGTTTTGCTCCTTAGAAAACAACTATTATACTATTATACTATTAATTATTAGTTATTATATATCATAGGTCATGACTATTCCTTAAGAAGGGCACTATAACAATATATACAGCAGTCCTCTCACTGTAATATGTACCAATGACGATTAAATTATGCATTTATCTTTGATAACTTCTATTTGGTGGGGGTACCAATTATACTCTTGTATTCTCTAGTTATCTCATCTGTAAGTAGTTTGTGTTTATCCTTGTAGGTTCATGACAAAAGAATACATGAATGGTCTAGTGAAGAGCATCTCAAATGAGGAATTCGCAATGATAGTATTGTTAGTTTTTTAGCATTAATTCAATATGATCTAGGATCTTATCTAAGAGAATAACAAGCACAACATATCAATAATAAGAGACAAGCACAAGGGACAATAGACACAGAGTTTCCTCAGGCAAAACCAAGAAGGTGAAAAACCCCGCAACTTCCTCAGAGATAGAAAGAGCAATGATACAAAACCCAAGTACAAGAGATAGTCTCCTTAGCAGCTTCTCCTCCTCCACTAGTGCGCATCACTCAATGAGAGAGATAGATGAATAATTGAATGATCAAATAGAGTGCCTCCCACACTCTATTTATACTTGACTTGACTTGCCTAATAACCTAACAGGGCCGACTTGTCTAAGACTGTCTAATAACCCATGGTTAACTTAACTCAGGGCCAACCCCACACTTGGTGGTCTAATAACCCATCTTGTATAAGTTACGACACTTGCGACACTTGAAAATACAAATGACGACACTTCCGTACAGAGGAATAATAACCTCTCTGTAGGGATACAATATACATATATGAAATACATTCCAAAGTTACATATACATCAACAAGTATAGCACTTAGCTGACTAAAAAAGAAGGCTTTGATTTTAGGCAACCACTAAACTAAAAGCCATATATAGGCCAATGCGGCATCCATGATTCCTTTTGATTGTGGTCTGCCCCACCCATATGGCATTAGTTTCAAAGGAATGAGGCCATATGCAAGTTCAAGTGGATTTTGGAACAAATACCCCTCATATCTAGCACCTAAGCTAAAAGAAGTGCAGATCTTGAAGCATGTTATTTGCAACAGTTCGCAACAATAAGGGAAAAAAATGGCACAAGTAGGTTTCTTACAAACCTGATGTCATGAATTTCGAGTTGCTAAACTTGATGTCATGAATTTCGAGTTGCTAGTTATTGGCAATCACCCATTGTGAATCTGTACAAAAGCAAACCCAACAGAAAACCCTTTGCCCACTCAAATTCTAACCTTGTTGCCTTTCTAAGGGCATCAAAATGGTGGGCATTGTGTACCAAAAAGCAAATTCCCTCCTATGACCCCACCACTCTATAAACAAACAAAACCATATGCAACTCCAACTTCCAAGCAAGAGACCTAAATGGGAATTGCTCCTGTTCACCTTGATTTTCTTCATTCATCCCAAATGTAAGTGCTTTGAAAGACTGATAAAATGTATTCCTATCTATACAATGTTTTCCATCCATATCAACAACATTGCACCACTTCCAAACAACCTCCCTAATGCTGAAGGATTTATGACTCCTTCGAAACAATATGGGTTTTTCAGAACAAGGCGACTTTGATACAGGGTTCATATTTTGTTAGTGGTTTCTTGACAACAATCATAATTCTATAAATAATGTCCCAACACAAATGTTCCTTGTTGAGCACATTAGGACAACCCTTGAATTCAATACCATGCAATCTAGAAAGAGTAGAACTCAAAGAAACATGATCAATTCTCAACTTTGATTGAGACCCACCTGAAACCTTGCCTAGAAAAACTATCGAGAGGCAATAAACGTGCTCCTACTCCAACTCCGGCATATGAGGCTGCTGTATGTACATATGCACGTTGAAAAACTACCAAGAGGCATATAGCCCTAAGGCTAATCTATGTACACTTCTTCCTCAGTTGTCCCATTGAGAAAAGTTGTCTTCACATCCATTTGATGTATCCTCCATCCCATAATGGAGACTAAAGACAACATTGCCCTAATGTAAGTGTACCTGGAAACTAGAGCAAAAGTCTCCTCATAGTCCACTCCCTCTATCTAGGAGAACCCTCTCACCACAAACCTCGCTTTGTACTTTTCTATGTTGTCATCTGTCGCATGATTGATCTTGTAGAGCTATCTGGAAGTCACTACCAATTTCCCTCTGGTTTAGGCACAATGTCCCAAACATCATTCTTCGTGATGGAGGTGTACTCCTCCACCATGGCATCCCTCCAAACCTATTGGTTTGCTACCTCCTAAAAACCATAAGGCTCAGAATCTATGATGTTGCTCATCAACGCCATATAGTTTGGATACTTCTTTGGAGGGTCTACTCTCCCTGAATGAACTCCTAGGAGCCTCAACATGCCCTTGAACTTCCCTCAATACGTGAACCATCGAGGTCTCCTGACAGAACTAGTAGGAGTTGGTGGCTCCTCCTTCGCATCTGAAAGGTTGTTGCCTCAAACTGGAAGTCATTGGAGACCCTGGCTCAACCTTTGGAGCTTCCTGCTCCTCATCCTTCGTCACTGGAATAGGCTCATAAGACTTCCTCAATGCAAAGTCTTTCTCAAACTTTACATCCTTGCTTACAATTGTCTTTCTTACCCTTGGAATCTAGATCTTGTAGGCCCTTGAAGTCTCACTATAGCCAACAAACAAACCCTTCCTGCTAGAGGGTTCCAACTTGGTCCTCTTCTCTACTAGTATATGGATGTAAACAGGACAGCCAAAGATGCGGAAACAACTCACCTCTGGCTTCACACCAGTGAATGTCTCCTCTAGTGTCTTGTCCCCAAAATCCTGTGGGGACACCTGTTTTGGATGTAGACTATTGCACTACATGCTTCTACCCATAAAACATCAACAAATCCTGGTCATGTATCATGGCCTTAACAGCCCCTATGATGGATCGATTCTTCCGCTATGTAACCAAATTCTTTTATGGGTTGTACGAAACAGTGAACTCTCTCTTGATTCCTACATCCTAGCAAAAATCCTCAAAATTATTGTAAGTATTCCAAAATACCCCCACTGTCTGATCTCAAAACTTTGATTTTCCTCATTGGTTGGTTGAGACTAGAGCTTTGAACTCCTAAAACCTGCTAAAGACCTCATGCTTGGTCTTTAGGAAGCAGATCCAAGTTTTGCGAGATAAGTCATCGATCAAGGATACATAGTACCTGCTTCATGTGATTGATGCTACTAACATCGGTCCACACACATCCAAATGTACTAGATCTAGGATCCCCTTAGACTTGTGCTCACTGCCTAGGAAATCAGCCTTGGCATGCTTTCCAAGCACGCACCCTCTGCATACACCCTGTTTACTCAATGATGAACTCTAGAAGACCTGTGACAATCTATCTCAGAATAAACAGTGCTCAATGAAGCAGGTGCCCCATCCTCTTATGCCATAACTCACACAAGCTATTTGTGGTGTTATGTACTAGGGCTCAAACAGGTTCACCCTTTAAACTATATAAATTGGCTTCCCTAACCCCAATCACTTGAGTTGATCCTGGGCTAGACTCCTTCAATCTTACAAGGATTTACTGGTTCTTGAGCTTTACTACGTAAACCTTATCTTCCATGACCAAAACTAAAAGCAAATTCTTCCTGAGACCTGGGACAAATAACACATCATCAAAGTCTAAAAAGTTACCTGACTAGAGTTGGAAAGGAATGGTACCAACTCCTGCTACTGGATACTTGGCAATGGGCATCATCACCAAGCTCGACCTAAACTCTAGAGATCTGTTTTGATAGACTTGAAAATAGTTCTCGAGCCAATGTCATATGCCTCAATGCTCCATTGTCTACATACCGCGCGTTCTTCAGAACTGTCCTGGAAGAAAGGCAAGATACCATTGAGAAATCCTTCTCGAATATGGATGCAAACTCGTTCATCTAAATTTTAGCTGAGGCTGCTACATGATTCTACTACTACTTCCCTTTACCCTTCTTCCCCATACACTATAATGCATAATGGATGTTCTTATGACATATGAAGCACTTGATACTACTCAAGTCCCTCCCTGGCGCTGAGGTTGACTCCTCCTTCTTCATTTTACCCTTGTTGGGTCCTCTACCTCTCCCCTTCTTTGTTTGACCAATTAGGGCATGGTAACTTTCACCTCCTTGCCTACTTGCCTTGGACTCTATATGAGTTTCCTCCTGGAAACAATCATCCCACAATCTCTCCCAAGAGGGAAGGTTTTCTTGAGCACAAACACCCTAGACGAATGTTTTCCATTAAAGTGGGAACCCATTCAGTGCCCTATTGACTAGCTCCTTGTCTTCAACCTTCTCCCCAACTACAGCAAGTTGATCACAAATTTGTGACCTTCATTAGGTAACCAATGATAGTCTCTGATCTAGTCATCTCAATAGATCTGAGTTTGTTATGCAATATCATCTTCCTGTTAATGTTCTCACTCTAGTAAAGGCTAACCAAAGCATCGAACATGTCCTTCGCCATCTTCTTCTCAAATATGAGGGATAGATGATCCTTTGCAGCATCCATGATCTTCCGCTTGGCCTTCACTTCTTTCTTCTTGTGAGCTGCCAAAAGCTACAAATATGTCAACAAAGTCACTGCATCTTTAACAATATCCTAGAGATCATTTTCTTCTAATAGAAAAGTTACCCTCACTTTCCATGATAGGAAATTTGAGGCACCATCCAATCTGTCCTCGAACCTAAGGCTAGCCAATGCCACCTTTGATCTGCACACAAGCTCCTACTCTTTTGATCTTCTCAATCAGAGTAGCTTTGATCATTTTTCTAACCCTAGGTGAATGTTGTCTTTATGTTCTCAAATTAATAAACTGATATTTAATTTGCAAAAACAAAAATCTTCACATAGCAGTATTCACACATATAGTTGGAAAATGAACAGCGGAAGCATAAACATAATGCACACACAATTTACTCCTCCAAATCAATTTTCATTAATGGATCAAAGCTAACAAACCTCCACAGCTACCAAAAACATGCAGTTGTACAGTACACTCAAACGAGGCAAAAAATTTGCACACTTGCTAAGGAAATTTGACCACCAAAAACTAGGAAAATCAACCCCTGCACACTGCCCTATTGTATGGCAGTCCATACAACTGTACGAATCTACTTCTGCTGCAACCTATCCATTGAAATTTGCCTAGTTGTTGAACCGAGCTCCTCTTCAACACTCTAAGTTTGCTCCTCAAATGAATTTCTTCACCTTCCGACCAAACTGACTTCGACTAAAGAATGAATGTCTCTTAACCGTTTACCTTGATTTTCCTTTATACTTTAGCTTAAACCCTAATCTCTCAATAAGATGTAGGGTTGAAATTAGTCTAAATCACTAATGTATTAAAATAGACTTTATTAGACTATTACCGTGCAAACTAACACGTGTAGTTAAAGCCCCAAAGATCGCTACTAGTTCACGGTAACTTGAGAGGTGTTACCCACTGTCACCATGATAACTACCTCTATGCACTTCAAATTGGCTCTTCTCCAACTCAAGGGAGTGTCCCTAGATAGGATTGCTAGGCTGTGGCAATGAGGGCACAAGGTGATTTGGAAGAGATAGGCTTAGCAAATGAGGTTGTAGTTTTTAGGGTTTTTTGAATAGGCGATGGAGAAACCTGGAGATCAATGTCAATATCCAACTAGGGCAATGGAGTCAAGGTGAATCAAATAGCAAGTGAGGCCAAGAAGAATGGTCCTTCAAGAAATGGGTCTATTTCCTTCTAAGGTTAGGGGTCGAGACACACTAGTCACATAACCCAATTGAGGACAAACAAAGGACTTCGAGGTCTACGAGAGGGAACTCCAACAGGGGAAAGTCCCTAGCCACCCAAGATCAACTATAGAGAAGATAAATACCTAGAAACCCTTGCCAAATGCATATCAAGACAAGGTCTAAAATACTCACCCAAACCAACAAAGGAGAATGTGCAAGCCAATAGCTTAGGACACCCTCCTTCCAAGAGTTATCAACAATTATTCTTTGGATCAATCATTAGAGGTTTGTAGAAGATTTGAGCAATCCAATATTAACCCTTAAGCACAATAACAGAACCAAGAAGAAGAAGCTTCAAGAATTGACAACACTTTTCACCAAATAGAAAGAACCCTTGACACCATAAATTGCACAAAAGAAAGATATATCAATGAAGCTCCAAAAGAGAGAGAACCTTTAAAGTCCAACCATTAAAATGAAATGAGGAAGTAGCTCTCTATTTATAAAAGAGGCTAAAACTTCCTTTATAATAAAATATCAATTGTTTCCTTAGATTTAGACTAGGGTGGAGTAAAATAAATACAAAATCCCCACTACAAGCAACTAATACAATAAAATAAGGTGGTCAAAGCCACTTGTGCAATGATGAGATACATGGGGCCCCTAATAAAGGGGAAATGCCTCCAACAAGCAAGGAACAAGTGGCTAATGATGATGCCACATGGCCTCCAAAGGCCCCTTCAAGGAACTTCTTCAACAAGCCATTGTCCTCAAATTACCAAATGATGTCCAAAGCAACCAAGTGGCGTCCACTACTAGCCTCCAAAGGGGTCAATATGCTTGATTCTCAACCAACTATGTTCATGTGTGAAAAATGAAGCCCAATTGGTGCCCACGAGACAACCAATCATGGGAACCTTTGTCCACATACCCTCAAACCAAATGTTTATGTTTCAAACGTCTTGAACAACCCAAAAAGTGTACTGATCCTCTCTTCTCAATTAAAAATTTGAAAAAAAAAACTCCATAACCACTTTTCTCCAAAAGTGGTGGATCCACTTTAAAAATGTTCCATTAAATTTCTAACAGAGACTCAAACATGACGTGGACCCATCCACGCTTACCCCACGACTCAAGTCCTCATCATAAACTCGGTTCATTCGATGGGCAAAAATTTATAAACAAAGGTCCTCCAAGGCATTCCAAAGAAAGGCCCTCCACAATTTCGGATCAACTCAGGACTGGCCCCATCCACCGGAGAAAATGCGCCCTCAATCTGTCTAATGTGAATTGAAAGGCTGCTGCAATTGGAGGAAACTGCCATGAAATTTATTCAAAACGACTGCGACTTCAAACCCACGTGATGGGTTGGCCCGGAATGCCCTGGCTTTCATTTAAGAATTCTTACTTCTACTCCCAAAATTTGAATTGGGTTGCATCATGCAAAATGAAACAGTAGCAACAAAATTAGTTCCAATAGCTGCAATGCCGAGCGTGAGTAGAAACAGAATGAACTCCTGAATGTTTGCATATAGTTTTTGTTGTGATTTTGGGCAAGAAAATGGGACCCGAGTGAGATACAACACTTCACTCATTACTGGGTCTTACAGACAGGGATATCGTCTCTCTGGTGTGTTGCTCACATCGACCAAGGAACATCTACCGTAGCTTCAGATGCTTGCCTTCACTCAACAGTCGTGTAGCCACGCAACTCAGTCTTCTGCTTAAATTCTTGACAGCGCTCATGCCTGAATTACGCTAAGTCTGTATAGTATGTACAAGATTTTCAACTTAAATTTAAAGGCCATAATCACTAGCTTGGAAGCTTTATCAAATGAGGTCGATAGCCGTCACCTTGAGAGACCACCATTTCGACTGCAATTACCATTCTGACGTCTTACTGTCACCAATCAACATGCAGAGAGCTGGACGATTTCCTTCATATATACCTTGGATTACATGTTTCTGAGACTATTTGCAGCCACTAGCGAAACTGTTCTTCCATCATAATCCACCCTGTTTAAATTACAAGCTGCTAAAATTATCTTCAAACAACTGGTTGATCCACAGATCGGAGATTAGTCTCACCCAGAACTGCTGCTTTGACTGTAGGTGACTGCCTGGAATGCTCTATTAAGGTTGTAGGGCTTCAGAATTTGCCCAGTGGAGAAAGGTTGCTGTAGGTGACCTTTTGAAACACCCAGAATTGCTCTTTATGACATTTTTTATGCCCACATGTGCCTTTGCCAATCCAGACCTGCTGCTGAAATGCCCTTACTGTTGATGGTTGTAGGCGACTTTTTGCTGCAGATGTGTGCTGGTTAGGACTGTCGCTAGCCAGATTGAGGGCAGTTTGATGCTGATACGTGCCCAGAATGCTCCACCAAGTTCCCTGACCTGGCTCATTATACCTCACTTGACTGCTAGATGAACACTTTCAAAACTGCTAATTCCCTGAGACTGCTCAGAATTAGTTAACTAATGTTTGCTGTTGTTTTTAGGGCACAACCAGGTCTCTTCAAGACTGCTCTTACACGGGAGTATGCTCAGAACAGTCCAATTCATCAGGGACACCCATACAAAAATGGGTGTAACAGACTCAACAGCTAAATATAAGACTTTCACTTTATAAATAAAATGAATTACAAAAAATATTTGACTTGGCCGACTTCCTATGCGTTTAACACTAAACCTGTGCAGAAGTTCATATCCGAGCTACAGACATCAACATGAAGATGGAATGAAGGACAAAGAAGGTTGGCAAGCCATTGATGTAATGTTACTTGTACAAAAGGTTTTCATCTTGAATATTCTGAAGAGAGTAAAGAGTACAAAAGGAAGCAATGAGCTTGATTCATGTTTCTTCAAGTTCTGGTTTGTTGATGGTCAATTGTTTAACCAAGCCCCGAGTAGAGGGGAGATTCGAAATGCAAAGGGAAGTCTCTTATATTTGGCGAGGAACACTTTCCTTGGTAAGAGGGAGTGTTAGAATTTTAGCACCTCGGAAAGTGTATGGCAGAGCATCATTAATGGTAGCAACAAGTAGGAGTGACATGTCTTCAGGTTTGTACAACAGTGAGGCAACCCTCCTCCAACAGAGTTCTGTACAGCGGTTCCCTAAAGATCCCCTTATGCAATTCCATACAGCAATAATGAGGGCACAGGAGCATTTATGGAGAGAGAGAGAGAGAGAGAGAGAGAGAGAGGATGCATACATGTCAAAAGAATGCATACGCCATCCTCATATTAGATGCAATTTAGATGCCCTTTATATTTAGCAGTACAGTTATATTTCTGGTTTTGCATTAATTAGAACTTGCATGCATTATGTTTCTAGTTCAAGTTTGCATGCACTAGTTAGGTAATGCACACGCAGCGTAGCTCAGATTAGTGAAGTGCATGCAGCCTAGTAGTTGGGGCATGGATCTCAAGGAGGATGCATGCTTGCATGCCTCAGATCATCTCAACTCGAGTGGAGGCACTGTTGTGCATGCGTCCATATTGATTGTACCTACTTTTCATCTCAATCTATAAAAGAGAAGGCACGGGTAAAGGTTTATTATTTCAGCTTTCAAAGTAGGAAGTAATGGGTAAAGGGTAGAGTTTAAAGCTTTCAACGTAATTCTTGTTTTAGAGATTAATAAACAGTGATGTGATTTGAGTTTCAGATCTATGTGCTTGCTGCTATGTTCTTCACCTTGATGTGTTTCAGCTCATAGTAAAAATCAGATTGCAGTTTTGATAGAGATTTCAGTTTTCTGTTTTCCTAAGTAGATAGGTTAAAAGTCAGACTAGGTCTGCTATCATGTGCCAAGGAAGTTTAAGACTCCTTTGATGGTGCGGTGTTTTTGCTTATTAGTTTTACCAACAGCATCTTCACTGCAGCAATTGTTTTAACTTTTGTCTCTTGGTTGGTGGTCCTTCAAAAGTTCACCAGTTCTTGTGTTTCTCTTGCTCTTTGCAATTACCCCCCTTTCAGAAGTTACAAGCTCACCAAGAGGCCATCACCATATGATTTGTTAATTGTCTTCCACCTTCCATTTGTTCATCCACCTACCTCTTCCAAGCCTTGATAATTGCCCTAGGAACCATTACCTTTCCTGGTGATTCCATCTTTAGCAATCGAAATCTGAAACTGCCCTTTCTTTCTGGACAATTTGCTGGTGATACAGTGTCGACCTGTGCTATTGGAAGGATCTTTTGACAAATCCTTTACAAATCAAAGATCTTAGAAAAATTAGGTTTTACCGTCCTTCATGTGTTGATTCTATACCCACTTACGACAATTACTTTTAATAACGAATATTGTGTTGAGAGTATTAATGAAGCTTAGGTTGCATCATTTCAAATTGAACCAAAACTTCGCGATAAAGATATAACTTTCTTTAACAAGCAGAAGTACAGTGAGCTTATTTCTCGTTTACCTCTCCATTGATGCACCACTTTCTTATCTGTGTTTTCTTGATCCATGTCCATTGTCAACCATATGATAGCCTTCTAATTGCAATGAGAAGCCCGTTCTTCCTATTCAAATCACTTTACAAAGTCCTACTGAAGATTACAATGTTTTGATCGTGATAAAGATATAACTTTCTTTAACACAGTGAGCTTATTTCTCGTTTACTTCTCCATTGATGCACCACTTTCTAATCTGTGTTTTCTTGATCCATGTCAACCATATGATAGCCTTCTAATTGCAATGAGAAGCCCGTTCTTCCTGTTTCAAATCACTTTACAAAGTCCTACGGAAGATTACAATGTTTTGATCCTTAGCGGACAAATATTGTTACTTATTAGGAATACTATAATATATTTTGATTATTATATATCATAGGTCATGACTGTTCCTTAAAAAGGGCACTATAGCAATATATAGCAGTTCTCTCAATGTAATATGCACCAGTGAGAGTAAATCTATACATTTATCTCTGATCATTTCTGTTTGATGGGGTGCCAACTGTACTCTTGTATTCTCTAGTTGTCTCTTTTGTGAGTAGGTTGTGTCTATCTTTGCAGGTTCATGACAGAAGACTACATTCATGATCCAATGAAGAGCATCTCCGACGAGGAATCCGCAATAATAGTATACCACTTAGTTGACTGAATAAGAAGGCTTTGATTTTAGCCGACCACTAAACTAAAAGCCATAGATAGGCCGATGTGGCATCCACGGTCCCTTTTCGCTGTGGTCTGCCCCACCCATGTGGCATGAATTTAAAAGGAATAAGGCCATATCCGAGTTCAGGTGGATTTTGGAATAGAAACCCCTCAGACCTGGCACCTAAGCTTTGAAAGAAATCCGTTCTTTGTACTGCAGATCCTTGAAGCATGTTATTTGCAAAAGAAAGGGAAATAATGACAGAGTTAGGATAGTTACAAACCTGATGGCATGAAAGTCTAGTTGCTAGCTGTCTGCAATCACTCATTGCGAGTCTGTACAGAGGCAAACCCGGCGGACAGCCCTCTGGTTTATCCCACTCAAATTCCGACCTCGTTGCCCTTCTAAGGGCATCAAAATGGTCGGAGTTGCGTACCAGAAAGTAAATTCCCTTCTGCAACCCCACCACTCTATGAACAAACAAAACCATATGCAACTCCGACTTCCAAGCAAGTGACCTAAATGGAAGTTGTTGCTGTTCACCCTGACTTTCCTCATTCAACCCAGACGGAAGTGCTTTTGAAAGAATCTGATAAAATGTATTCCTATCTATACTGTACTTTCCATCCATATCAACAGCGCTGCGCCGCTTCCGAACAACCTCCCTAATGCCTAAGGATTTATATGACTCCTCTGAAAATATTCGGGCTTCTGGGAACGGAGCAACTTTGATCCTGGGTTCGAATTCTGTTAATGGTTTCTTGACAGCATTAGCAGTTCTGTAAATAATATCCCAACACACATGTTCCTTGCTGAGTGCATTGGGGCGGCCCTTGAATTCAATACCACGAAATCTAGAAATAACGGAACTCAAAGACTCATGATCAATTCTCAATTCTGGTTGAGACCCACCTGAGACTTCGCCCGGAAAAACCGCCAAGAGGCAGTCGGCGTGCTCGCGCTCAAGCTCCGGCATGTAGCCCTTCACTGGCTGTTCAGGAATGGCCATCTCTTTCTGACCTGCCAAGCCCAACAAAACCTCCAACTGATCACAACCAAGATCATCAATCAGCCTGGTATCCCAACCCAAAACCGCAGCGGCGATCGAGACCGCCCCGATGGCATGACCCACGTCGTGATTACAGTAACGGAGAGCTCTTTCTCCATACTTCCAGGCCTCCCGCCAGAAAATCGAACTCAGTCCAACAAAAAAAGTATTATTCGGGAGCCCTTTGCTCAATTCCGCCCATAAATCCAGCGGTATCTCTGCTCGGACTTCCAATTTGTGCTCCTTAGGGGCGTAGTGGGCTACGAATGCGCTTTCGGAAATACCACTCACAGGACCGCTGACTAGATACCCCTCAGTGGGGTGCAGATTTCCGCTACTGGGATTGACCCTGAGAGACCAGGTGGAGTAACCTGCAGTTTTCCAGGCCGAGAGCGCGAGGCTGTCGTAGAAGAGCTGAGAAATGGTAGCTTTGTCGAGCGGTTTCGAGACAGGGAACTGCGAGAAGAGTTCGGGGTATGGCGGTTCATCGGTGGTGGTTTTGTCGGGTGGGAAGTGAAGAAGATTAATCGCCGGGGCGGTCTCGTAGCGTCGGAAGGGGTTGGGCTGGTTTGCCCAATCGAGGCCCTGAGGGCCACGGGCGTATTTGTTGAAGGAATGCTTTGTCTGCTCGTGGTATTTTATCACTGCCAACAGTTTTTCCGGCAGAGTTGGGGACGGAGTTTGATGCTGTGGGGGTGCAGCGGAGGCCATAGTTGTGATTTTGCGGGCGAATATGGTTCTGAGGGAAGCCGTGGGTTTAAGAATTGCACAGCGCCGAGGTGGTAGTGCAAACGCTGTGTTCGTTGCCATGGATTGGATTGGATTCGTCGTAAGGAATTCTAGAATGGGTCGTTGTATTTGTTTTATTAAACTATTTTTAAATTTATTTTATAATATTATATTAATTCTAGAAACGCAGGCGAGTCACTTGCATTGGTGCAGTTTGGGTTGCAAATTTTGCATAATTTTGGTAGGGCCAATGAATTTTTCGGCAGATGCAGCGTTTAGTTTCAGCTAAATGTTTTTCTGGGTTCTGCTTTCATTTTACCAGGTTATTTGGTTGTAAAAATAAATTAGGAAGTTGTCTAAATATTGGACTATTTTGTAGCATCATTACAAATCCTTACAGCACCCAAAATTTTAGAGTTTGACAATTATAACTAAGATATTTAAAAATTTCTATAGCATTTTTTCAAAATCTTATCCAAAAAATAAAATGTTAAATCATAAATATTAAGAACTTATAAAATCTCCTTTAAATATTAATATAGCAAAATATTATATTTTCTCTTCATAAAAATAGTTACACTTCAAAAAATTGATTATAACATTTTTTATTTGTATAAGTTATGGGCAGAAATAAAGTTTTGTAATTACTTTTTATTTATGGGAGTATTACATTGTAACATGATGCTCCCAAAAATAAAAAGTAATTTAAAAACCTTATTTAATTTCAACCGTAACAAAATCCGTAATTAGGGCTGCGATGGGGGAGGGTTTTCTGGTGAGCGTTAGGGCAAGGGGAAGTTGTTGGCGACAACTCGATTTCCTGGCAGAATGATTCGAATGCAGTAGATCTTGGAGTCAAGTTGATTCTACGAATCAACCCAGTACCAACCAAGTATAAAAAAGTGGGAACTATTTATACTGCACTCGTTTTGATCAGCATTGTTCTATGGTTTTCAGTTTTCTCGTTTGGCCTCCTTCTGTCAGGTCATCCTTTCTTGGTTCACCTAACCTGGTTTTTATTGGCTTACTAGTTAACGTTTTTGTTAGTTTATTATTTTAACTTTTGTGTCCTGCCGAAACTGCCTAGTTGGCCTACATACACTTCTAGGGTTTTGTGGGACGGGTGTTGGGTCGCTGCTGGACGGGTGCCGGTCGGTTCGGGGGAGGACTGGATTAACCGATTTTTATTGGCATCCAGGTCTTTTGGTTCAATGGCATACCAAAAATATTTTGTGATCGAATGATCGAACGAAGCATGGCTTGCGGGGTTTGGGGTTTACAGGAAGAAGGGAGAGGGTAAATTGAAGTGCGGAGTCGGTAGTGAGGCGCCTTCAATTAGTGAGACGGAGAAGCTTGCACAAAAGAAGGTTATCCATGGGGAGAAGGCTCAATGCAGGAGAAGACTAAAGGCAATTAGGGCACGGGAAGGATTGGACCAATTTATCATTGATGAAACCACTAACTTGGATAGGGTGGAGATGCTAGTGAGCAGAGCCTTAGTAGGGCGAACTGAATTCGCATCAAGAAGCCAAGGCAAAATATTGAAGTGGGTTAACCAGAATTGGGCTCCACTGCTGGGTCTGGCGCCTAGGGTTAATTTATTGTTGAACCGATGGATTATTTTTGTTTTCCGGAGCCTAAACACATTGGGGTAATTCTGGCTCGGAAATGGATCTTCAAAGAAGGCTCCATCATTTTGAAGCGATGGCACATTTCTTTCGACCCCTTGAAAGAGAAACAATCATGCAGACACCTTTGGATGTTGATTCTCGGTTTACCCATTACTCTGTGGACGGAGAATATACTAATTGGTATGGCAAATGCTGTGGGGAATTTCATCAGAATTGATAAAAAAAACCTGTATGGCGTGGACAAACGGATGGCTCGTGTTATAGTGGAATTTGACATGGCAAAGGGTTTTTCGACGGAGGTAGAAGTTAAATGGGGAGGAGTTTCCTTTCGATAAAGACTCGACTACTATAAAATACCTTTCCGCTGCAACAACTGTAGAGACACGAGACACGTTATGGCAAGATGCCCTTTTCTGCGGCGAGATGTACATGAAGGTTTCTCCTCTGAGAACTCGGGTTCGGAATCGTCGGGATGCTTCAACAATGTTTATGGGCTTTCTTCGCCTGCTTTTATCAAATTTGGGTAATTTATCTCTTGCATCTATCACTCCCTATAAAGATTTGTCTAAGGCTGAGTTGGATTTTTATATAGGTGTTGAAAAAACCCTAGATAGGCGTATTTCAACTGGAGAGGTCATCTTAAATTTTGGGGGTTTTACATCTGAAAAAACACCTGATAGGGATGGCGGTGTATTGAGGGAGACATGTAATCAGAGTGGTCTAAGCCCTTCTCGAGGTTGTAGTGGGACTACCCAAATTATGGAAACCATGTAAACCTGTGATTTTTTGGATTATGGAATTGTACAGGGAATGTCGTCCTTAGTCGAGCAGGTTAGGGTTTTTACCTTAGAAGAGAGGGTTGTTCTAACTGATTGTGGCTATGATATTGTTCCAGCTACTAAACATTTTACGCCTTTAACAGTTTATTCTAAGAATCCTTCCACAAACCTGAATGTTAAACCTATTATGAGTGATCGATTTCTGAATGTTACAATTAGAAAGAACAAAAGGAAACCTAGGGATACTTCTCGAGATGGGGAAGTTGGTAGCTACATTCCAATATATGCTAGAATCAATGACTCTGGAAAAGGAAAAAATTGTAACACTTCAACAGATTCTATTGAGGTCCTTGGAGCAAATTTGCCTCTATTGGGGGGTGTGAAATGATTTTTATTACCCTAAATGTTAGGGGATTAGGTGTTGGCAGGCGGGTTTGGATAAGTTAGCTGCGCAACATCCGTATTGGGGGGTGTGAAATGATTTTTATTACCCTAAATGTTAGGGGATTGGGTGTTGGCAGGCGGGTTTGGATAAGTTAGCTACGCAGCATCACGGATGCTGCGCAAGGTCAAAGATGCCGCGTACAAGTCGGAAATGATATTATTTTATGTATTTTGGGGTCATTTTGGACCGCATTGCGCGAGTTATGGTCATTCTTTTGTAGATCTTGTTAAGAAGTAGTTAGGTGGTTGTCTAAGTGGACCATGAATGTAAAGGCGCAAGCCTATAAATAGATGTAGAATTGCAAGTGTTAGGATCATCATGATCATAGAAGAATACGGCATGTTTGGTATCGGATATTGATCTTGGTCTTTTGAATCTGGGTATGTGACAGAAGAACTGTGTTGATGTATCTATATTTTGTTGCGAAGGTTAATATGACATGACAGAGCTTGAGCAGAATCATTGTGTCTTTTCATGTTTTCCTGTTATGAATGCGATATGTATCTGCGATATGAATATGTGAATGATGCGATGTTTTCCTGCTCCAATTGATGTTTTATTGTTAGATCTATTTGCGCATTAATGGTTTTGCTGATAATGAGATCTGTTGAATGATGATGCGATTTTGTTTGATGCATAAGCTGAATAGTTAGATCTATTAAAACAATGATGCGGTAAGTTGATAAGTAGATGCACATGGTCCTCCTTCATTCGACGGAAACGTGGTTTCGTCAGCTCTCCCTCGAACATCTCGGTGAGACTTCATCTGCTCTGCAGGTGTTGCCAGGCTGGATAAAACCTGTCTAGGTCGATGCTTAGGGAGATTGTGGTGGTTTGGGTGTCGACAAAGTGTGGAACCCCTGTCGACTGGGTTTGTGTCAACAAATGGTTATGTTGTCGGGACCCTAGCGCGAAGAGGAGGGAGGACATGTTTTGGCATCCGACGAGACCGAAAATTCAAGATTGGTTCGACCAAAAGTTGCGAGAGTTTGCTGAGAAAGAGAATCATAACCCTGGGCTGATGACGGATGGGTGGCTGGCAAGGTACATACACGATGGTCCACACGAGTATTTTTTCTATGAATTCTCGATCATCTTGTATGAGTGGTTGGCGCAATTGACTTATCACAAGACAAATTTCCAAGGCAGTGAGCCAACACCCTGGACCGCGGAATTGATCCAGGAGTTGCAAGAGGTAGACAACAGAGCATCACGGGCTGTTGAAGTCTGGCTTGACAGTATATTGGAGGGCTATATCACCGAGTTTGTTGTTGATACAACGAAATCTTATAGCGAAGCTGAAAGGGAATTTTTCAACGAACCAAGAGGTAGGTTCCTGTTATCTTTGCAATTATCCATTAAGATGCTCATCTGTGAAAAGGGCATACTGAAGATGAACCTTGAGTAGTAGAACCCTGGTGTGCGGAGGCTGTGGATACCGCGAAGACAGGGGGAGAAAATGGAATGACACGGGGTAGATGGGTGCAAGTTACGACGAGACTATGAAGGAAGTCGAGGAAGAGAGTGGTCTTACGAGGGGAGGAGCAAGGTTTCGACAAGAGAAGAGGCAAAGGACAGGAGAAGGTCCTGCTACGATCGAAACATGAGACCGTGAAGGAAGACCACATGGGACGAAGCGACCCCACAGTGTCGACAAGGACGATCAGGATACACCCAAGGCATAGGCAAGACCAACCCCCAGCAGTAACGTGTCCACACCTCCGTGCACTACATTGCAACCAGGAAGAAACACGAATTTGACACCATTGTGTCCGATGTGTCAACAGCACTCAAATAGTAGCAGATCGGTGACTATAGGAAGAAGTCCTATGATGGCGGGCGACGATGCGAACTTACCTATGTTCCATGGAAATGGAACTGAGGATCCAGAGCAATATTGGTTCTTATGTGAAGCTGTGTGGACTGTTAAACAAACTACGGATGATGATGTCAAGAAAGGTCAATTGGCGACGACTCTTCGGGGTCGTGCACTCGATTGGTTCATGAAATTTGTACAAGTTCCTACAGGGAGTTCAGAGAAGACATTGGCTGAAGTTAGAAAATGATTAATTGAAGAGTTCAAAAAACCGAAGTCTGAAGCACAATACATTACGGAACTAAAGGAGATCAAGCAATATCCAAATGAAACTGTTTGGGATTTTGACCAAAGGTTTAAAACGCTAATGGAAAGAGTTAGCTTTGATATGAGCGACATTCAGCATAAGGAATGGTTCATCGTGGCGTTACTAACTCATATCAGACTTACGTTGATGCAACAAAAAATTGCGACACAGATCGAGGCTCTAGAGATTGCGATGAAGTTAGAAGCTTCACCTGTTGGTGAGAATGCAGTCGGCATGTCTCAGATCCAGACGCAACTGGCGAATCTGACAATTCAGTTGCAAGATCTCAAGAAGGGTAAAGAGCACCGCGAAGAACTTTGGTGTACTCGATGTCGGGCAGAGGGACATAGCAAGGACAACTTCCCATATTTTTGAAACTACCTATTATCAAGAGCGTCGAACCCATTGAGTGGAGGAGGTATGCCATGGTTCTGCATTTGTCAAGTTTATGGGCATCGGCATGAAGAGTGTGGATACATGCAGAAGATGGTCATGAAGCCAACAAATTTATACTGTACATTCTGTTGGTCTGTTGGGCATGCAGATAAGGATTGCCGTGCATATGACCTACTCCAGGAAAGAACGTACAAATCATACTATGTAAAGGGAGACGACCATCGTGCAGTACAACAACCATAGCTGCAGCCACAGGTGGCCCAGCCGCCACCTCAACCGCAAATGCAGTTTGTACCGCAGCCTCAATCGCAACAGCATTTTGTGCCACAACCGCAGTATAATCAGATGCAGATGGCTCCGCAGTAGCCACAGTATGTTCAGTAGCAACCGAATCCCCCGCAGCAACAATTTAATCAACCGCAATATTAGCAACAAGGAGGATTTCGTGGAGGATTTCGAGGAGGACGAGGTGGAGGCTTTGGTCGAGGAGGAGGATGAGGTCTTGGCCTTGTGCAATGTTATAATTGCGGAGTATTGGGACATTATCAGAGAGATTGCCCGCAGTTGCAAGCACATTGTACATATTGTATTGTTGTTGATCACACTGTTGAGAACTGTCCACAGTTGATCGCGATATGGCAGGCAGGAAATGTTCCGCAGTTGCAGAACCAGAACTAGAACCTATTGTAGAACCAGTTTCAGAATCAGAATCAATTGCAGAATCAGAACCAGTTGCAGAATCAGAACCCATTACAGAATCTGAATCCATTGCAGAACCAAAATTAGCATCAGAATCCAAATCAGAACATGAATCAACTGCTGAACCAGAATCCGGGACCAACTGTCACAATGATTTCAACAAAACCAAGAACGCAAGATGTCGACGTTGTTGTTATCACTCGTGGAGGTGCGACGACAGGAGAAGATGGTCCACATCCACTAATCCGGCTTCCCGGAAAGAAGAAGGTGCAATTTGATATTGATGTTGAGCGAGACACATTCTTTGAAGCACGTGATGCGATAGGAAGAAATATTGGTAAGTCAACTACTTATGACATGCCCCCTGCTTTTGACTCAACTTCGATAGCAGGACCATCACGACAGTATGGTACTTTGCAGAACTTCTTTGAAAGTTGCTTATCGCTGGCAAGAGATCCCGACGCTCTTGCCGAAATTGAGAGTTTGTTGCATCGACCGACCAAGGGACGGAAAGAGTCTGCAATGAACTCTTTACAGAGGAAGAAGACAAGAAAAGAGATGCGCATGAATATCCAGATTGGGGACTACGAGGTAGATTCAGTCATTCTGGATCTAGGCTCAAATGTCAATATTCTAACAAGGAAGACATGGTAAAAGATGGGGATCCCAACGCTGAGTTGGTCTCCTGTACAGCTGCGACTGGCAAATTAGGCCAAAGTAACACCAATTGGGAGAGTTCTGCGCCTTGTTGTGGAAATTGAAGGGATGAAAACCTATGCTGATTTTGATGTTATTGAAGTTGTCGATGGTGGAGGCTCCTGTCTCGCGTTGCTGGGGATTGGATGGGCCAATGACAGTATGGCAGTCATTAATTTCAAGAAGTGGGTGATGACCTTTGAAAACCAAGACCTCAAAGTCATAGCTCCGTTGGATCCGACTGAAGGGTGACGGTATGTTGAACCAGTAAAGGATGAAGTTTTAAGAGGATGGGATCACGCATATAACATTTCAGAAGACTACATCTATCCGACTGACGACGGTGAACTCGGTTGGCACAGCTCTAGCTCTGCGTCTTCCAACTCTGATGATGCTTTAGAGAACTGGCAGAATCGCATGCATGAGGTGTCATTCAGAAAGTGTGGTTTGATCACGCAGTCGCTGTGCCTTGTCGTGATTGAGACTGTTGAATTACCAGTATACGAAGGACTGCCCGAGTTGACTAAATTTCTAGTGGCATTTGAAGATAAGGTGTCAGAACCACAGCGGTTGCTGGCATTGGAGGAGGTGATGAAGGTTGCTCTTACACGTTGGTGGGTGACCCACAAGAAGTCGATTACTGGGTGGTTCGCTTTGGCAACACAGAAATATACCACACTGGAAAGTATGATGGGCGGAATGACCCTAGCGGTCATCTGATTGAATGTCAGACTTTGTGGGCCTCGCGACCAAAGGTTGGATGGGTCCATACCTTTGTCCACACTTTGGATGCAATGCCGCAATCTTCGTATGCCTCAACTGAGTTGCTCATAGAGATTACCACTTGGGAAGAGTTGACGGTTCGCTTCACTCACACCTTCAGTTTTGCGGATGCCAATCCAGATGTTCATAATGCCCTGCAGATCATCCGCAATGTTCTTCTGAAGGTGGTTCCAGTTGCATACCCCATGGATCCGCATGCGCATTTTCAGATGCAGTCGGTGATGGAATGCTATAATATTACTGGAGGGTCGAAGGATGGTGATGATCCGCGGAATATCAATATTCCAGAAACAGAAGGGAGTCGAGATGTCGCAGCACCTAACGTACCGACAGATCCAATAAGTCAGTCGTTGAAGCTTAGGAAGGTCAACATTGGGATAGAGGAGAACCCAAAGTTTGCGAACGTCGGGGACTACTGGGATGAATAAATGATGGCAAAGATCACAGACCTGTTGCATGAGTTCCAAGATTTGTTCCCTACAAAGTTTTCCAAAATTAAGGGAATATTGGGGGATTTAGGAGAGATGAAGATTCCGTTGAAGCCAGATGCGAAACCCATAAGGCAGCGGCCATATCGACTGAATCTGTGACACAAGGAAAGGGTCAAAACTGAACTTGACAAAATGTTGGATGCTGGAATAATTGAGCCAGTCGAAGAATCAGAATGGATTAGTCCCATGGTGGTTCAAGATAAGAAGACAGGTGAGGTTCGGATTTGTGTCGACCTAAGGAAGTTGAATGATGCGTGTATGCATGATCCATTTCCGACGCCATTCATTGATGAGGTACTAGAAGGAGTGGGCGGTCAAGAAATGTATTCCTTCACGGATGGCTTTTCTGGCTATCACCGGATCAGGATCGCAAAAGAGGATCGTCACAAGACAACGTTTGTGATTGAATGGGGTTGTTTCCAGTATATTGTGATGCCATTTGGGCTAAAGAATGCACCTGCGATATTCTCCCGCGTTGTTGTCGCTGCATTCAGAGATTTTATTCAGAAGTTTTTGCAAGTCTATATGGATGATTGGACAGTTTATGGATTGATTAGCGACCATTTGGCAAACCTGCGACTGATGCTAGAGCGATGTAGACAGCATCAAATCTCACTGAACTTGAAGAAGTGTATTTTTTGTGCACCGTTTGGGATTTTGTTGGGTCACATTGTTTGCAAGCAAGGATTGTTGGTTGACCCAACAAAGATTGCGCTAATTTTGAGCTTGCCACCGCCTACAATTGTAAAGCAGTTGAGAGCGACCTTGGGGCACACGGGGGTACTACCGCAAGTTTATCCGTGGTTATGCTGCGATCACGGCTCCTATGGAGAGGTTGTTGAAGAAGGATGCAATATTCTTATGGAGTCCAGAATGCCAAGTAAGTTTCGAGATGTTGAAGGCTAAGATGGCTTCTGCACCGATACTGGTATTTCTTGATTGGAACAAGGAATTCCATGTCCATGTGGATGCATCGTCGATTGTGTTGGGTGTGGTGCTTGCACAACCAGGCGAAGGAGATCTTGACCATCCGATTTTGTTTGCGAGTCAGAAGCTGTCATCTGCAAAGAAAAGCTATACGACTATGGAGAGGGAGGTCTGGCGATGGTATATGTGCTACAGAAGTTTAGGCATTAGCTGTTGGGGGGTCATTTCAAAATGTTCACAGACCATTCTACTTTGAAATACCTGATTAATAAGCTTGTGTTGGGGGGGGAGATATGTCATTGGCTACTTCTCTTTCAGGAAATTGATTTTGAGGTAATTGTGAAGCCAGGTCGCTTGAATGCAGGGCCGGATCATTTATCACGAATTGAGACAGGTGAGGAACCAACAAACATTGAAGATGGGTTGTCAGATGCACAACTATTGAGAGTTGAGATGGCTGATGACCACTATGAGGAAATAATTCAGTTTTTGGCAACGAGAACTGCACCAGAGGAGTTTACCATAAGTCAAAAGAAGCAGTTGGTGGTTAAGGCCACGGATTTCCAGTTGATCGCCAGACAACTTTATAAACTAGGACCGGATGAGCTCTTGAGGCGATATGTCCTACCTCATGAACAAGGGCAGATATTGGCATAGGCACATGCGAGAGTTGCTGGTGGACACTATGGAGGTCATGCTACTACTAGGACGATGCTTCGCGCAGGCCTTTGGTGGCCCACTCTTCATAACGATGTGATGGATTATGCGCGAGCTTGTGACATCTGTCAAAGAACTGGCAAACCATCCAAGAGGGATGAGATGCCGCTGGTACCTCAAGTGACATTGCAGCCCTTTGATAAATGGGTTGTGGATTTTGTGGGACCAATCAACCCACCTGGGAAGAGAACTGGTGCACGGTACATAATTACAGCGACAAATTATTTAACAAGGTGGGTGGAGGCCGCACCTGTCGCAGATTGCACTGCTGCGACAACATCGCGATTCTTGTTTGACAATATTGTTACTCAGTTTGGATGCCCAAAGATATTGATGAGTGACCAGGGGAGTCACTTCATCAATCCCACAGTCAGCGCATTGACAGAAGAGCTTCAGATACAACATAAGAAGAGTACCCCGTATTATCCGTAAGCAAATGGAACAGTGGAGGCATTCAACAAAGTGTTGGAGCATGCGCTTACAAAGGTGTGTAACACGAACTGCGATGATTGGGATTTGAAGATTCTAGCAGTCTTGTGGGCATATTGCACAACTTGTAAAATATTGACGGGACATACACCGTTCAAATTGGTGTATGGGCAAGAGGCAGTCATGCCTATGGAGTATATTGTTCCGAGTTTGCGCATAGCGGTCGCGACAGGCATGGACGATGAAGCAACATTAGAAGAACGACTAGCACAGTTGGAACAGCTTGAGGAAGACCGCTTTGTCGCAGGTTTTCACCAGCGCGTAGAGAAGGATCTACAAAAAGCTTGACACGATCGACATATTAAAAACAAACAATTTCAGTAGGGTGACTTGGTGTTGTTGTATGACAACAAGTTCATGAAGCATCCAGGTAAGTTACAGATGCATTGGATCAGTCCATATCTCATTAGTTTCATTACTTCAGGAGGTGCAGTATAGGTGCAGCAGTTAGATGGAGCAATGCTTCCAAAGCTAGTGAATGGTAGCAGGCTGAGGCCCTACAGGACGGGCCCGGAGCCGTGCGATGCTTAAGGCATTGCGCAAGAAAAATAAATAATATATATATATATAGGAGGCTAGGTGGAAGTATGGTGCACCAGCAGGGACAGGATGCGCAAGTAAGAGAGATGGTATCGTAGTTAGGAAGCCATACTGCGACGGCCGCAGGGCCGCGACACAGTCAAATCAACAATAAATGTAGACAATTAAAAGCAGTTAACCAATGGCGCTCGTTGAAGTGATATGTATTTATGGCGGATTCGACCGTTAGATTGACAGGATCGACGGCGGATTCGAGCAGTTAATGCATGATTTGGTCATGATGATCGGTCTGATTTGGTCATAATGGGTGAGGGATTGCTTTGGCGCTATAAGAATGGGTTGAATCCGGTCGAAAGTTACCATTATGCAAAGTGTGAATTGAGCTAAGTAGTAGTGAGTTGAATTGGGCAAGGATGAGTAGAGTTGTAGAGCGGAGTTTCCTTGTGTTGAGCGAGTTGCCAAGTGAGGTGAGGTTGAGCACCCGTTGGGCGTTGTGGGGCACTAGTGCTGCATGCAGAGTGAACCAGGCACGGTTGAGATTTCTAGTGAAAGGGAATCACCATTTTTCCCCGTATCCATTGAGGAGGAAGTTGCCAGTATGCCGGTCGGGTCATCGACAATACCGAAGAAGAGAAGGGGGGGCAGCATCCTAGCTCCCCGACGCCGCAGAAGAGACAGACTAGATCATCCGCCCACTTGCAGGAGGAGGTACCTGTGCAGACGAGTCCATCGAGCCAAGGAGTTGTGGACTCAACAGCTCACGTAGGGGTATCCGCTGCGGATATCCGTGGGTATGTACTTCCCTATCGACCCAGGGCGCAACCCCGAAATCTTACCAAGAACCAAAGATACCAAGTGAGGATGTTGGCGATACCACAAGGCATGGTATGCACCGCAGACATTGTGCCTGCGCTGATGCATATGAAGTATGATGACCATGATCTGCTTGCATTGAGGGATGTTACGATGGATCCATATGTGCCAGCGGTAGTAGTTGGAGGCGGTCCGACACCACGCATTCCAAAAGATTGGGTGCACGGATTGGATTAGGCAGGACTGTTGGGATTGATCAACATGCTGCATTTTGGGAGGTTGACTGAGGCAAATGCCTGCGTAAAGCAACTTTTGGCTTGTTTCCATGGCGAGATTTTATGGCTAGACAGACCGGTCGCAGTCACGGTCGACCTTATTTCAGAGATCACGGGGTTGCCTAAGGATGGGCCATACCCCTCACAGTATTTCCGAGGGAAAGATAATGATAAGAGGCTCGCAGTGAAGTTGAGGACGCGTTATGATTTACAGCGTGACGGATGGGCATACCGCATTGATAGCATCAATGATCAGGCGGTGTGCATCAGGGCAAGGATTTTGGCTACTAAACTAGTCAAGAATAACCGACCCAACCAAGGTAACTCAGGGGTCATTGCATGCACTGAGATGTGTGCGCAAGGGGTCCAAATGAATTGGTCGCTCTTTTTACTGAACCAGTTGACAGAGGATGCGGTGGCAGTCCAGGCGGGAAAGCGACCATTCACATACAGTTGGTTGTTGATCTTAATCACGCTCGTAGCTTGGATGGAGCCAGACGACTATCAAGGTATGGAAGTGGACACAGTAAAGGTTTGTAAGGGCGCACGCTACCAAAACCTTTGGTGGGTGCAAGAAGCTGAGTGTCTTAAGGACTGTGCAGCGTAGTTCTGGGCCTACTAGGAGGCGCTGCAGGCGGCAGCTACGCGAGTTCCACGATTGTCTCAAGAAGCCATAGCGAAATATCAACGGATTGCTCGGTTTGCGATTGGACCACACGCCATTCATGTGCAAGCACAATGCGAACCGAAGAAGCAGTGGTTGCCGACACCATACAAGTTGTCTAACGAAGAGCTAGAGGCGATTGTTGATGATTGGCCCACCGAATGGAGAGAACCGGTTAGTTTGGCAGAAGAATCGACGAGCCCACCAGATGATCAAATACCCGCGATGGATCAGCAGAGTATCCATGACTCGGACCAAGACTCGTCGCGGACACCCACTGATGAGGGTGCAAAGTGCACATTTGAGGAGGCTAGAACGAAGACTCGACAAGAGCGAGGTATGATAAGTGGCACAACCCCAGGGATGGAAGCGCAGCTGAACCGGCTTATTGAGGCCATCGCAAATGCCACGGATGCGGCAGCAGAGGCAATGAAGAAGCAGGCGGTAGAAGGTTTCAGCGAGGTAAAAACTTGACTTGATTCTTTATTTGATGTTGTTTTGAAGAAAGCCCCAGAGGTAGCGACTGTGCAGGACTTTGGCTCAATCAGCACGAGGACACGGGTTCATAATGTACAAATCCTAGTGACTGCGACCGACAGTGAGGATCTCAATGCCTCCTTGCAGCAGTCACAAGTTTTGTCCATCAACATCAACGTGCTGTCCACGCCGACGTTGGTGCATATGCAGAGGGTCACTACTTAGGAATTGGCAAACAGGGAACATAATATCAACGGTCAGTTCTTGCGATCACAAAAGAAAGAGGCAAAAGCGTAGAAAGAGGTGGAAGAATTGAAGAAGGAGCAAGAGCGACTGATTGTAGAGAATGCTAGAGCAATCGAGGAGCTGAAGCAGGAACAGGACTGCTTGACGATGGAGAAACCAAACCTCTGGGACATCAGAGTGCAGTTGGAAGAGGAAATCTCTGATGCTTGTCAGTATGTATTGGATCCCACCGTAGATTTGGATGCGGTCGAAAGAGCGCAACAACTTGGGACCGTCATTTCCCAGTTGCAGCGTGACAATGCCAACTTAATGGCTCTGGTACAACCAGGCACACCACCGAAGCAAGTAGTAGAAAAAAGAAGCGCCATGGAGGAGTTGGCGACCCAGCTAGTAGAGTTGGAGCAAGAAGCGACAAAATTAACTAAAGCAACGACACAATTTTGGGGCAACGTAGTCCAAGATGAGCAATTGGAGCAACTAACCAAGCTATTGTAGGAAGCAAAAGGACAGCTAGCAACAATGAAGACTTCGCTAAGAGCGCTGCCACTGGTTGTTCAAATCACCAAGTCTGCAGAACTGAAAGAGTTACAACAGCGTGTGGCGAGGGCACAAGAGCGTCAGCGGAAGCGCAGTACACAGTTAGATGAGTTCCAAGATATTGGAGCGCATCTTTCTGTTAAGGAATTTTCGGTGCTGAAGGTCGTGCAAGAAGGTAAGAAGGAAGTTGATGATAAGTTGGTTGAGCACCCATTATCGCAGGACTTGACAGAGAGTCAGGAGATCACTGCAATGGCCAAGGAGCAAGTTAGGGAGATCAGTTAGCAGTACGAAGATTTCATGCTAAAGATCAAGGAATACACCATGTCCAGCTAACGTGGCTCGAGGGCGAGCCACAAGATTGTGTTGGGGGCTTGTTGGCAGGCGGGTTTGGATAAGTTAGCTGCGCAACATCGTGGATGTTGCGCAAGGTCAAAGATGTCGCTCAAGGAGGAAAACCACGCACAAGTCGGAAATGATATTATTTTATGTATTTTTGGGTCATTTTGGACCGCATTGCGTGGGTTAGGGTCATTCTTTTGTAGATCTTATCAAGAAGTCGTTAGGTGGTTGTCTAAGTGGACCATGAATGTAAAGGCGCAAGCCTATAAATAGAGGTAGATTTGCAAGTTTTAGGATCATCATGATCATAGAAGAATACAACATGTTTGGTATCGGATATTGATCTTGGTCTTTTGAATCTGGGTATACGGCAGAAGAACTATGTTGATGTATCTGTATTTTGTTGCGAAGGTTAATATGACATGACAGAGCTTGAGCATAATCATTGTGTCTTTTCCTATTTTCCTGTTATGAATGAGATATGTATCTGCGATATGAATCTGTGAATGATGCGATGTTTTCCTACTCCAACTGATGTTTTACTGTTAGATCTATTTGCGCATTAATAGTTTTGCTGATAATGAGATCTGTTGAATGATGATGCGATTTTGTTTGATGCATAAGCTGAATAGTTAGATCTGTTAAAACAATGCTACGCTAAGTTGATAAGTAGATGCACATGGTCCTCCTTCATTCGGCGGAAACGTGGTTCCGTCAGCTCTCCCTCGAACATCTCGGGTGAGACTTCATCTACTCTACAGGTGTTGCCGGGCAGGATAAAACCTGTTTGGGCCGGTGCTCAGGGAGATTGTGGTGTTTTGGGTGTCGACAGATTGTGGAACCCCTGTCGACTGGGTTTGTGTCAACATTGGGGAAGGCTACAAGGGTTAGGGCCTTAACCAATTTAATTAAGACTACTAGCCCTGAATTAATTATGTTGCAGGAGACAATGTGTGAGGAGACCTGTGCTGTGAAAAAACTTGCGGCCATTTTACCTGGGTGGGAATTTGTGGCAATTGGTTCTATTGGTCAGTATGGTGGTTTACTTACTGGGTGGAAACCTCGGTTTTTTAATTTTCGAGTATACAAAATAGACTGGGGCATTTTTCTAGAGAGGTGTAGTGGGTTTTTAAGCATGTCTCTGTCTGTTTTGAATTGTTACGACCCCTATAAGGATAGGGGTTCCTTTTGGAACTCTCTTAGCTCTTCTAGTTTGTTGAGCTCTAAAAATTTAATCATCGTTTGTGACCTTAACTTCACCAGGGCTGCTGCGGAAATTTGGGGTCCTCGGGAAAGATTGGATGATATGACTGAGTTTTTTACAAATTTTTTACATACTCATGATTTGGTGGATGTCTTTCCAGGTGTCCTTTCCCCCACTTGGACAAATGGAAGGGTTGGAGACAATGGTATTCACAAACGGCTGGATAATTTTCTAGTTAAATCAAACTTATTGCAAGCTTGGGAACGACATAGATCATGGATTGGGGAAGCAAAATTCTCAGACCATTGGCCTGTATTTTTTCATATAGATGATATACATTGTCAAATGAAGTACCCATTTAAGTTTAATACCTCGTGGTTAAGAAATGCGGATTTTTGCAACCTTATCAAAGGTTACTGGACAAGCATTGAATTAGATCATGATATGAATCCAATGGATTCAGTTGTACTCAATCTTCAGAAACTCAAGGATGTGGTTGCAAAATGGATAAAAAGCAAGCATAAATTGGATATACATGAGTATAAGGAGTTAGAAGAACAAATTCAGAATTTGCACCTCGGGAATTTTAATCAGCAACTAGATAATGAAGTTTTTTCTAAATTAAAACTACTAGAGCAGAGGAAAGAAGAGATACTTATACAAGAGGAGATGGACTGGAGGCTCAAGAGCCAAACCATATGGATTGGGTTGGGGGATAGAAACACAAAGTTTTTTCATTCATATGCTTCTCAAAGGAAAAATTCAAATGTTATTTGGGAGCTCTATGATGATGAAGGAAATATTATTTCAGGTATGGAAAAGTTGCAATCCTCAGCAAGAAGTTATTTTGGCAAAAAAAATTGATGATACAAGGCAATGTGATTTATACACACAATTAAAAGTGGCCAGGCTATTCCCTGCTTTCTTTGATGACCATGAGGTTGAGGAATTGGGGAAAGAAGTTACTTTGTTGGAAATTGAAGACACACTGAAAGGCTTTGCTAAGGAAAAGAGCCATGGGCTTGATGGCTAGACGGTTGAACTTTTTCTGCATTCTTTTGGTATTATGGGTGAAGATATTTTGAAGATGGTGGAGCACTCAAGAACTGAATGATTCATCTTTGGGGCTTTAAATTCTACTTTTCTCACCTTAATTCCAAAGAAGAGCAAACCAATAGCTTTTGGGGACTTTAGGCCAATTGCTCTTTGTAACTTGGTTTACAAGCTGATCTCTAAGATTATTTCGAACAAGATTGAAGCCTTCTCTGTCAAGATGTATTTCTTCTAAACAATTTGGTTTCCTACAGGATCGTCACATTCTTGATGCAATTGGTATTTCACAAGAGATTATCCATTCGGTAAAGAAAAGGAAATTGAAATATTTTTTGCTTAAAATGAATTCAAAGAAAGTGTATGATATAGTTGATTGGGTTTTTTTGCGACGGATCCTCATACAGATTTGCATACCCCCTTTAGTATTAAGGTGGATTATGGCATGTGTTACCACTGCAAACATTGTTGTGTTGGTCAATGGTGCTCCGTTTGAGTTTTTCAAGAGTACCAGGGGCATTAGACAAGGCTGCCCTTTGCCACCCCTCTTATTTATGCTAATAATTGAAGGACTAATCAGATTGATAAGGAATGCAAAATTCGAAGGCACTATTAAAGGTATTAAATTCTCATTTGATTTGTTTCTCACTCATCTTTTGTTTGTAGATGATGTCCTTTTAGTAGGGTCAAACTTTGTTGAAGAATGGCAGAATTATAAGGGCATTATTAGGACTTTTTGTGATGCATCAAGAATGATGGTGAGCAATAAAAAATCCAGCTTATTACATTACAGAGTTGAGAACACTAAGCTTGATGAAATCAAAGATATTTTGCCATATAATTTATGTCAGCTGGAGGATGGTTTCAAGTATTTAGGCTATTTCTTAAATACTAATGGATACAAGATTAAATATTAGTTGTGGTTATTGAAAAAAGTTGAACACAAGATCAATCAGTGGATCTACATGTTACTTTCTATTGGGGGAAGGCTCACCCTTGTTAAATTGGTTTTAATTGGGATTCCGGTATACTGGTTCTCCCTTAATTGGGAAACATTTCTTCAATTTTATATGGACGAGGGGTCTGGAACGCAACAATTTGGTTATGGCGAGTTGGGAGAGATTAGCACTGCCAGAAAGTTGAGGAGGATTGGGGATAAGAAATTTATCATTCTTCAGTAGTGCACTCAGATTAAGAAGTTTTTGGAGAGGTCTTTTTGGAACTACTCTCTAGACTAAGGTTCTTTCTGTAAAGTATATTAAAGGAGAGGTCACAAATTGGATTAGGAATCCAAAAAAGAGGATTAGGGGGGCTTCCCCTATCTAGTCGGGTCTCATTAAAGTTTACAAATGGCTGGCAAAGTATCTTTCATGGAGGGTAGGAAATGGAAAATAGATTCTAGTTGGCATTGACTTGATTTTGGGTTTAGAAGAAAACTACACTCTTTCAAATGATATCTTAAACTACTTGAAGGATTATGATCTCTACACACTCAACAAAATAAAGAATATTCAAGATAATACAAGCCAAAATTCCTATTGGCTTAGTGCAAAGGATCTGGGTTTTACAGGTATTGCAGTTTCCGAATGGGATAATTACATCAACAAGTTGAATTCAACAGGTTGTAGACTGTCATAGGAAAAAGATGTGTTAATATGGAATGGCAACATTGAAACAAGAATGGTGACAACAAAACATGCATATAATGCTATTATTAAGAGCATATGCATTTTCCCGCAAAATTGGTAGTACAAGAAATTGCGGCAGTGGAAGATACCATTAAAAATAAATTGTTTTATGTGGCATGCACTTCAAGGAGGATTGAAAACATGGGATAATTTAATTAAAAAAGAATGGATTGGGCCAAGTATATGCATTCTGTGCAAAAACAGTCCGGAGACTTCGAATCATCTGCTTGTGGATTCCAGGTTCTCTAGAACCATTTGGAGCAAGATCTTGACTCATCTCAACTTGGATTAGCAGTGGGGTATGGGAAATTTTGACTTGTGTGCACTCAACTGGTTCATAAATTGTAGAGTTTTTCCTTCCTTGCCAGCTGTGATTTTGTGGGCTAAATGGTTTACAAAGAATGAAGTCACATTTGAAAATAAGGATCCGAATACAATAAGCACAATTAATCGGGTTCTGATTTTGATTAAAGATCATTGCTCAGATGTTGTAGAGCTCAAATCTCATAAAGTTAGCTCTTTCTGTCCTATTCTCAATAGACCTGTAGCTTTTTTTGATGGTGCAGCCTCTAATGGATTATGTGCAACGGGAGGGGTTATATTTTTAAACAGGGAACATTACTTCACACTGAGGATGAATTGTGTAAAGGGCACAAATATGAAATATGAATTGTTGGCTCTGTGGTGTGTACTAAAAGTGGCAAACTCTTTTGGTATAAATGAGCTTACATTTCTTGGGGACTCAAGAGTGACTATTAAATGGGCATGTGGTGATTACAACTTAAATGTTATATGTCTTTTTCAATGGTGCTGTAGAATTAAGGCCGAGATTCAATTATATAGTGATATATCATTTGAACATATATATCGTCAACACAACTTAATGGCTGATAAGCTGTTGAAGCAAGCTTTGGAAGGATCTTTTGGGAGGAATTGCAGGACATAGAGGTTACAGAGTTGGGCACTGTCAGAATCTTTGATTATTAATTTTTTGATGTAATTATTATGACTTGACGATATGTATTGGTTGGGTTGTAGTTTTTGTGCATTTTTTTGTTGAGAAGGGGGATATAAGTATATTTTTGAACTTAAGTCTTATATAGACTTAAACATTTTGTACTATTTGATTCAATATGAATACCAATAATATGTTTTTTTTTTGCTGAAAAAAAAAGCATTGAGAGTAATTTTCATTTATGTCATGTTGTTCATATTCTAGAAGTGCAATTACGTCGAAGGTATTTTTTCTTAGATAAGGGTTTCGCACTATTTCAAGATTTATCGTCTCTTTGTGCAGTTATTTCACGCCAGCCATGCCACTGTAGTGGTATTTGTCATTTACCAAGCTAATAAATCCTGGCACGTGCATCCTCGCCCTCTGCGCCAAGGTGTTGGTCCTCTAGTTCCTCCACCTACAGTGGTTTCGTGAGGGCTAGACCACGTTAGGGTTTGATGTCCTGCCACAAATCACAAAGGGCGTTGGTCCTTCGATTCCTCCTCCTCTGATGATTTTGCGAGGGATAGACCATGCTAGGGTTTGAAGTCCTACCATGAAGCCAACAGTTATTGGCGAACTAAAACGTTAAGGAAGAAAACAAAGCATGGGGATTTCATTGCCTCGCGAGGTTTTCGAACTTTCGTCAAAGTTTCATGGCATGGCAAGGTTTGGAAACTCTGCAACACACAAACCATTGAAGAAATGAAGTGAAAGATTTCTCGAGTTATGCCTTGTTGGAGTTTTAAAAGTCATGGCATTGTGGCATAAATTTTTTCCCTGGTAAGTTCTTCGGTTTTATTTTTTCCCTATCCCGTGCTTAACCGTTGTGCATGGCATTTAAGAATTCTATTGTCACATTAAGTACTAGTAGCCGGAAAAGCATTTGAATTCTTTCAGGTGGCTTCAGTTTGGTCTTCTGGTGTAGACTGACATTTACAATTACAAAGATTAAAATAGGATTTTAGTTGTACGTGTGCTTTCACTCTTTGTGAAATTTGTATATAAAGGTACAGGTACAGTGAAGTTTGTGTTTGCGTGCCTTTTTTGCATAGGTACAGTGGTGTGGCCGGCGTTGCACCAAAGTATATTCCAGCTAAGAAGTGACCTCAAAACCAAGAGGAAAGAGGTGCTTCAGAAAGGCTAGCAGGTGGGGCGCCTTGATCTTCCTCCTTAGCGTCATAATGTGAGGAATGACACGGATCATCATAACTACATGACTGCAAAAATACTTTAGGCATGTTATTTTCTTCTCTTTAATGTAGTTGTTAACCTAATAATCATTTTAGGGAGTGGCCATGTATAGAGAGGGTAGAAACGTTTTCTATTCCGGCTTCCACCTAGATGCAATGGATTTGTAAAACGCAGATTGAGAACCCGGTATGCACCTTTGATAAGTTTGGTTTATTCATTAATTTAAGTTGACCTTTTAGGTCGAGGCTAAGGTCACCATTTACCTAAATTACGAAAAGGGTCACTTAGTTGACCATACCCCACATAAGGTCCCTTATCAACTTAGTTAAGTTATAACCCTTTATTGAGAGTAAGGGTTATAACTTACTTGAGTAGAGAAGGGCATTTTTTTATAGCTTAGGTAAGGGTTAGCCCTATCTTGAGAAGAGTTATACCTTGCTTGTGTTAGAAGTGTTGGTCTTCGTGATAAAGGGAATTGTGGAAGGAAGATAAAGGCAAAATGTGAGAAAATAAGTCTTAAAATATTGTACATGAAGACTAAGATTAAGGGCATTGTACCATGCACATTAGTGAGATAAAACACTGATTCCATAATTTAGATGTTATTTCTAGGGTGATCCAAAATCTATTTGAATGGGCTTCAAGGAATTCTTAGGCATTGGAGTTAATCTAGGTAGAAATTCATCCACTCCTTGTAGGGTGTGTGCAGAAGCCAACAGTTTTATTCCAAATAGATTTTGGAATTTCTTCCATCATGTGTGCATTGGTATTGGATCCTTGGATGAATATAACCTCGGGGTTTCCCATATTTATTTTCCTTTTAAAATCCCTTTGCTTAATTATTGTACCTATGCCTCTTACATTCCATGAGAGGATCTTCATATTATTCCTTGGAATGTGATACCTTGTTTAATGGGAGCTCATGAATCTAGGCTATGCGTGGGAAAGGCAACTGTTAAGCTCTTGGGAGCTATTGCCCTCCTTAATGGATTTTTGGGATTCATTTGTTAGATTGGTCATAGCTTCTTATGGTTTTCATCATTTTATTTACAACAATTTCTCCCTTGCTTGTGGTGGATTCTAGTTCTAGATTTGTTCCCCTGAGGCTAGGGGACACCATCACCAAACTTTTTTTTCAATAATTTGGTAGATGTAAGCAGTGCCTTCTCTAATGTGGGAATTTGATACATGTAAGCAAGATTGTCTCACAACAAACAAAATATCATTTGGCCAACCAGTTGCAAGGGGAGAGTATCGGTTTTGCCAAATTTTCCCAAGACTTTCTCTTGGCCCCAACTGCATGAGTATGCCTACTTGTGTGGATCAGAGAACCCATGAGGGTTGAGTATGTACCTTGGGTGAATTGAACCTTGGTGGGGGAAACAAAAATATCTTAGCTTTACCAACTAACCTAGCCCACATTGATCACCATCACCAAACTTAATGTGCAAGTTGTCTAGCTTTATATTGAAGTTGCATCCTTGCAAGATATTTGTGCCAGTTAACAGGATACTTTTGCTCAACTTGTACTGAAGTTACTTCTATGCAGAATAATAATTATACTGTTGAAGAACATATTGTTTCAATGCAAGAAGCAAATATCTAACTTCGTGATGAGATCAATTTATTGCAAGACTTGGTTTCCAAGCTTTGTGGAGAGATTTTCTCTCAATAAAATGACAATGGTAAAATATTTGCCGAGTAACGGGACTTGAAGCATACTTTCTCAGTTGGAAAAGATGGAGAGGTCCATCCTAGAGTCGTGGCATCTCAATCATGGCCTTCTACGAGAAGTAAGGGAATTAATAAGTACTAAAAGGCACATTAGAGGTTTGCATTAGGAAATTGCAAATTTTCCCCTCTTCTACTTCGAGAAGTATGATGAACTTGTGGAGAGTTGGATGCATTGCATCAATGGGCTCAAAGAATCTCAATCTCTAAATTTCCAAAACTATTAGATGAATTAAAGGAGAAGAAATAAATACATGACTAACTTGGATGAGAATGTTCACCGTTGCTCAAACAAAATTATGTCTTTTATTGACGCAACCACTCCTACATCTATTCTTTCACTAGAGGCCACTATTGAGCAATCATATCTTGATGTTGGTTATGAAATACAAGAGAGGCAAGTTGTCCTTAACATGTTGCAAGAATAGATTTATTCTATATTACATATTCATCCTTCTTCATTATGTGCATCTTGTCATGTGATAATGGCAACCCATGGGTTGTCATCTTTAGACTTGAGCAACATACTCAAGGCATTGGTGTGTCAAAACCTGGTCAATTTTCCATGAAAAACATTAGTGTGGATGCCTTAGATGTCCCACTCCTTTGTTTCAACTTTGGGAGAGTTAAGGAGGAAGTTGTGCAAAAAACTATTGTTAAAATTCGCCAAAATTATTATTTTATGGGTATTTGTAATAGACTTGGTAGTTATTTTGGTGGGTCATCGAGTCAAAGTCAACAACTCATTCATGACCTACAAGTAATTGTTGGGTCTAGGATTGCCTTGCACATACTTGTGGGTCAGATGCGATTTAGTGAGTCAAATACTCTTATGGTTAGTTTGATTTTATGTTGCTTTGAAATGTCTCGTGAAGGTGTCTAAGCCAAGTTTGACCCAAGAATCAACCAACCCCATTAAAATTATATTTGATCCAAGCTTTAGATGGTTGATTGCATGCTTGCTCGCAAGTCTTCTTTCTTAACATCTATTTGTTAACATGGATGTAAATAGTATCATTCATCTTTTGGTATTTTTTTGTTTGATATTCATCAACAACAAATAATGCTAAAAGGCATGGTCAATGCTTTTGCTTGAATTTTAAAAGTTGCTTGTTTTGATGCTCTGCAATGTACTTTTAATATTGTAATTAGAAATTTTATAAGGAAAATGGTTCTGCATTGTATTTCAAAGTTTTGACAGTCCATAGTTATGTATTGGTTAAATATTGTTGGTTTCACATTTATATTTCAAACAAATTGCCAATCAATATTTCATGTTTATAGTTGAAAATGTATTAAGTATCATGCCATGCGCCATTTTTATCATTCTATTTGTGGTTGGTTTTTCTCACGAATAATTGCTAACAATGTTGAAAGAGATTTAAATTGTCAAAATCAAATTTCAATGTTACTAGCAGTTCTACCTATATCTTTAATTCTTGCAGGATGTGCACCTTTTCATATCTATGAGAAAATAGTTTTTCTTAGAAGCTCATTTGGGATGTTGCATAGACCTTGATAGCCCATTACAGATTAGGATGGACATATTAAGACAAATAGAAGCTAGTTTTTGGATATGTTTAGGCATTGTGCATTAATTTATTGGTCAATCTTGGTGTTCATAACTATTTCGGGTAATTTTCACTGAGAGAGTCTAGTGTTTTACACATTGAATTATTGTATGCTCATTTGATTTATTCAACTATGAGGAATTTTGAAGTCCAAATTTTTTCTTATTTTAAAATTTGTGTAGAATGTGAACTTCCTAGATCCTGTCAGGCTAGTTCAACATCCATTAGGTTAAGATGTTCAAACTCCTCAATGAATTAAACCTAGATTATCTTGAGTCTCATAATTTTCCCTTTCGATGAAAAAATCAAGTTACATTGTGTATATTTCATGATGGTGCATTATATTTCGACATGTATGCATCATATGAAATTAACCATTTCTAAAGGAGTGGCATGTAAATACTTAAATTTTGAGCATCAAACTGGTTTAAAGACGAGGGAGGTTGGGTAGGAGAAGAACTGGCACAAAGGTGCAATTAGCTCATATGAAGAAATTTAGCTCATATATAATTAAGGTGAGTTATTTTTGCACCGATGAACCATCTGTTGAGTCCAAAATTCGATCTTTCATACCATATCTCTAAGCACACGTATTTGGATATAGCAGTTTGAAAATGATAAAAAGACGGATTTTTAGTTTTCCCCCCCTTTTTAAAAAACTTTGCTTGCATGTATGGTGTATGGTTGGACATTGAACAATATGCAATATGGTGGGAGAGTTGGAATTTACACCTACCCCCACTTTGGATAAAATAAATTTGTGCTTGTGAAAGATGACTTTCTTCGACATCATTTGGATATTGTTTATGTTGTACGTTTTGAATCCTTTTGCTATATGACTTTTGTAGCATGTTTTGGGACTACATGGTCGAAAACTCATTTACATTCAATCCTTTAGGGATTCTATGATTTTGTACATTGTGGATTTAGAAATATGGCTTTAGATTTTCCTTAGCATCAGTTCCGTGGAAAAAAGATGGGAAGGGACTGAAATTGAATTGTAAATCTGCATTGTCCAACCATTATGAATAGATGGATTTGTTAGTCATAAAAAGGACTATTTTTCACATACACAATTATTTAGTGATGAGTTTCCTTCCTGCAAAAACAGGGACACTGATAAAGTGGTAGCAACACAGGACCTGATTGTTGTCTAAAAAGATAAAATTATAGTTACATACAACTAATTTCATACTTTTATGATGTTTTCCTGCTAATGTATTGTCAAAGCAAAAAGTGAGGACATATAGGGTGTCGCTGCTAACTTTGTCAATCAGGCAACTGCAATATTAAGTGTGGGTAATTACTAAGTTGTGATTGGTATTGAAAACAACGGTTTCTAATCAAGAGTCTAGACTTTTTGCAAGCTCTTGCAATTGAATTCGTAATCCTTTACAAGCATTTAATCTCCACCTTTTAGACTAATATAATCGATAGAAGATAAATGTAACATCCATGGGTTAACTGTTGGGTATGTGTTATGTTTTTTGCATATGTATGAGGGAGGGGGGGGGGGGGGGCTGCGCCTGATGATCCCTCCGGTACCTTTTTGGCTATTTTTGGGGTCTATTTTCTAATCCAGGTTAACAGATTAGGGTATTGGATGTTGCAGAATACCTATATTGTATTGTGAGTGATTCATAATGAGAATGAGAAAATAAGAGGTGCGGCTCTAAGTTTTTTTGGTTTTCTCGGTTAAGGGTTTCCAGGGTAAATCTCTATGTATTATATTGTGTGAATGTTGTGGTGTAATCTATGTTTTGCTTAAAAGAATCTGTATGCTTTGCTTCTCTTTTTTTTTAACAGAAATAGGGTATGTATGTATATATATTCGAAAAAGGCTGTGCATAGCCATTCATTACAAAAGATAGAGTTTTTCTTCAGAATAGGAGAGCAAAATAGAGCACACAGTCATTCCTAGTTTAGCTATGAATTTCCGATTTTGTTGTTGCCTATGTCTTCCCATAGTGGAGGTGGGATAAACCCTTACAAACTGAGAATTTAACAGTATGCAAAAAAACATTTAAAACCGAAGCAAAAAGAAGGACCCTGCAGAGAAGAGATGTTACTAGCCATAGTTATGTTGCTGCATAGAGGTTGTGTCTTCCATTTCTTTGTTCACAGTGGGGGATTCTTGGAAATGGATGCATTGGGTCATTCTAACCATGCTTGAAACATCTTCCTTGATAATGTCAACTTTGCCCATTAATTCGAAGAGATTTCTCTCTAAGTCATCAATTCTAGAATCTTGACAAGAGAGTTGCTGAGAATTGTACCTGACTTCAGAGGAAATTTCACTGTTTTGTTTGACGTTGGTGCAAATCGCCTGGTAGACCCTGTGGAGGTGCACCTTGATGTCGCCAATAGCTACACTCAGAGTCGCAAATCCTTCCATCGCACCGACCATGTAGCTACAAAGGGGGATGGGACAGGAGAAGGGCTCGGGGAAGCTAATGCCGGAGAGGTCAGAGCCAAAGTCCAGAGGCTTAGAAATGAGGAGGCTATCAAATTCAACCGGGAGTAGAAGAGCATTGGAGCAAGGAGGGAGAGCCATTGGGTCGAATAAACCCCAGGGAAGGGAGAAAGGAGTTAAGACCGGCTCGCGTGAGCTGACAGGAGGAAGGAAAGCCATGTGAAGGCCACGTGCAGTTCCACGTGCCTTCAACAAAATTGCGGGGAGGGGCATGACCATAATGAATCTGAAAAAGCCAAAGTGGAAAAAACGAATTTTTGGGAGAGGGTTAAGGTATAAAAATGAAGCCTTCTTTTTCATTGTTATATAAAATTTAGCATATGGCTAGGGTGGCTCCCTTGTTGGCGGCTTCATCAACATCAATATTGTTCCCTCAGAGAATGTGAAAGTAATGAATATCTTGAGGGGGAGAGAGAAGGTCGATTCTTCTTTGAATTCTGTGACTTTTTGAGCCTCTTGTTTTTATCCCAGATCTCATTCTTTGGATGGAATGCCTCGAATCGCTGAAGACCTTTAGTTTGCTCGCGTTGAGGGTCGCAACTATTTCCAAGGAGTGGAGTAGGGCAAGCCATTCTGCTTCATTGTTTGTTTTCTTTCCAAGTCCTCAAGAGAAGGAGATGACTTTGTTTCCTCCAGGATCGAAGATGATCCCACGTGCACCTGCCTCCCCTGGATTTTCTTCTCTACACAGGTTTAAAACTTACATTAATTGTTGGTTTAGAAATCCAACCACTATGTTAAAATACTTGAGGGATGATGCATTTATCACTTTCACTACACTCTATTCCATGAAGTGTGTCCTTTTTGGTTTGCCTGCTTCCCTTGTCACTTCAAAACTCCTACACAAATGGACCTTCTAAATTGGTGTACATGCTCGTGCCTTCATTCCTCAGCCTTAATTCGATGCTTATTCCTTCCGACTCAAATATATCTACAATTAGTTGTCACCAAACAAAGTAGACCTACCATCCCACATGCCCAATTTCAACAACCATCATAATTACCCAATTGACGTCAAATTTGGGTGGCCCATATTAGCTCGACATTCGCTATCCATATATCTCAACCATTACGACTAAAATGAGATAAACCAATATGAAGATGAAAGGGAAGAAAAAAAATGATTAAATGAATATGAAGTGGGAAAGAAGGGTTGATGACTCAAATAATAATAGAATGAAGAGAGAGATGGAAAGCATTGGTCATGAATAGAGTTGGTTACATAACCAACCTTGAATTTGCTAAGAATCTTTCATATCACATGCATTTGTTCAAATTTCAAAACGAATGAACATTAGTAATTAGAGCCAAAGGTTAAATTTCCAGGCTTCTACAAGGCTTGGCCAATCTTGCTATATGTAGTAGTAGCTTGTTTGCAACCACAAGTTTAAGCTAGTCAATGATTCCTTTGCGGCATCTATAAGTTCAAGTTGTAGGAATTTGTGAGATTTCTCTCATGGTAGTCATAAGCTACCCTCACAGTACTCGTTTTCTTTTATGCAATACTTGTAGAGTTGTTGTTATTCTTGATGAATTCCAATTAGTGTTGTTGATACCCTCAAAAGTCAACTATCACAGTCACAGATGCATTGTAGTGGCAAACCCCATTTTATTCCCCCTTTCATATTTTATATTTATGATAACATAGGATGAGAGTATGGGTAGGTTCTATCTTTCCTCATGGCACATAGAGTTGAACAATGAGTTTTTACCATGCACCCTCCCAGTGGTTGTGATTTGTAGACAACCATGGTAAGAATGCATGTGTCTAATAAGTACATACATAATTCCATTTGAGCCCTGAACCTATATTGAAAAAAGAAAATATCAATGATGCTCCAGCTTGAAAAAAAAAAAACCAATGATACTTAAACCAAAAAACATTTTTCAGTTAGGCTTGTTGACCCTTTGATTTGGAGTTGCCTGTTAGAATCACAGTTTTCAGGCTTCACAAGAATACAAAGAAGTCATTATCTGAGAGACAAGTTCTTGTGTCATTTATGAGTTGACATTGTAAATGGCTTCTACAATTGGAAAAAAACTTTTATTAGTTTTGAAAGTAGTTTCTAGTTGTAATTAATTATGAAGAAGCTTTAGTAAGACAATGCTCATGTATTTCTCACATTTTGGTGTGAGAGTTGTTAGTTATAACTTTCCTCACTTATGTTGGGTGGTTTTACAGAATAAAGGAGATGTATGTTCATGTTAATAATTTGGTTTGAAGGATCCTTTGAGTGCAGATCATGTTTATGAAATCATCATGAAGGTTTGGGTTGTATTTTTGTATCTTACACTTTAGACAACAACCTCAATATTGATTTTATTTGCACATTTCAAATGGAAGATTATTGTTATTGGTTTGTAGGTAACTCCACATTAAATTAGTTGTATACTTAGGTGCAAAAATGTGCATGCATTTGTAAGTCTTGTCTGGCTATGTTTTGTAAAACTTTCATATTGATATTCATAACACAATTTGTCTAGATAGTGAAATCATCGATGATAGGGATTTTGATTACGATTACTTCTATTTTAAGACCTTGGAGAGATCATATATTTTAAAAACAATGGAGTTGTTATTGAGAGGCCTCAACATATGATGATGAGGGTTGTTATATGTAATATAACATAAAACAATATAAAAAAATAACATAAAACAATATATACAAATACAAATAATAATAATGACAATAATTAATTATTAAAGAAGTTTTATGAAAAAGAAGTATCTTTTTGAAAATATATGACCATTAGTAAAGGGCGGTATATATATTGAACCCTAAAGTTGTAATATATCATTAGTTCATATTCAATATTATTTATTCTTTCCAAATGGAGTTATTTCTATTGGTTGATTATTCACTTGAGTAATCCTTGAGAATATCCAGACACAGATATTAGATTGGTATCAAAGCCCCTTCCTCGGGCATCCGATTCAGGCTTTTAGCCATTCAGTAGTGTTTCTCTACATTGTTGGTCCTTGACCAAAAAATCGGGCCCTTGGCCCTCTTCCACCCATTTTTATTCTCCGTTGTGTTTCCACTCCTTCTCCATTCGCATACTCTCCCCACCTCACTCGCATCCTCCATCATCATCTTTTATATATTTATCAATTATTCAGCAATTATATTTTTACTATGGAGTTATCGTCAATTGGATGACTTATCCATTTGGATAGTCTCGATTACAACCAGATAGGTTTTAACATTGGTATCAGAGCCCCTTCTTGGGTTTGATTCTGGCCTTTGGCCACAAACCATTCTCACAGCTTCTCCGATTAAGGATATTTGATCCATATTTGCTTTTGGCCATCATTTTTTGGGTTTCCCAAAAATCTAGGACCTTGTCCAAAAGTAGGCTTTGGCCCAAAGAAGATTCAGTTGCAACTTTGAAGCAAATCAAGTTAATAAAAAATATATATTGTTCTGCTGCAAAATTCAAAGACAACCGTAAATAAAAAATACAAGAAGGGAAAAAAGAGAGAGAAAAGTAATTATTTCTATTGCAAATAAGAAGAAGAGAACAAGAAGTAAGAAAAAAATATTACAAAGAAGAAGTGGAAAAAAAGAACTATGCGCAAGAGAAAAAAGAAAAAAGAAAAAAAGAGAGAGTAAAAAAAAAGGTTAAATAATAGCATTCATGAAACCGCACATGGTTTTATGAAACCACACATGGTTGTTTTACTTAGTATACTAAAATTATAAACTAATTATATAAGGTATATACAAAGAAAGACCTTCATCACTAATGCTTTGAGGACAAAGCATTTTGAAGAGAAAGGCCATGTAACAAATAAAATAATATATAAACATATCAATAAACAAATAATTAAATAATAAAAAGAAGTAATTAAACAAATATTAAATAAAATTGATATGTAATTAATTGAATAGTCTTATTGTGATTCGAACACGATCACAACATGAGAATATCCAGATATGGATATTATTTAATAATTGTATATATTACGATTATTATTAGAAAAAATAAATTGAAGGAAGTCATTGAAGCAATTATTGAAGAAGTGAGTGGTGAATTATGGATTCCATATACAAGTCCAAATTTTGGACTAAGTGCCTCATTGCGAATTAGAGTTCGAGTATATGTCATTTTTTAAAAGTTGCAAATGCTCCTATCCGATTTGTAGCAAATATTTTACTATGGAAGAATATCAAGGACATTCTCAATTACAATCACGAATAGAGAAATTGGAAGGTGAACTACGATATTACCAAGAAAGCCATAAAAAATTACAATTTGAAAATGAAAAAGAGAAGTATTTTAATGATTTGATAAATATACAAAATTCCAAATTGAAAGACTGTATTTGGGAGTCCACCAAATAAACTAACGAATTTGAAACTGCGAGAAACAAATTTGACAGGGACATACAAGAACAAGATGAAGAGATCTCTCGTCTAAGAGATCACAATCAAAAATTGCTACTTCAAATCAAGAAGATGAAGGATAAAATACAGGGCAATCAAGAGTTAAAAGAGAAGATTCAAGATCTCGGGCAAAAATTACTAGGAAAAGACGAAGAAAATTCCTCCATGAAGAAGGTTAATCAAGAATTGCTAGAGGAAATAAAAACGTCAAGAAAAAGAGAGCAAGAGAATCAAGATGGTCAAAATGAAGTCGACAAATCAGATTATAAGGAAGAACTCTTACGCTTAAGGAGACACAATCAAGACTTACTCATACAAATTAGAAAACCAAAGCATGATAAGAAATCTGTACAAGAAGAGTTAAATCATAAAAAATCACTTGTCGACAAAGATACGATGACTGAACCAATAGAAAAGTCATCAGACGCTCAAATTCAAACACCAAAAAGAGGAGCAAATACACACTCAATTGAATTATTATCAACCCATAAATCTCCAGAAGGACAAAAAGTTGAAGTTTCTACAAACACTCCATAAGTGACTCGAATACCTTATCATCATCTAAAGAGTCATTATAACCGATTAAAAAATCAAGAGGAAAATAAACAATACTTTTCTTACAGACAAACCAACTATCACATTGAAGAAGTATGAAGACATAATCGACAATTTGTATGGAAGTAGGAAATGAGAAGTTCTACCCGAAGAATCGATCAACAAGCAATTCCATTGAAGGTAGATCTCGGATGGACCACTTCACAAATGATACAACATTTTCAATCAATGTTTAAAAGAATGTATCGTCTCATTTCGTCAAGCATCACAGCTACCAACACAGAAGATCACAAGAAAGAACAAGGGATAAAAGTATTCCATAATCATGCTTTGAAGACAAAGCATCTCTAAGAGGAAGGAAATGTTATATAAAAAAATATAGCATAAAACAATATATATAAATACAAATAATAATAATAATAATAACAATAATTAATTATTAAAGAAGTTTTATGAAAAAGAAGTATCTTTTCGAAAAGACATGACCATTAGTAAAGGGCAGTATATATATCGAACCCTAAAGTTGTAATATATAATCAATTCATATTCAATATTATTTATTGTTTCCAAATGGAGTTATTTTCTATTGGTTGATTATTCACTTGAGTAATCCTTGAGAATATCTGAATACGAATATTACACTGTAGTGATCCATAAGAATAACATTGGTTCAACTATAAAAATTTACCATTTAATGTCACAACAGTTGTTCACTTGTGCTTCTCCTACACTTTTCAATGCTAGGACACTAAGGCCACGGGTTGGAACTTGCTTTGACAATGAAAGTAATTTTGTTAATACATGAAAATAGTTTCTGATATGCAATGATTAAAGTAGAGTGGATTTTATTATTAATATGTAGCTGGAGCAAAGTTAGATTTGTATCGTTACTCTAGAATCATCTGAATTTTTCTCCCTTTACTTGGAAGTTGACTAGTTGCTTCCTTATTTCCATGAAAGATTATATCATTGAGGGGATATATGATAATCTAAAGGAATGTGTTGTAATAAACCAATTAGCTGGAGGACTTGGTGTTTAAATGCACAACATTCATGTAATCAATAGTTATATCCAAGGAACAAAAGGCATATCCAATGGTATTGTGCCAATGTTGAGGGTATTCAATGATAATACTTGATATGTTGATCAAGGTGGAGTCAAGAGAAAGGATGAGTGCTCATTACACAACTTGTTTTGGTTAGTTAGTATATGAAAGAAAGAATCATGGGACTATTTTTCCTTGTGTAGGTGCCTTTTTCATGTACTTAGAGCCATGGCATGCAAATGTTTTTGAGTTTCTGGAGTTTAGAAAGAACCATGGGAAGGTATCTATCTTCCCTATTTAATTTAAGTGCTAGTTGATCTAAACTATAACAGTCATATTGCTTTGTGAAATCTTATAGACATAGGTTGGCTTTGTGGTTTATTTGGTGTTTTTTTCCAAGGCTTCAAAGACATGGGATTATTTTAAATAGCAAATTGTTTTTGCCTCCTTTGCACATGTCTTGGAAAAAATATATTTATAGTTGTGCATTTTACAAGAGAAGAACAAAGCACATGATCTATTTTTTGTGCTTTGGGTGTCAGACCTCTTTATGAAAATGGTCCATGAGAATTCTACTTCGATATTATCTTTCCCTAGTGAAGCTCCTAGGCTTGTTGATTGTTGGGGTGAAGATTTTGAAAAACTGTAATGAAATACGAGCAAGAGGTGTCATGTGCATTGTTTTTGGTATATTTATTTTACTTTTTGACAATTGAACAATTTATTATAACAAGTTTCTCCAAAATCAGGGTAAGGCAAGAAAAGTGTATATTTTCTTGGATAGGCTCACTAAAAATCACAGATCCCAACACGGTCTCAAGTCTCTCTAAGACACATGCATGTACTAAATCCCAAGTCTCAATCCCAAAGAATGTATCAACACATACAATAACTTGTAACACGAAACACATGAGATCTATCTACAACTTTACACAATATAACAATCACACATAAAATTAGACACGGTATTTTCGGTCAATTGACCTTGGAAAAACCATTGCAGAAAAATCGTTGAGAGAGATAGAAGCTTTTATATAATAATTAGTTTACAATAGAACAATCCAAAATAGACTTATCTTAGAGCCAAAAGGATATGCTGCTCAAGTATGAACTCTGAAGGAATAGCTAGGAATAAGCCCCTCTACTCGGAATGCGCCCCTCTGCTTAGAATGCACCCCTCTGCTTAGAATGCACCCCTCTACCCTGACTGTTCCCCTCTATGTATCTTCTTTTTCATTAGGGCCTCTCACCCCTCTGCCTCTGGATCACTATCTCGGTGATACCCTCTCTCATATCCGATGAACTCTATCTCAGAGCCCGCCTCTGTCCAGTGAAATGCGCCCCCTCTGCTTAGGAATGCACCCTCTTCTATCTGATTAGTCTTTGATCTCATAGCTTATGAATCCAATCAATCACTGAAGCAATCTATGCCTCCTAATGGATCCACCTCAAGTGCACCTGATCTGTCTTAGATCTGCGCCCTCCTCCAGTTAGAAAGTGCGCCCTCCTCTCTCAAGAATGCGCTCCTCTGTTGTTGCTCCTAAATATCTCAAGAGATCTCATGTGATGTTCTCTCACACACTGGAATGATGCATCATGTCGATCTCAGAAAGAAAAATATGCCCCCACTCTACTTGGAATTTTCCCTCAATATATCTCAGATGAATGCGCCCTTCCTCATGCATTGAATGTGCTCTCTCTCTCTCTCTCTCTCTCTCTCTCTCTCTTCAATCTCTGAAGAAAATGCTCAAGTAAGCCTTTTCCTTTACCCCTTACCTCCTTTTAATGATGTAGTGATTGATTAAGGTTTCCAAATCCCTAATTTGAGTGCATGCAAAAATCTCGCTTCTGCATTAAAAATAACACTACCACATTAAAAAATCTCGCATGCACAAGGAAAAAGTCATTGAAACCTCTGCATGTCTCCACCACTGGATCCATGACACCTAGTAGAGTGTTTCTCAACCTGATCCATCCCAAGAATCGACTGGATCCATTGACTATTTCCTAGTCCCAGTCGATTCCTTGGTCGGATCCTTGACTCGGTCGTCTCAACAAATCAATTGATTCCGCAACTCGACGACCAACAACACATGACTGACGACACATGCCCGACAACACATGCTCGACGAATCATCATACATGCCTGAATGTACTTGATGATTCCAGCACATATCAGATGAAATTCTGAGCAGTCAGAAGGCATCCGAACTGCCAACAACGTCGCAACGATTTCTCTTCATCTTCTTCTAGCTGGAAAATGGGAAGAAGACACATGGTCTCTTTGTAACTATCTTTTGCAACAGAAGCCCAATGGGTAGTTACCCAAGCATCCCTCACAATTGTATAATACTTGTAAGCTCAAAGATGAAAGAGCCTTTTGGTTCTCTTCTCTTGATTGCATTAAGACGAGTTCCCAAAGAGGAGGCTCGAATGTTTCTCGATGGTTCCTACATTCGACCTGTTACGACGACTGCTCAATACAACTAGAGTTTTCACCCTTGGGGTTTCTCCGTTATCAATTCCTATCTCACAATATTCTATCATTGGTATTGTCTATTAAATTTAGCAGTTGTTTAGTGTTTGGTGTATGCTATTATTCATAGTTGTTTCTCTGATCAAACTAGCATTATAGCGTTCGTCATAACAGTAGCCAACTCAGTCAGTCGTCTCTGTTGTCCTCCTGTCGACCTCCTGGGCGACACAGACAATTGGTATCAGAGCCTACTTTCTCTAGCCTTGTATAAGCATTACTTGCATAGTTAAACCGACATATGCTTGTTCATACATGCTCTAAGACTTAGTTATCCAAGATACCTATACCTTTGACTTTTGAGTATTTATCTACTCACAAACCCAGACTGAATATGGTAGGTGAAATAGAGGGCAACACGCCTAATAATGAAACTAAACGACTAATTGGGAAAGCACTTGCTCGACAACGAACTGAAATGTATGAGGATTTCAATGAGAGTCTTACTCGACTCACCAGTTCATTTGGCTCGACTTCAGTGTTTTCGGACAATCTACCTAAGCGGGCTTAAAGGCCAGATCTCCATAGTCCAACTGGATCTAGAACAAATAGGTACAAAATATAATCAACTTCCCTAGATCAATAGAAGTGTAAAGTAGCAAGTAAGTCTCTTACCTGAAATTCGCAATTCCCTTTGCTCCTTGCTTGATCCAATGCTCCAGAACCTTCAGATCTACAACAGCAAAGCTCTGTTGAACGAGTAGATATAAACAAACAGTAAAGCATATATCGCATATGATTGATCTAAGCTAACAGTTAAGGAGGTAAGCTCTAAACATTAACAACACAATAATGTATATGGGAAGATATTGTATTAACTGTAATAAAGGAGAGTACAATAGGAGAGAACATTACAACCTATGCCTTAACGTTGCAACCTTCCTTCTAACAAGCCAAACCAAAGCCTCCAAGGATGAAGTAAGACTCCCAAAGATGAACGAGGATCACCAAAGATAATTCCACCAGCATGAGAGTACTATAGACCTTCCTCGCTTTCCAATGGAGAGGAGCTTCATATTTATAAGACCAAATGGATATAGTAGGTTGAATATTAATGGGAGAAGTCTAAGGGATCCTCCCTTAAGGTTAGGGAACCGAAGGAAATCTCACCTATCAATTAGGTATAGACTTCCACCTCACCATGCTTCGAGAAGTCACTTGAAGCTCTTGTTTATCCAATTTAACCAACCCTGGTGCACCCTGCATGAAGGCAATTGACGCCAGGAAGGGGGCAGTGCAGGCTGCATGAGGGAAACTTGAGCCACTGGCGCATCCTGCCAGGTGACATTATGCACCAGGCATGCTCTGGCACCTGTTGCTGGAAGACAACCTGCGCCAGTGCAACTAGAAAATGTGGACACAAGGGTCAACAACTTGCTCTGGGTGTTTTTGGTCAGGGAAACTTCAGGGATTGAGGCATGGAGTTGACACATGACTCATGATGACGAGATTTAGGTGTAACAGAATGCCCCCCAAAGCATGAAGCTGGAAAAATAAGATAGGTGATATGATTTGCAAGATATATGGCAAGGACTTGTTGGCCGGAAGGTGCTGCTGTAGTACAACTGAATCTGAGATACAAGTTTCACATGACTCACAACATGGCTGCCCACCAATACATTGCAGATCCATGGTAGTAAGGATCGACTGAACACAATCATGGCTACTAGACACAATCGTAGATCCATGATGATATGATAAGACAACCACGACCAATACAAAGTGGATTCGTGTAATATGACTCAAACAATCTCCATCGCAACCTGAGTGAAATATGAAACAACCCAGGGTCTTCAAGTCGAGCCCACAATGATACAAATCTATCCATGTGATTACAATGTCTTGGAGTCGAACATGGTAGAAACCACTTGATTACTGGTCATTAATGTATACCGTTAACAAGCGCGAGGAAAATCACCATTGATTTCAATGATTCCCAAGGTATCATAGTACATACCATCGAGCATGAATTAATGAGTCAAGGTCGAACACTCGATAAGATCTTTCAATCAAGAGTCAATGATGTAAACTCATGTTGAAATCGAGTTAACCTGCCATTAAGGCATGCAGGCCTAAGGTACTTGATTGGTTTCTAGATTCAATCCTCGGATGATGTGTTGAAATCGACAAGGATGAGTCCGTCGAAGGAGGGCCATGATGAATCCCCCATCATCGACACGAAACACGATCATAGATGTTTGAAGTAAATCAGACAGTAATGTGTGAGACTAACTCAAGGACGACCAACATGATGGAAGGTGAACTGACTGTAGATAGTGAACGAATGACCAAAACTCCTCTTGAACATGGGCATGGCATGACTTGGCAGTATTGACATGATGAGAATGATGCTGACCCCCTAATGCAACTAATGTTGGAAGCATTCTTTGGATGACCCAAAGGAGTAAGACAACTCATGGTACCAATAGGACTCGACGAAAAATGGATTACCCAAGTGAATGCATATGCAGATGAGTGCCATGTTCAAGAGTGACTATGTACTGCCGTAAATTACAATGTAACACAATCTCTTTCCTTTTCTCCATCATGATTAATGAGTACCTCTTTTGTTTTTTAACGAGATTGAGGAGGGTAACAGATGCTCGGTATAGCTCATCCTTTGGATGAGTCCAATCCCAAATGTTTTACGAACCTAGGATAGGAGGGGTTCGTCCCAAAACGGGCCCTTCTATGTTAGAGTTTAACGAGTCCAAAGAATGAAAACTCGGCGTCATTTCATGTTTAGAGAGTCTGAAAAGAACTAAAGAATACTTCAAAGGTTCTTTTTCGTAAAAGTTAGTCTCCTCACCCGAAAAAGGATAAAACAATGTGAGAGAGTGTTGTTAAGGATTTTACCTTATAGTAGGGGATAAAGACTATCAACATACAAGGGTGTAAGATGGACATACATAGTTCTGCACATACATATATGTAAGCAAATAAGTTAGAGGTTAGAAATACATGCACCTTATTCTGAAGTTTGATCCTAGCTTTCTCCTCCTTTGCTCCTCAATGTATCAGCCTGCAAAACAACCCTAGACCTTCCTCAAACCAATTTGATTACATATAAACAAATTGACATTTATAATAGCATGAAAACATCAATTAATAATCAAATTTACAACATATAAGACAAATTATGTTGGGAAAGGAAGAATGTCCACTCTTATTAATCAATAAATGAAGCAAGTACAAATTATACCTGACTTCTGTATGAGGCACCTTCGTAACCAAGCCCTGGGCTCCTGCTCCTCTCTCTTGACTTGGAATTTCTTCAGCATAACAATATCTCTTCAATAGGTGGTCCCTTTCTCATGCCTTCCCCTTGTATTTATGGCAAGGAAGGGAGGATTAGTTCGAAAGTAGTTGAATTGGGAAGTTGGGGAAGTTAGAAAACTTGACTCAACTAATCCCAATTTGTGTTTTTAATATATTTTTTCAAGTTTCCTTAAGACACCCGCGACTATTAGACATAGCAACTCGCGAGTGACTCGCAACATGTGAGCTCCACAGCTTGCGAGTGCAGCTTTTAATTGATACCCGCGGGTTGTCAGTATGGAGATCCGCGAGTGACTCGCAACATGTCAAGTATAGGAGTCGCGGGTTTATGGTGAAGGTGTCAGAAAAAATAAGCTGAAGAAGTAAGGATTCAACTCCAAATCATCCAAGGTCAACTAAGCTCTTCCATCCATAATGTCCTTTTGTGTGATCGACAAGGCGATGTGATCACGGACGGAGAAGTGCTAATTTAACCGATAATAGAGAGAACTCTTCTAGTCATGCTTGGTCGGAGTGCTCCTTTTTCGTAAATAGTACCTCCTGGTCTGAAAAAGGGGTAAACTATCACCAGAAAGACGATCATTCAAATACTTTTACAAGCGTGAAAGCATCAAATTCGCTTGGCGAGCTTTTCATATTTAGGGAGTTTGAAAAGAGCTTAAAGAAGAAACTCCGAGGGGTTCCTTTTTCGTGGGAGTTTAACGAGCCCGAAAAAGTGATAAAATACAACTCAGTGACTTATTCTCACCATTTTACGAGCACGAGAAAGAACAAAAAGTAAGCTCGACACATCTTTTTCATGGTTTTTAACCAGAGCACGAAAAAGTGGAAAAAGTAAGGTCAACACCATCTCACTGTTTTTAACGATCTTGAAGAAAGGTTGGAAGAATGCTCATGGTATCTGCTTTATTTTTTTAACAAGATTGCAACAAAAAATGAACTATGCTCGGGATTATTTTCATGGTTTAGCAAGCTCGAAACCCAAAAGAAAGTATGTTAAAAAATATTCCCATTGGTGGATTTTTTCCCATCATGATATCCAGAGGTTGGTACATGCCCCTAGCATGATTTCTAGAAGTAAGTGACTTAACTCCAACATGGTGTGGAGAGGCGATCGAGTTGACTTCAACGTAACGTAGAGAGGTTGAAGACATGTCCCCCAAGCTTCATTTCATTCGCTTACTCTTTTTCTTCATCCAATAAAACTCATGGTTACTAATAGGAATATATTCACCAGGGGAGGAAGAAAAAAGAGGATTAAATAACATAGGTGAGTGAAATGAAGGTTCAAATATTAAATCTGGTGAAAAACTCAACTCAAAGGGAGGGGATCTTTTTCATTTTTTAACGAGCTTGACACAGGAAAAGAACCATGCTCATAGTTTGTTGTTTCATTTTTTAATGAGCTTGACATAGAAAAGGAACTATGTTCATGAAACTGGTTTCATTTTTATGCAAGCTTGAAACCAAAGGTAAACTATTCTTGGGAACGGTTTCATTTTTACACAAGCTTGAAACCAAAGGTAAACTATGCTTGTAGGGGTCGATTTCGTTTTTTAACGAGCTTGGAATCAAAGACTAATTTGTGCTCATGGGAACCTGTTTAATTTTTTAACGAGCTTGGAATCAAAGACTAATTTGTGCTCATGGGAACCTGTTTAATTTTTTAACGAGCTTGACACAGAAAGGGAACTATGCTCATGGTTAAGGCCCATTGACGGGTTCCTTCCCAACATGATATCCATAGGTTGGTAGATGCCCCCAGCATGATTGCTAGCGGATTAACATGCCCCCCAAGCTTTGTTTCGTCTGACTACTCTTCTTCCTTACCCAATGAAAATCCCGGCTACTAATATGAATATGTTCACCAGGGGGGTAGGAAGAACAAGGATCAAGTGACACAGGAAGATGAAATGAAGGTTCAAGTCCTAAATCTAGTGGTATACTTTACTCAATGGGAGGAAGATCTATTTCATTTTTACACAAGCTTGAAATACACAATAACTATGCTTGAAGGGACCCATTTTTTTTTTAACGAGCTTAAAACAAAAAGAAACTATGCTCATTATAGCCTGTTTCAGTTTTTAACAAGCTTGACATAGAAAGGGAAATATGCTCCTAAATGGTTTCATTTTTACACAAGATTGAAACCAAAGGGAAACTATGCTTGGGATTGGTTTCATTTTTACACAAGCTTGAAACCAAAGGTAAACTATGCTTGGGACTAGTTCCTACCCAACATGATGTCCAGAGGTTGGTAGCGTGCCCCATAGCATAAGAAGCTAGGGGAATAACTCTAGCATGATGTCCAGAGGCTGGAGACATGCCTCCCATCCCCAGGGGGAAGAAACCACTAAAACATATGGAACATTCAGAGAAGTCTGATGACTAGGAGTCATGCGATGAGTGGGTGTCACAAAGGAAAGCTGATCAATGGTCACCATATTCCCACGATGAGGAAAATACATCACTCGAAAGAGTGAGGACACTACAACTTTCATTGCATAAACATAGTCTTGTCCAAGGAGTAGATTAAAATCTAAGTGACCTTGGACTACCATAACATCAATACAAACAATTTTCCCTCCTAAAGCGATAGGTAACTGACGAAGGATCCCTAAAGGTCCAGTAGGCCTTCTATTAAAAGCCAATATCTGGTCAGTGTCTGGCACAAGCTGAGGGGAACCTATAGCTTGCCAAGCAGTTGAGGATAAAATACTAACAGAAGCTCCCTCATCCATTATAGTGAGAAATATTTCGTTATCGAAAACTCCTACAGATATCTGGAAAGGAACACTCGACACTACAAGAAAAAAGGTCATTGGTGAGGGTCCAAAAATTTCACCATAAGCTCATTTGGTGATAGTTAAGAGGGGTCCCGTCACCAAAACCTGATCGTCGCCAAAGGCACCGTCACCTTAAGTGGGGGTATGTGGTGAAATTCAAGGCCCGCCACTAATAATTATGATTATTCCAGGTTATGACCGTCACCAATATCTATGAAGTGTTGGTGACGGACCTGCGTTGCCCCTCACCATTTGATGCATATATGGTGACGATCAATGACCGATCATTGGTGAGGGTTGAGACATGTCACCATAATCTCATTGGTGATGGTGAAAAATGAGGACGTCACCAAAATGTGAATGTCACCAAAGGCTGTGTCCCCAAAAGTAGAGGTGGTGTGGTGACATTCAATGTTCGACACTAATAAGGATTATTAGTAACAAATAGTGACCCTCACCAATTTCAATGTTCGACATTAATAAGGATTATTAGTGACAAATAGTGACCCTCACCAATTTATATGAAGTTTTGGTGATGGACCTAAGGGCCTCCATCACCAAAACACTGAACGTCGCCAATGACATATGGTGAGGGCCTTACAATGACCCTCACTATTGAGGATATTTCCAATAACATATCAATGGTGACAACCACTATGAGATTGTCACCACTTTTCATTTTGAAAATCTATTGATGACGCGACATAACGGACCGTCACCATTGCTTATAAAATTGTAAAAAAAATAATTATAATGGTCCTTAAAGGATAACGGTTCAACGTCACCATTGCTTTCCACAATGGTGACAAACAATTGATTAGAAGAGAAGTATGTCCACTCATTGTTGATAGAGCACCTTCCTTGCTGTTCTGGGCATCTTTTCAATTCATCCTACATAGATTTGAAGGGATAGTTTTTTGTTGTGTTGACTGTACCTTACAAAAGCATATTTCTGAGTTTGCTGGTTGTAGTTTACAGGGGCAATTTTCTGAGTTGTTGGTTGTACTTGGCAGGGGCAGATTTCTGTTCTTGTTGGTTGTACTTTACAATCATAGGAATTGTTACCTTGCATGGATTAGTTTCAATAGGCCTATAAACTTGCTTGCAAAAAAAAATGCAGTAGGACTATAAATATTTAAACACTAAACCATGGTAATTAAAAAAAAATTATAACTACGATTGCATCATGCCTATTAAAATTCCTGGATCATAATTCTATTGGCCATCATTATTTACGATTTGAGCAAATCCTAGGGACATAAAAATTTACTATCTAAACTTAGTTTCGTATGTTCCTTCAAAAGAGAATTTTGGAGAATGGATTCAATATGTTGGAACTCATTCCAGTATATCAATTAAAAAACATGCCTATACCTGCTATATAATTTCATGTTGCCTAACCTGCCAGTATTGAAGAAAAATGTTGGGTGTGGATGATTTAAGTGGCCGGCCATGATGTCAGAATGGAAATTAAGTAGTGTGTAAGGTGCCAGAAATGAAGCAAAATCAATGTGCCATTGGGCAGAGCTGATTCAAGTTTTTTCCATGTTTGAAACCGCATACAGGGCAGAGAATAGACATGTTTGACACTGCAGAATTGATACAAGGCAGTAGAATAATCATGATTGATATTGCAGAATCGACACAGGGCAGCATTGGGCGAAGCACGCAGTTGCTCGATGGACTATGACTATCATGAGCAGACTGGTCTTGGAAGCTCTAGGTTACTAGGTCAAAGGAGAGAGCTTTGATCTTCCTAATTTATCTATTCAAATCTAATAAATATTTAAATCCAAAAATCATTGTAGCAGAAGAAGGATTTTTATTTATTTTTGGTTTGCTGATCGCTATAGCAGGAAGAATGTGAGAATGACATTCCCAGCTCAGAGGAGTCATAAGAAGTATGTCAGATTGCTCTCTAAACTATACATGGCAGCACACGGTTAAGGGATCAGTCTCCAACAGGTTTTGTTTTGGAAAATTAGAGTTAATAATGTATGTCAGAGACTGGGCAGAGCTAGCTATCAATGGTAGCTCTCGGTTAAGGGATCAGTCTCCCCTTCCATTTGTAATCTGATTCATTTTCCTCTTTTTAATAAAAGCTAATTAACCGTCATTGTTAAAAAAAAAAACTTGAGAATTTTCTCTTTATAATTGTCATGTTCCAGAATCCAAGCATTAGTTTCAGCAGGTATATAAACGTGCTTGAATAAACAACAAAGTAGCATATCCTGTGAATTATCGGTGTTATCTCAACTTACATTCATTTTTTAATTCTCATATATAACATAAATGTAGAGCACCTATAAAAATGCAAAATTTCTAAGATTCATATTGGCATGAAATTGCACATTTTTTTTTGGAAATGCTTCAACAAACTTCCTTTGATGGGTTACATAGGGTAGACTTTCTTTGCTTACCTACCCAATATGAGGTGTAGCTATACCCATCAAAATTGCTTGGGACTAGTACTCGGCCTCATCCCTTTTAAACTCATGCCAGTCAAGTGGAGCAGGTCACAAGCAGAATGTAACCCTAGTAGATGGTGATGACCAATGGCCTCCTGGAATAAATTGAACATTTGGTTATTATTATTATAACATTTTACTAATTTAAAAAAGCAAAAATATCACATTGTTATAAGTAAAGTAAATAGAACTGATTCACTAACTTGTTTACACAATAACTAAAATAGATATCTAAGCTTTTTTAAGCATCTGGAAACCAGATAGCAAAAGATGATATAAAATGCTGTAACAACAGTTTAATAACGTATATCTACAAGCTTGGCCTAAGCCTGTAAGATGAGTTGTTTTTTACACTTACAGATGCACAAATGGAAATCAGACATATGGGCCTTCTTTGGAATCATGTCACCCAGCTCATCCTCCTGTTTGTTCCTCCAAGTTCGTTCTAATGTTAACCGAGGAGCGGATTTATTGCAGACTGGTCACAGAACAAAGGAAGCATAGTTTATGCTTCCATTGCGATGAAATGTAAATGAAGGTCAATGGAAACTAAACAAGCACTATAAATCAACACTATTAACAACAACAAAAGCACAAGATATTATTCAAAAAGCTATTCAAACAACTTTTTTGAACTCCAGCGAAAAGCATGAACCATACCTCAGTCATTATTTTTGCCAGTTGCTTGACAGTGACCTCATTATTAGGATTTCCAACATTGAAAACGTGACTATTTTCCCTGGAAGGAATTTCCTGAAAAATGAAATAGGTAAGTACTATAAATATATAAGCACCATACAAGATCAGTAGAAATACACAAAGGATTGTTGTTACTTACCATCATCAAGAGAACAGGTCAGCTAGCATATTGTGCCCCATATGTTTAAAGTCTGTTTATACAATTCCAAGCATGCAAAACCAACACAGAACAACACTAATTTTTTCCTTAAATAAATCTATTGTGGAATAACTCCAAGTTAATGATTTAAAAAAAAAAAAATGCAAAACACAACAAAAAATACACCACTATAAAATGATATAATTCCATACCGAAGTTAACACATCTAGAAAGTCAATATGAAGCAATTACAACCACATAGCAGTCCACTTACTTTCCAAGAGCATAATCAAACATAAAGGACGAGCTGTAAATAATCCACTGGATAGTCCAAGAACATCTTAATTCAGTCCAAGACAAAAGATCAAAACTAACATTTATCAAGAACATCATTCATTCAATGTAAATCTAAACCATTAGTGACCCAATATGCAAATTCTGCAAATGTATAAACCATGTAAAGGTGAATATAGCAGAATCGATATGTTTTATTGTTCAATATTCAACCATATTCCTTCACAATCTGAATGGACATAATCCACGTTCACGTCAACATCGACATCGGCTATATCTTCTTCATTTACACATTTTGCTTCTTGAAAGTCTGTAACCCCTGACAAATCTACATACTCGGGTTCATATGATGTACTATTTCTCAATCCTTTTGGAGGACATGTTAACACTACATACCAGTCAGTCTCAACTGGATCTTGTACATAGAATACCTGTTTAGCTTGCGATGCCATAATAAATGGATCATCTTGCCAATGATTCTGACTTAAGCATTTCTTCATATTCACCATTGTAAAACCCAAATCATCAGTTTTAATCCCTCTCTTATTGTATACATCGACCCAATTACATTTGAACAACATGTACTCCATACAAAAATAGTCCAATGTAATTATTTCTTCTATTACTCCATAAAATGTTGTTTTCTGAAGTACAGGGTTTGGATCTTTGGAACTTGACCTCATCATTGTTTCGGCTTCCAAACACACACCATTATTTTGTGTGGTTCTCTCATTATCCATTCTTTTTGTATGGTATATATAACCATTGGTTAGGTATCCCTTGTACTTATTCATAAATTTCCTTGGGCCCCGCGCTAGCCATTTAAGTGTATCAGACACATTTCCATTTCCTTCCACCTACATATTTTCAGTTTTTTTAATGTAGTTAGAACACATACATCCAACCTATGATAAAATATTTAAATTTGTACATGACAATATTCAACATGTAATGATTTGTAAGTACTTATAATATAAATAGTATAAAGTGACCTGTTTTTTTAGCCAACTAGAAAACTGTTGGGTGTGGAGTCTCTGCAATAGAGCTTCATCTCTTTTGGTTTGGGTAAATGAGTTGAGAATCTCCATTTTGTGCATCCTAATTTGACAATTATGGATAGTAAAATTTGTTGTTAATGTGTTTTGATAAAATATGAATAAAAATAATTTGAAATGTCAAATACATTATTCTATCCATGGATCTGTGTTTTGTTAAACCACAAACAAACAAAATTTTGAAGGTCAAACATGTTACTTACTCTATCCATGGATCAACTTCATTTGTGTGAAATAGAACACACCTATGGGCTTGTTCCCAGCTAATGTTATCCATTTCTGATGGAATTGAAGCAAATAATGGCTTTCCATCAAGAATTACTTCTTCAACTTCATCATCCCACACTTCATTTCGACCATGTGTGGTTCCAATAGTTTCCATACCTTTCAAGTATCCTCCACAAAACTTTATTGATTTCTCCACATTGTAGCTTTCAGCGATGCATCCTTCAGCCCTATTTTTGTTCTTAACATAACTCTTGTATACTTTCATACACCTACAAAAAGAGCATATTTTTTAAGTAATGTCAAAAGCTTTGAATAAATTATTCTTCTTGTGGTTCTTGATAGCAAGTAAAGACCCATGTACCTCTCAAAGGGGTACATCCATATATATGAAATCGAGCCACAATATCGAAGCTCACGTATCAAATGCACATTCAAATGCATCATTATATCGAAAAATGAAGGAGGGAAGTACTTTTCAAGTGAGCACATTGTCTCCATGATACCATTTTCCAACTTGTCAAGGCTCTCTATTGAAACCGATTTTGCACAAATTTGCCTATAAAAGTAACAAAGCTTACAAAGCATCTTTCGAACAGCAATTGGTAGCACATGGCGTAGAGTTACTGGGAGAAGTTGTTGCATTAGAACATGGCAATCATGTGCTTTCATTCCACGGAACTTAAGCTCTTCCATACATATATGATTTTTTGGATTAGAGCTATAACCATCTGGCACTTTTAATGTGAAAAGAACGTGACATAGGGTCTCTTTCTCTTTCTTTGAAAGAGTATGCGGTGCAGGTGGAAGGAATATTTTTTTTCCTTTAACTTTTGGCCATAGTGATTTTCTCAAACCCATTTTTTGCAAGTCATCTCGTGATTTCTTTCCATCTTTGGACTTCCCTTTTATATCCAAAAGAGTTCCAAAAATGCTTTCACACACATTCTTCTCTACATGCATTACATCTAAATTGTGACGTTGTAGGTGTTTCTGCATTCCAACACATTGGGAATATTGGAAAATTATTTAATATGGAGGAAATAATAAACAATGAATTCAATGAATACATCTAAGCACAATTACGTCATATAAGAATGCAATGTATAATAATTAGGAATGGTTGATGTCTCTACATACCTCCCAATATGGCAGATTGAATAGGATTGATTGTTTCTTCCACACCACAACATTAGTTTTTTCACCTTTTTCCTTATTTATTTTCCTTTTCTTTGATTCACTCTTCCCCCAAACTATTTCATTTCCCCTTGTTTCCTTAAAAATATCTGACACTCTTACAATTGGAGGGGCATAACAAAGCTCCTCCTTCCCATTAAATGGTCCATTCTGTGAGTGAAACTTATGATTTTGAGGAAGAAATATCCTATGTCCCATGTACACACATTTCTTGCTACAATTGAGGTACTCTGATTCTGTGTTCTTTGCACATATGGGGCATGCATTATAGCCTTTTGTTGTGCAACCAACCATATTCCCATAAGTTGGAAAGTCATGAATCACCCACATAAGAATTGCCTTCATGTTAAAGCATGTGTTATTGTAAGCATCATATGTCCATACTCCTTGGTCCCATAATTCCTTTAGTTCATCTACCAAGGGTTCCAAATAAACATCAATGTCATTACCTGGTTGCTTGGGACCAGGTATTAACAATGTTAACATACAAAAATTCCTTTTTGTGCACAACCATGGTGGGAGGTTGTATGTAACCAACACTACAGGCCAAACACTGTATGTACTGCTCAAGTCTCCAAATGGATTAAATCCATCTGCTGCCATTGCAAGTTGTACATTGCGGGGTTCACCTGAAAAACCAGGCCATCTTTCATCAATAGTTTTCCAGGCTGGGCTATCAACAGGGTGGCGCATATGACCATCATTGCTTGCATTCTCATGATGCCACCTCATTTTTTTTTACATGTACGCAGAGCTAGAACAACAAATAAAATCTTTCATTTATATATAATATTATCATATAATAACACTATGAAAAATGGTAAAGATAATACAAGAAGGTGAAAACTTGAAACAATTATGGTGTTCAAAATCATACCTATACATTCTCCTTAGCCTCGGTGCTATGGGGAAATATCTTAACACCTTTGTAGGAACACCTTGACGCACCTTTTGAGATTGAGCATCCACTTTCCATCGAGATTTTCCACATGTTGGGCATTCGTCTTTACTTTCGTTACTTCCTCGATATAAAATGCAATCATTGGGACATGCATGTATCATATCATAGTTTAATCCCAATGATTTTATCAACTTTTTTGTAGCATATGCAGAATCTGGAAGTGTGTTATCTCTAGGAAGTGTATTTTTATGCAATTTTAACATTTGGCCAAAACTTATATCAGACCATCCACTATTCACTTTGAGATTGTAATATTCCACGGTTGTTGATAGTTTTGTGAAATCAACACAACCAGGGTACAATGGCATCTTTTCATCTTTGATTAACTTCCTATATTCATTAACTTCATTTAGTACATTTGTTGATGCCAACCCCACATTATCACAACCTTCATTTAGGTTTTGATTAAGACATGGATAAGCATCATTCACCATATGAAGCACTTGATCACCAACAATGGTTGTATCATCATCCTTTTCGAGTGGATCATTACCATTATGAAACGATGTTCCAGGATCATCAACCTGATTATCATAATGGCATTCTACATGTCCATAACCCTATTAATGAGAAAATTAAAATTCATGTTAGTGATTTTATGGTTTTTATGAAAATTAGAATGAATAGATATTGGTCAAATACGGGCCTTTACCAATGCAAATTAGCTTACCAGTTGAGATGATATATGCTCTATAACTTCATGTGGCTCATTTTCAGAGCGTTAGCCTCATCAATAACGGATGGAATCTAAAGGTGAGAGGAAAACATAATTAAGCACATATAAATATAATTTATATCTTTATTGTAATACAAGTAAGTTTGAAACTAGATCAATTCATTTATTTCAAGATACCTGACTGTGAATGCTCTCTCCATGAAAATACCAAATTTTATATTGTTCTATTATTCCATCACAAATCAAGTGCTCGCGTATTTTATCAAATGTTTGTACTTTGACTATGCCACATTTATTACATGGACATTTTATGGACATCTTATTCCTTGAATGCGCCTCGGCAAACTTTAAGAATTCCTCAACCCCATCTCTATATTCTTGTAGTGTCCTACACATAACCAATTTCCATTAAGTCACATAAATTTAATTGAGAACAAGTTAGCACTGATACATTTTTTTGGTATATCACGATGAATAACCAAATATAGAAACTATACCTATTTTTCAAGTTCATCCAGTTTCTTTTGTCCATTTGATAATATGCTCCAAGCTCCTTTGAAATTATGTCTACAATGAACTAAAAAAGTTAGTTGATACTCAACCTCATATATATTGAAAACACACAACTTTGCACTAACAACTTGCGGTCAAACAACTGCATAAGCCCACATTTCTTATTAAGAGGTATTATGATATAAAAAAACTCCCTAAACTGTTCAAATATTTGACTTAGATCTTTCGGAAATAATCTCTGTGGCTTAATGCATTATTGTAATTGTCTCTTTAGATGTCAATTTGTAGAACCATTGAAATTCGAACCAATATGGCATCTAACTTCTAAGAAAGTAGAACCCATAAAGATTCTACCCAGACTAAAAACTAAATCATTCCAGGTAGCCCTTCAATGTAGAGAGTTCAACATCACACCTCTTCATACTAAGCGTAATTCCAATGTAGTCAACACTCAATCTTAGATCTTAATTCAACCTTAAAATTAAAATGTAGCCCAACAAAGAGTAACACAATTAACTAATTCATTTCCTGGTTAGCTTGTATATTCACCAGAGTTCATCAATCACACAAACATATATGAAATCAACACACAACATCATGGCAAATAATCCTTTTCCATTTATTACTTGGAAATTTGCAGGCTAATAAACAAACTCTGACCTATCCTCTGTTTTTCTTGCCTTGATTCTTACATTGTATAGCTAACCCTCCTAACCATCATTTTTCAAGCCTCTCTCTCTAACCTCTAATGCTTGCAGTCATACAAGATATACTTGGAAACATAACTTGTAGCTAAATAACAAACCTCATACATTTATGGAACTAACTCCTAAAGTTTTTGTAAAGTTCTTGTAATTGTAATTGTCACTATTATGTTAAAATAAATTGATTTTCATCCTTAAGACTGTTTAATAACGTATATCTACAGGCTTGGCCTAAGCCTGTAAGTTGAGTTGTTGTTTATACTTACATATGCAGAAATGGAAATCGGACACATTGGTCTTATTTGGAATCGTGTCACATAGCCCATCCTCTTGTTGGTTCCTCCGAGTTCATTCTAATGTTACCCAAGGAGCGGATTTATTGCATACTGGTCGCAGAACAAATGAATCACTTTTTCTGCCTAGATTAGAGGATTCGTCGATTCTTTAAATCTTGACAGATCCTCCCTGAGCCTAAATGAAAGAGGTCTACTTATCATATTAGTTCTCTCCTCCATTTCGATATATTAGTGCTCCATTCTTGTTACTCTTTTTGACTTTTTTTAACTTGTAAGAGAAATGGAAAAATATCATTTCACAATTATAGTGGCCAATATAACAAACCCTTATATATGCTGCTGCATACAACAGAAGTCCACGACATAATCAAACCAAGCCACCAGCAGCTGTGGCCTCATCAATCAGGACACAGAGTAACCCCAGCAGATGACGGTAAGGTAGATTAGACCTCAACAGTCCCTCCTTAGGCCACGTCTTAGCAAAGCAGGCCTCAAACAAACTCACATTAAAAGTTTTTGACAGACCATGAGGTCTTGACTCTTGTCCTTAAAACAAGGAGGGGTTCAATGTAAAAATCTTGTAAATGTTCAATAGTTAGCAAGGTTAAACTAGAAGTTTCCAAGTGTGATGAGGTGTCAATGATGCATCATCCTTTAGGATAGAGCCGAACTCCTATTTAGGGAGGTAGTTACAGAAATATAGAAAGGTCGTTAGGGTTAAACCGTTAAATTGATTCTTCATATATACGATTGTAATCCTACAGGCCACAATAGAGGTAGAGCAGAGGCGAGGTAGAGGTAGAGAGGATAGGAAAATAGAGAGGAGAGGACCAGGGTAGAATACTCCCATATTGTGTAATCAGGTCACGAAATTCTGAGTAATTGAATTTGATTAATGAAAGCATTTTATATGCATATGGACTTGTGAGTATCTCTTTCTATGTATTTTTTATGAAGTTCATTGTCTCTATTGAATGTGAATGGCATCCTGCTGAAAACATAAAGTCATTTACTCTGGAATTTGTATGTAATTCCTGCAGCAAAAAATGAGTACATAGGCTTTGTTAATTGGCTGACTTCTTGACAGTAAGCAACTACAGGAATATGCGATTTCTGCAAAGTATTTGGAATTGGAAGACCCTTCTGAAAACTGACTCGATGTGATTGTTTATCACTCGAGTGTCCTTATGTTATGAGATCTCAGGTTATGCAAATCGGAAGGAAGTGAAGCGATTGAAATTGGAACATCAAGTTACTTCAATTAGATTGTTTAAAGTACATTCTGCATAAAACCCTAACCCTAACCAAAATTTAACAGAATAAATAAATGTGTTGGGTGAGAATCTACTGTCGCTGAAGGTAAAATATTGGAGATTTTAGCATTTGTTTAACATTTTTATACAGAGATCGAGTTACGGAATTGATAGCTAGGTTCCATATTTCAAGGTTAGGGTTTGAATATTTGGAAGTGTGTTGAAGGGTAGTAGTTATTTTTTTCCACTTGTTCATGAAAAACTAAGTTTCTCAAATGTTGAAACAAACACTGAAGAAATGAACATTGGCCTGGAGGAAAAATCGTGGCAAATTGTCATTGTGCACAAATTTGAATACCTAGGTATACTCTGTTTGGGAATCGAACTCCATTTTAGATTCCATTTGTGTATGAGCAGCAGTAGATCATGGCCAATTGTAATCATATTATTAAAGGGAAAACACCATTTCTGAACAAAGAAATTGAATTTATACGCAAGGTAAGAGTTCAAGAATTTGGGGAAGTGTTTTTTGTTGAAATTGCAGGTGGTTCCTACATCAAAAATAAAAAGAAGAGCTGCATGGATAGCGTTGGAACCTGATTTCCGCAGTTCGTCTCACTCCCTTTCCTTCCGATCGACACCTATGTCTATCTCTCCATTCGCGGTTCAACCCAACATCATTTCATTGTGATATTTTGTCTATCTCTCCATGCGCGTGGTTTAAGCCAGAGCAAATCATTCCCACCCTAATTTCATCCGCACCAAAATTCAAAAATTGAATGAAAATGGTATCTTTTGAATCTTTGAAAATGGTATAAAATTGAATCTTTTTAATCTTTGAAAATGGTATAAAATTGAATCTTTTTAATCTTTAAAAATGGTATAAAATTGAACCTTTTGAACCTTAGAAAATGCAGGCATCGTTTCTTGATGTAATTTAATTTACGATATACAAAGTGACAAAGTGTTACCATTATTGCAGTTTATTATTTAAATATTATTATCCACAAAATCAAGAGTCATGCATGACTTCACAATGTCTCAGCTTGCCATAAACCCTAGGTGAAGGCATACCTAGTGGGAGACCATGCGTTACACATCAAACAATACCCGAGTATAATTGCTCTACTACAGAAGGATAGTGAGCTATAGAATAACGAACCCCAATCATACACACAAGAGGAAGACCAAGTTGATAGAACATGATGAGAACATGACTCTCTCATATATATTATAGAGGTCTAGGGGTATAAAGCCTCCAATAAGTATATGATCCCACAGAAGACCGACTTAACCAACGAGTTAAGTTAGGGGTCACACATCATGACCAATACTCCAACGTTAGGTGATCAGGGGCTTGCAACCGCATAAGGACTTCTCTATACCTATGACACATGGAACACCCATCAAGGAAACCAACTCAATCCACCATCATTAAGTACTGCTACCACCATTAAGGGATAAAAATGGTGAGGTCCAACTATTTGCTGAGGGATCCATCCCCTGGCTCAGTGGCGTTGGAAAATGCTACCGTCTCTCTGACTAGTCCTCTCACTTTTGTTTCTAGTATTAAAACGCAGATGCACTCTCCGTTTCATGACAACCCTGCGATGGGTGGGCCACACCCTCCTGTGAATGTGTATTCGGCTATAATGACAAACAACATTATAATATAGGTGGTTCTTTCAAAGCTACATTAATGTAAAAAAACATGCTTACATTCCAACTTCATCCCTAAATATGATGGTAGCTATAGAAACAGTAAGCAAATTATAGGATCACATGTTTATAGAAAATGCACAACTACACAAAATGTATCATGGGAAGCCCTCATGGGGGAGAAAACACAATTACAACCTTTTACTATGATAGAATCCGCAAAATCAAGAGTCATGCATGACTTCACAATGTCTTAGCTTGCCATAAACCTTAGGCGAAGGCATACCTGGTGGGAAACCATGCGTTACACATCAAAGAATACCCGAGTATAACTGCTCTACTACAGAAGGATAGTGAGCTAGAGAATAACGAACCCCAATACACACAATAGGAAGACCAAAGTTATAGAACATGACGAGAACATGACTCTCTCATATATATTATAGAGGTCTAGGGGTACATGGAACACCCATCAAGGAAACCAACTCAATCCACCATCATTAAGTACTGCTACCACCATCAAGGGATAAAATAGGTGAGGGCCAACTATTTGCTGAGGGATCCATCCCCTGGCTTAGTGGCGTTGGAAAATGCTATCGTCTCTCTGACTAGTCCTCTCACTGGCGTTTGAAAATGCACAACTACACAACATGGCTACTACCCATTAATGTGTCCTCATCGACAAGGAGTGGGAATCATTAGGGGCTCTAACCACTATATCGACATCGACAGGGAGTGGGACTGATCATCACATAACAACACAATTGTTATAATGTCCACCCACTCTTCTAGTGCAGGAAGAGATGCACCATTCTAGTAGTCCGTGGAGAATATTGTATCACTGATCCTGCAAACATAAAAAATAATGAGTTTGAGGAATGCATCCATCTTATGGTTCATTTGATTCAAGCCATCTATGTGGTTACAATAGTCTAATAGTAGGTGAAAACACCAAGGTTAAAATGCATGATTTTTTTTGGTATTTGTAAAGGTGTTAATTCCTCAACGTGAAGTCATATTAATGGATAGGGTATTTTTAGAATAGTGATAATTGCAATCCATGAGAAGAACCTTGGATCACAAATTTTGGTTTGATCTTATCTTAGGCATCACTCATGATGTTTGATCAAGGAAGCAAATCACTAGCATGGATGAGGGTGAGAATTTACTCAAGAGACCTTTTGCATTACCAACCGAAAATTTCCACATATTTAGAGGAACTTTTGCATATTTGAAGGCATACCTCACCATTGAGGTTCATATATATGTTTTTAAATGTCTTTGCTTAGATGGTATACTAGGTCTTGGCACCTCTTTTATGGTGTGAGAATGTGTTGTAGGCAATGAAGTTTAAGTAGGTCCATTTCAACTTTATTTAATTGTTGCATTAGTTTTTGTAGGAGAAGGGTTAACATTAATAGAAAACCAATGCATTACACTCACCATTACAAACCTTTTTTTTCACACCATTAGTTTGATTGAGAAATTATATTGTTTGACTTATAATGATTTTACTCTTGTACATGTGAAGATGTTAACTTTATGTTTTTTCAAATCCATATGCTTTCCTTCTAGTTGTGCATTTTTTAGTGGATTGTGTATCTTCTATAATCATGACTACCTCTTAAAATTTTAAGGATCCATACTTAAAAATGTATAAGTCTTGGCAAATCCAACCAATTCTTAAATTCTAACTATAAAATATTTGGTGATACTTTTTAAGTTTTTTTTCTAATTTATAAGTATTTCATGTACTTTATATAACAATTTGGAGAAAATAGCAACATCTGTAAATGGAAATAGGAACATCTATTGTCAAGAAAAGAATGTTTGGATTTGTATTTCCCTCCATTGTTTTTAGTATTTAGATTTCCCTCCAAATTTTTATTCATTTTATAATATAAATAGGAACAAAGCTCATATGTATTCAACAATATTTTAATTGAAAACATTTTTTGCTTGGCGTTGAAGTTAGAAAGCTATGAAGACTAGAGGAAATGAGAAGCAAACTCTCTTACAACAGGCAATCTTAACCCGTGGAAACAAAAAGAGGTACCATTGCCTTGTACTATTGTTTGTACTATATTGCTCATACTATTGTTTTGTCCTTATTGGCCATTGTTTTGTCCTTATTGTCCCTTTCGGTCCAGATGAATTATGATGAGTATTTCAAAATTTAATAGTATTTTAAAATCCATATTTGCAAATGACATTTACCGTGGATAATTGGCCTTTTGCAAAGACATTTTTTGTTATCTTGTCAGTTGTTTTTGTCCATTCATGAACTAGATATTAAAATACATTACATCATCAAACTGTGGATTTGAAATAAGTAGGCCAACATGTGGTGCCACCGGCCGTTTCCACCCTTGTTGATGCAGGAGATAGGCATACCTGCTCCGTTCCCTAATCTCGTAGTATTAGAATAGGGTTACCAGAATTTTCCAGATGTATCGTTATTGGAAATACACTTACTCACAAATCCAAACAAAAAAATGCAGATTCGCTCTTTCCAAAAGTTACAGAGGTCTTATAAATGCCTGAGTCAGTCTCTCCAACATCTAGTTAGCAAAAATCGCAGAATTTCTTCAAGGAAAAATATTGGAATCTAAACCGGGAGTAAATGGTGAGATTTACAGATTCTAAACCAGTTAAGCAAATTTATATCAAAATTCTTAGAACCCCACCTCACATCTACTCAGTATTTAGAGCTGTGCAGCATAATTTCCAAACACTCTTCATGAATTAGTAGTCCACAAGAAGATGTTTTGTGGTTTCAGCATTCTGCATACACAGACAACATCTGTTGGGACCAATCCGGCCTTTTTTTAAAATATTTTCCCATGTCTTGAGATGCCCCTGTTGGCAATATGGCAGTTATGTCCTCATAATCGCAAACCCTGGAGTCACTCTTGGTTTCTGATGAGCGTAACTTTGTGATCAAACAATAGAGGTGACCAGGTCCCGGTATCCGATCTTGTGGGCAAGACAATTGCTCTGTTTTTCTGTGACAAGTTTTTCTCCACTGTCACTGCAGATCTCATAAAGATGGAGATCTTAATAAGAATAAGCCAGAAGATTAAAGAAGGTCATGCCCAAGTTTTGGGAGAAAGGAAGCCTGTAGAAATCCCAAGCTTGCAGTTTTGAAGGAAATGAAGCCTACAGGCTTGAAGTTAATTTATGAATTGATTGACTAGTTAATTAATTAATTAGTTCATTAAAACAGAGATTTGAAAGGGCATGAAGCCAGCAACCCTAGAAGATGTCCATTGAGATTTTAATTGGTTAAATAATCAAAATCTGCAAAAGACAGAAATATGAATTAAAAGGTTTAATAATAGAAGATTCGATGAAGCATGTGAAGATTAAACATCAAAGAATACCCAAAAAATCTAAATAGAAGAAGAGAGTGTGTCTTGGAGTCATAAGTTGTAGTAGCATCCTGAGCAGTCCAAGATGCAGTAGCATCCTAAACCAGTTAATAACATTAAATTTCATATATTTTCCCTGTAAAACTTTTGACCACAGAGTATTCCCAAAAAGCACCCTCTATATTTTAGTATACATTGTTAGACATTTTGTTATGAAAGAGTTAAAGATATTTGTATAATGTTCATAAATACTATTTAATTTTCAGGATTGTGTTAGTTGGCTTGTTTCAACGATGTGTTAATAAAAATGATTTTTTTTTGTTATGCAGTTTATTTGCGGATGTCCATATCAAAGTAAGACATTATTTTTTGTTTGTTTGGGATTTCGATAACTTCAATATTTTTTTAACAATTATTGTCCTTTCTTTTATACCTTAAAAATTGTCTAACTTTCTTTGAGCACGAGTTGCAATCCATATTTGTAGGGAGCTAATAGGATTAAATTAAGACGTTGCAATACATCACTTTTAACAAAGTCAGGCCGCATTACCAAAATAAATGACAATGTTATATGTGGCACAACTTCAGGTAAATATTTTAAACATGATGGTAACTTATTATTTATTTTTTAATAAATAAACAATTATATTAAAAAAATTCATAATATACTTGACCATAGGCTCTAAGATGGAAAACAAATTCCAACAAAATATAGCATCGGGATCCACTGTCCCATTACAAAGTGAATCTACTTGCTATAGTGTCGACAAAAATTCTAATGCACATACTCTTGAGAAAGATGTGAAAGAACCACTGGAAGGTATGATCATTTCTAAACATTTTTTGTCCTATACAAGTATTTCAAGATTTCATATTAACAATTTCATATTGTCATTGTCTCAAGAGGGGTACTGGTTTGTTTTTCCAGAAAATTTTCAACAGGAACCACCACAACAAGATCATGTTTTTGAGGAGGATCCGCCACAACAAGAGCATGTTTTGGATCAGGATCCACCACAACAAGAGCATGGTTTAGAAGATGCAAATGCATCTACCCAAGCTAGTACTGCAATAAATGTGAAAAGAAGGAGTAGAGGACCAACAAAATGTCTCTTTGGAACCACTATAGAGGGCATTGCATTGCCTGGAATTCAATTTAATGAGAGGGGCCAGCCTATTGGTCCACATTTAGAGAAATTCTCCTTATTTTTAGGTGTTCTTGCAAGGGAAATTCTAGGCATCAAGCACATGGAATGGAAAAAAGTGTCTGAAGTGCAAAAGAAAGACATGTGGAGTGCAATCAATGTGAGCATCAACTTATTTTAAACTTTATATATTGATGCATATTGAGCTTGTGTGTGATAGGTTTAGTTTCAAATAACGCTTGTATCTAATAATGGATTATTTATCTATTGTAGCGTACCTACCAAATAGATCCGTCAGCGGAGCAATGGTTTCATAAAGCAATATCTCAACGCTTGAGAACCTATAGATATAATTTGTATAAGAAATACAATTTGAAATACGAAACAGATGAGGAGAGGATTGCAAACCTTCCTATTCGAGTAAATGAAACTGATTGGATTGAATTTGTTAGATTACGATCTGACCCTAAATTCAAGGTAAAAATGAAAGACAGATTTGAATGTTATCATCTTTGATTTTGAATCCTCTCATACAATCAACTATAATCTTAGCATCTATTTTTTTATTGAGTTGCAGGAGAGGTAAAAAACAAATAAGGAAAATAGGGCATTAGAACAAGAGACCCACACTTTTGGCCGTAGAGGTTACTTTAGGGTTGAAGATGAACTCATAAGTCGCAACGAATTCTATTATTTGTTCAGAATTAACAACTTTAAATATAGTTAACTAGATTGTTGTATTTGTTGATACTAGAATCAATCTCGTGGTCCAAGTGATAAGCCTATAACTAGGGCTGATGTGTGGATGAAATGCCATAAAAAGAAGGATGGCACTCCAATGTCATCATTCATTGCGGAGAAAATAGTAAGTTCCGAACCTATTCTTGTATCATTTATGCTTTTTTTAGAGTTAATGATGTTTCTTATATGAGTTTGTTGAAATGTTGACATTGCTAGAATCAAATTGAATCGACACAAAATGAGTCAGTGTCTCCTGCATATGCTACAAAGCAAGATGCCCTTGCTATAGTTTTGGGGATTGAGAGGAGGGGTCGTGTACGTGGGGTTGGATTCGGAGTCACTCCAACTGTATTATTTGGAAAAGAGCGTCCCTACAAGAAGGAATTTCATAATACTAAAGAGAAATTAAGAGAAAAAGACAAGGAACTCGGAAGATTGAAAAAAGCTGTTGAAGAATTAATGGAATGGAAAGCTGCCATGGAGGTGGGGAAAGAAAGTGGCAGCGTTGTTCCAAAATCCAACAATGTAAGGATTGCATGTGTAGACTTTAATTTTTTATGTAGGCCATCTTTGAAGTTGGGGATTTCAAAATCATAATGCTAACATGAACATGATCATATTGTTTTAGGGTGTGTAATATATGAATTATTGTTTTTGCATCCTAACCCTTTATCTTCTGATTTCATGATATCTAATGCAAACTATTATATTGGCAGAGTAATATTGCCATGTCAGATGTTGAATCAAATCGAGGACCTCCGCAACTGTCACCTCTTAATCCAGTCACCCCAATCCATGTAGTTTTTTAAACCAACTCTTATTTTTTCCATTTTTATTTTCCATTCTTTGAAAATCGCTCACAAGTATTTATTTTTTAGGAGAGTCTCCAGAATAATCCTAGTCAAGGTTCATTGGAAAAAAATACAATGGATCCTAGACCATCTAATACATTTGATACTCCAAAGTCTAATACATTTCATACTCCAAAGTCGACGGTGATTTTTGAAACTATTTAATATTTACTGCAATGTTATAATTGTTATTTCACTATATCTTACAAGTATTTATTTACTAATAGGCTTCTCTGAGTCTCGATCATGCTTTTCCAAAACAAAATCCTTTGACTTCGAGAGAACATAATCGTGACCCAATTGGAAAATCAATACAACAGGTAAGTTCTAAGCCTCTTTATTTCTATATTTAATATTCCATTCTTATTCCGAGGAATCTCACAGGAATTTGTTTATTGGTAGGTTCAACTGCAATTACCATCTTTAGATGCAGGATTGAATGGAAAAAAAATGTTTACTGACATATTTTAATGGTCAATTGAAGGTTGCAAAGGGTTACATCAAAAGAATTGAACCAAACTTTGTCATGCCTAATGGGGAAAAATTAGGTGATGGATATTATCTTGTGTGCCCACAATCAATTCTGGTTGATACTGATTATGAAATCAAGCTTAAGCATAGAAGTAATCAATGCAAGTATTTAGCGGATGCAATTAACAGTTTTATACCTTGGAAAAGCAATGACATTGAATTGATCAAATATTGAGAAGAATGTGAACTCGAAGTAAACAACAGGATGATGGGCTAGGTGACAGGATTCCAAATAAGACCCATGTGTCCGATTTCCATTTGTGGATATGTAATTATAAACAACAACTCAACTTACAGGCTTAGGCCAAGCCTGTAGACAAGCATGGACAAGCATGGCAAGCAAGCTGGAGGACAAAGACATGGCAAAGGTGACATGGAGGATTGATGATAGAGAATTCACTTTTGGAGAAGCCCAAGCAGTGTCTGATTCTGATAATTCCACAAGTACTGGTATATCTCCCTCTCGCAAAAGTCATGTCTGATACAAATAACTATCTTCACAGAGATAGATTAAAAAGGGCAGTGACTGCAACTATAACCTTTTCAGCATTATTTCAGGTTTATGGAAAAAAATGGATCTGTAAGAGGTTGCAGGACTGATTACCTTGCAATCAATGCTAATAGTTTAATGTCCAACACATAGTCCTAGTGAACATGGCCCTTCTATAGATAGTTGTAACAAAACAAGTATAGTTCAGTTGGTGCATTTACATGAAATAAAAGGTCGAATTTTTTCCTAAAGTCACCATAAAAATCCTCCACAACACCCCTATAATCCCCACAACTAGATGGTTATCTTGTTAAACCCATAATAATATCTAAAAATTATAAATAAATTTAAAACCCAAATATGAAAACATCAAAATTGCATTCACACACTTGTAATTTTTATCTCAACAAATACACCTTCAAAACCAAGCAAAAAAAGTCGAAAACTTATCATGAAGATACCCACATCCCACATACGAAATCCTATATGCATCAAAATATCTCTTGGGCTTATCCATTTACATATAAATGTTGGTCTAAAAACACTAAACAAGACAGTCATCGGATCCCATGGGAAAGCAACTAAAAACAATCATGATATCCACAAACATGTATAGATTCTGCTTAAAACATGATTCGATGAACTAAATCAACGAAACACAATGTAACTTACTGATTTTTTCTATTGTTACCTATGTTTAAACGAATCCATCTTCATGGCAATACAGATGTAGTGATGAACCCTATCACGCCTTAGAAAAAATGTGAAATGAAACCAAATGAGGGTTCCTAAAACCCATAAAATCTAAGATCAATGAAAGTGGTGGATATATGGGTGGCGGTGGATATCAGTGCATTAGAATTCAATGGCCATTAATGTCTACTTGGAAACCTATCAAAAGAGTCCCCTGAGCTTATATTTATTGAATACATCATCAGTGCAAAGCCAATGAAAACAATGGAAAAAATCCAAAATTTTATTTCCAATGTCAAACATTGGGTGTGCCTTACGAGAAATCTTGAACAGACATATAATTGTGTCCCTGCAATCGCTATATTTCCCATAGGGACATAAAAATATCAGAGATAAAGCCATGGTTCACTATATTTCTTCAATACATAGTTTTCTTATCCAGTTTGGTTCACTGTAATAGTTTGTTGGTTCACTAGTGAGGTGGATGCAAGGTTAAATCATGGGTTCCCTTCTCATGTTGGTATTCCCTACTTGTATGCCATTACTTTCAAAGGCGTAAGGATAAGTACAAGACCTAGACCAGGAACCTAAATAGAAGGAAGTCCTCTCTGTTGTGCATCCATGTTACTTAAGAACTTTAGGAGTTAGGAGTTAGTTCCATAAATGTAGGAGTTAGTTCCATGTTACTTGCAATGAGATAATTTTCTGTGTTCAAGGGAATAGAAATAATGAGACAAAGTGGACATGTGGTATTGTTTGCAAGCAACCTGTCAATGTACTCCAAGTGAAAGGTAGGCCCATAGACAATTAGTTACTGTAGCTTTTCATCTATTTGGTCATCCCCAAGACACATAACACACCTGCAACAACACCCAAATAGATCTATGGGCATTCTCCTTAGCCCTCTTGCAGGCATATTAAGCATGTGGATATACAAAAGTATTGAAAATAGGCTGCTTGAGTTCAAGCTTGCTCAAGGACAATATACATCAGAATGAACTCGGAGCAACCAACAGGAGGATGGGCCAGGTGACACGATTCCAAATAAGACCCATGTGTCCGATTTCCATTTGTGCATATGTAATTATAAACAACAACTCAACTTACAGGCTTAGGCCAAGCCTATAGATATACGTTAACTAACTGGTAGGAGGCTACAACCCCCTATTTAGTCAGCTGCAACTGACAGGGAGCACCTACTCCCCTTTGCAAGCACCACCCTGCCCTAGCACCACCCTGCCACCCTTATTAATTCTGCATTTACTTCTTGGACTGCTGCTCTCTTTGGTTTGTTCTCGATCTTCAATGTATCAACCGCAGTCACACTTCTTCTTCATATGATATCTCCATACTTATACACTTTCCTCACACCTCTTCATGAAACAATGTGTCTCCTCATAGACTTCACACCTCTTTCATTAAAACTCTTAATGTGCAAAAAGATTATTAACTAACAAGTAGATCAGTTAAACTAGTTTTAGTTATAACCATACTTAGTCTTTTCTCTATTTGTTTAAACTTTGCTAACAAAGTTTTACACTATAGCTTAAAGCTTTATACTAAAACTTATGATAGCCTTTGGCTATTTACCAAATATATTAGCGTACTGCTAAAACTTCTGATAGGCTATTGTTTAAACACATCAAACGCTTTTGGAACTCCGCTATCTTTTTGGCAGTCCACCAAAACTTTGCTCACGAATCTGGCTGTGAAGTAACACTTTCCATCAGCAATACTTACTGCCACATCTACAACACATCACTGTCATTTATGCAACATCTCAATGCTGTCATATCATCATCCACGTCGAACAGAGATGCCACGTGTAGCAAAAGATAGGGGGCCACATAGGCATCCCGAGCTCCAGGATGGTGTTCTTCTCATGGAGAACCAAACACCTAGAGCTCCCACACTATCTTTGCACTACGCGTCAATGAACATTAGTGAAGCCTGCCGTTATAAACACATAAAATACTCATGCACACAACCAATGTGGTTTAAACCTCAATGCCAAACGTGATCTCCACTGTCGATCATCGTGATCGGACGGTCCACGATCCTTTACTCTCGAAAATATTCCCAGGCACATTTCCTTGCTGTTTCTTGCTGCAGGGTATGTTCCTTTGGCTTCGATCAGACATTTAACCAGCCTCCTTCCTTCAAGAGCTTCCAACGGTTACTTTAAACCTTGCCAATTTGCAGAAATAACTTATCTGCTGCGTAGTACCATGTCTGCTTCTCGAGCTTCTGTAAACACGGCTTGGGCTTCTTATAGCTCCTTTCTCCTCGATCTCCTCCAATGTTTACAACTTCTTCTTCTAAAACAAGCAAGTTGGTTGGAGGTTTGACATCTGTTCACTGGTCCATCGAATGTAGAGACTATATTTACATGTTTGCTCTTCATTGGATTTTTGGGTTTCATTAACAGGATTGATACAAGATTGCAGTGCACCTTCTTCTATAGAAGTATTTTGCCCTTCTATATCTATATTGCGAGAAGTGTGTATTTGCACTTGTTTGTCCATGATTGATAGAGAACAACTTTCATCCTCTTGGTTTGTAATATTCAGAGAATCATTAGCATCAACAAGCAATGTAAATGCAGGACTAGAATCCTTGTCACATGTTTCTGCCAAATCCTTTTTACATGCTTCTACCAAATTCTTTCTATAGGTTTCTGCATCTCCTGTAACCATGACAAGTTTGTTTATCTGATCAGCCACATCTATAGAAGTAGTTTACATCAGTATCAAAATCCTTCTCTTGGAATGGAAGACCATCGATTCCAGTTAGATTTCCATCATCATAGTGCTCTATCATTTCTGCCTTTGCATTTTCCTCTCTTCATAATGCATTGGACAAGTAAACAGGTAGACATTCTATTTCCCTCTCTCTTTATTATGTTGATGTATATGTAACTTCGGAATGTATTTCACATATATGTATATTGTATTCCTATAGAGATGTTATTATTCCTCTATACGAAAGTGGTTGTATTCCTATAGAGATGTTATTATTCCTCTATACGGAAGTGTCGTCATTTATATTGTAAGTGTCGTAACTTATACTTGATGGGTTATTAGACCACCTTGTTGGGGTCGGCCCTGTATAAGTCATGTGGGTCGAAGGGTTATTAGACCACCCTAGTGGGGGTCAACCATGTGGGTCAAAGGGTTATTAGACCACTCTATTGGGTGTCGGCCCAGTCAACATTGTGTTATGTGGTTAAGTTAAGGCCGACCTAGTAAAGGTTATTAAGCAAGTCAAGTCTAGTATAAATAGAGATCGAGAGATCTCTATTTCATCATTCTATTCACTCACTCACACTTTGGAGAGTGGCGCACTTATGGAGGAGGAGGCTTTGCTGCTAGGAGAAGACTATCTCTTGTATTCTGGTTGTATCATTGCTCTATCTATCTCTGAGGAAGTTATTGGGGTTTTTCACCTTTATGGTTTTCCCCAAGTAAACTCTGTGTCTCTTGTGTGCTTGCATTATTGTGTCCATGATTAATATGCTGTAGATATGCTGTACATGTTGTTCTCTCAGTTAAAATCCTAGATCATATTGAAGTAAATTCTGAAAATTTAACATGGTATCAGAGCTAGCCTGAAAGAAGGCATGATATGGCATGTATGACACTTGTTGCACTTACGATGCTAGGGCTTGATATAGAAAAAACTAGTCATCGTAGAAATTTCACTATAAATCCATTTTGGAGAATTTTTTGGATCTGAAACTTTTATAGGTCGAAGATCAGATCCCCATGTACCTTGTGTCCAAAGTACAACCTCTAATTCGTTGTACTTTGTGATTTATGATCTGTACAATATAGGGTTTTTGCCTCTTCCAGATCTGAGTCAAAAACAGGTGACCTTGGAAAAAAGGTCATAACTTGGGCTAGGAAGCTCCAAATGAAATTTCATAAAAAGTGACAGGTAGTACACATACTGTACTATCTTAGGAAACTTTTTCAGAGGCCGAAGTTAAACCAGTGACACGTGGCACGCCGTACATGTTTGCTATCCTGTTTTATCCCATAAACAGGTCACGTTGCGACACTTGACATAACTCCCTCTCAGAGAATCCAATTGAGGTCAGACCTATCGGGATGGAAAGATGACAGGTCGGGACATCTCAAGAAAAATATTCAGACCCCGTGGATCGAAAAGTTTGGAGTTACACCAGAAACAATAAGGTACATATTTCTGTAAAAAACAAAATTATTTTTGAGCACCTTCATTCATGGCTTCCGGAATTTAGGGTTTCAGATAAAGTTGGAATTTTTGTAATTGGAGACCACGTATGAATGCTACTCATCAAAATCGAAATTTAGAGACCAAGATCAGAATTTTTGGTTGGGCAGAAGGCCGGGCTTGATCAGACCCTAGTTCGGGACTTTGATCAGAAAAGTGAAAAATTAGGGCTTCTGCAAAAAATGAGAATTTTTTAAATCTGTGACCACGGCTGGAAGCTCCTCATAAAAATAGAAACTTAGAGCTTTGGATCAAACCTTTTGATTGGGAAGAATAGTGGGCTTAATCAAACCCCAGTTCGGGGTCACGTCCAGTGAATCTGGAAGTTTCAAAGGCAAAATTGAGGAGTGAAACTTTGCAGTTTTCAAATTCTGAACATACCAGCTTGATCAGCTCATCAAGGCACATATTTCTATCCTTTTGGAAGTTTGAAATTCAAAGTTTGAATTTTTGGGGTTTCTCTGACAAACCCTAATCCAGATCCAGGTCCAGTTCTTGCAAATCAAGTGGATTGGGTTAATCCTAGAAGAAGATGGATTGGTCACCTGCATAAGTGAAGAAGTTCCTGTCTCAGAGGGAGATGAGGCTAAGGCCTTCCATAAGAAGATTACAAGCAATATTGACAGGTATGGCTTACAGGAATGTTTCGAATTATGTTCATGGTTAAGTTTATGATATGTTTGTCTTCATATAATTACAGTACAATCTTGATTAATTACTAGACTTGTTGTATCACCTTAATAGAAGATATTCATTGATTAAGGTTTTAACACTTATGATTGTACTAATGCATTGTGATGTTGTATGAGGTTTATGTTGTTCACTAACATAAAAGGTACACCAAGAAAGACAAATCATGTTCTACTTCAAGAACATATGATCATGGTGACATGAAGACAAAGATTCATCCATTGTCATGGATCACATAGAAGATCTGCTTACGAGGTATGTATAACTTGGTTCTACAATGGTTAGCTTACGAGACATGCAGGCTACTAGCACAAGTCACTGAAGAGAACCAGAAGACATTATGTGGGTATGTTAGACATAACTAGATAGCATGCTAATCCAGATACGTTTTTCCTATATCAAGCTAGAATCCCACCTTGTGTTAGGATCTTATACTGTTGTGTTGTTGATAATAATTATTCATGAAGTCATAGGTTTGAATAGTCATGGTTGTATGCATATTATGTTTCTTACCATAATTGATGATATGAATAACCAGAAAAATCATGAAGGTATAGGTTTGAGTAATCATTGGTTTATGCATATTATATCTCTTATCTTGATTGATGATTTAACTAATCAGAAGAGTCCTATGATAAAATAAGAATATGCATGAGTAAAAGAAGACTTCCCTGAAACCTTGGATACTAATGTTTATTATCTGTGTTTGAAATGATTATGACTATACATGCTTAAGATTATTGTGTTTTGATAGTATCAAGAATATACTAATGAATGTATAATTATGCATGAGACCTCAACGATAACACAATGATGATACTAATAAGCATGCATAGTGATTAAGGATGGATATAAGTTCAAGGACATGTAATCCAAAAAGAAAATATCAAGAGGGAGCACACTCCAGCAGTTTCTGCAAGGATACAGATATTTAGAGGGAGTTGACCACTTCTCACAATCCACATCAGAATGGAGTTGCAAAGATTCAGAGGGAGTCCACCCAGCAACCAAACAAAGATAAGTGTTTGAAATTGTCATTTCTTACATAATGTTATTCAATAATGTATATGCTTATTAGGTTGTGTATTATGCATATTAGAATAGTTGCATTGATGAATAGTATACTGCTAATATACATGGGTAAGTGGCCTATGGCACTGTACAACATTCCATTGCTACTTATCTAGAATGAAACCTCTTTTCTAACATGTTAGGAGTTGTGCACACTCTTAACAATGTTCTGGTAGAGATTGGAAGGCATCTAGAAAGTTACGGGATATGGATAAATGTTTTATTGAAGCATTGGATAAGATAATTGCATGACTGTATGACATATTTCTTAATGTGTAAGAATTTGTTCTGAAAACTATGAGCTGTTTTCTAATCATGCAATTTAACTTGTTGTGTAGGAAAGATCGTATACCATCACCTACAAAATAAGGACTACAACATTTGTTCAACAACAAAGTTATCTCTTGAAAATATTGAAGATATTGAAGTTCCCAGGATCTAGGAAGATTGCCATGATCGAGGAGTACCAGTCGATCATGAAGATGTTTGGGATGCAGTCCCAAGACTTGAAAGGGAGTCTGTAGTGACTTCCAAGAGGATCTACAAGATCAAGCATGCTGCAGGTGGTAGCATAGAGACTTTTGCTCCTGTAGCCAGATACACTTCCATTAGATCCATACTTGCTCTGGCTGCAGTGATGAAGTGGAAGATACACTAGATGGATTTCAAGATAGCTTTCTTGAATGGTGTAGTTGAAGAAGAAGTGTATGTGGAGCAGCCACTTGGTTCTGAGACACATGACAGGGAGTCATATATGTGCAGAACTTGGTATGGTAGACATCTTTCTATCCAGTTTGGTATTTACCAAGAGTAAAGCGGATTCCAACCTTTACTACAAGGTTGAGGAAGGCAATCCAGTGATACTACTTTTGTATGTGGATGACCTGTTTGTTACAGGTGAGGATAGATTGATTACCGACACGCAGCGGAAGCTTGTTTCCGAGTTAGAGATGAAGAACTTGGGTATGATGCACTACTTTCTTGGTATGGAGGTGTGGCAGAGTGCAGATGGAATCTTCCTTGGATAAGGGAAGTATGCAGTAGAGATCCTGAAGAGGTTCGGGATGATGGAATGCGAGGCTATGGCATCGAACCTGAAGCTTCTGTGTGATGCTTCATCTAAACCGGTTGATGTCACTATGTATTGTCAGATGATTGGGTCCTTGATGTACCTGACAAACATGAGATCAGATATTTGCTTTGTGGTGAACACATTGAGCCAATTCCTGACGGATCTGAGAGATGTTCACCTGGTTGCTGTAAAGCATATTCTGAGGTACCTGAAGGGTACAGTTGATTATGGGCTCAAGTATGATACGAATCAAAAGTTTAACCTGCAGGGTTATGTTGATTCAGATTGGGATGGCAGTGCTGCAGATAGGAAGAGCACATCTGGGTGCTGCTTCAGTATGGGATCAGGTGTGATCTCTTGGTTCAGTAGGAAGCAGTCCTGCGTAGCACTGAGTACAGCTGAGGTAGAGTATGTTGCATCCTGTTCAACTAGTTGTGAGGCAGTATGGCTTCGGAAGCTACTATCTGATTTATTTGATCTCCCATTGGATGCTACTGGTATCTTTTGTGATAACCAGAGTTGTGTGAAGCTGTCCGAGAACCCAGTGTTTCATGACAGGTTGAAACACATAGAGATCAAATATCACTATATCAGGGATATGGTGTAGAGAGGAGTTGTGAAGCTCCTGTACATTGCGACGGATGAGCAGATTGCAGATGTGCTGACGAAGCCACTAGCCAGGGTGAAGTTTGAGTACTTCAGAGAGAGGCTTGGTGTTCTTCGGATTGATGACACTTCGAGGAAGAAGTGATGGACACATTTGCAGAAGCCATTCCAAGCATGTTGGAAGGAGGATCCTTCACATGGCTTTGGATGTAAGCACTGGATGACGAGCATCAGGATGATGCTCCAGTTACTGCTTTGTATATGCATCAGGAGGATGCTGGATATGATTAGTTGGATCATTTATATGTATATGTATGTACGCATCATGTTGGATGCTGGATATGATCAATTGGATCATTTATATGTATATGTATGTACGCATCATGTTGGATGCTGGATATGATCAGTTGGATCATTTATATGTATATGTATGTACGCATCATGTTGGATGCTGGATATGATCGATTGGATCATTTGTATGTATTTTGTATATGCATCATGATTGGATGCTTGGACCATGTATCTGTATATGTATGAGGTGGATACATTGTATGATCAGGTAGATCATTTATGTTGATATGTATCATGTATGATCAGGTGGATCATGTATTTGTATTTGTATTAGGTGGATACATTGTATGATCAGGTGGATCATGTATGATGATATGTATCAGGTAGATACTTGGTATGCATCAGGTAGATGCATTGTATGATCAGGATGATCATGGATGACAAGCTTCAGGATGTTGCTCCAGATGATATGCAACAGGATGTTGCAGTGATGATGATCAGGATGATCATGTGTACATCGGGATGATGTATGGTGAGTATCAGGTTGATACTCTATGGCCGTGGATCAGGTTGTGCAGATGAGCATATAATTTAGCACTGGGAGATTTGCACATAGTCTTTCGAGGTTTTTCCTATGGCATGTAATTTGGCTCTGGGACATCTGGAAAATGCTCTTTCACGGTTTTGCTCTGGGAGGACATATAATTTGGCCCCGGGAGATCTGCAGATAGTCTTTCGAGGTTTTGCGTATGGCATATAATTTGGCCCTGGGATATCTGGCAGATGCTCTTTCGAGGTTTTTTCCTATGGCATATAATAGTGCCCTGGGAGATCCGATAGGTTGAGCTGTGTGCTCGTAATAAGTCACGGGATGCTCTTGCAAGGTTTTTCCATGACCACATGTAATATCTCCCTAGGAGATCCGATAGGTTGGGATGTGTTCTCGTAATAAGTCCTGGGATGCTCTTGCAAGGTTTTGTGGTGACCACATATAATAGCTCCTTGGGAGATCCGATAGGTTGAGCTGTGTGCTCGTAATCAGTCCTGGGATTCTCTTTCGAGGTTTTGTTGTAGGGTCACATGTAATAGCTCCCTGGGAGATTCGATAGGTTGGGCTGTGTGCCCGTAATAAGTCCTGGGATGCTCTTGCAAGGTTTTGTGACGTATGTAATAAGTCCTGAGGATTCCACAGTATGGCCAGTGATGACGAAGACCTGCAGGTGGTGGGCCTACATCCAGTATGAAAAAGGACTGGCTCTGTAGAACTTCCTATGACGAGTAGATTCAGAGATTGATTGAGATAGCAGCAGCAGTGACGATGATGATGACTCGATGATGATTATCCAGTGACGATGATCCAGAGAAGATGACTTGTGCTAGAAGACCTGTGTCGAGAAATACCTTCCTAGTTAAGAGGGAGTGTTGATGTATATGTAACTTCAGAATGTATTTCACATATATGTCTATTGTATTCCTATAGAGATGTTATTATTCCTTTATACGGAAGTGGTTGTATTCCTATAGAGATGTTATTATTCCTCTATACGGAAGTGTCGTCATTTATATTGTAAGTGTCGTAACTTATACTTGATGGGTTATTAGACCACCTTGTTGGGGTCGGCCCTGTATAAGTCATGTGGGTCGAAGGGTTATTAGACCACCCTAGTGGGGGTCGGCCATGTGGGTCAAAGGGTTATTAGACCACCCTATTGGGTGTCGGCCCAGTCAGCATTGTGTTATGTGGTTAAGTTAAGGCCGACCTAGTAAAGGTTATTAGGCAAGTCAAGTCTAGTATAAATAGAGATCGAGAGATCTCTATTTCATCATTCTATTCACTCACTCACACTTTGGAGAGTGGCGCACTTGTGGAGGAGGAGGCTCTGCTCTGCTAGGAGAAGTCTATCTCTTGTATTCTGGTTGTATCATTGCTCTATCTATCTCTGAAGAAGTTATTGGGGTTTTTCACCTTTATGGTTTTCCCCAAGTAAACTCTGTGTCTCTTGTGTGCTTGCATTATTGTGTCCATGATTAATATGTTGTACATGTTATTCTCTCAGTTAAGATCCTAGATCAGATTGAAGTAAATTCTGAAAATTTAACATATTATGGTGCTCTTTCATTGTCTCTGCCATAACCATCTACTCTGTTTGCTGCCACTGTCATCTGTTCTTTTCACATTGCTTGTCATCATTCCTGCTTGTGGCTCTGTCTTCATCCAATTGCCATCAATGACAACCTACACTGCCATATTTCCAACAATAGCTCCCTCTCGCAAAAGCCGTGTTTGATACAAATAACTAGCTTCACAGAGATAGATTAAAAAGGACAGAGACTGCAATTATAACCTTTTCAACATTATTTCAGGTTTATGGAAAAAAATGGATCTGTAAGAGGTTGCAAGACTGATTACCTCGCAATCAATGCTAATAGTTTCATGTGAACATGGCCCTTCTATAACTACTTGTAACAAAACAAGTATAGTTCAGTTGGTTCATTTACATGAAATAAAAGGTCGAAGTTTTTCCTAAAATCACTATAAAAATATCAGATTATGGGATTTAGTAAGTTTCCAAGGAAAAATTTATACACTTCTTTTGAACAAGTTCAAATTCACATTAACAAAAAAAAAGACATATTTGGGAAAATCATTATATTTGAAATGTCATACTTTAGAGTCTAGATAAACAAAATGCATATTTCCACTATTGTGCATTGAATAAACCTGAATCCTGACAAACCAATTACATTTTTTTAACATCCTCTGGTATATTTTCAAGTAACAACACAATGGAGATCCAAGAGAAAACCTACCCTTTGGGGAACAGAAAAAAACACCACAAGATGATATTCCATAGTAGGGTGTTATTAAACCTAGATTTGTACTAGGGTGGGTGAATTTAATTTCAAGAGATTGGGCGAAAATTTGCAAGATGTTAAGGTTTCAAGATTTGTACTCTAGACCAAGTTAAGGTTTTAAGATCCAAAACATCAACTTCTCCTAAGTAATGGTATCCAGAATATCCACCTTATACCACAAACATGTTTTCAATAGCAATTGTAGTGTGGCTATCTCTAGGAGCAATAAGATCCCATTCACATCAAGGGAAATCCATTTCATTAGCTTTAGGTCCAGAATATGAACATCAATCAAGTAATTTCCTCCCCCTCTCTCGTGGGGATGGTGGATTTCCTCGAATGCAAGCATGCATCCATTCCTTGGTCTACAAGTCTAAAATGTGCAGATCATTTATCTTATTAGACCCGTTTGTTCCCCCAAACACTATGATATTGTGGTATAAGAGAATGGCACTATGGATGTCTCTTGTACCTAGCTCTTGCCTAGTTGATACTAATAGGATACAGTACACCATCCAATGTGGGCATTTGAACCCCCTTGCATTTAAGGTCTCTAAAAGACCCTAGGTACACCTTGAGTTCATTGTTGGAGGATGGACTCAAAGGTATATGGTGGTCGCTAAGAAACAAGTCCTAGGATCGGATTGCTAACATTAATAGAAGGAAAATAGGCAGGGATGAAGTTGTAAATTACTTCCTCCAGCCTTGGATATGATTGACATAAATATCTTCACCTGTCTTTGGTATCTTATTGTATGACTTAGTTTTTTGTATCAATCATCGATAAGACACCTTTTAAATGTCCCAAGAAGAACATCTATCTCTGAACGAAGGAAAAGGAAAGAATAACCTACAGCTGATGAAAGTAAGCAGTCTAGAGAGTTATGAGAATAGGAGGATGATCTCTATAGGAACTCTACAAACCTAAGAGCAGAATTGAAGAATTGTCTGAAGCATTTTTTTTGGCACAATAATTTGTGAATGCATTTGAGAACTGTTCAAAGGCAGGTTTGAAGGATTTGAAGCTAATTGGGAATGTTTTAGTAATTCCATAAACAGTGAAGAATTAGCTGCATGTGGATATACAAAAGTATTGACAATAGGTTGCTTGAGTTCAAGCTTGCTCAAGGAAAATATACATCAGAATGAACTCGGAGCAACCAACAGGAGGATGGGCTAGGTGACACGATTCCAAATAAGACCCATGTGTCTGATTTCCATTTTTGCATATGTAATTATAAACAACAACTCAACTTACAGGCTTAGGCCAAACCTGTAGATATACGTTATTAAACTATCTAAAAACACTAAACAAGACAGTCATCAGATCCCATGGGAAAGAAACTAAAAACAATCATGATATCCACAAACATGTATAAATTCTGCTTAAAACATGATTCAATGAACTAAATCAACGAAACACAATGTAACTTACTGATTTTTTCTCACTTTTTTCTATTGTTACCTGTGTTTAAACCAAGCCATATTCATGGCAATACAGATGTAGTGATGAACCCTATCATGCCTTAGAAAAAATGTGAAATGAAACCAAATGAGGGTTCTTAAAACCCATAAAATCTAAGATCAATGAAAGTTACGGATCTCTGGGTGGCGGTGGTTATCAGTGCATTAGAATTCAATGGCCACTGATGTCTACTTGGACTCCTATCAGAAGAGTCCCCTGAGCTTATATTTATTGAATAAACCATCAGTGCAAAGCCAATGAAAACACGAAAAAATAATTATGTAAATAATGGAAAAAAAACCAAAATTTTATTTCTAATGTCGAACATTGGGTGTGCCTTAAGAGAAATCTTGAACAGACATATAATTATGTCCCTGCAATCGCTATATTTCCCATAGGGACATAAAAATATCAGAGATAAAGCCATGGAATACAATAGGGTATGGAACCATGGTGTGGATACATCCCTAAACACCAAAGAGAACTAGACTAACATGAAACGTAGTCAAAATACACAAACAAAATTTCTAGATGTGAAAACACCTCCAGAGATGGCTACATGATAGTCCACATGATAATGAATATGGATATGCCTTAAATACATTGTACAATCACCCAGAAGTCAAGAGGAAGATGCAACACATTGATCAAAAGGATAATCATACTAATTGTCTGCCAATCATATCGAAATTAAAAAGGGCAGTGATTGCAACTATAACCTTTTTAGCATTATTTCAGGTTTATGGAAAAAAATGGATCTGTAAGAGGTTGCAGGACTAATTACCTCGCAATAAATGCTAATAGTTTCATGTGAACATGGCCCTTCTATAACTACTTGTAACAAAACAAGTATAGTTCAGTTGGTTCATTTACATGAAATAAAAGGTTGAAGTTTTTCCTAAAATCACTATAAGATATCAGATTATGGGATTTAGTAAGTTTCCAAGGAAAAATTTATACACTTCTTTTGAACAAGTTCAAATTCACAGAAACAAAAAAAGACATATTTGGGAAAATCATTAGATTTGAAATATCATACTTTAGAGTCTAGATAAACAAAATGGATATTTCCACTATTGTGCATTGAATAAACCTGAAATCCTGACAAAATAATTACAGTTTTTTAACATCCTCTGGTATATTATCAAGTAACAACACAATGGAGATCCAAGTGAAAACCTACCCTTTGGGTAACAATTCAAGCACCAAGCATCTGCCCTAGAAGGAAGTTTGTTTCATGTCCCTATGCAACTTATTCCCCCCGTAGTAAATTATGATGTAGCTCGGTTCAACTGTAAGATTGGTGACTTACTCCATTTCTTTCCTGAAAGCCTAAATGACGATCCACTTCCATCCATGAAGAGTTCCCTACAAAATCATACCACTGCCCAACAACATTGTTATCAGTTTTTCTGCACGAGAGCAAAATGAAATGGAACCTTAACCCAAGCCATTGAGTACCATTTCTTCGTAGAGAATTCACATACAAACTTGTTCTTGAAAAGGAAACCTGGAAAAAGGGGTATCCCATGGGGTCCCGTTGTTTGAGTATTGGAGGAAGCAATTCCAACGGGTCTCTGAGGCTTGCAAAGAGGCCAAAGTCCCACAAGATCTAAGTTCTTCAAAACTCTGTAACGCTGATCCCTGATTCATTCTAAATTGTTTCATCCTCATAGGATCCCTGAGGAATTTACTGTGACTAGAAAAGGCCACTTCAGCATCTGGATGCTCTCCTCTGATGTGAAGTTCAGACTGGAATTCCAACTTATAAAAGAATTTCATCCCTATTTCCCACTTAAATTGATTTTGAATAAAAGATGAAAATGCTCGTAATTGAATATCTCCTACTACAGGATTGGGATTCCATTCCAATTCATGTTCTAGAAAGAATTTAAACTGATAAAGTTCACACAACAAATCCTTTTCCCTTGTAGATGAGTCATTATAGATATCCACAAAGTCATCAACATTTCCGATCATGAACTTTTTGTTATTATTCAATCTAATCATCTGAAGGCCTACCCATTGTTCATGCAGGTACATTGAATAAACTCTAGCAGGACTTCTACAAGAAATGGCTTGCTCAGCAAATTGAAACATTTGCCTCTTTTCTTCTTCTTTAATCATTAATTGTTGCTGTAAAGACTGTATCTTGGACTCCACTTTTGTTCTTGAACCAAGTAAGCAGAAAACCAAGTTTCCTGCATACGTTGTACTTCAAATTTATATCGTTGTTGATAAATAAGGCCCAAGTCATATAATTCATCATTTCTTCCAGTCCATTTAACAGTATTTACTTTAGCTGATGCCAAAGCCAGGGTATTAGTCCAGACATCATCAAGAATTTGATTAAAAAATTCATAGAGAACATTTGTGACTTTTTCTTTATCTTCCGAACTTTTAGAGCTACTAGGAAGAATTTTTTCTGGAGCTGCTGTAGCCAATAATTCCAAACTTGTATTATCCTCAGCCAGTGGTACTGATTCCTTTAGTACTGATTTATCTCTAAGAAATTTATTTTGTTTCCTCAACCTTTTGTTTTGCAAACTCCATCGGTGAGTCTGATTTCTCAAAATTTTCAGTCTTTTCTTAAGAACACCATTCTTTCTCTGTAATTGTCTACTCCTCTGTTTTAACTTTTCATTTTCATTTTTAACATATCTATCCAAAACTTGAAATTCACAAACTTGCTTCTGAAGTTTCTTAATCCTCTTTTGTAACTTACTTGAAATTAAACCAGGAGAATCAGGCCTTACCACTTGATTAGATTCGTCTTCTTCCCTTTGAGCTTGGTCTTGAAACTGAGTAGCTTCCAATTCTGGCAGGGGTGTTGACTCTAAATTCTATCTCTGTGTATAACGGGTTCTTGGACGTTTGGGCATTGTCGAAAAAATATCTTCAGATGTTCTAACTTTTTCAATAACCTCTTCAGAATGCCTTCTAGCCTTGCAGATCTTCTTCTCACCGTAACTGAAATTTTATTAACCTCTTCATCATCTCTATGCCTCTTTGGAGATGGTTGGGATTGAATTGGTTCAGAAAATGTTGGTGCTGGATCAAATTATGTCTGAACTGGTGGAGGGGGCGATACAGAATCTTGTGGATCATCATTAAACTGCTCCTGAAAACCTTTTTCCACTAAAATTGTTCCCACGTTAGGTTGCTCTTCTGTAATTCCTCCACGATCAACAACTTAATTAATCCATGATGATACAAGCTATTACCAAGTCCCTGATCAGGCCGCTTTTGGGTAGCTGAAGCCATTTTAGACAGGCTCTTCCACAAAAAGTATGGAATGTTCATCAATTCTTCTCCTTTAATGTGAAGGAGAAGCCGAATATGATAAAGAAAGACAAGGCTATATCGTCCTTCACAAGTCAAATATTTCTGCAAAAAGAAAATGACATTACCCCATTCAGCAGTGAAACAGTTGCATTCAGCTCCCTTCTTCCAACGAATACTAGAATTAGCCACCTTCACAATCTGTTTCCAAGAGTCAGGGTTTTTCAAACGACCAGCTTTAAACTATCTTTACATGGTTTGTGGTAAGCCTGCAACAAGAGCAATGGACGTTTCTGAAACTGGAAGCAGAAACCCCTGAATGTTAGAACAAGCTCCATCGAAATTGAGAGCAAATTCCTTGGTCACATCTTCATTGTGCCCTCTGAATTTACTAAAAAACGCATACAATCCAATTTGTTGAAAAATCCTCTTACTAGAGGGATCTTCATCCAACAGTTCAATGGAATATGGCTCCTCCCTACCTGCAGCACTAACCATGCCAACTGAAACTTTCTCTGCTGAAAGGAAGTTAGGTGATCAAACCGGTATCCTTTAACCCAAATTGGTATTTACATGCTTGACTTATGCATAACAAAGAAATCCAACTTTCAAATCGGGTATACATATAATTGTTCAGACATGCAGGGACAAAAGGATAGAGCTAATTACGACAATTGATGGGGTCAAATCAACATATACCCATTCGTCCAAAAAGCAATGAGTTAACGGTCACTCCATTTATGGAAATTATTTGAACAAAAATACTTGGTATGATATGTCACGATATATAATAAGCCATGATATGACCTTGAAAATATAATTGAAATGTATACAAATCATTCTTATATGCTAGAATTTATACACATTATTAGGAAAAATATATTGAATTTAACCCTACAGGAACAAAACTTGTCCGGAATTAAGAGAAGACTTTGAATAGCATACCACATAGGCAGGGGATAAAACCGAGATCCAATCCTTCCAATCATGCAAATACAGATCCTCCATGGATTTTAAAGATATAACTTTGTTGGAAGAAATCATTATATCTGCAACTTGAAAAGAATAATTCCAAATAGAACTGAAAGTTTGCTTGTATTGGGAGGGATGAATCCAAGAAAGTATCAAGGTTCTGTTCATTTTCAGGATTCCCTTCCCCATACACGAGACATTCCATTTTACCAACAATCTGTTCATCTTCAGTACTTTACTGAAATATTTAAAAAACACAGAAACTAGAGATTCTACAGGCTTGATTCAAGCCTGTAATTGTCTGCTAAAACATGCTGAAATGCAAATTCTTCAACCAAACCATTCATGGTGCAATCCAAACCATGTGAATTAAGGTGTTGGAGTAGAACATGGATGAGTAGACATCCCTCCATTAATGCCAATGGCTTTCAAAGCTTGGAAGTACAATCTAACAGGATATATGAATCAATTTTGTTGATGTCGAATACCCAAAAGATCAGATTGCTTATGGATCCATTTTGGAATGGTACGTATAAATTGGTAGTGGTTTCTTATGGAAAACCACTAGAGATTGTTTATAGACCTTATGAGTGGGTATTGTGACTAGTATGACCTTGGAAACATATTAATTACAAAGAATCCATAACAATACTAGCTGTCTTAAACCATTATATTCTTTTGTCGAAAAATATAGCAATGCTCACACAGTGTCGCCAAAAACCAATTATAATGATAATTGGTGACAAACATTTAATACACTCACCAAAAGTAAAATAAACATGTATTAGTGAGGGCTACTAAAATATTGTCACCAGAAGTGTCACCAAAGAGAGAATCAATAATGGGCCTTTAACAACCCTCACTAGAAATGTCACTGGAAAGGGATTTGGTGACTAACCTTAAAGGAGAATCTCAAAAGGCACCTATAACGACGATGTTTTAAGGACCGTCATCATCTGTGACATTCGTGACAACCCTTAAAGGTTCGTCACATGTAGGACCCTCACCAATGACCTTTTTTCTTATAGTGTGAAGGAAGATGAGATTCTGTTAGCCCATTATAATCAAAGAAAATGACCTCAGTACTTGGAGGGGGTCCTGCGGAAATGGACAGGGTTTCCCCTTGCCTAGAACAATCTGAACTGACTAGGAAAACATCAACGGTCTCCAATTCACTCTCAATTGGAAGACTATAATGAGACGAAGATTGTGTCATGGTGACTACTTTAGTCTGGGATTTCTCTAATGAAAGAGTGGGATCGAGTGGAGACGATATCGACTAGACCAATTCAACTTCACTCTTTGAAGAAAGAGTGGGATCGACCGAGGATGGGGTGGGATCGACCACTTCATCAACCAATGGGGGGTCAAGGGACAACTTATGACATCCAGTCAGAAAGTGTTTTCGAGATACAGTAATGTCTTCCAACAATTGTGAAGCTTCATCCATGCGTGGACAAAGGTAAGTAAGGTGCATGCCCTTGCATAACAAACAACGATTCTTGACTTTACCTTTCTGACTCTTAACCATAAAGTCACTGGTTGATGGGGTATCATCAGTATGATGTCCATAGGCTGATGATATAGGTGGATTGGAGGCTTTAGACCACTCTTCTAACACTTTGGAAAGACCGGGACAATCCTTGAGAAGGTGATCACCCTTGCAAAGCTTGCAAGGGAACTTGGGTCTACGAGGTGTTTTCATAGAATGAGTGCCATTAGAGGCAATTGGTTGATGCTTGGTATCTTTCTTATCCTTCTTCTTCTTTATCTTCCTTTTCTTCTTCTTCTTATCCTCCTAATTACTAACACTACTGCTTTGATCAGGCGAGGAAGAAGAAACAGAAGAAGAAGCATCCGGTGAAGAAGGGGAAGTATTAGTTTGGGATGGACACTCTCGTGGTGGAGATTTAAAATTTGAAACATTGGGAACAACCAGAATCACCGGATTAAATAACCATACCGGTAATCCTATGGTCAATCCAAGAAGATTTAAAGTGGCAATAAAGGGAGGACCAATATCTCCAACTGGAGGAAAGACAAAAGGTACCCCTTGAAAAGGGGCCTCTTGATTGGTATTCCCAGAAGAGGTTGCCATATCTAAATTCTCTAAGTCCTTTTAATTATCATGCACAATAAATGCTACTCAAACTAAAAGCAACAAGAAAACTTGTGAATAGGAGGGATGTAGAAGCCGGATCCTCACGGGTGTGTCAATTTGTCATAACTCGCGATATACTGTAGGGTCCAACATTTATACTCAACCCAATTTTTCAGAGCACTAACCAAGGAGGATTGGGACTGTACCCTTGGCCGTATAACCCGACTACCTAATAGTACGTGCGTAGTAATCTCCCTGAGTGTTGTTCTCGATGTATTGTGACAACAAGACGGTCAAAAGGTTTGCTCGGATGGTTCCAAGAATCCTAATGGGGTCTCCCGAGCTACTCAAGGTATGTGGGAGCGCCAATCTATAGTGGTGCTGTCTAATTCACAATCGTATGACAAGAGCCTTCTGATATACTACCGAGTACGTGAAGTACCTTTCGATATACCCAAGGGTTACTACGTGAAAGGCCATTCGATATATCAGTTGGTGCGTGGAAGAACTGCAAGCCCCCGGGATGCAGTGCAGGAAAATAATGACAGCTGCCACGTTGAAAGACGCCATAACACGTCTCTAAACTAACACACAAGTTGCTAAAAGTTTTTAACTTAAACTAGCGCTTCATTTTATCTTGTACGGTTAAGTGAATCCATGAAGTGAAGACTTGGAATTTAAACAAGATGCAAATCTGATTTATATGAAAATGCAAGTCTTCGTTTCAATGAAACCCTACTTAAGAAGGAGAGAGATATATTTTTTCTTCCCAAATGCACAACGCTAAGCAAATGCAATTTTAACTCTTTCAAAATGATAGAAAAAGATACACCCAAAACTAACCTGAAGCGATAAAAGAGTTCTTTTACGAACACCAAATGCAATAATTCTAATCCGTTTCCTATCTTTTTACACTCAAAAAAGACACATCTAAGCTATGGAAAGAATGATTCTACAAACGTTTCCAATCAAATGCAAGAGAAAGAAAAGAACTTAATAATCTCATCTAACTCAAATGCACGCAAATCTGAAACAAGCCTTTCTTCTTCTTATGAGTGTAAGACCAAGAATGTCAAATGATCAAATTAAAGCAAGAACATTTATGTTTTCCAAATTTGTGAATATAGAAAAAGAGGGACAAAATCAAGCTTCTCTTTGAACTAAAGTGGACACAGAATCAATCTTTTCCAAAAATCATTAGATAGCTCAGCATGTAAGGGAAACAAGATGCACAACCCAAGGAAAAGAGGCTAAAAAATACATGGATATCCCACACTTTTCGAGTCTTTTAAAACAAGCCAATCACACTAAACCAAAAATTATCTTAAAACCTTAATATGGGTCAAAAAAACTATAGGATACACGTTTCATGGCCCCCCATGAGGTGGAATTTTTCTTCAAAAATATAATCCATTTCATTTAAAAATGCAAGCAAAACACTAGTTTTGACTCAAAGGGCCAAACATGGATCCAAATCTCAAAAAGACCCAAAAATGGAGGAAAATGACAGTATGTTGTATCTAGGGGTTCTGTGACTGTATCATGCAATACACAGAGCTCAATGGATAAGACTAAATGACCAAAAATGGAGAAAATATGCTAATCACCAAGCAACAGGTGCTGGCGCAGGTTGTTCTTGTGCACCAGAGCGCCATGCGCAGGTTATGTGCAGGCTAAAGGCGCCAATGGCGCAGTCTGTACTCAGGAAAAGGGCGTAATTGGCGCAGAATGCTCATGGATAGTGAGCGCCAGATTCCTAGTTGCGCAGGGAATATACACAAGGTGCGCCGTGCGAATAACAAGAATCAAGCAAGCAAAGATCTCCAAAAATATAAAGTAAAAGGTCCAATATTGATCCCAGACAGAGTCAGGGCAAGTCAACAGACTCTGAAATGGAAAAAAATCGAAGGTGGAAGGGGCTTAGGAGGCTAGAAAATGAAACAAAATAAATCAATGAAAACAAATCAAATTGAAATCAAACTATGTTCTTTCCCCAGTATGGTCGCCAGATTTGTTTTTGGACCATCTACCTAAGCAGACTTAATGGCCAGATCTCCCTAGTCCAACTGGATCTAGAAAAAATAGGTGCAAAATATAATCAACTTACCTAGATCAATAGAAGTGTAAAGTAGCAAGTAAGTATCTTACATGAGATTCACAATTCCCTTTGCTCCTTGCTTGAGCCAACGCTCCAGAACCTTCAGATCTACAATTGCAAAGCTCTCTTGAACGAGTAGATACAAACAAATAGTAAAAGCATATATCACATATGATTGATCTAAGCTAATAGTTAAGGAGGTAAGCTCTAAACATTAACAACACAATAATGTATATGGGAAGAGATTGTATTAACTGTAATAAAGGAGAGTACAATAGGAGAGAACGTTACAACCTATGCCTTAACGTCGCAACCTTCCTTCCAACAAGCCAAACCAAAGCCTCCAAGGATGAAGTAAGACTCCCAAAGATGAATGAGGATCACCCAAGATAATTCCACCAGCATGAGAGTACTATAGACCTTCCCCGCTTTCCAATGGTGAGGAGCTTCATATTTATAAGACCAAATGGATAGAGTAGGTTGAAGATTAATGGGAGAAGTCTAAGGGATCCTCCCTTGAGGTTAGGGAACCGAAGGAAAACTCACCTATCAATTAAGGATAGAATTCCACCTCACCATGCTTCGATAAGTCACTCGAAGCTCTTGTTTATCCAATTTAACCAACCCTGGTGCAACTTGCATGAAGGAAAATGGCACCAGGAAGGGGGCAGTGCAGGCTGCATGAGGGAAACCTGAGCCACGGGTGCATCCTGCCAGGTGACATTATGCGCCATGCATGCTCTGGCGCTTGGTGCTGGAAGACAACCTGCACTAGTGCAACTAGAAAATGTGGTCATAAGGGTCAACAACTTGCTCTAGGTGTTTTTGGTCAGGGAAACTTCAGGGATTCATGCATGAAGTTGACACAGGACTCATGATGACGAGATTTAGGTGAAAAATTCAGTTAGCACCTTGATAAGAAATGCCTTTGACAAGGTTAGCCCCTTTAAGGTGTAGATGAACTTGGATATACCAAACCTGGAAGGAAATATTGATGCAAAATCTGTAGACAATTGGATACAACAATTGGATTCCTATTTCTCTGTGAATTAACTTTCTAAGGCTGAGAAAGTCACCCTTACATATTTGAAGATGTTGACTTCTATAAATTGTTGGTGGGAAAATATCTCGACGAAATTCAATGAAGACGGTAACCCCATTGACACAAGGGCCAAATTTGTTGAACATGTCGAGAAGGAATTTTATCCACCCAAGTACATAGAACAATAGTACAAGAAGTGGCAGCAATTGAGACAATGGAAGGATCAAATTGTATAGAGTTATACTGATGAATTCCAGTGACTAATGGCTCGACTTGGTGTTAGGGAGGAATAAAAATTACTTGTTCTAAAATATATCAACGGTTTAGCTCCTTATATCCAACAAGAGATGGAATTTCTCACAATTGGCACTCTTGTAGACACATTCCATTACGCCATCAAGCTTGAGATGAAATTGAAGGTGAAAGGACGTTTCTCGACCAAAATGACTGGTCGAACTTTTGACAAGAAATCTTAGTCGACTGTTGACTTCATCAAGTCAAAAGGGTCTTCTCCAACTACTACCCAGAAGCCGAAATAGGGTAAGAAGCCTTTCAAGAAAGACAAGGGAAAATCGAGTAAACAACCTCTTGCAGGAAAAATGTGCGACTATCACAATTAAGCTTGGCATGACACATTAGAATATAGAGCTTGAAAGATATTCTTGGAACAGAGTTCTACTTCTAACTTAGCCAACAAGATAGTTGTGGAGTCCGACCTCAACTTTTCGACTTTAATAGCATTGAATTCGATAGCTCTCGCAAACTCGACTATCGTCGATGAAGAGGAAAGAGAAAGACTATTCCATACACATATATGGGTTCGGAATCGCCCATTGTATCTGATTGTGGACAATGGTAGTCAAAAGAATTTTGTCTCTGAAACCTTTCAACATCGGTTGGATGAAAGACGAAAAAGAACTCAGGATCACATGACAGTGCAAGTTACCTTACTTCATTAGGCCTTTTTAGGATGAGGTGCTCTGTGACGTTGCTTCGCTTTCGGTAGCCGACGTACTGTTTGGAAATCCTTACTTGTGGGATAGACATGGAAGGTATCAATCGAGACCACATAAAGTGATCGTCAAAATCCAGAATAGATGGTATGGCATTCCTGAACGTCGACCCACACCAACAATCGAGATGGTTCCAACAAAACAAGCCAAGAAGCTGATTAACCATGCTCATAAATTCATGTTGTAAATGATCAAACCTCAACACTCCCAGAATATCATAGCAACCAGTCGTCTCTCCACTAACTACAACTCTCGACAACAACAAGAAGTCGATAAAATACTTGAAGAATACAAAGATGTGTTCAAAGATCCAACTGGAGTACCAATACATTGCCAGGTAAAACACTCCATTGATCTTGTTCCCGGTTCTTCATTACCCAATGCATTTGTTTACAGAAGGTCTATTTTAGAAAATGAAGAAATCTATAGAAAAATTCAAGACTTGATTGACAAAGGGCATATTCGACCTAGCTCCTCTCCTTGTGGAATTCCAATTGTCCTAGTTCCTAATAAAGACGGGACATGTCGCATGTGCATTGACTACAAGGCTCTCAATAAAATTTCAGTAAAGAATCGATATCATCTTCCTAGAATAGATGATTTACTTGATTATTTGAAAGATGATAAATTCTTTACCAAACTTGACCTCAAGTCAGGATACCATCATATTCCCATAGAGTCCTTAGATGTATGGAAAATTGCTTTCAAAACCAAGGAAGGTTTATTTGAATGATTAGTCATGCCTTTTGGTCTAACTAATGCACCTCTGACTTTCATGAGATATATGGATGACGTTCTTAGAAATTTTTAAGGGAAATGTGTCATTGTCTATCTGGATGACATCTTGATTTTCAACAGATCATGGGATGAACATTTGCAGCAGCTTCAACAAGTTCTTAATGTTCTTAGAAGACACAAACTTTGTTTGAACTTGGAGAAGTGCTCTTTTTCATTGACAAGGATCAAATACTTGGGCTATGTGATTGACTTAGTGGGCATTCACAACCCAAAAAAGATACAAGATATCAAGGATTGGTCCGCTCCAAAAAGCATTGAAGAACTAAGGAGTTCCTTGGTTTGGTGAATTTTTACCGCAAATTTGTGTTGGGATTCAACCATATAGCTTGGCTTCTTAATCAATTGATGAAAGGAGGTGGAAAGATAGTTTTCAAATGGACTACAACACAACAACAAGCTTTTGAACAACTTAAGAACAAGCTTTGCGCTGCTCTAGTGCTCGTACTACCTGATTTGCATCAGCCAATTGAAATTGAGACCGAGGTATCTGACTATGCCATGGGTGCCATGATTACGTAGGCAGGTCACCCATTAACATTCCACTTGGAAATTTTTAGTGATATTGTTTGTAAGATTCTACCTATGAGAAGGAACTGTATGCCATTGTTCAATCTCTTAAGCAATGGATACATTATTTTCTAGGCAAAGAAACGTTTGTCCATACAAACTATATGCCTTTATGGTTCGCTCTGTCACAGTCTAAGTTGTAGATGATGAGACAAATCAAGTGGATTGGTTACGTACAGTAGTTTCAAATTGGTAACTAAGCATCAGAAAGGAAAATCCATGCAACATCCAATTGCCTTAGTTGATCACCAATTACTTCACTTCTAACAATGTTAAGCATTCATGGTTATGACACCATTAATTGATCGCGACTATACGAAGAATACACTGATTTTTTGATGGTGTATCAATAGATCCAGATAGAACAGTCGATTGTTCTCGACTACCATGTGAAGGAAAACTTGCTTTACAAGCTAGGACAACTTTGTGTACCTTCTGGTGAGCACCGACAGAATCTCATCTAGGATGCACACTACAACAAAACAACATGACACATTGGAGTGGCAACGACACTTGTTGTAGAAGTATTCCTATTGTCCTTCACTCAAAACAAATGTCGATAGGTACATCAAGTCATGTGTGGTTTGTCCCCTTACCAAGCCACCAAACCGACAACAGGGTTTGTATAAGCCCTTGCCCGTTCATAGTCAACCATAGGAATATATTTCCTTGGATTATTTGACTAGATATCCTATTACCCAACACCAGCATGATGCAATCCTAGTAGTGGTTGATAGATTTTCCAAAATGGCTATCCTCATTCCTTGCAAGAAGACCACAACAGCCCAGCAGATTGCTCAACTCTTCTTTGAGAATGTTTGGAAGCACTATGGCTTGCCGACTTCAATCATCTCCGACCGTGACTCTATATTTGTTAGCACATTATGGAAGACGCTCTGGCGCAACTCGACACACAACTAACTATGTTGATAACGTTCCATCCTTAGACTGATGGACAAACGAAAGTTGTGAATTGCATGGTGGTACATCTTCTCCGCATGTACAACCACAAGCATTGTAGAACATAGGACAAAAGTCTCCCATACATACAAGATAGTTATAATCAAGCACAACACAGTTCAACAGGAAAGAGTCTGTTTGAAATACATTATGGATTTCAACCCTCAACGCCTATTGACTTTGTCAGTCGACTGAATGGCTTGGTCGACACCGACCATGGGAAGCAATAAATCGACAAGGCACTCATGTTCAAGGATAAGGCGCATGACATTAAAAAAAAAGCGCAAGAGATGTTGCATCGAGCTAGTGAAAAAGCCAAGGCCCGACATAATAAGCATCGTATTCCTCATTCATTTAAAATTGGGGATCAGGTCTGGTTGCATCTCAAGAAAGAAAGATTAAGTGACTTGCATAGGAAGTTGAAACCTTTACGATATGGTCCTTATACGATTCTTGAGAAAATTGGGGAAAATGATTTTAAGGTCAACATTCCACCATATTTGGGTCTGCATCCAGTATTCAATGTGGACTTGCTTTGACTGTATTTTTCGCCATTATTGGAACATATCGATTTACAACCGACGGATCCAGAAGATATACACCCAGATGCTCAAGATCCTCTTACCATCGACACCATCGTTGGACAACAAGCACGCCACACAAGGACATGAACAATTCCTTTGTTTCAAGTATCCAAGGCAGGACAACTCCCATCTCAAGGAAACTGGTATCCTCTCCTTGAATTGGAGCTCAAGTTTCCTCATCTACGTGTGTTATAAAAACAGGATCGCAGAGCAACAACAATAAACAAGATGGAAATATAAATCACATAAAACACATTACAAGAGAGACACCGATATAATGTGGTTCACCCAAGATGGGTTGCGTCTACACAAAAATTGCAAGTCTTTATTATTATACCATCCAACAAATGAAGGGATACAACCTGCAGCACATCCGCTACAACTTCCTCTTCACTCTTTCACAGTCTCTCTCACACAATTAGATATCTTTACAATGCTACAATACACATCCGTATTACAATGCCTTCTTTTTGAAGAGTGAATACCATGGGAAAATACTATGGAACACCCAATACCATGGTTCCATAAATCACCGATTATTGACCAAGTCATGTCACGTCCCCTCCCATCCTCTCGACCCACAGAGGGAACATGAACGCAATATGGGGTGTCTAATTCTCCCCCAAAGCCATACGAAGGAATTTACAATTTAATAAAATGCATAATTAAAATATACACAACTGAATTAAAACATAATAACACACAGAGAGAATGGAATGCATCAACATATTTCTTCCATGAAGAATGATGAAACATCATACAGAGAATTGATCCCCTTCTCTTGCTATGCACAGGCTTTATGCTGATAAAATTAAGATAATCACTTCATTCAATTAACAAAACAGTCAATAATTAAAACATTGCAGATCACATAATTGACATAATTTAAACCACAGAGAATACTTATCTTTAAGATGAAGCTGTCCAAGCAACTGGCTGTGTGAGAACAACGTTCCACCCAACCATAGGTCTATGTTCAACCTATATTCTTTCAGCTGAGAGACCACCCCCGATCTAGGCTGTGTATCCACTAAGGAGGAACTAAACATGCTCATTCACAACCATGGTTTCACACAAACAATCATGCTAAGCCAACACACAGTTGGGTTTATCAAGCATGCAAGAGACAAATGAGGAGTATTCTAAGCGAGTCAGCTCAACCACAAATCTACATGCATCTCAAGCTAAACTCAACAACCTTGGCACCCACAATACCTACCACACCCAACACAAGGAAGGTCCCCTTCTTTGCTGCACAATCCCTCAGGTGCCCCTTCCCTCCAGTGCTCTTCAGGGTGGGCATATAAAGGTCCAAGCTACTAAATCCTTGAGATTCTAGCCTTCCCTGGGTTTTTCAAGCAATTCTAACCTCTGTTCTATCTTGTTCTCTGTCATTCATGCTTGGATTTTCTCAATTCTATGGCCAAATGACTTTGTCCCGTAATTGGATTTGTGGGCTATGAAATCTGGGTTTTCCTATGGATTTATGGGCATCTAACACTCTCAAATTTTCCCCAAGGTTCAGGTCTATGGATCCCCCATTGGATTTCACTTTCCACACAATTTTCTGGGCATTTTTGGCACTTCAAAACGTGGTTTAATTCGGAGTTGCGATTTCTGGTTTTTCTCACTGCTGGGCATGTGTAATGGATGAAAACTGATGCTTAGATGTTCCACAATGGAATGGGAATGAGGAAAAAAGAATTCCCATGATTTAGAGTGACTTGTGGGTTAAGGAAACAGAGCCCATACCCTACCATACGAATTTCTGGGCTTCCCATGCTCCATTGAAGCCATGGAATGATTTCTTCAACCACTTCCTTACAACATAATTAAATGTCAGCAAGGAAAGTCAAATGGGTTCTCAAGATGACATTTGGAAGCATATGGTTCAACCCCACAACCCCCTCACCACTCCCTAGTGGATACACATGGCCCCCTCTTAATAGTTGCTTTCATAGCCAGTTTTTGGTATTTTATTGCAATATTAATATTTACATCATTTTACAATGTTCCATGGCTTAATAGCACATGGATAACGTAATATCAAATACTTGCTTTTTTAAATAAAATCTGAGCATCCACTAGTAGGGCCTTGGCCTTGATCTCCACGCTAGGGAAACATACATCGCATGTATACAATATTTACATTAAAATCAAATATATCCTAAGGGTCAAAATGGGGGTATTACATTCCCCTTCCCCTTAGAACAACACCGTCCTCGGTGTTCTCAAAACTGAACAAAAATGGGAATGCCTCTCTCATGGCATCCTCCAGCTCCTATGTAGCATCATCGGGACTAAGGTGCTCCCATTGCACCTTTACCTGTCCGATGGCTCGGTTCTGGAGCAATGTGACCTTCTTGTCGATGATGCGCATAGGATCCACTTGGAACTCTCCCTCGGGTTCCACCTATATCTCATTCCAATCAACCATATGATTAGGATCATGTACATACTTCTTAAGCAAAGAAACATGGAAAATATTATGAGTGCTTATGTTAGCAGGCAATGCAATTCGATATGCAACTGGTCCTATCCTATCAAGGACTTCAAATGGCCCACAATATCTTGGTGCTAGCTTGGCACAACTCCCCAACTTTAGGGAAATTTTCCTTGGTTTCAACCTCAAATAAACATGATCCTCAATCTTAAATTCCTTATGCACTCTTTTCAAATCTGCATTACTCTTTTGCCTGTCCTGAGTTGCCTTTAAATTCTACATGATCTTAACAACTTCTTGTTCCATTTCCTTGATCATCTCTGGCCCAAGTACTACCCTGTTCACCAGACTATCCCAAGTCATTAGAGTCCTGCATCCTTTTCCATATGTTGACATAAACCCAGTCGACAGGGGTTCCTCACGCTGTCGACACCCAAACCACGACGATCTCCCTGAGCACCGGCCCAGACAGGTTTTACCTTGTCCAGCAACACCTATGGAGTAGATGAGGTCTCACCCGAGATGTTCAAGGGAGAGTTGATGGAACCATGTTTCCACCAAATGAAGGAAGATGTTGTGCATTAACTGATTAACTTATTGCAACATTTAGAAGTAGATCTAATCATTCAACTCAGGAATTAAGCATAATCGCAATATCATTCAACATATCTTATCATTGACAGAAAATGTGCAACAAATATAATAGTAAAGCATTAATCGCAGCAAGGAAACATCGCATCATTCACAGATTCATATCGCATACTGCATTTACCACAGAGAAACGAAAAAAAAGACACAAGGATTCTGTGCAAAAACTCTGTCACATCATGTTCATCTCCGCAAAAACCTAGATATAACAAGATATTCAATCATCAACTCTCTGTCTTTAGCTATCTCAAGATGTCTCAACACTTACAAATCCACATCTACTTATAGGCTTGCGCCTTTACATTTACGGTCCACTTAGGCAACCGCCTAACTACTTCTTAACAAACTCTACAAAAATATGACCCAAAACCCACATAATATGGTCCAAATGACCCAAAATACCCATGACGCGGTCCAAATGACCCAAAACTATACATGACTCGGTCCAAATGACCCAAAACTACATAAACTATCGTCGCCTTGCGCGCCACTTTCCTCCTTTCATGGTACCTTCGACCTTGCGCAGCATCCGCGATGCTAACTCATCAAACCGCCTGCCAACAAACCCCCAACACAATCTTGTGTCTCACCCTCGAGCCACGTCAACTGGACATGGTGTACTCAGTGGTCTTCAGCCTAAAGTCCTCGTACTACTGATCGACCTCCTGCACTTGCTCCTTCACCGCCACGGCCACTGCCTGGCTCTCTGTCACATCCTGCGCAGATGGATGCTCAGTCATCTTTTCTACAACTTGCCGACGACCCTCTTGCACATCCTGTAGTGCGGAACTTGCCTTGAGCAAAAAATTGCCTCCAATATCTTGGAACTCCTCTAGCTGCGCGCTGCCCTTCTTCTGACGTTCTTCGGCCTTTGTGATGCACTGCTGCAATTCTTTCAGTTTTGCTGATTTGGTGACCTGAGCAATTGGTGGCAGCGTTCTCAGCAACACCTTCAATGTTGCCAGTCACCCTTCTGCTTCTTGCCGCAGCTTGGTCAACTGTTCTAACTGCTCGTCCTAGACAATGCTGCCCCAAAACTGCGTAGTCTCGGTAGTGATCTTTGTCGCTACTTGTTCCAGCGCGCCCATCTATGTTTCCAACTCCTTGAGGGCGCGTTTTCGTTCATCTACCTGCTCTTCGGGTGTGCTAGGGTTATTTAGAGTTGTTAACTCCGCATTGGCACACTGTAATTGGGCGATGATAGCCCCAAGTCATTGCGATTGCTCTACCGGATCCAACTACACGGTGGGCTCCGATATGTGCTGACATGCTTTAGAGACTGCCACCTCCAATCACAATCTACTGTCCCAAATGGTGGCTTTCTCCACTATTAGGCGATCCTGCTCTTTCTTCAATTCCTCTATCGCCCGAGCTTTCTCAGCAATCATCTGCTCTAGCTTATCCTCCAACTCGTTGACAACCTCCCGCGCCGCTACTGCCTTTCCTTTTAACTCTGCAACCTCTTGCTGGGCCGCTGCCTCGTTTTCCTGCGACCGCAGGCACTGACCGCTGATGTCCTATATTCTGTCCGCCATTTCCCGGCTGGAAACCGCCTACATATTCATCAACTCCTTCGTAGGAAGCATATTGATGTTAATGGTGAAATTTTCTAACTGCTGCAGAAAGGCCCGGAGAGCCTCGTTGTCAGTCACAATATTAGTCAAGGGAATATTCACGTTTCGAACCTGTGGCTTAGTGCTGATTGCGCCAACTGCTTGCCTAGTTGCTACCTTTGGTACTCGTTGCAAAACAATATCCCATAAAGAATCAAGGCGAACGTTTACCTCTTTGAAACTTGCTTCCACCTGTGCCGTCATCGCTCGAGTTGCCACATTTGTCGCATTGGTGGCAGCCACTATAAGTCATCCCAATTGCGCTTCTGTCCCTGGAGAGGCCCCACTGATTGTAGCATGCTCATGATGCACCTTCGTTCTGCCCTCCTCAAGCTCGCGGTCGATATCATCATCCATGGGTGTCCTTGTTGATTCTTGATCTGAGTCATGGCGACTCTGCTGGTCCTACGCAGATAGTGGATCATCTCGGCCCGTTGCTGGTGGTCCCGCCTCAATCGCCGCTAGACTAACTGGTTCCTGCCATTCGACCGGCCAATCATTGACGATGCCATCCAACTCCTCCTCGGACAATTTGTAGTGTGTCAGAAACCATTGCTTCGTAGGGTCGCGCCTTTCTTGCAAATGAATAGCATGAGGCTGAATCACAAAGAACGCAATCTGCTTGTATTTTGTCGTGGATTCTTTAGATAAGCGAGGCACCTTCATCACTGCTGCTTGTAGCATCTCCCAATAGATCCAAAACTGCATTGCACATTCCTTAAGGCGCTCGGGCTCTTGCACCCACCATAAGTTCTGATAGCGCTCACCCTTACGGTCTTTCGCGGCATCAACTTCCATGCCCTAGTAAGTGTCAGGCTCCTTCCAGGCGACAAGTGCGATCAAAATTAGGATCCAGCTGTACGTGAACGATCCCTTCTCATCTTGGACGGGTGCTGCGTCCTCCACCAACTAGTTAAAAAAAAATAGTGACCAGTTCATCTGTACGCCTTCCGTGCACTGCTCGACACACGCCACGACCCCCGAATTACACTGGTTGGGTCGATTCTTCCGGACCACTTTGCAACATAGTATCTTCTCTCTGGTGAGGACCGCCCTATCATTAATGCTTCCTGCGCGGTAGGAATGACCGTCACGTTCCAATTCATAACACAGCACCAACTGTGTAGCCCTCTTCTTATCAGTCTCCTTCCCTTTAAAGTATTGCGAAGGGTCCACTCCATCCTTCGGCAACCCAATGATCTCAGCAACTAAATCAACAGTGACTGTAATTGCGTTGTCCAACCACAATGTTCCACCATGGAAGCAGGCCAGCAATTGCTTCACACACGCATTGACCTCCGACAATCGCCCAAAGTGTGGCATGTTGATGAGACCGAGCAATCTTGCATTGGCTAACCCACGCGCCCAATCTTGCGGAATCAACTTACCGCTAATTTGTGTCCTCGACACATAGGGATATGACGTAATTTCCTTATATGCCACCATGTTGTGGTCATCGTATTTCAGGCGCATCAAGGCTGACATAATATTTGCAGAGCACTCCATTCTTGCTAGTAGCGCTGGCATCCGCACTGGGTATTTCTGATTCTTTGTGGGATTTCAGGGCGGTATACCCGGTCGACAGGGGGGTACATACCCAGGGATATCCGCAGCAGATATCCCTGTCCAAGCAGCCGAATCTTCAACTTCATGGCTCAATTGTCCCACTTCTGCTGGGGACCTCCTCCACGACAGCTGTGGATGACCATAGCTGCCTTTTGCTCTGTGGGGACTCGGACTGCTGGACCCCCCTCCGCTTCTTTGGGATTCCTGTGAATGCCGATCCACCCGGCATGCTGACGACCTCTTCTGCAATGCTTACTGGCCTAGCTGGTGACTCTACACCACTGGAAACTTCGACCATGGGTGTACTCGGCATACCGCACCAGGGTCCTGCTTGGCTCAACAGATCCTCACCCTCTGGTGCTGAGCAATGTGCACCACTTGCGACTAGCAAACACACAACAACTAACTCGACAATTGAACTTAACAATGCAACACTGAGCTATCCTTCTCAATCTGCGCAATGGTTCCTTCCGACCAGAGCCAACCCCTTCTTATAGTGCCGAATTATGTCCTTAACCATCATTACCAAATCAAACCATTCATCATGACCAAATCATGCCTTAATTACCTAAATCCGCCATCAATTCTGTCAATCCAACAGCCAGACCCACCATTAAAGCTGATCAGTTCATCACGCGCCTCTAATTAACTGTTTTTAATTCCCTGCATTTATTGCCGATTTGACCCGGTCGCAACCTTGCCGCTGTCGTGAACCTACCACTGTCGCGACCTTGCCGCTGTCGCGACCCAGTGCCTAAACTGTGATACAAGTGCTCCAACTTGCGCATTCTGTTCCTGCTGGTGCGCCATCCTGCCACATAGCATACTGCACTTTTTTTTCCCCGATGTGACTCAGGCATTGCGCTGCGCCAAGCCCATCCTGTAGGGCTTCAATCTTCTACCATTTACCAACTTTGGGAGCATTGTGCCATCTAACTGCTGCAGCTGTATTGCGCCTCCTGAAGTGATGCTACTGATGCAATATGGACCAAGCCAATGCATCTGCAATTTCCTTGGATGCTTCATAAACTTGCTGTCATACAACAACACCAAGTCACCCTATTGAAACTGTTTGTTCTTGATATGGCGATCATGCCAAGCCTTTTTCCGATCCTTCTGCACACTCTGGTGAAAACCTGCGATAAAGCGACCTTCCTCAAGCTGCACTAGTTGTGCCAGACGTTCTCCTAATGCAATTTCATCATCCATGCCTGTTGCTGTCGCGATGCACAAACTCGGAAGAATGTACTCCATAGACATAATCGCTTCTTGTCCATACACCAATTTGAATGGTGTTTGTCCCTGCGTTCAAGCGTCCCGGATTCACAATCACCTCAAAATCAAACTCCTGAAAAAGAAGTAGCCAACGACATATCTTCCCCCCCAACACAGGCTTATTGACCAGGTATTTCAATACAGAATGATCTATGAACATCTTAAAGTGACCCCCCAATAAGTAGTGCCTAAACTTCTGCAGCGCATATACCATCGCCAGACCTTCCCTCTCTATAGTTGTATAGTTCCTCTCCGTAGACGACAACTTCCCACTCACAAAAGCAATTGGGTGATCCATATCCCTTTCCCCTGGTTGTGCGAGCACTACTCCCAGCGCAATCGATGATGCATCTACATGGACATGGAATTCCTTGCTCTAGTCCGGAAATACCAGTATCGACGCTGAAGCCATCTTAGCCTTTAGCATCTCAAAACTAACTTGACATTCAGGGTTCCATTGAAATACCACATCCTTCTTAAACAACTTCTCCATAGGGGTCGTGATCGCTGCATAACCCCGGATGAACTTGCGATAGTACCTAGTGTGTCCCAACGTCGCTCTCAACTGCTTGACATTAGTCGACGGTGTTAAGCTCAGAATGAGCACAATCTTTGCTGGGTCAACCAACAATCCCTGCTTGCAAACAATGTGACCCAGTAATATTCCAAATGGTGCACAGAAGATGCACTTCTTCAAGTTCAGCGATATCTGATGCTGTCGACAGCGCTCCAACATCAGTCGCAGATTTTCTAGATGATCATTGATTAATCCATAGACTGTCCAATCATCCATGTAAACTTGCAAAAACTTTTGAATAAAATCCCTGAAAGCAGCAACAACGACCCGAGAGAATATCGCAGGTGTGTTCTTCAACCCAAACGGCATCACTCTGTACTGAAAATAGCCCCATTCTGTCAAAAATGTATGTTTTCTTGTGGCGGTCTTCTTTCACGATTCTAATATGGTGATAGCTAGAGAACCCATCTGTGAAGGAATACCTCTCTTGGCCACCCACGCCCTCCAATACCTCATCAGTAAACAGGGTCGGAAATGGATCATGCAGACATGCGTCATTCAGCTTCCGCAAGTCGACACAAATGCGCACTTCATCTGTCTTCTTGTCTTGCACCACCATAGGACTAATCCAGTCTAATTCCTCAACCGGTTCAATAATGCTAGCTTCCAACATGCGGTCAACTTCTACTTTGACCCTTTCCTTATGGTGCGGATTCAGTCAGTACGGTTGCTTCCTTATTGGTTTTGCATCTAGTTTCAACAGGATTTTCATCTCCCCCAAATCCCCCAAGATTCCATTCATCTCAGAAAACTTCGTAGGGAACAAGTTTTGGAATTCATGAAACAGGTCTGTGACCTTCGCCATCATCTCATCATCCCAATAGGCCCTGACATTCGCAAACTTTGGGTTCTCCTCCGTCCCAATGTTGACTTTTCTGAACTTCAACGGCTGACTGATTGGATCTGTCGGTGCATTAGGAGCTACAATATCACGATTGCCTTCTGATTCTGGAATATTGACATTCGACAGGTCATCACCATCTTTTGGCCCACCAGTGATATTATAACATTCCATCATCAACTGCATCTGGCAATGTGTATGCAGATCCGCAGGATATGCCACGGGAACAATCTTCAGAACAATGTCGCGGATGAGCTGCAAAGCATTATGGACATCCTAGTTGGAATCCGCGAAGCTAAAGGTATGAGTAAAGCAAACTGTCAACTCTAACCAAGTAGTAATCTCGCCTCCCAATTCAGCTGCGGCATACCATGATCACGACATCTCATCCAAAGTATGGAAAAAGCCATGGACCCACTCATCCCTTGGTCGCGATGCCCACAACATCTGACATTCCATCAGATGACTGCCAGGGTCATTCTGTCCATCGTATTTCCCTGTGTGGTAAACTTTGGTGTTGCCAAAGCGAACCGTCAGCAATCTCCGTCACTGCGACCACCCAACAATCGAATTTTTATGGGTCGCCAACCAATGTGCTGGAGTAGCCTTCAGCGCTTCCTCCAATCCCAGCAATCGCTGTGGTTCTAAGACCTTTTCCTCGAACGCCACGAGAAATTCAGACAATTCGGGCAGCCCTTCATATACTGGCAGTGCAATAGTTTCAGTTGCAACACGGCATAATGACTGCGTGATCAACCCACAATTGCAGAGTGACACCTCATGCAAGAGATTCTGCCAATTCTCTAAAGCGTCATCAGAGTGGGAAGACGCAGACCTGGAACTGCGCCGCCCAAGCTCACCATCGGTAGTTAGATGAATATAATCTTCTGAAATATTGTATGCATGGTCCCATCCGCTGGGAACTTCATCCTTTACCGGTTTAATATACCTGCGTCCTTTAGCCAGATCCAGCGAAGCTATGACTCTGAGGTCGCGGTTTTCAAAAGTCATCATCCGCTTCTTAAAGTTAATTACTATTGCACTATCATTAGCCCATCCAATCCCTAGCAATGCGGGATAGGAGCTTCCCCCTTCCACAACTGCAATGACATCGAAATCAGCATATGTCTTCATCCCCTCAATGTCCACAACAAGGCATGGAACTCTCCCAATCGGTGTCACCTTGGCCTGATTAGCCAGTTGGATCTGTACGGGAGACCAACTCAACGTTGGACTCCCCATTTTTTTCCAAACCTGTTTGGTTAGGATGTTGACATCCGAACCAAGATCTAGAATGACTGAATCAACCTCATAGTCCCCAATATGGAAGTTCATGCGCATCTCCTTACCTGTCTTCCGCCTTTGTAAGGAGTTTACCGCAGACTCTCTCAGTCCCCTGGTTGGCCAATGCAACAACCCCTCGATCTCGGCAAGAGCATCAGGATCCCTTGCTAGAGATAAACAACTCTCAAAAAAATTCTGTAAAGTACCAGACTGTCGCGATGGACCTGCCTCTAAAGTGGAATAAAAAACAGGGGGCATGTCACAAATAATTTCCTTACCATGATCTTTTTCCATTGCACGACGTGCTTGAAGGAATGCATCACACTCGAAATCAATGTCAAATTACACCTTCATCTGCCCTGCTAACCGAATGAGTGGATGTGGACAATCTTCTCCTGTCATCGCACATCCACGAGTGATAACTGCAACAATGACATCTTGTGCCCTCGGCTCCACAGAAATTGTCGCGATAGTTGCACCTTGAGTCTAGTTCAGTGGTGGATTCCAAGGTTCGTTCACATTCTGGTTGGCAGTCTGATTCGGACACTGGTTCTGGTTCTGTGGTTTGTTTTGATTCTGCATTGGTTGTTGCACTTGATTCTGGTTCTGCAACTACTGAACATTTCCTGCTTGCCATCGCGCAATCAACTACAGACAGTTTTCAACAGTGTGATCAGTAACAAAACAAAACGTACACTGTGTCTGCAATTGTGGGCAATCTCTCTGGTAGTGTCCTAACACTCCACAATTATAACACTGGACAGGTCCACGACTAAAGCCTCCCCGGTGTTAACACCCAAAAAGCACTCACTAGCTCATTCCCTTATTCACATGACCCATTTGTCCACTTTTCCACCATTTGAGCCTCTAAAACCATCAAAAGGTCACCAAAAAGACCACAATACACTTTTTTCCCCTCAAAAAATATATTTTTCCTCAAAAAACACAAAAAACTCTAAAAAGGTCCAAAATTCCCCAAAAAATATTAAAAGGGAATAAAAATATTCAAAAAAGAAAAAAGAGATAAAAAGAGACCTAAACCATGTTGGTTAATACCATTGGTTTCCTCAAAACCATAATGGTATTCCCCATCACCAAAAACTATAAAAAGGTGATAGGGGCTCCTCACTTATCATCCACATTTCATCCTATCCTTATGCTGCCAAATTCCCTTTGAGAGCCATTGCCTCCCATTTCGAGTTTGAAGATCCCTATTGAAGCTTTGGAGAAGAAGAGACCATTGGATATTGGAGCTTCTCAACCTTGGAGTTGCTCAACACCCATCATCCTCACCATTTGAGGTAATACAAAATCAAATATTTTTCAAGTTATTGTTTTCCCATAGATCTTATTGCTTATGTTTTGAAATCTAGTTTTTTTATTTATTTGCACATGCTTATGTTAGATCAGATTATATTAGTTTATTCATAGTTATTTTTGTTTTATATTGAAACTGCTATTACAAGTTAATAGGTGCATCCTTGCACATGCTTGGTCGAAAAACCAAGCAACAATTTTTGGCGACTCCGCTGGGTTTCGAACTTAAAATTTTTGCTTTAGATGTTTATTTTAGTAGTTTTTTCCATTTAAAACTATAGATCTGCCATACTAGCCAGCTTCTTGATAGCTGCCCTAGCCATTGGCCCTTTCTGCAGCCCGAACAACCCAAAATTTTCATTTTTGGGTTCGTTTTTCGACGGCCATTTTTCCGTCCGTACATCGCGACTTTCGGCCCCACAGTTGCACGGTCCATCGCGACTGTGAGCCTTTTTTCCGCGTGGTCCATCGCGACTTTTCGACTTTTTCCTGCGCGGTCCATTGCGACTTTTCGAATTTTTTCCGTGCGGTCCATCACGACTGTTTCGCACTTTCCCGCTCAGTCCATCGCGACTTTGCCCATATCGCCGTGTGGCTCATCGCGGGTTTTGACGCGAAAGCCGCGATATTTCCTGTTTCGTTTGGGCCAATTTTTTCAAAAATTTTCGCCCAAAGTAGCTTATTTTTCAGCATTGATTTCTGCAATTTTTATAGCCCACTGTGTTATTATTGCAGCATTATTAAAGTGATCTTTGTTAAATACTTCATTTATCTTTTTAAAAAATTTCAGATAATTGAAAGAAATATTTTTTAAAAGTATTTCTGAGATTCTAAGTCTATACATTGCAAAGTTAGAACCATATTTCTAAAGTTGCTTCATTTTTTGCCTAAGAAAGACTCTAAAAATCCATTTATTTTTACATCTTTTATCTGCTTTACTTTTTAAAGAATCCATATTTTTTGAAAAGGTTATTAAAAGCATTTATATTTGAAACGTCTTTCATTTTTTCGCAAATTAAATTCATTATTTTGATTTGTGATTAAATCGCCCATGCGAGGCACATTGTTTTGGTATACACATACACCGGCACACAATCTGTCACAATAATTTCAAGTGAGCCTTAAAAATTACCCTAACTCAACCAATATTCTAACCCCACTTGGGGAACACAAAAAGAATTTTGTAGCTAGGTAGGACTAAGGGGATAAGTATCAAAATAACACCCCTCACTCATTTTTCATATTGAGACATAGTGATTTGACATTTAGGGTACCAAAATCCCTTATTATTTGTTGACATGGTTTAACACCAATTTATCGGGAAGGCCTCTCCCTTAGGAGGGTTGAAGTAGCCAGACTGGTTCCAGAATCCTAAGTGGAATGCCACTATCCATTCAGTAACTGAAGGATACCTTTCGCAGTTCTCGTTGTACCACACTTATGGGAGTACAACGACGATAGAACCAAACTGCAGATTCACCCAACCAAACGTGTCATGAACATGGTATCTTAGTGGACAAACTTTTAGGATTGTCTACCCAATATCCCTCCCGGTAGGGGGATATCTAGCCTTTGATTCTACAATTTATATTGTCTGACTTGGATTTCATCACCTTGAAGAGGATATACCTTGTCGAGTCATAATACTTTTTAGTTAGGTGTTTGCATGCTCCATTACCTCCTTTTGGTCATAGAGTCTACCTTTTTCTATTTGTAGGAACTGTTTGCATGTTGGTTTCCTGACCACATTTTTTGATTACTCCACTTACTATAGCACAGCTGTTATAGTAAGTGTTTTTGAGGTTGATTTTTGGCCTGAGTGCCATTTTTTTTTTTTACTCTCCCCTCTTGCACGCACGGTTGCATTAGGGCTTTAGAGCTTTCCACTCACCACCCTCTGGTAGTCTTTTCATAAAACTATCATGATTGATTCCCCGAGACGTTCCTGAAATTTCCAGGGAGATCCCTCGCAGTACGGTTTCCTTGACTCCACACGTTATTGGAATAGAGCCCCGTCATCTGATTCTGATGCACCTCATTTCACATCATATTCTGAGGTAGAATCTGAAAATCCCACATACACCGCACCCACTAGCCCTATGGTTGATTTTTCTTCCAACCCTTTTGACACAGGGACTGTTGGTGGAATGTATTCTACCATCCCAGCTGCAACATTGACCACCACTCCCACAACCAATGTTGGTATGCCCAACCTGGGAACTGATTCCACTCTAGGCATGCCTAATATAGGAACTACATCTACTCTAGGGATGCCCAACACAGGACCTACACCTGCTATAGGTATGCCTTTGACTGGAATCACTTCCAGTATACCAAATCCTGGGTCAACTATACCAAATCCAAACCCATCTGTAACTCAAGCTACACTTGGGAATACAGTTCCCACCCATAACCCTTTGATTGGAGGACATATCCCTTTCACACACATTCCCCCAAGAGGCAGTGTCCCAATACATAATGCCACCACCAGCACTTATGCCCCCATGACAGCATCACACCCCTCAACCAATTTTCCATTTATGGCTAGCCTTAACCTACCAGACTTGGCTAGGCTAACAAATGATCCCATCCGACATGAATATACTTGCCCCCCTATGCCCACAAAGCTCCCTTCAGACATCCCAAAATTTGAAGGAAAAGCTGGGGAAGACCCCCAAAACCACATCATGTCGTTTCACCTATGGTGTTCCTTTAACTCCATAGTAGATGATTCTATTCGACTCAGACTTTTACAAAGAAATTTCACTGGCTTTGCAGCCAAGTGGTACATTGACCAGCTGCATGGAACACACCCCACTTTTACATCCCCTGCCTCAACGTTCCTTCAGTTCTTTCAACTACCTGTACGCTATGATGCAGGAGTGGAAATAATTTTGGCTTGTAGACAGAACACCGCTACACATATCACTGATCATATCCGTGAGTGGCGTAAGTGCCATAGCCTCTGCAAAATAAATCTTGACGACCATATATTTTTGGATTGGTTCCTCAAATCACTCCTCCCCCTCATAGCCAAAGATGTAGCTTCCGAACGACCCCAGTCGGAAGAAGAAGCCATCTTAAAATCCTAGCAGTTCGACCTCATATATGCCCAGTCAGGATATCTATACACCATTTTACCTGATGCCCTGCGTGGCGATCCATCCCGCCATGACACGCCGGGGGCGTCCCATGCCGCTGACGGTATTATCAGCCAGGTTATGGTGCAAAACAAACCTTTTACCATGATGAGTACAAACAATGCCCCAGACACTTCTAGGGCTACATCTCATTCTGGAGCTACAACTTCGTATGCTCCAATAATACAAACCCACCACACTCATGGACCCTCATGTCCACCACAGTGTTATGGGAAAGCACCATCAGCTTATGCACCACCTTCATACTATAACCAGCAGGCCCACCAGACTCCGGTTCAACCACAAGCCCAAGTGGCTTATTATCCTCAACATGCAGCACCTCTTGCTCCAACACTTCCAGCAGCTCAAGGTTACCCACATCTGCAACAAGCAACAGGTGCACCTCATAACCCTCCTGCTTATTACCCACCGCAACCTGCTCCAGAGCCTCCACGACCTCAAAACCCACCTACTGCCCAAGGGCATGTGTACGCACAGCAAAAATAACCTCAAAACCAGAAGAACCAGCATAACCAAGGAAGTCAACAAAACCACGGAAGAAGACGTAACCGCGAAAACAACCAACAACACAACTAAGGCGGACCTCCATCTAATCCCCCAAATAATAATAATGCTGCTCCCCCCAACCAAAACCCTGACCGTCCACCAAAACAAGCCAAAAATAATAACTTGAGAACAAACCATCCATGTTCAATATGTGGAGTCTACGGCCATTACACACATAATTGTCCCCATTTAGATCGAGCGTTCCAACTCTGGACCGACGACGCCCAACGATAGGGACATGTTGCTCAGCCAACACCTCCTCCTCAGCCACAACCCATGATATTGCAAAATTCCCTACCAAACCAAAGCGTGGTAAACACTCATCCAAATGATCCCCCTCAAGGATCCGCTGCAACACAACAGCAAATTACCTATGCAGCAACCGACTACCAGCATACAGAGTCCAACACTCACCATTTTCTTATGATGTTATCAAATGATGTCAATCTTCAAACCTGTCGAAATCAATACTGCTCCGCCCCTGAGGCCACACCTACCGAACCATCTTCGAGTACTCTCCCAACTGATCAACCACTTCGCATACCCAATATGCCCATGGACAGGGGTCCAAAACCACCTCGTTTCCCTTTGAGATGAATTAACAATAACCCTAACGCTCGTGCAGCTTCCAACTATAACATTGTAGAGGATTTAGCTCAGTCCCCTGCTGCTATGTCCGCTCTAGAAATCCTAAAAAAATGTCTTGCACAGAGAAAATTGTTGTTATCTGCCATCGACACCATAGACCCTAACAACTCCAACATGATGGCTTTCGACTTAGACCAAGTCGAACCTCGTCTGCCTTCATCTCTAGCTTTTCAAGTTTCTGTGTCCATTCGCAACCTCATCGTTCATCGATGCATAATCGATGAAGGTGCCTCCACCTGTGTTATGTCGACTTTCGTATGGCAGAAACTTGGATCCCTAACGTTACAACTGTCAACTACCGCATTGCGAGCTTACGATGGCCGTGCAGCTCAACCTCAAGGTTTGTTAGTGAACGTACCCGTACAGCTTGGGCAAAAATTGGTTCTCATAGATATAAAGGTCATTAATGCCCAACTTGATTACAATCTCCTTCTGGGACGAAGCTACATGTATAAAATGAAAGCTGTCGCTTCTTCAATTTTTCGCCTCATGATGTTCCCCCATGAAGGACACGTAGCCAAAATCGACCAGATTACATATTATGATCCCAATGCCCCCGCAGTGCCTGAAAATGTTCTTCCCATGATCGAACAACCCATTCAGAATGCACCCACATCGTTAGTCTCCTTAGTCGGACCCGGGATATATTCGGATAATCCCATGACCACCACTTTCCCTTCTATCCCACCCCCTCTCCAGGTAACTAAAGTATCCGATTTGTGCACCTTATCGCACAACGAAAAACAACATCCTCAACAACCTCAACCACCGCCACAAGCACCCATTGTGCTTAGTCATATCAGAACAACACCGATTCATACTATCCCATTCTTGTTTCCATTTTTCAGGAGTTGTCAGCACGCCAGTAATGGCTACACTCAACCTTCCAGGTTTAACGTTAGGATTACCTGTATGGTACTTACCTACCCCAACTCCCCCACCAACTCCAACCATTGTTCTACAACCGGTACAACCCATGAATATGTCTAACCATCCACCACCTGGCATACCGAATCCCCAAAATCGTCCACCACCAGGTGTTTCGAACCCCCAAAACCGACAAAATCCAACAGGGGGCAATACATCGACACCTAGTTATGTCCCCCCTCAATCCTGCCACACTGCGGGCAGAGGTCCACAAACCTACAACATTGCACCCACAACTCGCACCCCCCCAATGACTCCCAAATTAGCTAAGAATCCCCCAACTCGTGTGCTCCCTAAGTGCTCCTTGTGCGACGATATAGGCCATGCTACCCATCTATGTCCACAACTACCGGCACTTCAAGAACACATGAATATGTTGGATGATGACACCAATGTCCGAGTCGTTAAACTAGAACTCCCTCCTCAGCCTCGTGATAAATCATTGCGTACAAACCACCCTTGTGCAATATGCGGCATCTACGACCATTATTCACATCACTGCCTCGACCTCCCAGATTACAGAGAAGCACTATACGAGTTGAATAATGCCAACCTAGAGATATCCCCACCACTTATCGAGGAAATGTTCCCCCCAGAATCTTCCCATTCAGAAGAAATCAATACCATTTATATGATTTCAACTACCTATAAACCTGAACCAATTAATTTAATGGAACACTACTTCCGTACCGATGAAGAAATCATAGAAACACTTACTGCACCGGACTACCCTTGGGATGATATGCACCATCGATCATACTTCCTCCCTGAGAGGTCTATGTCCACTGTGGCAAACCAACTATCTATTGAATCTAAGGACTTCTTACCAACCAAGGTCGATTGGTTCAAAGATCCCATACCAGCTCCAAAAGCCTTCGAGGAAGGTAACATGGCTAACATTTTGCCCATTATAAAAATCGGCATCTCCACCACCCCCAGAAAACCTGAGCTTATATCTTTGGGCGCATTATGCACCAAGAAAGAAACCCAAGCTTATAAGAAACTCTTCCAAGAATTTCGAGATGTCTTCGCCTGGTCTTATACCGAGATGCCTGGTCTTGATACTACCATCGTAGAACATCACATAGACACTTGTCCCAACATATCACCGGTCCGCCAGAAACAACGTCCCATTCACCCATCCAAGCTTCTAGCCGTCAAAGCAAAAATTGAGAAGCTTCGAGCAGTAGGTTTCATATACCCTATTGCATACACCACCTGGGTTTCAAACCCAGTACCAGTCAATAAGAAAGTCGGCACCATCCGCTTTTGTACTGACTTCCGTGACCTCAACCTAGCTTGTCCCAAAGACAACTTCCCCACACCATTTATTGACCAACTAATCGATGAGTGTGCGGGGCATGAGGTACTTTATTTTATGGACGGTTTCTCCAGATACAACCAAATAAAAATCCGTAAAGAAGATCAATACAAGACCACTTTTACTATCCCATGGGGCACCTTCGCCTATCGCGTCATGCCTTTCGGTCTCAAGAACGTTGGAGCCACTTTCCAACAAGCCATGACTTATTGTTTCCACGATCTACATAAAATCATATTGGTTTATCTAGACGACCTCACAGATCGATCTAAGAAACGATCTCACCACTTAGATGATCTTCGACAAGTCTTCTTGCGTTGTCGAAAATACAACATGCTCTTGAACCCACTCAAGTGTGTCTTTTGCGTTCCAGCAAGTCACCTGCTGGGATTTGTCATTTAAGAAAAAGGGATCACCGTCGACCCCCTACAAGTCCAAGCCATAGTAGACCTACCGTCACCTCATACATTAAGACAACTACAAAGCCTCCAAGGGAAGTCCAACTTCCTTCGTCACTTTGTCCTAGATTACGCCACCACAGTACATGGTTTCCTTCATTTACTTCGCCTTCGTACTCGTTTTTATTGGGACGACCAAGCAGAAGGGGCTTTCATAGACCTGAAAAAAGCGCTGACGAGTGCCCCCTTGATTTCTCCTCCAGATTTCACGAAAGACTTTACCTTGTACATTTCGGCATCATATTACACCGTTTCCGGAGTACTCGTCCAAGAAGACTCCGCTCGTCAAGAACATGTGATTTACTATGTGAGCCAGACCTTGTCAAGCCCACCATTGCGCTACCCACATGAAGAGAAAATGGCCCTTGCCGTTGTCTTTTTAGTACAAAAGCTACGACATTATATTCTCCTCAGCCACACCACGATCGTGGCCAATTCCAACCCAATGGTCTATCTCTTGAATCGTCTCCTTCTACAAGGCCGTGTTGCCAAATGGGTGATTATCTTACAAGAATATGACCTAAATTTTAAAACCCCAAAGAGCACCGAATCATTAGCACTCGCTCAACTCATTATGGACTTACCATCCTCGTCATCATCACCAGGTATCCACACTGAAATAATCGACGAACATTTGTTCATCATCTCGTCTGACGATCCTTGGTACGGCAACATTTTGGTATACCTCCGCACACAGAAGTTTCGACCCAACATCGACCGTGACGGACATCGTCGCATCTGTCACCATGCCCCCCGTTATCTCCTCTTGGGTGATGTCCTATATCGACGTGGCGTTGACACAATCCTACGACGTGTTAAATTTTGAGCATTAATTCATAATACTCTAGGATCTTTACTAAGAGAATAACATATACAATATATCAATGCATGACAATCACAATAAGCATGAAAAGCATCACAAGAATCAAAAGCATGAGAGACAAGAGACACAGAGTTTCTGTGGGGAAAACCCTAAGGTGAAAAACCCCACAACTTTCTCAGAGATAGAGAGAGCAATGGCTCAACCAAAGTACAACAAAAATACACTGAGATAGTCTCCTAGTAGCAGATGATCCTCCTCCTCACTAGTGCACCACTTTCTGAGTGAGAGAAGTGTGAGTTTTCGAGTGATACAAATAGAGATCTTTCGATCTCTATTTATACTAACCTGTTTTCCCAGTGACCTTATGGGGCCGACTTGTCTAGCTAGGTACATCCACAATATAATATATATTTCAGGGCCGACCCCACACATGGTGGTCTAATAACCCGTCGCCAAGTACACACACTTGCGACACTTGTCAATACACATGACAACACTTCCTTATATAGGAATAACACATCTCTTATAAGGGTACAATAAATATATATGAAATACATAGATGAAATACATTCTGAAGTTACATATACATCAACACTCCCTCTTAACTAGGAAGGTATTTCTCAACACAATTCTGCTAGACAAGTCTTCTTCTCGGGATCATCGTCATCATCATCGTCACTGCTGCTGCTATCTCAACCAATCTCTAACTCTACTCATCATAGGAAGTTCTACAGAGCCAGTCCATTTTCATACTGGATGTAGGCCCACAACCTGCAGGTCTTCATCATCACTGGCCATACTGTGGAATCCTCAGGACTAATTACGTGAGTCAACAAAACCTTGAAAGAGAATCCTAGGACTAATTACGAGCACACAGCTCAACCTATCGGATCTCCCTGGATCTTTTACATGTTACTGCACAACCTGTCCACGGCCACAGAGTATCACGAAGCACAACCCAGATGCACACACACAACACTTACACTCAACGGCATGGGAGGACCAACCTACCACCATCCATGAAGGGCTCACAGCACTTACATCAATGACCATGGGAGAACACATCTGCCACCATGTCGGAAAGGCCCTGCACTTACATCAACGCACATGGGAGAACACATCTACCACCATGTCGGAAAGGATCTGCACTCACATCAACGCACATGGGAGAACACATCTACCACCATGTCGGAAAGGCACTGCACTTACATCAACGCACATGGGAGAACATTATCTACCACCATGTCGGAAAGGCTCTGCACTTACATCAACGCACATGGGAGAACGCATCTACCACCATGTCGGAAAGGCTCTGTACTTACATCAAGGCACATGGGAGAATGCATCTACCACCATGTCGGAAAGGCTCTGCACTTACATCAAAGCACATGGGAGAACGCATCTACCACAATCTCGAAAAGGCACTGTGCATCTATGTCTTCGGAACTCATCACACATAATCCAACTGATTATGTACTGTATCCACCTGATACATATGATCATCCTGATCATCATCACTGTACTGTCATAGTACATATCATCTGGAGCAACATCCTGAAGCTCGTCATCATGATCATCCTGATCATACAATGCATCTACCTGATGCATACCAAGTATCTACCTGATACATATCATCATACATGATCCACCTGATCATACAGTGTATCTACCTGATACAAATACAAATACATGATACATATCACCATACATGATCCACCTAATAATACAATGTATCCACCTGATACATATACAGATACATGGTCCAAACATCAAACATGATGCATATACAAAATACATACAAATGATCCAACTGATCATATCCAGCATCCAACATGATGCGTACATACATATACATATAAATGATCCAACTGATCATATCCAGCATCCAACATGATGCGTACATACATATACATGTAAATGATCCCACTGACCAGACAAAGCAAAAACTAGAACATCATCCAGCGCTTACATCCATAGCCATGTGAAGGATCCTCCTTCCAACATGCTTGGAATGGCTTCAACAAATGTGTCCATCACTTCTTCCTCGAAGTGTCCTCGATCTGAAGAACACCCAGCCTCTCCCTGAAGTACTCGAACTTCACCCTGGCTAGTGGCTTCGTCAGCACATCTGCAATCTGCTCGTCCGTCGCAATATACAGGAGCTTCACAGCTCCTCTCTGCACCATATCCCTGATATAGTGATATTTGATCTCTATGCGTTTCGACCTGTCATGAAACACTGGGTTCTCAGACAACTTCACAGAACTCTGGTTATCGCAAAAGATACCAGTAGCATCCAATGGGAGATCAAATAACTCAAACAGTAGCTTCCGTAGCCATACTCCCTCACAACTAGCTGAACAGGATGCAACATACTCTGCCTCAGCTGTACTCAGTGCTATGCAAGACTGCTTCCTGCTAAACCAAGAGATCACACCTGATCCCATACTAAAGCAGCACCCAGATGTGCTCTTCCTATCTGTAGCACTGCCAGCCCAATCTGAATCAACATAACCCTACAGGTTAAACTTTTGATTTGCTTCATACTTGAGCCCATAATCCACTGTACCCTTCAGGTACCTCAGAACATGCTTTACAGCAACCAGGTGAACACTCCTCGGATCTATCAGGAATTGACTCAATGTGTTCACAGCAAAGCAAATATCTGGTCTCGTGTTCGTCAAGTACATCAAGGACCCAATCATCTGACGATACATAGAGACATCAACCGGCTCAGATGAAGCATCACATAGAAGCTTCAGGTTCGATGCCATGGGTGTGGCCATGGCCTTGCAATCCATCATCCCGAATCTCTTCAGGATATCTACTGTGTACTTCCCTTGACCAAGGAATATCCCACCTGCATTCTGCCATACCTCCATACCTAGGAAATAATGCATCATTCCCAAATCTTTCATATCGAACTCAACATCAAGCTTCCTCTTAGTATCTGCAATCAATTTGTCATCTCCTGTTACAAATAAGTCATCCACGTATAGAAGTAGAATCATAGGATTTCCTTCCTCAACCTTGTAGTAAAGGTTGGAATCCGCTTTATTTTTGGTAAAGCCCAAACTAGATAGGAAACTGTCCATCCTTCCATACCAAGTTCTGGGAGCTTGCTTCAAGCCATACAAGGCTTTCTTCAATCTGCACACATATGACTCCCTGTCATGTATTTCAAAACCGAGTGGCTGCTCCACATATACTTCCTCTTCAACTACACCATTCAAGAAAGCAGTCTTGACATCCATCTGGTGTATTTTCCATTTCATTGTTGAAGCCAAGGCAAGTACTGTTCTGATGGAAGTACACCTGGCTACAGGTGCAAAATTTTCTTCATAATCTATTCCCTCTTTCTGAGAGAAGCCACGAGCTATGAATCTTGCCTTGTATTTCTCTACACTGCCATCTGCAGCATGCTTGATTTTGTAGATCCATTTGGAAGTCACAACAGACTTCCCTTTAGGTCTTGGGACAACATCCCAAACATTATTCTTCATTATTGATTGGTATTACTCAACCATTGCATCCTTCCATTCTTTCTTTTCCGCTGCTTCTTCATAACTGGAAGGTTCTTTGTTCATAATGTCACAGAGTAAAGCAACACAGCTGGTATGTGATCTGGTTCTCTTCTTTGCTTTGTGTTCTTCTTCTGGAATGCCAAATCTTTCTGCATCTTGAATGAGCTCTCTAGCCCATGCAGGTTTCCTCTTGTGAGAGTTATCCTCACAGGGTGGATCTACAGGTTCTTGTGGATCTTCAAACTCACGAACAACTTCTGGAATTGCTTCAGTCATGGTAGTGTCTTGAAATCTAGTTTCCTTAGGTTTTTCACAAACTTCGATAGGTGCCTTCCTTGATTTGATGAATGCTGAGTTTTCATCAAATGTTACATCCCTGCTAACATCAATCTTCTTGAACCCTGGAAAGTATATTCTGTAAGCCTTCGAGCTTTCACTGTAACCCACAAAGATACCCTTCTTTCCTGAAGGATCTAGCTTGATCCTCTTTTCCTTTGGGACATGTGTGTATACTGGACAACCAAATATTCTGAGATGGCCGACTTCAGGTTTCTTACCAGAAAAGACCTCTTCTGGTGTCTTGTTGTCCAATATCTTATGGGGTGTTCTGTTCTGAACATATACAGCTGTTCTAGCTGCTTCTGCCCATAGATGCATAGGTAGATCCTGGTCACGCAGCATTGCCCTTGCTGCTTCCATGATTGTTCTGTTCTTTCTTTCTGCAACTCCATTCTGTTGAGGATTACAAGGAGCAGTCAACTCCCTCTTAATCCCTGAATCATTGCAAAGCTTCTTGAAGTCACCTGAGGTGAATTCTCCACCATTGTCGGATCTGAATGTTTTGATCTTCTTGTCAGCTTGATTCTCCATCAAGGTTTTGAATTCCTTGAACTTATCAAACACCTCATCTTTGTTCTTCAAGAAGTATACCCAAGTCTTCTTGGAGAAGTCATCAATAAATGAGACATAGTTAACATACCCACTTAGAGAACTGGATGACATAGGACCACATACATCTGAGTGAATGATTTCCAAGATATCCTTTGCCTTGCTTTCACTGCTTGGGAATGCCTTCTTAATGTTCTTAACTTTTGCACATCCTTTGCAAACACCTTCATGTTTGGTCTTGATTTTAGGAAGACCCTCTACAGCCTTGCTTGCAATTGGAAGTGCCCTATAGTGCATATGAGCAAGTCTTCTATGCCAAAGTTCACTTGGCTCCATGGATTCATGCACCATGGCATGTTCAGGTTGTCCCTTTAATCTATGTGCAATTTATACAAACCTCCCTCTTGCTCTCCAATCACTACTGCATCATCTATGGTCTTTCCCTTTGGCCACATTAGGACTTGGCCATCCACAAATGCAACCCTCATACCTCTTGCATCCAATGCAGAGATGGAGAGTAAGTTCTTCTTGAGCCCAGGTACATAAAGGACTTCTTTCATCTTCAAAGATTTTCCAGAATCTAGGTTGTAGGAGGCTTCACCACTTCCTTTGATTGGGTATTGATAATCATCCCCAAGTTTCACCTTATGGGGTGATTCATGTTCAGATAGATTCACAAAAGATTCCTTAAACCCAGTCATGTGTTTGGAAGCCCCACTGTCAATTAACCAATCATTACAACCATGGGAGATAGTACCTGTGAGAGCAGAGATTATAACATATTCTTCTTCACTTGATGAGTCATCATCACTTTCTGCCCTAGCCTTCTTCTTGGGTGGTTCATCATCTTCAGCAGCATGAGCATGATATCTTTTCCTACTGCCCTTCTTCTTCTTGGTGTTGTTGTTCCTTTTTTTCATGGGACATTCTGAAGCAAAATGACCTTTCTCATTACATGTGAAGCATCTGAGATCTTTCTTATCTTTATGTTGATGATAGTGTGAAGATTTCTTGGTATGAGAGTGCTCTCTCTTTGACCTTCCTTTCTTGGTGTGTACTGTGAGAGCTTGATCTTCACTTCCCATCTTTTCTTCTCAGGCCACGAGCCTTGATTCTTCTTGAGAACATTCTTCCCGCAATCTGTTGAAGGAGATCAACTTCTTCCTTGCACAAATTCCTTGAATAAAGGAATCCCATGACCTGGGTAGGCCATTTAGAGTGGTCATCACAACTTCACCATTCTCCACCATTTCATCTACCGCTTCCAGTTGTTCCTTAATCCGGGACACCCTAGAAAAATAAGATTGAATGATTTCTCCATTCTGAAACTTTACTCCTTTCAATTGGTTCCGCGGGGTCATCTTCCGATTTATATTCTTCCCTTCAAATAGCTTGGTCAAAGAGTCAAACATCTCCTTGGGTGTCTTTAGAGAAGACACATGGGGTATGAGATGGTCTTTGATAGAATCAACAATGATTCTCTTTGCCTTGACCAATTTCTTCTTATGCAATACTTTGGCCTCTTCATCCTCTGGGATAGGGATGTCTTCTTTTACATATGAGTCCAACTCATTCTCTTCCAGGATTAACCCAATCCTAGACTTCCAAGCTCGGAAGTTATCAACCCCTTCAAGCTTATCCTCAAGCTTGGTGTGGTGATACATCTTAAAGAGTACTTCAAATGGAAATAGAAAAGATTTAGGTCTTACCACTTGAAATGCTGAAAACTGGATCTGGTCCCGGATTAGGGTTTGTCGGAAAAACCCTAAAATTTCAAAATGTGAATTTCAACTTTCTGAAAGGATAGAAAGATGCGCCTTGATGAGCTGATCAACCTGGTGTATTCAGAATTTGAGATCAGCAAAGCTTTACCCTTCATAATTGCCTTTTTGTCCTCCCAGGTTCACTAGGGAGAGCCCTGAATTAGGGTTTGAGTTTCCTGGAGATCTACCTAGCCAAAAATCTCGATCCAAAGCTCTAAACTTCGATTATTGCAAGGAGCTTCCAGCTATGTCTTCAGATTTCATAAATTCCTATTTTTGTGGAAACCCTAATTTTTAAGGCCAAATATGAAAATGCTCAGAAGTGAATTCTGATTGGACAGATAGATTCTCCTTGATGAGTAGAGTCAATCTACTATACTTCTTTTCCAAAAAATGTGGAGAGAAACCCAATAAACAAGAAACTCAAGTTTCTGTCATTGCAAAATGTCTTCTTCTCAGGTTAGCTCTGATACCATGTTAAATTTTGAGCATTAATTCACAAAACTCTAGGATCTTTACTAAGAGAATAACATATACAGTATATCAATGCATGACAATCAAAATAAGCATGATGAGCATCACAAGAATCAAAAGCATGAGAGACAAGAGACACAGAGTTTCCGTGGGGAAAACCCTAATGTGAAAAACCCCACAACTTCCTCAGAGATAGAGAGAGCATCGGCTCAACCAAAGTACAACCAAAATACACTGAGATAGTCTCCTAGTAGCAGATGATCCTCCTCCTCACTAGTGCACCACTTCCAAGTGAGAGAAGTGTGAGTTTCCGAGTGATACAAATAGAGATCTCTCGATCTCTATTTATACTAACCTGTTTTCCCAGTGACCTTATGGGGCCGACTTGTCTAGCTAGGTACATCCACAATATAATATATATTTCAGGGCCGACCCCACACATGGTGGTCTAATAACCCGTCGCCAAGTACACACACTTGCGACACTTGTCAATACACATGACGACACTTCCTTATATAGGAATAACACATCTCTTATAAGGGTATAATAAATATATATGAAATACATTCTGAAGTTACATATACATCAACACGACGATGCCTTTCCCGAGATGAAGTGAACAAGTCCTTAACGACTGTCATAGTAGTGCCTGCGGCGGCCATTTCTATGGAATGGCCACCGCCCAAAAGGTAATTCGCAGGTTATTTTTGGCCATCATTATTCACTGATTGTATCACAGCAGTCAAACATTGCCAAAATTGCCAGCTTTTTGACCCCAAGGCAAGAACCCCCCCTGATCCCCTTCATCCAGTCGTCACTGTTGGGCCATTTTGCAAATGGGCCATTGACTTCATGGACTGCAATCCCCCATTTGCAGGCGGCCATAAACACATCATAGTGGCTGTCGATTACTTTACTAAATGGGGAGAATCCATGCCTACTTACAATTGCAAAGCCGACACTGCAACCCGTTTTTTCCTCAACCATGTTATTGCTCGTTTCGGAGTACCAAAGCAATTCGTCTCAGACCACGGCTCTCACTTCGAGGACTCCATTTGGAGAGAATTATCAATACTCCTTAATTTTGAACATCATTTCTCCTCCGCCTACTACCCCCAAGGGAACGACCAAGTCGAAGTTGTTAACAAAATTTTGAAGACTATCCTCCAGGGCACTGTCGACAAACATAAATCTAATTGGCATCATATGCTTTTTCCCGCATTATGGGCTTATCGCATGTCGACCAAAACTACCACCGGCTTTACCCCATTCCATTTAGTTCATGGCGTGGAATCTGTTCTCCCCATTGAATGCCAAATACCAACATTACAAATTTCCGTAGAGATCCTTCTCGGTACTTCACTAATTGAAGAATGGCTACTTCTTTTAGAATAGGCTGACGAAGATCGCCGCGCAGCTCTCCAAACAATCAAAGCCGCAAAAAACAGATCTAAACTCCATTACGATAAACATGTTCACCCACGGGCATTTAGTGAAGGAGACCTGGTCCTTATTTACGATCAAGCCCATGAAAAAATAGGCAAAGGAAAGTTCCAATCTATGTGGCAAGGCCCATATATCATACACACTTGCCTTGAACATGGAGCATACATTTTGACTGATTCAGAAGGCAATCCCATGCGCAACCCCTGTAACGGGTTGTACCTCAAAAGATTCTACCCATAAAAAACTCCTGGACACCATAGTCCATATTGTATAGGTTTTTAATTGATTTTTTCACTGTAAATTTTTGAAACCTTACATTTCCATTCTTTCCTGCATGAACACAGATGGATCCTGTTCCACCCTACCACATCGGCTTTGCTGATGGCGCTAGTCGTTGGTCTCCAAACCTCGCGTCAGCAGCTTGGGTAATTTATTCCCCTTCACATGAGTTGATCCACCTCGACGGAGTGTGCATAGGTGCTGCCACAAACAACCAAGCTGAGTACGATGCCGTGACCGGTCTCCTTGCCGCTTCTCTCCAAATGGGCATAAGTCACCTTCGTGTTTTCCTGGACTCCCAGCTCCTTGTTTCCCAGCTCAAAAACTGTTATCAGGTATGCGATCCTTGTCTATTTAGAAAATTCCTGCACACAAAACAAATGATTCGACATTTTGAATCCATCTCTTTCACTCATGTCCCAAGAAATCATAACACTGTAGCAGACCAAATGGCTAACAACATTCTAGATTGGAACATCAACCAAAAGATGTAGGACATCACGACATGCATCACATAGGCATTATAAACTCATCAAAACATTGCATCCACGTGCATAAGATATGCCTCCATGGGCATACAAAAAATCAAAACATTGCATCCACGTGCATAACATATGCCCCCACGGGTGTACAAAATCATAAGTTTGCATCCACATGCCTCCACGAGAAAACAAACAAATTACAATTGCATCCACGTGCAACAAAACATAAACGAAAAAACAAGATGTGCATCCACGTGCATACACAACTATATACCAAAACATATATATATATATATATATATATATATATATATCATCATAAGAGTCATAATGTCAAGAGTGCCCTCAACACCCAAATATACAAAAAATACACTAAGTCGTACAAAAATGTGTATCAACAAAATACATCCCCATATGCTCACCAGCATTTGGGGGTAGGTATAAGATCACCTACTCATCATGATCATCGGGATCCTCTGGCTCCTTCGGATCATACTGATCCCGAGCCCTCCTCTCGGCCATCACCACAACTACTCTTAGTAGGATCGACCGCCACTCACAGGGAGCATCGAAACAATGCTCGATAGTAGGCCGGTCTAGATCCCTCCATCCATCCTCTGGTGCACCCACTAGAAGCCCCTCTAAGGTATCGTGTACGTCCTCTAGGGCATCATCTCGCGGGTGCACCACTCCTCGGACACGCGGCGACGATACTGCTACCGGCGGAGGTGCCACCACAATCATCCGTCCCCGACGTCCTATATGATCAACTGGTGGCCTCAGACCAACATCTACAAAAAACCCACGGTGAATCAAGTCAGTATCATATAAAACATCTCTAGCTATAATCATAACAAAAAAATCTAAACATGATATAATAGAGAAACAAAAAACAAAGACGTACCGTCTAAACCCCAAGCCTGTCCCTGAGCTTGAGAAATCTCAGGGTCCCCTCGGAAGTCCATACCAACATACAGATAATCATCAATACCAATGGGAACTTGCTCCCACTGGTCATACATCTCCGACGAGAAGAATCATCGGATACCACCACCACCCCGGGGCATCATCTCCCCCCACCGCAGCATCTGCGGCTCACTCCTCAACCCATCCCAAACTAGCACACGCGGCCACAAAGTAGGTACCCACTCAAAAAAGAAACAACAGAGGAAAGAAGCATAGCTGAACTCTCCTCCTTCCCGACTAACCTTGTTCAGCTCTCGCTGAACACAAGCCAAAAACATCTACCTGCAAGCAAAATATGTTCCCCTCAGGACACTTTCTACCATCATCGTTTTCCCCCCAGAAAAATGATGGGGTGCCTGTGCACCAAGAACTCACAAAACACAGGCCGCCACCGCCTGCATCTCCGGCTCCCGCAGATCAGAGACACTCAATGCATTGTTTCGTATACGGGCCCCCGGAACGTAGAATCTCTCCAATAGATCCTGTATGTCCAAACCAGCCGGAATCCTCGGCTGCAACTCCCCGATCTCCCCCAAACGGGGCAAGCCAGTAAGAAAGTAAACATCGGTCAAGGTGATCTCTAGTCGCTCACCTTGCACCATGAAAGCCATCTCCTTTGGGACCCAGAAGTCAACCAACTTATTCAGCAGATCTCTGACTGAACGCATAATAGGAACCTGAGAAAAATTTAGAAGTCTGCCCACAGCTAAGGCCGCCCACACATTTGGGTCATCCTGAATCCTTCCCATCAGCTCCACATCAATCTCTCTCTCCCGCCACGACATTAACGGCCTCCTCAGCATCCTGCCAAAAAACAAAGGAAATTTTTTTAGAAACAATTTTTTTTTCTCAAAAACCCCATCGTGACTTCCGGGCTCTTAGCTGCAATGAACATCGCGACATTTCAACTTCAAAGCCGCGATGAACATCGCGGGTATCAGCCCCACAGTCGCGATGGGCATCGCGGCTATCAGCCTCCACAGTCGCGATGAACATCGCAACTGTCAACCCCCACAGCCGCGATGAACATCGCTACTGTCAGACCCCACAACCGCGATGCACATCGCGGATATCAAGCCCATACCCGCGATGTACATCACGGAAAATGAGCCGAAACTCGCGATATTCCACGTTGGGAAGCCAACGTGGAATTACGCAGCCTTCGGGGCCCCGACGCTAAACAGAAAGGAAATAATTTAAAAGGATAAGGCACATAGGCTTACCTGAAACTCGTAGAATAAAAAACCAATGGTCGAATCTCCCACAAATCGAGAAAATTCTCTGACCACCTCAATTACTCTATGAAACTCAACGGTGAAAATGAAACTTGTCACATTGGGCCCACTTGCTATTTATAGAAATTTGACCATTTTAAAACAACCATTTCAGCATCATACGATGTCCATTTTTCAAACCGTTGGTACCATTGGAATCAGTGCAGCGAGAACTTCATGATAGTCCACTCCTTTTCCTAATCCCACTAGGTCCCTTTTTTGGGCATTTTTCCCATGCCCCTCGTCGCCTCGATTTGTGTGCCACGTCGACCGTGGTCCATTTTTTACGAGTCTTATATCGCCGGATTCAGTTTTCCATGCTCCTAACGATGCTTGAGATCGTTTCTCACTCTCATGACCATATTTTTTGGGCATTTTTCCCATGCCCCTCGTCGCCTCGATTTGCGTGCCACATCGACCGTGGTCCATTTTTTACGAGTCTTATATCGCCGGATTCAGTTTTCCGCGCTCATGATGATGCTTGAGATCATTTCTCGCTCTCACACCCATAGTTTTTGGGCATTTCTCCAAAATGCCCCTCATCACCTCGGTTTGCATGCCACATCGGTCATGGTCCGTTTTTGACGATCTTTATGTCACTGGATTTATTTTTTCGCGCTCGTGACAATGCTCGAGATCATTCCTCGCTCTCACCAATACCTTTTTGTTCGGTATAATTTTATCCCTTTTTTGGGACGAGCAATTCTTTTACGAAAAAGGCACTTAGGGAGTTTCTGTTAAGCTCTTTTCTGACTCCTAAAAAAATGAAAAGATCGCAGAGCAACCTTGCTTCCTTTCATGCTCGCTAAAAGTATCTGAAAGGGCGTCTACCTGGTATAAGTTTACCCCTTTTCCGGACCTTGTAGACTAATTACGAAAAAGGAATACTCTAGTCACATTGGCTAGAAGAGTTCTCCATGTGCATCATTTTATGCTTTTTTCAGGCCTTGGAGACTAACATACGAAAAAGAACACCAATGGAGTCTACTTATCGCTTTCAGACTCTCTAAAATTGAAAGCAAACCGCAAGCAATTACTGTTTTGGGCTCGTACAAATCCATAGGACGGTACTCCTCCACCAATTCAGAGTCTTCTTATCCTTTTCAGACTCCTTAAAAATGAAAGCACTCATGAGCATGAACAATCCTGGGCTCACATAAATCCATAGGATAGTACCATTTCAGAGCACACTTTTATCCCTTTTTGGAGCTCATTAAAACTACGAAGAAGGACCACGGTGCTTTTCGGCGCCACAACAGATCATGTCTACTCATAAGGAATCTTCTCAATTATGGTCGCCTTTGTTCAGAGTATTCTGCAGTATGTCACCCTAAGAGTCCCCCAATAGCATCCATCAGCTTGTTCCCCCCAGAGTCACTCCAGTATACAATACATACCCCTAAGCTATAATCCCCACACCTAAAAGTTAGTTTCCTATGCTACCAGGTCAACCATGTCATCATGCTCTGAACAAAGGAAGTTTGAGTCCACCCACTATATGACCCCAGTTATTCCCCATCCCCACAGTACGTCAATCCTACCATTAGTACTACCACACTTCAGTTGTACACCTCGCTCTCCTATAAATAAAACATCATTGCCTTGATATTTGCTAGTCTCCCTCCATCGACGCCAACCAAATATATTCCAGAGGATAGACCCAGAGGTCTCTGTGCCTTGGACTCATCACCATTTGTGATGAGTGCCTACGGATCATTTCGAAAGGAGTCCTCAGTGCCTCTCCAAATGATTGTTTCTCACATGCTTGACTTCAACACCTTGATCGCATCGTTGAGACTCATACAGGGTATCGGCCCTTCCAGTTATTTGTTGAAGACCCCAGATATCACCGGACTCTACCAAATTTGAGAGTCTAATTGAGGAAAACAACCAGTTACATTTTCCTATGGATATCCGGGTTGCGTTTGGCAACACTATTTAGATGAACCCCAGTTTTATACTCCCTTGAGTATACAGTTACAAATACTCCTCGGGAGTTGACTCACAGTCATTGAGTCCCTATAGACATTGGACACCTTCAGATTCAACAGTTCATCAACCCTTCTGACACCTTAATCATAATGGTTGTTACTCTTTTCCAGTGTATCAGTTATTGAGACCAGTAATGATATAACCATGAGTATATCCCAGCATTGTGTCCCCTCTGGACCATCATGATGTACCAACATATTTTTATGTATTATTCAGGTCCCCCTTCTTGGGCCTAATTGTTATGTATATGTCTTAATACGAGCATGGGTATGCCCGCCTCGTCCATAATAAGAGATTATTCCTCGTTCATTTTGAGGCCATTTTTTTTTCCAGTTTTTGCAGCTTCTAAGGGGCCATTGTTCCAGTCTCCAATAGGTCTCTTCTCTTCTCCAAGCACCAGGAAAAAGACAAAAGAACTATGATGTCTATCGGCCATACAATGAGCTCTTGCCCTCACACATCAGGGGGCAATTTGTTAACACCCAAAAAGTTCTCACTGGCTCATTCCCTTATTCACATGACCCATTTGTCCACTTTTCCACCATTTGAGCCTCTAAAACCATCAAAAGGTCACCAAAAAGACCACAATACACCTTTTTCCCCTCAAAATATATATTTTTCCTCAAAAAACACAAAAAACCCTAAAAAATGGTCCAAAATTCTCAAAAAATATTAAAAGGGAATAAAAATATAAAAAATATTCAAAAAAGAAAAAAGAGGGAAAAAGAGACCTAAACCATATTGGTTAATACCATTGGTTTCCTCAAAACCATAATGGTATTCCCCATCACCAAAAACTATAAAAAGGTGATAGGGACTCCTCACTTATCATCCACATTTCATCCTATCCTTATGCTGCCAAATTCCCTTTGAAAGCCATTGCCTCCCATTTCGAGTTTGAAGATCCCCATTGAAGCTTTGGAGAAGAAGAGACCATTAGATATTGGAGCTTCTCAACCTTGGAGTTTCTCAACACCCATCATCCTCACCATTTGAGGTAATACAAAATCAAATATTTTTCAAGTTATTGTTTTTCCATAGATATTATTGCTTATGTTTTGAAATCTAGTTTTTTATTTATTTGCACATGCTTATCTTAGATCAGATTATATTAGTTTATTCATAGTTATTTTTGTTTTATATTGAAACTGCTATTACAAGTTAATAGGTGCATCCTTGCACATGCTTGGTCGAAAAACCAAGCAACAGCTGGCTTCTCCCCGGAATCCTCCACGGAATCCCCCTTGCTGCTGATACTGTGGTTAAGGAAACTGCTACTGCATGGGATTCGGTTGTAGCTGCACACACTGCCCTGGCTGAACATACTGTGGCTGATGAACGTACTGTGGCTGCTGTGGAGCTATCTGCATCGGAGCATATTGTGGCATAAATTGTTGTTGTGGTTGCGGCTGCAGTACAAACTGCACCTGCGGTTGAGGTAGTAGCTGAGCCACCTGTGGCTGCGGTTGCGATTGTTGTACGACACATTGGTCGTCTTTCACATAGAATGCATCGTACGTTCTCTCTTGAAGCAAGCCATATGCGCGACAATCTTTATCTTCATGTCCCACAGATTTGCAGAAGGTACAATACAAATTCATCGGCTTTGTGACCATCTTTTGCATGTATTGAAACTCCTCATGTCGATGCCTATATACCTGACAGATAAAACACCACGGCATACCGCTGCCGCTCAATGGATTCGGTGTTCCTGATACCAAATAATTGTGGAAGTCTGGGAAATTATCCTTAGTATGCCCCTCTCTGCAACATAGTGTACACCACACCTCTTCACAATGTTCTTTACTCTTCTTAAGGTCTTGCAGCTGTATTGTCAAGTTGGCCAGCTGCGTTCTCACCAATCGGCGAAGCTTCTAATCGCATCGCAATTTCCAGGGCTTCACTCGATGTTGTAATGTTTTGTTGCATCAGCGGTAGTCGAATGTGAGGGAGCAATGCCGTGATGAACCATTCTTTGTGCTGAACATTGCTCATGTCGAAGCTGATCCTTGCCATCAATGTTTTGAACTGCTGGTCAAAATCCCACACAGTTTCATTGGGATACTGCTTAATCTCTTTTAGTTCTGTAATATACTGTGCTTCAGACTTGGGTTTTTTGAACTTTGCAATCAATCCTGCTCGAACTTCATCCAATGTCTTTTCTGGAGCACCTACGGGAACCTGCACAAATTTCATGAACCAGTCTAATGCACGACCCCGAAGAGTTGTCGCTAATTGTCCTTTCTTGGCATTATCATTAGTAATTTGATTCATAGTCCATACTGCTTCACATAAGAACCAGTATTACTCAGGATTATCTGTTCCATTTCTATGGAATAGCGATAACTTTGCATCTTTGCTCGCCATCCTGGGCTTCCTTCCTACAGTCGCCGAGCTACTAGCAATCAAGTTCAGTTGACTTGATGAACACGGTGGTGTCAAAGTTGTATTTCTTACTGGTTGAGAGATAGTGAGCGGAGGTGTGGGTACGTTGCTGCTGGGGGTTGGTCATAACTCTATCCTGGGCATAGCCTGGTTGTCCTTGTCGGCACTGTGAGGTTGCTTCGTCCCGTGTGGTCTTCCTTCGCGGCTTTGCATTTTGATTGCAACAGGACCTTTTGTTATCCTCTGCCTCTTTTCCTGTCGAAACCTTGCTCCTCCCCTTGTAATACCACTCTCTTCCTCGTCTTCCTTCACAGTTTCGTCATAACCTGCACCCATCTACCCCTTATCATTCCATGTACCGCCCCCCTGCTGTCGCGGTATCCACAGCCTCCGCCCACTAGGGTTCTTACTGGTCTAGGTGCATCTTCAGTATGCCCTTTTCGCAAATGAGAATTTTAATGGACAACTATAGCGACAATAGAAACCTACCTCTTGGTCCGTTGAAGAATTCCCTTTCTACTTCACTATAAGAATTTATTATATCAATTGCAAACTCAGTGATGTAGCCTTCCAGTATACTGTCGACCCAAACCTCAACAGCCCGCGATGCTTTGTTGTCGACTACCTGCAGCTCCTGGATTAGTTCTGGGGTCCAAGCTGGCTGCTCGCCACCTTGGAAGTTCCTCTTCTGATAGGTCAATTTTGCTAACCACTCATATAGGATGATTGGGAACTCGTAGAAAAAATATTCGTGTGGACCGTCGTGGATGTACTTCACCAACCACCAATCTATCGACAACCCAGGGTTCTGATTTTCTTTTTCAACGAACTCTCACAACTTTAGGTCGAACCAATCTTGGATCTCCTGTCTCGTCGGATGCCATAACATATGCTCCTTTCACTTCACGCTACGACCCCGACAACGAAACCATTTGTTGACATAAACCCAGTCGACAAGGGTTCCTCACGCTATCGACACTCAAACCACGACGATCACCCTAAGTACCAGCCCAGATAGGTTTTACCCTGTCCAGCAACACCTGCGGAGCAGATGAGGTCTCACCCGAGATGTTCAAGGGAGAGTTGATGGAACCATGTTTCCACCAAATGAAGGAAGATGTTGTGCATTAACTGATTAACTTATTGCAACATTTAGAAGTAGATCTAATCATTCAACTCAGGAATTAAGCATAATCGCAATATCATTCAACATATCTTATCATTGACAGAAAATGTGCAACAAATATAATAGTAAAGCATTAATCGCAGCAAGGAAACATCGCATCATTCACATATTCATATCACATACTGCATTTACTACAGAGAAACGAAAAAGACACAAGGATTTTGCGCAAAAACTCTGTCACATCATATTCATCTCTGCAAAAACCCAGATATAACAAGATATTCAGTCATCAACTCTCTGTCTTTAGCTATCTCAAGATGTCTCAACACTTACAAACCTACATCTACTTATAGGCTTGCGCCTTTACATTTATGGTCCACTTAGGAAACCGCCTAACTACTTCTTAACAAACTCTACAAAAATATGACCCAAAACCCACATAATACGGTCCAAATGACCCAAAATAGCCATGGCGTGGTCCAAAAGACCCAAAACTATACATGATGCGGTCCAAATGACCCAAAGCTACATAAACTATCATCTCCTTGCGCGCCACTTTCCTCCTTTCGCGTTACCTTCGGCCTTGCGTAGCATCCGCGATGCTGACTCATCAAACCACCTACCAACACCATACAATGCCTCAAATGGACTCATTCCTAATGATGCATGGTGCCCATTGTTGTATGCAAATTCTACCAAGTGTAGGTAATCCTCCCACTTGGATGGTTTATCCATCACATACATTCTCAGCATGTCTTCAAGAACCTAATTCACCCTCTTAGTTTGGCCATCTGTTTGAGGATGATATGTTGTACTGAAATTTAATCTAGTTCCCAATTCCTGAAACAATCCTTTCCAGAAATTGGAAGTGAACTTTGTATCGCGATCAGAAATTATTGCCTTGGGAAATCCATGCAATCTGAATATCTCTCTCATGAAGATATTTGCAATGTCATTAGCCTTGTGAGGGGACTTGATTGTAATGAAATGAGCTACCTTCGATAGCTTTTCCACCACTACCATGATTGAATCATGCCTCTTCACTGTCATGGGCAGACCTGTTATAAAATCCATAGAGATCACTTCCCACTTCCATTTTGGAATGGGTAAGGTTGCAACAATCCTGCTGGATGTTAATGCTCTACCTTGAATTGTTGGCACTTTTGACACCTAGCAATGTACTCAACTATGTCTTTCTTCATACCATGCCAAAAATACTGCCATATTGATGCTGTTATAGTTTTCTGATATCCTGGGTGTCCGGAGTATGGAATTTGATGTATTTCATCCATCACTAGGTTCTTTAAATCTGCACAATTTGGAATATACAGTCTGGTGCTTTGATAAATGAGAACATCATCATCACCCAACTGATATCTTGCACATGCTTCATCCACATTACCCTGCTACAATTTCTCCTTTACTTGAAGGTAAACTTCATCCCTGGTTTGAGCTTCTAGAATCCTTGCCTTCAAATCTGATTTACAGCTTCTAGAATCCTTGCCTTCAAATCTGATTTACACTTACTGATGCAATAAAAAAAAATTTGCTGAGAGCATGTGCAACCTTATTCTCTTTCCATTTTACATGCTTAATTTCAAAATCAAATTCACAGAGAAATTCCATCCACCTAGCTTTCCTAGCATTCAAGTTTGGCTGATCAAACAAATACTTCAAGCTCATGTGGTTTGTCCTAAGCTCGAATCTTCTTCCCAACAAATAATGTCTCCACATCTTGAGAGCATGTACTATGGCTGCTAATTCTAAATCATGCGTGGCATAATTCTTTTCATGCTCTTTTAATTTCCTTGACTCATAGAAAATTACAAATCCTTCTTGCATGAGCACTCCACCTAGCCCTTTAATGCAAGCATTTGTGCACACTACAAAATCCTTCTTTGGATCTGCTACCTTCAAAACAGGAGCGTTGGTAAGTAACTCCTTTAGTTGCTGAAAGCTTTTCTCACATTTTTCAGACCATACAAACTTGACATTCTTCCTCTGCAATGAAGTGATTGGATGAGCTATCTTGGAGAATCCTTCAATGAATCTTCTGTAGTATCCCGCAAGACCCATGAAATATCTAACATCTGTAACATTCTTTGGAGTAATCCAGTCCATGATGGCATTAATATTCTTTGGATCAATTGCAATACCCTCTTCTGAAATGACATGACCCAAGTACTGCACCTTCTTTTGATAGAATTCACAGTTGCTTAACTTGGCATACAACTGGTGTTCTCTAAGGACTTGCAACACCATTCTTAAATGGTCATTATGTTCTTCATTCATTGAGTACACAAGGATGTCATCCAAGAACACAATCACAAACTTATCTAAATATTTGCTGAAGACACTATTCATGAGACACATGAATGTAGCAGGTGCATTGGTAAGACCAAATGGCACCATTGTGAACTCATAATGGCTATATCTTATCTGAAAAGCTGTCTTGTGAATTTCTTCTTCTTTTATCCTCACTGGATGATAGGCAGACCTCAATTCAATCTTTGAAAACACTTTAGGTTCCTTCGTTTGATCAAACAAATCATGCATTCTTGGCAATAGGTACTTATTCTTGATTATCACTTTATTTAGCTGCCTGTAATCAATATACAGCCTTAAAGTCTCATCCTTTTTCTTGACAAATAACACCGATGCTCCCCAAGGATATACACTTGGCCTACTATACTTCTTGTCCATTAATTCTTGTAGCTGCATCTTTATCTCGATCAATTCTGGCGTGCTCATTCTATAAGGACCTTTGGAAATTGGTGTTGCCCCTGGAACAAGATCGATGGTAAAATAAATATCTCTCTTTGGTGGCAGTCCTGACACTTCATCTAGAAACACATCTTCATCATGCTCATAAGGATCCTGAGCATCATTCATGGTCACCATTTTCCTTTGGAGACCCCTTTCATGTATGTTGGCTCTGCTACAACTATTCAAATTTTTATCAGCTGCAACCACTGTGCATTATATAGGTCTTTATTAGACATATTAGGAATGCATATAGAAACATAAAACATCAATATTTAACAAAATTAAACTCATGGAATAATTCACAGAGCTATTATGCATTCTTTTGTTTTGTCCCATTCATGCAATTCTAGAAATTGCCCATATTGCAACAATTTTGTCAAAACAGTCACTGACACTTTTATGCTCTAATTATCTATGATGTATGAAAACCTCATTCAAATTTTGGTTATGCACCATTGTTCCCTGCTAGATAATCTTTCCAATGCCTATCTACATGCTTCATTCTGACTTCAGGTGTGGAAATTGCATTACTCCAAAAATGACAATTTTTACTAAAATTATGCACTCACACCTGCAAATTTATTTTGAAAAACCAACTTCAGTCGTTTGTAGAAGCAAATCTAGAAAGAATCATGAAATTTTTTCTGTTGGGCGAAGTTAGTCCATATAACAAGGAACACTCAGAAACATTTGGATACTCGTTCCGATGCACCAATCAGCTTCTATAAAATTATGGGTTTGACTATTTTTAACTTTTAAGTTTTTCCAAAATTTCAAAATTTTGGGCCAAAAATGGCTATCTTCCAAACTGAGCATTTCTGGAAAATATTTGTCTAACGGAAAATGTATGTATTAATGATAATATGAAATTGTGAATTCAGTATATTTATTGAATCCTATATCTAGGGTCACTTTCATCCACTACAAGCGTTTCAAAATCCTTTAAAAGTGGCCCGAAATAGTGCTTTTTGGCCTTCTCGCTCACCCTAACTCCACATCCTTTGGATTTTGTCTCCAAGATTCCAAACTTAACACTGTTCCTGCTCCATGGCCGCCCCATATCGATTTCAGCTCAATCCGACCTTCTGCCAAGCTTCGGGACATCGATTTATAAAAGTCATTATTTCCTATTTTATACCAAATTGGAGCATAATGGGCTCGTGACCCTCTCTGGTTCTTTCATGGCCTTTGTTAATGGCCTCATAACATCACAGGACTCATCCAATTCTGAGTCCAAATGCTCCTGATATCCAAAAATCGAGTTTTGGGCTATATATATATTTTGAACCTGCAATCCGTAGTCCGCAGTCCGCAATCCGCAATCCGCAATGCGGGACTCGGAAATGCGGAACCCCAATTTTCCAACTCCGTAAAATATCACTTTCGCAATCCGCAATCCGCAATCCGCAATGCGGAAGTCGGAAGTACGGAACGCCAATTTTCCAACTCCAGGAAAATATCACTTCCGCAATCCGCAATCCGTAATGCGGAAGTCGGAAATACGGAATGCTAATTTTCCAACTCCGGGAAAATATCACTTCCGCAATCCACAATGAGAAAGTCGGAAATGCCAATTTTCCAAATCCGGAAAAATATCACTTCCGCAATGCGGAACTTAGGAATGCGGAATGCCAATTCGCAATCCGCAATGCGGGTTCGGAAATGCGGAATTCCAAAACGCAAGTTTCAGAGCTTATATATCCCTCATCCTTTAACCAAATAAGGCAAGTACGGTACTGTTGGAAAGCTCTTGGATAGATATATGCAACGGTGAGATCCTCTTCCACACCTGAGAACTATGATTTTTTTCATTCTTTCAATCAAAATGTTGCCCAAATTTCATCAATACCTCTTTTAGACATTCTGCTATCTGTCTGTAAACTCACAGTTTGGCCCAAGCAGCCCCAGTGCTGCAACATGGGCTCTGATACCACTCTATCACGTCCCCTCCCGTCCTCCCGACCCATAGAGGGAACACGAACGCAATATGGGGTGTCTAATTCTCCCCCAAAGCCATATGAAGGAATTTACAATTTAATAAAATGCATAATTAAAATATACACAGCGGAATTAAAACATAATAACACGAACAGAGAATGTAATGCATCAACATATTTCTTCCAGGCAGAATGATGAAACATCATACAGAGAATTAATCCCCTTCACTTGCTATGCACAGGATTTATGCTGATAAAATTAAGATAATCACTTCACTCAATTAACAAAACAGTCAATAATTAAAACATTGCATATCACATAATTGACATAATTTAAACCACAGAGAATACTTATCTTTAAGATGAAGCTTCCCAAGCAACTGGCTATGTGAGATCAACGTTCCACCCAACCATAGGTATCTGTTCAGCCTATATTCTTTCTGTTGATAAACCACCCCCGAGCAGGGCTGTGTATCCACTAAGTAGGAACTAAACAGGTTCACTCACAGCCATGGTTTCACACAAACAATCATGCTAATCCAACACACAGTTGGGTTTATCAAGCATGCAAGAGACACAGGAGGAGGATGCTAAGCCAGTGAGCTCAACCACAAAGCTACATGCATCTCAAGCTAAACTCAACAACCTTGGCACCCATAATACCTACCACACCCAACACAAGGAAGGTCCCATTCTCTGCTGCACAATCCCTTAGGTGCCCCTTCCCTCCAGTGCTCTTCAAGGTGGGCATAGAAAGGTCCAAGCTGCTAAATCCTTGATATTCTAGCCCTCACTCGGTTTGTCAAGCAATTCCAACCTTTGTTTTATCTTCTTCTCTGTCATTCACGCTTGTATTTTCTCAATTCTATGGCCAAATGCACCCCTTTTCCTATGGATTTATGGGCATATAACACTCAAATTCACCCCAAGGTTCAGGTCTATGGATCCCCCATTGGATTTCACTGTCCACACAATTTTCTGGGTGTTTTTGGCACTTCAAAATGTGGTTTAATTCAGAGTTGTGATTTTTGTTTTTTCTCACCGCTGGGCATGTGTAATGGATGAAAATTGATTCTTACATGTTCCACAGTGGAATGGGAATGAGGAAAAATGAATTCCCATGAGGTAGAGTGACTTGTGGGTTAAGGAAACAGATCCCATACCATGCCATATGAATTTCTGGGCTGCCCATGCTCCATTGAAGCCATGGACTGATTTCTTCAACCACTTCCTTATAACATAATTAAATGTCAGCAAGGAAAGTAAAATGGGTTCTCAATATGACATTTGGAAGCATATGGTTCAACCCCACAACCCCCTCACCACTCCCTAGTGGATATACATGCCCCCCTCTTAATAGTTGCTTCCATAGCCAGTTTTTGGTATTTTATTGCAATATTAATATTTACATCATTTTACAATGTTCCATGGCTTAATAACACATGGATAGCGTAATATCAAATACTTGCCTTTTAAAATAAAATCCAAGCGTCCATTAGCAGGGCCTTGACCTTGAGCTCCATGCTAGGGAAACATACATCGCATGTATACAATATTTACATTAAAATCCAATATATCCTAAGGGTCAAAATGGGGGTATTACAGTCATGACTATGAAATTACAACATTTTACAAGGAATTTTTTTCAAAATTTTCTCTAGGGGGGCAATGCCCCTAAACCCCCGCTAGCGGGGGGCTCCCAAACTAGTCGCCATACCCCCTTGGACCCTCCATGGCGACTATTTTTGGGGGAAAATCCCCCCCAACCCCCCCGTCATGAGATGGGATGCAAACACGGATGAAACACAACCTCTGAATAAGGAAGATCAACCTCCACAACCAACAATCTCCCACTTGGAGACTGATCACAACAACTCCACTGTTGCTGGACTATGCTTTGAACCTTGGAGCTAGAAAATTTCTCATCTTCACCTTCATGCTTGAAGGCCAATTGAAACCGAGCAAGAACTCAGTTTCTCTCTGGTTACTACCTTTGTCAACATGTCTGCAAGATTCTGGCTAGTGTGTATCTTTTCCAGCTTCAATAGTTCATCTTCTAGAATAGACCATATGAAATGGTACTTGAGTTGTATATGTTTATTCTTAGAATGGAAGGATGAGTTCTTTGCAAGATGAATGGCACTCTAGCTATCACTGTATAACCTGATATTCTCCTGCTTCTTACCCAATTATTCCATGAACCTCTGTAACCAAATAATTTCTTTACTAACCTCTGTAGCAGCAACATACTCTACTTCCATTGTTGAAAGTGCAACAACCTTTTGTAGTTTTGAAATCCAACTTATTGTTGTTCCACCTACAGTAAAAAGATACCCTGTGGTGCTCCTCCTGCTATCTTTATCACTTGCCGTATCTACATCAACATATCCCTGTAGAACAGTTTCTGAACCTCCAAAACATAATACATGAGTGGTAGTACCTCTCAAATATATGAGAATCCATTGTACTGCATTCCAATGTTCTTTACCTGGATTGTTCATATACCTGCTCACAACTCCCACTACGTGTGCAATATTTGGTCTTATGCACACTATGGCATACATCAAGCTGCCAACTGTTGATGAATAGGGAACCCTAGACATGTAATCTATCTCTTCCTGTGTCTTGGGACACATCTCCTTACTTAGTTTGAAATGGCTGGCCAAAGGTGTACTAATTGGTTTTGCATTCTGCATTCTAAACCTCTCCAACACCTTTTGTATGTACTCATCCTGAGATAATGTCAATTTGTGATTTTTCATGTCTCTTGTTATTCCCATACCAAGGATTTGCTTTGCAGCACCCAAATCCTTCATTGCAAATGAATTAGCTAACTTCCTTTTGATCACATTTATATCCTGCATGTTAGACCCTACAACAAGCATGTCATCCACATACAATAACAAGATAATATATCTTCCATTATCTAGCCTCTTTAAATAAACACAGTGGTTAGAATGACATCTACTATAACCTTGTTCTGTCATAAACCTATCAAATTTCAAATACCATTGCCTTGGAGCTTGCTTCAGGCCATACAAGCTCTTCTTTAACCTGCATACCAAATTCTTCTTCCCTTTTACCGCATACCCCTGTGGATGCTGCATATAAATCTCTTCCTCCAAATCCCCATGGAGAAAGGTTGTTTTTACATCCAACTGTTCAAGATGCAAATCTTCTACCGACACTAAACTTAAAATAGTTCTAATTGAAGTCATTTTAACAACAGGAGAAAATATTTCATCAAAATATATACATTTCTTCTGTGCATACCTCTTTACAACAAGCCTGGCCTTGTACAACTTCTTTCCTCCATCTTCTTCCTTCAACCTGTAAACCGATTTATTATGCAATGCTCTTTTACCAGTAGGCAACTGAACCAAATCCCAAGTCTGGTTTCTTACCAATGAGTCCATCTCCTCATTCACGCCTTGCTCCCACTTCTTTATAGTTTCCACCTGCATTGCTTCTTCATAACATTCTGGTTCACCAGTATCAGTCATCAGTAAATAATACAGTGAAGGAGAGAATCGTTCAAGGGATCTATTTAACCTAGTAGATCTTCTAACACTTGCAGTAGTTTGAGGTGCTTGCTGTTGTTCTTGATTTTCCGGCACCTTTGGAACTTCATTTTCTTTGATTTCATCAAGCACTGTGTACTCTGTGTTTTCTTTTTCCCGTTTCTTTCCCTGCAACTGATCTTTATACATGACCTTTTCATTGAATACCACATCGTGATTCAGAAGGGTCGATCGCACCTAATGTGAATATCAATGCTTTTCTTTGTGTGGGATAGTTCTTGAGAACTTCCAAGGCTGACATGGTGGTGGGGGATTGGGACAAATCATCAACAATGTTGTAGTTGGGGGAAGCACGAGCATTGGGATTATTGGTGATGCAGCGCAAATGAAATTTGGGGGCTTTGGGGGCCCCTTCGGTCGACGGTGGAGGGAGGTGTAAATATTGGTTGATGGGGGTGGAAGTGGTAGCCTTATCTGCCGGTATGGTTTCGGTAGCCTAACCATATTGATTACGGTGAGTTTGGAGGTTGACTTCGGAAGAAGACATCATTAAGAGATGGTGAAATACTGACTCGGGTACCTAACTCGAAGATGCGGCATAGGTAACCGATGGTTCTGTGGCAACAACCCCTTGCATGGGTAAGGGATTTTGTAACACCATGGGTTGTGTCATTGGCCGCGGTGGGTTGGGTGGTGCATGTTGTGTAGTAGTCCCTTGATGTTGGGTGTCCTCATTGCAAAGTTGTTTGGCTCTAGCCAAGCGGGGTTAGTGGTGTGTGTAATGGCCATAAACACCACAGAAAGAACACTGGTGGTTTGTTCGAAACTGAGTGTTATTCACTTGGCTAGGTTGTTGATTGGGTTTTGATTGGAAAGGGTGGCATCGTTATTATCTGTAGGATTAGGAGGTTGTTCCCCCCTCCCTGGCGTTGGTTGTTACCGTGATTCCTACATCGTCTGCTATTTGGTTGTCCTTGTTAATTATGTCAAACTGGCTGGTTCTGAGCCTGATTTTGTTGGGCATAAACTTGCATTTATGGAACATGAGGAGCTTGAGGTTGGGATGGTATGGGGGCTGCCAGTGGTGGGATGGGGGAAGGTAGTAAGTGGTAAGCACTAGAGGGTGAGCATATCCTTATGGGTTGGCACCAAAACTGGGTGCCGCATAAGCGAGTCCATGGGTGGGGGGAGACTGGAGGAATGTGGGAGGGTGTCGCTCCAGAGTGAGTTGTTTTGCATGAAAGATCAAGGCCACAACTCATTGTCAACTACGACGTACTAGGGGTAAGGTTATATGCAGAAATCAATGCAGTGAGCATAGGAACATGGGGCATAAGGTAGCTAGGATGTGACCTATGACGCTGTTTACGGCATGGGATTCCCTAGGCACATCTCTCCGAGAGTAATTTCCACGAGGGGTATCGAGAAGGATAGTATATAGGTAGCCCGATTAAGCTAAATAAGGTCAAATTGTTGGGATTTGAGGATGTCCTCTTCTTTGGTTTGGGGACGTTATGATGCCACATCCTTGGATATGGATGGGATAAGGGACTTTAGGAACCAATATAATAAGATTCAGCCATCCAATTTAATCTTGCATAAAATTCGGCGTCTACACCACTCATGGATATGGTCTGTAATATTTGTTGTCGTAGTTTGTCTAAAATAAAGGAGGATCTTAACGTCAGTGTCATAATGAATTGGTAATTGGAATAATTGTAGGAAAGTGGAGGCTAGGGATGCAAAGGTGCAATGCGTCCCATGGTGCTGATCTATATACCACTTGGCTGCAATGCTAGTGAAGGTTTGTTGCAACAGGCGTAGTCTAATAGAGTCATCCACTATAGAGTTAGAGGAACAACACAAGTGGAAGGACATGATATGATTCCGAAGGTCCTCGCCACCTTTCCCTTCGAACTTCGGGATGTCTGAAGGTATCTTGGTAGGAATGGGAGGCCATGTAGGATCATGTCAGATCGAGTTTTTAGTCAATCTAGCCAGGTCAGGGAGGTTGATAATGGCCATGAATGGAAAACTAGCAGGAGGATGTGACATCGTGGGATTGACCTGCATGTTGGCCATAGCATTGATCATGGGGCCACCTTCATCGAATGGTGGAGGGGTAATGGTCATCATGGGGGGATGGTGTAACCAACCGCAGGGGCTGGTGGAAGCTGGAAAGAGGGGCCCGTGCCCCCAAGGATAACTCCAATAACCGAAGGGACTGTAGTCATAGGAATGTTCCCACTACCTGTGGGTATGGACCCAGTGACTGGATGCACTATAGTGGTGGGGGTAGGTCTAGTGGTGCCGGGAATAGTGGTTCTTGTGGATCTATTGTCCAGAAAGGAGATGGTAGTGGCAACAAGGCCACTAGCATACCCACCACCAACTATCCCTCCATAGAATGGGTTGGTATTCGTGTCGGCCATGGGGTTATGTGGGGGTGAATGGATAGGTGAATTTGATTGGAAGGAGTCAGACGTTAAATAAGGGGACTCAAGGAAAAGTTCCAAAGACGATGATGTGTGCCTAAGGGGTGCACAATAAATGGGGTCAAGAGGACCGTGTTGTGGTAACTGCCCCCGTAGTCTATGGGAGTATCTTGGGGGATGAATGGTGATGGGTGTGCGAATTCAAAATGGCTTTGGTACGAAAATACGCTAAAAAATCCTAATGCAACCATGCATGCAAGAGGATAGCTCTCAACAAAAGTGGCGCTCATGCCAACAACGAGCTCAAAACACTTGTTGCAACAACGTGCTACAATAGGGGAGCGGAAAAAAAAATGGTTAGAATACCAACAGGAAGCAGTCCTAAAAAATAAAAAGACTCACTAACATGTGCGGTATAGGAGCATGAAAACGCCTAACTAGAAGTTGGAAGCTCACGCAAATCATATCCCCTGCAGGGTGATGAAATCCGCAGTCAAGAAATACAAAATGGAGAACTACACTAGCTAAGGGATATCCCCCTACCACGAAGGATCCCAAGTAAAAGAGTCCTAGAAGAATGGCTACTAGGATACCCCGTTCATGGCACGTCCAGAAAGGTAGATCCATCGCTTCAATCCTTTGGTCATTGCACACCCGATATGATCCCTTGCATGTGCAACGAGGACATAGAGTAGGTGTCCTTCAATATAAGGTGGAGTCCAGTATTCCACCCATACCTCCGCAACTAGTCTTGCGACTTGCCCTCCTAAGGGAGAGGCCCTCTAACAAATCAGTGTCAACCGTGCTAAAAAATACTAAAGGATTTTGGTTCCCTAGAGGACAACAACTATGTCATGAATGTATATGACAAGGGGGTGTTGTTTGGATGCTTAACCCCAGTGCCCTACCTAGCTAGTAGATTGTTTTCAATCCACAAGTGGGGTTAAGTGTGTGTTCAATTAGATAAGTTTTAGTCTCACTTTGATCTTAGGGAGTGAGTGGGTGCATGAGTGGCGTGTATGGCTATGCTAAATGAACAACAAATAACAGTACTAATAACTGAAAATGGCAGCACTAGAAATTGAAATTAACTTTAAAATATGAAACTAAAAGATGAACTATAATTTCCAGACAGCCTACTATAAAACAAAGAACAATCAGATTTTCAAAGGAGTATATTATATGCAGCAAGTATTAGGATTGTTACCTACTGCTAGAGTTCAACCAAACAGACCAAACATGCAGTAACAACAAGCAGAATAGATGCAAACAGTAAAAAAGAGGGTATTGCAAGCACTCAAATCCGGAAACAAAATAATCAATATGTAGCATGCAGGGGGGGAACAAAGGGTTCAAAGAGATTTGGGTCATGCTCACGTCACTTATGTCTGAGTAATAGAAGCATTATGGGCCGCAACCTGTCAAAAAACAAATGCAACAGAGAAAAAAACCAATTTTCGGTCTAGGGAGCACCTTTCGTGGGTGAAGAGGTGCTCTAGGGAACACTTAATAGGGGAAAAAGGGCACTCTATGGCACACTTAATCAGCAAAAAAGAGTGCTCCAGGATTGGGTGAGAGGAAAAATAAAAAAACACTTAGAACAGGGATGAGCAGGGGGTCTGAGGGTGAATCTAGGTAGGTTTTGCGTAGCAGAATCCAGCCAGGGGGTTCACACAGCTAAATCACACTCAGAACAAGCAAACTAAAACATTCACTAACCTAAATAAAAAAGAACAAATAGAGGGTCAAACCAATTGGGGATCACTTGGGATCGACCCAGCGAAGTCGCCAGTTCTGTTGGTAGTACTTTCACACTCCAACAAGAAAAAAAGGGGGCTTTACTGGCTTGAAGAAGCCAAGGTAGAGAGTACGTAAGAGAATGGTTCTTACAGTGTTGATGTGTGAGATGAGCATGGTAAATGTAAGTGAAAAGTAGTAAAATATAAACTAAACTATGAAAATGAAAAACATCAACCAAAGTGAACATATGTGATATGTGTGGTGACAATCAGTAAAATGTGGAAACTACTTATTTACCAGAAATCACTTCAGTAAAATCAAATACATTTATAGTCCATTCATTTTCCTATGCATTCACGAAATAAACAAGAGAACCTTTTCATTATTTATAAAGAAAGAATGGAGTTACAATGTTAGTGTTACTTCTCTGGGCATATGGGCCCTTGCGGTCGAGAAGCTAACAGTCCTCCTCTGATAAATCGGTATGGTGACAAATGGAATAAATATGGTGGAGGTCTATGTAAAATGCAGTAAGGAAGATAGGGTATGGTGACAAATGGCACCAAATATGGGAGAGCTTGTAACTATAGATTTCCCGAATGTATTTTGAAAAATGGGGGGAAATAGTAACATATAATTTGTGGTTTAGGGTTTTGGATCCCTAAAACCACTTGTGGTTTTTTGAGGTTTACCACCGATAAATTTTGAATTGAGGTGGGAATTTTAATTTGTTGGGACAAACCCCCTACTTTGGTGGACACCTCCTTTTTAGGGGAGATCCCCTATCTTGGTGGAGATTGTCCAAAGGGGGTTTGTAACTTAGGATAAATGGGATTTTGGGTTTTTTATGAACAAATGGGTTCATTATTTAGAAATAAGGGTCCACAACATGTCACTTAGTATATGATCAATTTTCTTGTGTGAACACTTATTTCATGTTCTAACCTTCTATTGAGGGTATTGTCCATCAGAATATACAATAATGGGGAGAGTGAACATCCATGTCTAAGCCCTCTTCCCCCCTTGAAGAATTCAAATGTAGGCCTGCAATTTACCAAAGGTGCTATCCAGGGGTTTGATATACAAGATTTAATCTAGCTTCTAAATAAATCTGAGAAACCAAACTTGGAGAGAATTGAGAAAAGGGAAGAGTGTCTCACTCGGTCAAATGCATTGGCTGTTTCTACTTTTATCACCATTCCTCTTCTTTCCAAGTCTTACTAAAATGAAGTGCTTCTTTAAAAAGGATAATGTTATCAATAATTTTCCTTTTGGAGATGAATCCTCCTTGATTGTCTAAGATAAGATGAGTCAAAAGAGGGTTGACCCGATTTTCTATGATCTTTATGATGATTTTGTAAGAGGAATTACACAATAAAATTGGTTTGAAATGAGAGACGGTTTCAGGATTCTTTTCCTTTGGAATAAGAGCCAAAAAAGAAGAATTTGGACTTCCCCCCAACTTGTCTTTGTTTAAAGACCATTTAATCATCTTACACAAATCAAGTTTTATTAAGCTCCATAATTCTCTATAAAAGAAAATGAAGAACACATCAAGTCCCAGAGCTTTATTAGGTTCTAGATCCCATATAGATGCTAGAACCTCCTTTTCCTCTAATTATTTTCCTAGTTCAACATTCTCCATTTGAGTTACTAGGGTAGGGATATTGTCTGGCATTTCTTTGGTAGCCTCCTCATTTTGAGGTTGCTTTGTTAAAATATTTTTTAAATGTTGATACGATTCTACCTTTATTTATTTATACTCAATGATTATATTTCCTTGTGAGTTAGTAATTTCCTTGACATTATTCCTTCTTACTCTTGATCTTGCTTTCCTATGAAAAAAAATTGTGTTCCTATTGCTTGATTTTAGCCATAGACTTCTCGATTTTAAATGCTAATGTTCTTCCTCTTTTTTGTATAGTTTTTCTAACATGATATTTGTTTCTTTTAATTTCCTTTGCTCTTAGTTGAAGGGTGAGGTTTTCTTGCTCTATATGATTTGAATTGATGCTAATTGCTCGTATATCTGCTTTTTTTCCACAAAAGGTTTAGTATAGCGTTTTTTATACCACTCCTTTAGAGCTTTAGAGCTTTAAGCTTGGACTCCCAAATAAAGCTTGGAGATCCTTCTACTCTCTTTTTCTAGGTAGATTTAATAATTTCATTAGCCTCAAATTGATTGAGCCAATGGGGGTTAAATTTGAATGGAAGAGGGCCATAGTTCTCTTTTTTAGATAGAGAGAGGGTTATTGGATTATGATACGATATAGTTGAAGGTATGATGGAGGAGTATATTTCAAGGTATTCTTCAAGAAAGTTGCTACTGATGAGGAACCTATCTAATCTTGATGAAATGTTTTCATCACCTACTCTTGTATTAGTCCAAGTATACTTTCCTCTTTTTGGATTTATGTCGGTTAGATCCCAATCTGAGATCATATCCTCTAGACTTTCTCTAGAAGCATCCCGAACACTGGACCCTCCCCTCTTCTCTTCTGGGGATAACACAGTATTTAAATCACCTGCTACAATTAAATTTCCAAGCCCTAATTTGTTATTTTCAGAGTTTAAGGATTGCCAACAATCATCCTTTTCTCTATAATGAGTTGGAACATACAAGTTAAAAACTTTGAAATGCATTTTAGTTTCTATGCTTTCCAATTCCATGAAGTTCCAATGTTGAGATTGAAACCTAGCTATCAACTCAAGTTTTTTTCTATCCCACAAAGTGAAAATACCTCTTGATGCTCCTCTCGAACTTATAGTTGCATTGTTACTATATTTCCATTGCTTATGCCTTATTGCTTGCATGACATGATCCTGTAGTTTAGTATCATGAAGTAGAATAATTGAAGGTCTTTCCATCTTTATTAAATGTTTGATAGCTTCTTATTTAACCTTATTTCCCATCCCTCTACAATTCCAAGAGACTATCTTCATTATTTAACTAGTGTCTTGGTGGATCCTCCCTTTTGTGAACTTGGAGTTACTGGATTTCCTGCTACTTTATTCTTATTTGCAGAGATCAATGGGATGTCCAACGTCGACTGAAGCCCTAGCATTTTTTCCCGATTTGTGACTTCCTCACGCACTTCTTTTCCCGGATTTCTTCCTTTCCATGTGTATTTTTCTTCTCTGTCGAATCCTTGTTGATATTTTGTTATGGCCTACTTTGCTTTCTTTCTAGTAACTGCCCATGTTTCAATATTATGGATTCCTAACTCCTTTCACCTTCCTCTAAAGTATCCAATGTATCTATTTCTTTTATTCCTTCATAATGGGCAATTTTATTCCATACATACTGGACGACAGTATTGGTGGGAATGAAGATCCAAGTTCTTTCACCATAGGAACCACAACCTCAGTGAAACTACGGGGAGCTTCTTGATTTATGGCTTCCATCTGAATCTCATATTGACTTATAGTTGTCCTGAGATCCTTCACCTTTAAAGATGCAAACTCATTTGATCTACAGTGACCTTCTTGATTTAAAGCTTCAAACCTGTTCTCCATGGTTACTGGATTCTTAGTGATTACAACCATCGTAGAGGAGGATGGGATATCTTTTGCACATGAAGTTGTAACATTATTAGGTTTCTTGCCCAGTGTTTTCCAGTTATCATCTTGTTTGTGGGAATCGAAGATTATATTTCCAATCTTCTTGCAATGTTTTGCAAAATGTATGTAAGTATGACATTTTTTTCACTTAAAAGGTATTTGTTCATAGTCTAACTGCTGAAAATGGATCCAGTTATCCAACACAAGATTAATTGCTTCTATAAGTTCCTTCTCTAGATCTACCTCAACACAAATTCTTGCACACTAAAACATTCCTTGCTTAGGTTTTTCTTTGTCAATGTATTTCCCCAACTTGTTTCCAATATCTCTCAAAGAGTCATCTCCCCAACAATGAAGAGGAAGATGAGGCATTCTTACCCAAAATGGCACAACAGATGGGATACCTGATTATGGATCAAATTCTAGAGTCCATCTATTGAGGTACATGCCTCTATTTCTAAATAAATACGCTCCAATTCTAAAAATTAAATCTCTATCCTCCTTAAATTCGAACAAGAAAGCATAGAAACGACAGAATGACTTGTTCCATCCAATAAGTCATTATGTCGTTGATAAGAGGTTCCCAATTTTTCTGTAGTCAAATATCCATAGATCTGGGGGAAGGACATATTCCAATAAATTTCCTGGTTAAGCCTTGCTCAGACAATGCCAAAGCCTTCTGTCTGGCTACTATAGCGGGTAAAGAAACCTCGGGAATGCTTTTTTTATGAATCGAGATGATTCCAACCTTATCCTTGATTTTTGCGTTGAGGAGATCAAATGTCTAAAAGCCGCTTTTTCTGGTGCAGGAGGTGACGGTTCTTCATGAACCGACACCATTTTGAAAACCCTGGGCACGTTTTAGTTAGTTACCAATCTTAGAGCTCCCGCTCAATGCAACAAAATTGTTAGTAGATGTATTATAAGCTTCACAAACTTGTAAGCAACTTGTTTTGGAAATTGCTTTTTACTGAATTAGTTTTGATTAGCACTAGTTTTAATATACAATTTTCAACCCACCCCTGGTGAGCCAGAGGATGGTTATGGATAACTTAATCTCTACAAATTAGATAAAGTAAGCATTCTATAAGATCAATTCATATCCAAACCTGTGGTTATAGAATATAATAGAATTTTATTAAAATGTCCACTAGGCTAGTTGGTTTATTGGATCGAACAACTTACCTCCCATGCAACATCTCTTCTACAAAAGAAATGAAAAGTTAAATATATGAAGGAGGAAATATCCAATATTTGGATGCAAGGAATTCTTTTGCAACTCATCTAGACTGTCATGTGCATGTGATTTTACATTGTTTATCGCGTCTCATGCATTTTGTTGCTGTCATGGACCATTATTAAACATATAGGTCCACTGTGCATAAAAATTGTTCATTGTTTTTAATATGCTAAGAAGCAACTTTAGTTTACCAACATGTTCATTGCAAACAAGCACTTTTTATTTAGCTGTTATAAGGTTGGTTTTACTAGTAGGTATCTAACATGCCTATTTTGTGCTTGAATTCATTTTTTTTTATCCTTTTAACACAAAGTTGAAAGACTCTAGCTTCAATTTGGTTATCTGATTATATGGGTGGATTCCAAGCGGACAAAGATTGATATGCATGGGACATCACATTACTGTATTGAATGAGAGGCGTAATATTTTATCCAACTTGTAATTGAATTTACAAGATAATTTGGTTCATGTTATTATTAGGATCTTTGTAGAGTTTTGAAGCTCTATGTATATGTAAATATTTTTGTGACATTGGTTTAATGTAAAACACAACTTGTTATTTTTTGCAGGCTTCTTGGGGATTTAAATTACCTATATGTGTTGACATGAGAAGGTAAGAGTTATTGCATTACAACACATATGCATGGATTTTTCATCAATGCCACAATTGGAAACATATTGGAACCCAGACCTTCAAATCCTTCTCATGAATCAACCTCATTAGTTGGACTTCTGCGCCAAATCAACGACGGGTTCAAAGGTTGTTGCCTTTTTTTATAAGAATGAATATTTTATTGATATTGCGTGAATATTTTATTGATATTGCGTGCATGTTGAGAGTGATTTTGTATATTGGTTTATTTCTCTCTTCTATTCGATTTTATTTTATTATATTTTGTTCTTCAATCAACCTCTTATTGTCAAAATCAACTAAGCTAGTGAGTAGATTGCTTACGTAAGGAAGTAACTGATATGAAAGCTTATCTTTGTAGAATTTTGTGAAGTTATAGAAAGGAGGTGATACTCTAGGCATCCTTTTGAAAATGTACTATGTTTGTTTCCATTGAATACATGGATTGGTGTTCATCCCCCCACAGGTAAATGGTATGGTCTTGAACCTAAATTCTCCATTGCTTTATGGATTGGCATACTATGATATTTTGTCTAGAAGCTAATTCTATAGTTGTAGGTTTCCTTCATGCTTTTTATCTTGATTATGTATTGTGTGTATGACTGGATGGTTTACTTTTGTATCTGTAATAATATCTTGTCAAATATGAAATTTCATTGGAATTTTAATAAATTGTCACTATGTTTTCTGGTTAGATAATTCAAACTATCCTTTGAAGTCACATAATTTACAACACTGTCCATTATAGTTTTTTTTTCATTTGGCCAAAGTAAGGCATTGACTCTATTCAACTCATAATATTTTTATGAAGTTATGTACCATGCTTGGAACATGAATGGTTTAGTTAGAATTCTACTAAGCCAATGTACAATGTGATTTCAATTCTTGGATCAGGTGTAGGCATGCATAATATATGGTAACTAAGCAATCTATGACTTGACATTTCCCATATTCTTAAAGGGTACTAGCTCAATGGAAGATCATTTTCCTTAAATGCAGGAGGTTGGTGGTTTGATTCCTCCGTGCCCTATCTACAGAAATCAGTGAATAAAAATTACTAAATATACGACCAGTTGACAACAATTAAAAATTTAAATGACTAAATATATTACTTGTTGACAACAATAAATGAGTATCATGACTAAATAAATTACCAGTTAACAATAATCAATGACTAAAAAACTACTAAATATACTACCAATGGACAGAAATCAGTGAATAAAAATGACTAAATATACTACCAGTTGAGGAAAATTAACGATTAAAATGACTAAATATACTACTTGTTGACAACAATAATTGACTATCGTGACTAAATAAATGATCAATTAACATCAATCAATGACTAAATAAATGAACAGTTAACATCAATCAATGACAAAAAAAACTACTAAATATACTACCAAAGGACTAATAAGACCAACAAATAAATGACTAAATTTTTTAAGTCATATATTTAGTTGTGTTATAAGTGACTAGTAATAAACTACTAATAATCACGTGATTAAACTTGGGCATTTATATGCAACTTTTTAGTAGCTTTTTTAGTCATATATCTCACTTTTTCTACTAGTGCATGCTACATCGAGATCGACAGAACACACCAAAATTCATGAATGGAGTTTAAAAAAGCGTTACTAAATGAAGCACTACATCACATTCGAGAAGATCAAATAAAAATTGATGAGAAGGTATACTAAGGATCGAAGATGGAAGTCTCAAATGGTCAATTCGCCATATTAGATTTCATGTATTGAAAGCTTATTATTCGTATCTATGGAGGAAATCTCTGTAGTAAGAAATCAATAAAGTTAACATTGCCACATGAAGACAAAATCACTAAAACACAAATTAGTGGAATCCCAAAGGTCACCCAAGGGTGAATTAAATCGATTTTTGTAATAAGTTTATTCAAAGAATTCCAAAAGTCTCATGGGAACATGGAAGGCCAAGGGTCACCTAGTATCGGCCTATATATTGTAATCTCATTTGATGAGAAGGGACTTTTTGGCTCTAGAAATTTTTCATACAATATTGCTAAAATGTGGAGGGGAAGCCACAAACTTTTGGCTGTAGCTTGTACAACTCATTTGTAAGAAATATTTCTGTGAATGAATAGATGGGTTGTTGGACAGCAGTTTTGCAATGGATTATGGCTATGGTGTGGATGAATGTTGTGGAATTATTTCATGTTTTGTCTATTACCTATATGCAATAAGATTGTTCTTGATTTTTGGTGGACTATTCCTACAATTGTCTATTTTTGTTGTTTATGTACTCCTATGTTATTTGATTTCTACAAGCTGTGAATGCAGAATATCATGATACTATGACTACTCTATCGTTCATGTTTATTATGTAGTTGCTATACATGTCTAATCTACAACTATATGTTTTCAGAATATGTATATCAATGCTATTCACTACTTGTGGTTTTAATCTCGCTCTCGACTGAGATAGGTTAGTTTTGTTAGGAACTGCATTTAGATTAGAGTAGCTTGCATTTCACCCTTTCATAAAAACCTTAAACGATTGAGTGGGTTGCAACCGGTAAAACCCAATAAGGAATAGTTGTCGGTCCAGAATCCGGATGGTTCCATACTCCAAACGGTTTAAGGTCTAATTGGGACTTCTTATCGAGGAGAACCCCTACTGTTGACCATGGGTCATTTCGACCCATCAACAAGTTGGTATTTCACTAAGAAACATTTCCACGAATGTGATACTGAAGAGATGGGTGGAGAGGCCCAATTGGATCATCATTCAAATGGATCCACTAAATAATACACCTCTTCCTTGACCATTCTGGAAACCATAGCTAAACCATGAGGCCCTCCTCATATTAAGTTTTTCAACTTATATATTTTATATTTAAAATAGAATTGACAAAATCACCTATTAAAAAATAATAATAATGATTATAAATTTTATTAATTTATTTAAAGATTAAAAATTAATCTTAAAAAGAAGGGAATATGCTCCTCGCAAATTTGTCATTTAGTTTACATGGGTGATACTTCAACATAAAGACTAATACTAATAATAAAGATGATTAGCTATTCTAGGGAGTATTAATATCTTAGCCCTTTAAACTTGTTGTATAGTTCATAGGATGTTCATTTGTTTTAAAGACGCTAAAAAAAATATTGAAATTGATTAGCTCACATTCTAAGGAAATATTAGTCTTTTAGTCATTTTTTAGAAAATTATATAACTTTTAGTAGAGAGATGTGTGATTTTAGCAGCGTTACAATATCAACTTTTTTAATTTAATTCATCAAAATTACGATGATTTAGGAAAACTTCTTTTAAAGTTAAAATCTAAAACAAACTACGTAATTCTTTACCTTTTTAAAAGCTTCATAAATGCAAAGTGATATCGATAGATATTTAATTATTAAAAAAAAACACTTTAACCATTTAATTTTTTTTAATTGAAAAATATTATATAATAAAATTTATATATATAAAAAATTAATAATAATACATAATTAAATATATATAATTACTACCATTAACAAGAGCCACGAGGTGGCAATTTCCCCGACGTTACCATTTGTTGTTGCAAGAAGTCGAAGAAAGTTGGCATTGATTTGTGAAATTCCACGCCCTCATCCTAGGATTTCTTTGAATAGCTCGATGCAGTTGTCCAATATTTGAAAGAATCTAGGCATATCTACATATGAGATCCACTCTCAAAATATTGTCGGTAGTATGGCATCCATGAAATGACAAAGCAACCAGTTGGTGGATAAAATGCTCTTGATATGTCAGCTTGTTCACGTTTTGATTTGAAAAATGAGTGTGCTTGCTTATGTTTTGATTTGAATCTATAATTGTCTAAAACAAAATGCATTCACATTTTTTAATTGTTATTAATTGCTATACCCGCCTAAATTTTATAATTATACCATTAAATTTTTAACTATTTTTTAAATTTTACATTAAATTTTTAACTAATTTTCAAATTCTATATTAATTATTATTTATTTATTATGTTCTCAAATTACATAAAATTTATCAAATCTAATTTTCAAATTTTTTTAAAAAATTATATACCTTTTAAATTTATTTTAATACAAATATATATAAAACATATTTTTTTCTATTGATGTCCACATTAACTCTTGGTATTTATCTCTATTTATTATACTAATATCATGAACTTATTTCCAGCACAATATTCCACATAGTGGGTGACAAACTCACAAATTTTTTTTGCATTTCATGTCCCATTATTCTTGTTTTTTATCTTATTTATCACATTATTTTTCAAAAAATTAAATTTACTTTTGAACTTTGTTTAGTGTTAAAAATTCTTGATTACTTTTAACAAATGGATTAATACAAAAAATTTCTTCCACTCTATTTCCACTAACTTTTATAGCCGTGACATTTGTATTTCAATAATCATTTTTCACTTACTTAATTCATAAATCTTATTTATTATAAATGTATTAATCACTTATCTTGAAGGTTGTTCACGACATAGGTGGCGGAAAGGAAAGTTTAAGATAACCTTTATATACCATGAAAGATGATGTTGTAATGTAAATATTATATACTTGAGCCCAACAAAGAATAATAGGTTTGATTGCTGCCATGAATGAGAGTTAAATCAGCACCAAGACGAGTCATGTAGCTAACGAACTTTTCCATTATTTTATCAGATATGTCATCATTAAAGTCACGACAATCAAGGAAATATCAAATTTTATGTAGCTTTTAATCACAATAAAGGAGAAGAAAAACATTATAGGGATTATCCAAAAGTGATTCATGAAAAAATTTAAATTCTGCTTTGATCCAATATGCTTTACTGTTTTTAAGCATTTGGGTCAGTTTAGATACCCAAAACCCGAGGCACTAAAACTTATGACCGGATTATGCCAGAATGCAGAGAACGAAGACAGTTCCATTAATGTGAGATAATCCAAGAGTGCCCAGGTAGAGATTTTATGTTGCATCCAAACAGGAATAGAGTTAATACAAGTTGAAATCCAAATATAAATATAACTACAATTCCTTTACAATAAACCTTTGTCATATTTTATGCACCAAGAATTGGTTGTATTGGCTTTGAGTTGGCCATCTATGGAAACCAAGTGTTGATAGGAATGGATTAGCGTTGGTCATCGAAGCATTCCATGGATACGACCATGGCCAATTTCAGTCCAGAGTAATACTCTTCTTATCAATAAACACATCTGAGTTAACTCAACAGTATAATATGTGAACCATGAATAAATATTTGAACCATAAATAAACAATAACTTGAGGGCGGAAACGCAAAGGTGGGTAACACTTTGGTGAGAATCGGTCGGCGAAGAACTATAGCGGAGGTTATTCGGCCGAATAAGTTTAATTATTCGGCCGAATAATTTATTTATTCGGCCGAATAATTAAACTTATTCGACCGAATAACTTAGTGTTTATTCGGCAGAATAATTAAACTTATTCGGCCGAATAACTTAGTGTTTATTCGGCCGAATAATAGTTAACGGGCCACCGTTAGACCTAACAGTGGCCTCGATGTGTGTGCGAAGTTTTAGCTGGACGGACAAAACTCACGGCGCTGTAAATAATTATTCTGCATAAAATCTCGGTCGCGGCCGTTCCCGGTCACTTTCGCTTGATCTTGTGGACCCCTTTGGCGCTGATGGTGGCCCCGCCTCTGCGTCAACGGTCCGCTCTGTCTCCTGTCCGCCACCCAATTCGTCGCTGCTGTGTGTCGCTGATCCGTCACTCTGCGCGTGAGGATATGCTCGACAGTTCGTCGTAGCTGGAGTGTTGCTGCCGTACCCCGCCTCTGCCATTCGTTTGTCCGCCACCCTTTGTTCTCGCCATCTGCACGTATGTGAGGTTCTTCCTTTCTTGCGCGGTCGTATTTCTGTTTCGGCCGTTGAACGCCATATGGTGGATTCTGCGTCTGGATAGTTAATGTTTATTGTGCAATTGCACAACTTCTGGTGGAGCTTTCTTGTCGGAGTGTTCTCCTGTGGACGTTCTAACATCAATGAGGTGCTGTAGCTGGCAACTTATCGACACGGTGGTGTGCAAAGGTAAAAGTTTTCCTATTTTCCTTTTGAAATTGTGTTTTTCTGTCTTTAAGTTTCTTATTTAAGTTGCTATTGTTATTGGAGGTTTTATTATTTAATTTGTTGTTGTTATTGCAAGTTTTCCTTTCCGTATGCTTCGTTCGTTTTGTTTCGGCTGTTTCAAATTCCTCTTTGGGCTCTCTTCAGCCAGATCTCAATTCGCCTGCTTTTGTTTCGGCTGCGTCTGAAGAGGTAAGTAGAATTTATTTTTCTAATTCGCCTGCTTTCTTCTTGCCTGCAATCGTTTCGTTTTCTTTCGTGTCGGCTGTGTCCAAATGGGCAGAGTCAATGAAATCTGCCCAAATGGGAAGAGTCCATGAATTTTGCCCAAAATTGGGTTGTTCATGGACTTTGTCCAATTGGGCAGAGTTCATGGACTCTATCCAATTGGGCTGCTTTCGTTTCGGTTGCGTCCAATTGGACAGAGTCTATGAACTCTGCCCAAAAGGGCAGAGTTCAAGGACTCTGTCCACTTCCGCAAAGTTCTTGGACTCTGGTCAAATTGTATGTCGAAAATGATTTAAATTTAAATATAAAAGAGGAATATGTTTAGTGTTCAGTCAGTTGATTTTTTTAAATTGCTGGATTTGCCTGTGTTTAGAAATGAAAATAAAAGTAGGACAGTAATTTTATTTGTAAATGATATATCCCGTTTATATATAGGCTTGCTGTATTTGAGAACTCTGTCAACATGTCCATGTTGACAGAGTTCATGAACTTTGTTGAAATGGACGAGGACAGAGTTCATGAACTCTGTCAACATGGACATGGAATGAGTTCATGAACTCTGTCTATGTTTACAGAGTGCAGAGATCAATATATTAGTTCTATTACAAACTGTGTTGATAGATAGCTATAGATACAACCAAACTTTAGACAATTAAACTCTATTTTTATACAACAAAACTTTAAATGGACTTTAGGTACAACGAAACTATAGACATGAATAGGCTTTAATTTAGATGTACTATAGTAAGTTTTATACAATTGAACAATAATAGTCATAGTCATTTTATAGACTATTAGGTGATATTATGCCACAATGGTCTTGAGTTTTATTTTTGTAAAGGTGGCGATTCTTGGTATTATGTTTTCCTTTGTTTGAAACATGGCAAACTTGGAGAACATAATACCAAGAATCGTTACCGTTATCAGATTGAAATTGAAGACCATTGTCGAACATGGCCAATTTGGGAAACATGTTATTTAACTCCAAACATAATACTATGAACGGTCATTTTTTTTTTATTCTATGGAATAATGAGAATATTTGTAGATATAATTTATGTTTAGAGTATTAAAATATCTTGATTAAATTATTAATTTAAGAAACCGAAAACCATTATCGAAAATGGCAAATTTGGAAAACATTTCAACTCAAAACATAATACCATGAATTGTGAATTTTTATTTTATTTTGTGCAATAATGAAAATATTTGAAGATGTAATTTATGTTTGAAGTATTAAAATATCAATTAAGTTATTAATTTAAGATTGAGGTTAGAAGTTAAAACAAGTTTATGAACTCATTCTTTGACATAAATAAATGAACCCTTCACTTAGTACTTAACTATATTGGTTCCATTCATTTTAAACATCAAAAACACTTAGAAAATTGGTACATTAATTCTTCACACATCTAACAATATTAGCTATACTCTTTTTAAGAACTATTAGATGATATTAGGTAAATCTAGGTCCTTGTTAAATAACTTAGTCTCTTTAGTAGTTAGGTTTTAGAATTCGTAGAATTAACATGTAGGATTTGAATATGTAATTAGTTGATATTTGTGCAAGTGTAGGCATTATATATCAAATGGAAAGAGAGGATTCTTTGAGGCGAAAGCGTAGGAGGTCTTCACAAACTTCTGGGGTTGGTGTTACAAGTGATAATCGGAGGTTGTCAACCTCCCCTCGGGATTCTAATTTATTGTATAGTTCACATCGACGAAGTGAAAGGGGTACAAATGATTCCCCTATATCTTCTGTGGGAGAACGTCGATCTCGACCCTCTATTGGTATATGAATATCGATCTTTTAACATTTATATGCAAATAGTTTTTTTGTGTGCGCAAAATTTGTATTTGTGTTTAAATAAAACTTTATTTTCATTTGAAGCAGAGGATGGTTCGGAAGATGCTTGTAATTCTATAGGGAGGGAGACAGAGCAAACAAGGGAGACGAATGAGGGTGCAGAGCAAGGTTCTCAAGAGGCTCACCATTCTACACGAGGTGATGATGGTCGAGCTAGGACACAATATGTTGAATTAACTGAGGGTTGTACACCCATTACAACATATCCATCTGATCTACCTCGGGAGCTTCCATGGGAAGGTGGTGATCATCAAATGACTCTTGAAAGATGTAGATCCCACTACGACAAGTTGGAAAATGATTTGTCTACTATGGATCTCCCTCCAGAGAGTAAACAAAGTTTGGAGATTGTTTTGGGATCATTGCAAAACTTCATTCAGGCATATGAGAATCTCGGACCAACTACAGATGGTTTTGAAGATTTGATGCGAAGACGAAGGGAACAAGTGATGGGTCCAGACAAATGGGATGTTGTGAAGGAGAGAGTGATGAAAGAACATGCCAAATCAATGTTTAATTTCAAAGAAGGTCTGAAGCGAGAAATGTTGAAAGTGCAATATTTCAAGCATCCTGATCTTGCACATCTACTCTATGATTGGTTTCTTGCAACCTATGTTCGATTTCCATGGAACGATGAGGTTTCTCAATATTTTGCTAGATTTTTTTATGCTGAGTTTTTTTTAAATATGAAGCCAGACTATACCGATGTTCATTCAAAATTTTATGGAGTTGGAAATGGTCAAATATATAATTGAGAATGTGCTCTTAGAGATCCTACAACTCTTCGACCTCCACCCCAGATATCTCGTCCACCTAGGTTGGTCGCATTAATATCAGAGATAGATCCCACATCTCAACTTGGGACAACTGCAAGGAATTTTGTTGGCGATGGTTTATCGTCAGCATTAGTTGGAGTAGATGTGGGATTGGTTTGAGAAAGGGCTCGTTCTGCTATTCGTCAAAAGTTTGTTTACAAAACTGATAATGAGATAGATGGAATGAGCATTAAAGATCTTAGGGCATATGCGAAGGTTTGTCGTGACCTAGCGGCAAATGTTATATCCAATGACACATCGAGTTTGGGAGAGGTTTGTTGACTATGATATGACTTGATCTTAATTAAATATTTTATTTATTTTGAATTGATTTTTTTTGTTACATTATATGAATGATAAATTATGTTTTTTGATGTAAAGTAATAGGTACATTATGTAAATGTTTAAATTGGTTGCAGTTTTCAAGAATAGTGAATGAACATTCTTTCCACATTTCAACTAGCGAAAATCTAGAAAGAGAGGTACATATTTATTATTAACATATTTGTAATTATGTTTGAATTTGATATATATATATTATTTAACTATGCATCTTATTGTTAATTTGACTTATCCATGCAGGTTTTTTTAGATACGAACTTTATAAATGATTTACCATCTATTGTGAGTTAATGTTTTTTAATCTTTTTGTTTTAGTTTTAAGTTAATTGGCATAGTAATTTTTTTGGTTTGCATTATGTTTTATTTATTAATACAATTTAAATTTTAGGGGGGAGATATAGGTTCTTTGCTTAATGCAGCAGATATTGGTAGAGAGGTAATTTCGTTTAGTGCTTTAATTTTGTTCATTGTTTTAATATTTTAATTTTTATGGATTTAGATAAAATTTGTTCAAGTAATTTATGAGATTCATAAATTGATTTTATATATGTTGCAGTTTGGGTCTCTCAAATCTTTTGGAGGCAAAGGAAAAACTCCTTTGGAGGATGGTGGTGGACAAACATTTGGAGAATTTGATGTAATATTGTTAATATTTGAATTGTTTTTTGATATATAAGTTTAATATTTTAATTTTCTAAATATAGTTTAAATAATTTAAATGATATTCATAATCTTTTTTTATACATGTTGCAGGGTGGGTTGAGTCCAGGGGGAGGCCCGAGTGGAGGATAGCATGGTGGACATTTTATTTTTATAGCATGGTGGACAATTTTTTTTGTTAATATGCATCTAGATTGCAAAGATTTGTTTTGGACATGTTGAGGAGATTTATTTTTGGACTAGATATATACATATATGGGTACATTGAACTTGCATGTTCATGAGTATTTTTTTGAAGATTATATACATGTTTTTTGAACTTACATATTTTGTGAATCTTGGTTTAAATGATCTAGTTTATTTTTACTTATTTGACATATTTGGTGTGATTTAAAGGTTTAGAATATGTATTTGCATGTTTAAATGAATGAATGAATATGTAAGAATGAATGTTAAGAACATGATATTCTTGAATATTATGAAGTTTAAGAAATGTTATTTAGGAAGTTTAAAAATGGATGAACATAGGTTTAAAGTTCATAAATGAGGAAGTTTTGATTGAAACATGAATGAATGTTAAGATTGAATATATTAAGAACAAGAATGTTATCTTTGAATGTTAGGAAGTTTAAGAATTTGTTAGAAGTTTTGATGGAAATATGGATGAACCAGGAAGTTTAAAAATGAATGTTAAGAACATGAATGTTATCTTTGAATGTTAGGACATTTAGGAATGTTAGAAGTTTTGATAGAAATACATGGACATGAACCAGGAAGTTTAAAAGTGAAAACATGTTGAGTTCAAATTTTAGGAATGTTAGGAAGTTTAGGAATGTTTGAAGTTTTGATGGAAATATGGATGAACTATAAAATTTAAGAACATGAATGTTATCTTTGAATGTAGGAAGTTTACGAATCTTAGAAGTTTTGATAGAAATATGGATGAAATAGGAAGCTTAGGAATGTTAGGAAGCTTAGGAATGTTAGGAAGATTATAAATGTTATATAAGTTTTGATGGAAATATGGATGAACTGAGAAGTTTAAAATGAATGTTAAGAACATGAATGTTATAGCTTTGAAAGAGATACATGGATGAACTAAGAAGTTTAAAAGTGAACATATGTTGAGTTTAAATTTTATGAATGTTAGGAAGTTTATGAATATTTGAAGTTTTGATGGAAATATGGATGAATTATGAAGTTTAAAAATGAAATTTAAGAACATGAATGTTAACTTTGAATGTTATGAAGTTTTAGGAATGAATGTTATGAAGTTTTAGGAATGTTAGAAGTTTTGATAGAAATATGGATGAAATGGGAAGTTTATGAATGTTATGAAACTTAGGAATGTTAGGAAGATTATGAATGTTATATAAGTTTTGATAGAAATATGGATGAACTAGGAAGTTTAAAATGAATGTTAAAAACACATGAATGTTATCTTTAAATGTTAAGAAGTTTATGAATGTTAGAAGTTTTGATAGAAATATGGATGAACTAGGAAGTTTTAAAGGAAACACATGTTAAGTTGAAATTTTAGGAAGTTTGAAAAATGAATATTATTTGTTCAAATTTTGATATATGGATTTTTAATTAATAATTCTTACTTTCAATATTCAGGTACATTTGATGTGGCTGAAATCATGGCAAATGGGGATAACGGTTTTTTGTTTTTTAATCATAAGCGAAGATTACAGAATTGTGAAGTTTGTGCTAAATTAGAGCAATGATTTTAAACAACAATTTGATGAATTTTCATCGATTTGTTGTAAATAATCATTTCTCTAATTTAGCATAAGCTTCACAATCCTGGAATTTTTTCTTGTGATTAAAAATCAAATAATCGTTGTCTCCATTTGTCATGATTTCAGTTATGTGAACTTACACAAGCGATATTTTAAATTAAAGATTTGGGGCGGAGAGTGGCGACAATTACAGATCCGTTATTTCATCATTTAATTGGTCTAATAGACATATGGATCCACATGAATAAAGTATTTCAGACAGAATTAAGGCAAAAATTTTACACATTCAGGTTTTCATTACCAAATAATTTTACACAAGCGATATTTTAAATTAAAGATTCGGGGCAGAGAGTGGCGACAACCACAGATCCGTTATCTCATCCCTTAAGTGGTCTAATAGACATATGGGGACCCGAATAAAGTATTTCAAACATAATTAAGTAAAAAAATTTACACATTTAAGTTTTCAATATCAAATAATTTTTGAATTCAAATTTCAGCATACTAGAATACGATTATTTAAACTTTTATATTCTAGTTCTTTTCAAGATCATAAACATAAAAATAAAAAAATATATTGTACACATTTGACAATGACATCGACAAAACCATTGATCTATTAATTTTAAATATATAGTTTTAAAAACATCGCAATGGAATGTCGTCTTCAATTATCCGTTCATAGTCATATTTGGACAGTTTCCATTTTTTATTTTTTAATTGTTTTTTCGATGGAATTTGAACCGATTTTATTCGAGATGCATATACTAAATGGCTATATTGACAACATATGACATCAGGTTCATAATCCTGAAAGTAGACATAATTTTGAGTCATATGGGTTTGTTGAAAAAAATAGCCCTTTAAAATGATGGATTCTCTCTCGTATGTATATCCGTTGTCATTGTAATCTTCCAATAACTTCATTTTTCCTTCAGTGCATCGCATCAAATAATATTTCACATTTTCGCTGTTGTCGACAGGTGCAATCACAGCAAAAACATCTCCTATGCAAATTACAATTGATGTCAGGATTTTTAATTCAATTAAATTGACTAATATACATGTGTATAAGGTGAATGACAAGAATGAACAATCGACAAAACAGTGGTATTTGATCATTACCTTCTCTAACAAGATTTGAAATTCTGTCGCCATCAGATGATATTGCTATATCTTCTGATTCTAATTCTTCAATGCTTGCTAGTGGCATTTTTCCTTTAGGATTAATTTTTGTGTGTTTTCAATGTTTCACGTAGTTGTTCGTTATGTTTTCACAAACTTCTGTAGATTCAATATTTTCAGCGCAAATATGACAAAAGCATGATTGCTTTCTACTGTCAAATGCATAAATTTTTTGGAAGGTTTTTGTTTAAATAGAGTGAAAATCTCTAGTCCCGTGTATGGTGCTAGCGTCGTATGGTATTGATCTATTTATATCTTGGATCCCAACATGCCAAAAAAACCTAGTACACAAATGACAAATTTTGATGTTAGGTACACATACTTTCTTTTAAATTAACAATAAAATATAAATTAAAACATTTGTGTGTACATACCTGCGCACATTTTTTGATTGTTGATTATAATCATGGTTTAGATGTGATTTACACCATTGGACAACCTCTGCAGCTGAATGGAATCGTGCAAAACTATGGTTCACTTGCCATCTTTGAAGTGCTATTTTTACGCATGCTCCTGCACCATCATGTTCACATTTTCCATGACCAGTTTAAAAGAAATTTCAGTGATGTTTAATGTTCAATGCTTTATGAAGTTGACATAACCAATAAAATGATCGTGAAGATTTAAATTGTCCGGCACATCCATCTGACCATATCCAATGCTCATTGAATTTAATGTTACGTTCCTTTAGTGAATTGTAGAAAATACTTTCAATACAATGCTGAACAAAATGTGTATCGTGTGTACGATCGTCGCTGATATAAAAGTGATATTCTTTAATCACATCTCGATTATCACACGTGCTTTCAATGCCATCAACATCGTATTGAGAATGTCTATATAAAACATGGACGAATATTGAAACTTGGTCAGAATGATAGTATTCACTCTGTATCTCTTTTTGTGCAGCAAATGTATAATTTTATGCAAATTCAACCACTGACAAAATTGTTCCTGGTGGAAAAATTTCACGAGACTGTTTGAATTGAAGGTCTTGCCATCGTGCTCTATGTGAATGCTTGGTGTATTTATAAATTTCACTTTCGAATTTCTTGAGAAAATCTGCCACACCTATTTTATCTTCTCGCAAATCAATCCTTTTGGAATGTACGTCACTAGTACTTGTAATGTATTCATATCTTCTCCAATCAACGGTGACATTTGACAATGAGTAACCACTATCGATAGGATATTTATTATGGTATAAAACCAAATTTCCACAACGATTACAATGTTTTCCATTGACACATTTCTTATTATAAAATACTTCATCTTGATTTCTCTCACATAGGGTTTGAGATATGAATTCACGTATTATGGGCGGAGGTGGTGAATTTGTCCAAAACATTTTACCAAATTCAAGAAATGTGTGGTAATATAATTGGAATTGCACATGATAACGACAACAACATGTGTCACGGATAGTAATAGGTCTAATATACCATGGTTTTAGTTGCACAAATGTAGTGATTGACACATTAATTCCACGATGATTTTCCTTGAATTTATTGAACAATTGTACTTGTGTCATATCCATTATATGTTTTGGACTGATTACATATACTCCTCGTGATACCCTTTATCGTATTACATTTCTTGAATTTGGTGAAACTCGAGCATGTGTCAACCAATATTCCCGTACAATATCTTTAACCCCTGCTCCCATTCTATCTTTGTAAGGCTGTCTACAAATAATTGCTCAGCAAGCAAGTTCATCATTTTCATCTATTTGCATTCTGAATTTGTTATGTCTGTATAATGTCTTTCTTGAAGTTTCAACTGCTTTTGCAAGCTGTATTGTCAAACGTTTTTGTTTAATACTAGTCGAAATAATTGCTGTATGAATTGCTCTTCGTGCAGCACTAATGTCTTTCTTCCTAGATTTTCCAAACTTTTTTATTGCATCACCTATATTTTCTATCACATTATGTTTTAATTTCGACTCTTTGGTCACCTTGTGAATACCTAATAATGATGTAGCATCTTCTAACTTCTTGGTCACTAATAAACATCTCAAAATTTGTGCTTGTCCTGTTGCTGAATAATTCTTCAAAACATCATCATAATTTTTTTGAGCCCGATATCGTGCAGCGTGTATGGGTATTTTTTTCCATATTTATTGCAATCAACGTTTTCTAACGTTTCATCATCAATGGTGAAAGTACTTATACATCAAGGTAAATTTAATTTAAAACATGTATCCAAAAATACAATTCATTATAAAAAATGAATTTGAAAAATACATTCAATATATACATACCTGGTCCAATTTTTGGTTCTTGAACTTGATCTTCAATATTGACTTCATCGACATTAGTATGTAAATCACTATTTACATCCTCAACAATGGTTTCTTCAACTTCAATTTGTTCATCTTATATTCTATTTTCAATTTCCATTTCATCGGCATTATCATGTAAAACTGTATTTGTATCTTCAATAATCGTTGCTTGGGTTTCTGCAAGGCTTGCTTTGTTGGCATGATATTTAAGTTTTTTCTTTTCTCTATTATCATCATCATCAACACGTTTACGATCATATTTTCTTTGACGGTTTCTCTTACTGCCCATGATTGTTTAATCTATAAATGATAAATTAAAGAATCATCATTTTATTGTAAATAAACAAAATGAAGATTTAAAAACAATTACGAAATTTATGAACACATGAACTGAAATTTACTTCACCTTATCAAAATCTTGTACTTGAGTCTTTTGAAGAAAAAGTCTTTGGAAACAAGTTTCCTTTGAAAAGAACCTTCTTTGAATGAAATAAGAACTCTTTGACAATAAATCACCTTTGAAAAAATCTCATTGGAAAAAAATAAGAACACTTTCAAAATAAATCTTCTTTGTAAACTCACTAAAAAAAAAAAAAAAAAATCTTTGAAAAAATACCTGGGAAAAAAGATTTTTTTGTAAAAACCTTTGCAACGATAACTTTTTTGCAAAAATAACTTGGCAGACTTTGAAAAAATCCCTTTTCAAATAAATAAGAAGGAAAAATATATCTCTTTTGTAAAAATAACTTGAAATAAAATCTTATTTGCAAAAATGCCTTGGAATAAAAACTCTGTAAATACACATTTTGGAAAGAAACATTTGCTGAAAAACCCATTGGAAAAGAATAAGAACACTTTCGAAATAAATCTTCTTTGTAAATCAACTGGTAAAAAAAAAAAAAACCAACTTCTTTGAAAAAATGCCCGGGAAAAAAATTTCTTTGTAAAAACCTTTGGAACAAAATAACTTTTTTGCAAAAATAATTTGGGAGACTTTGAAAAAACCCATTTTCAAAGAAATAAGAAAGAAAGAAACATTTTTTGCAAAAATATTAAAAAAAAAAAAAAAAAACTTTGAAAAAATTCATTTTCAAATAAATAAGAAAAAAAAAAGACAACTCCTTTGAAAAAATAACTTGGAATAAAACCTATTGCAAAAAACTAAGAAGTATAAAAGCTTGGAATAAAAACTTATTTTGCAAAAATGTCTTAGAAAAACAATTTTTCAATGTATTCCTTAGAAAGAAGTAACAAAAAAAATACTTCATAAAAAAAACTCTCTTTACAAAAAAACTTATTAGAAAATCTTTGGAAAAAAAACTTATTGCAAAGAAATGAAAAGTGCAAAAAGCTTGAAAAAAAATATTTCATAAAAAAAACTTTCTTTGCAAAAAAAGGCTCCTTAAAAAATCCTTGGAAAAAAACCCATTGCAAAGAAATAAGGAGTGCAAAAAGCTTGGAATAAAAACTCATTTTGCAAAAAAAAAATTTCAATGTATTTTTTAGAAAGAAGTAAGACAAAAAATACCTCATAACAAAAACTCTCTTTGCAAAAAAAACTCCTTAGAAAATCCCTTCAAAAAAATTCTGACCAAAGAGTATGCGAAATTGAAATGTGCGAAATTAATCAAAGTATTTAGTTTTATTTATATAAGTGTGGAAAAGTTTTTTTTTTTTTTTTTTTACCGGCCGTCGAGTTTTTTTTACGTTTGGTTATTCGGTCGAATAATCTTTGATTAAATTGACGTCGCCGTTACGGAAAACAGTTATTCGGCAGAATAATTTCTGAAACCTAAAAATCTGATTGCCACTCACAGTTTTCAGGTTTCTCCATTTTCGGAAGGTAAAAATGTTCTCTTACACTATAAGGCAACTGTCGGACTTGATACCATTAGTTTCGTTATTGAATCTACTTTCCAAATATATAGATTTCTTTATGTATATATAAGATCTGATATTTGTAATTGTTTGTTTTCTTAACAGTTGTCGAGTCTAGTTTCATCTCTTTCAAAATGCGGTGAAATGAAAAATCCATAACTTTAAAAATACATCACGAAAAAAATTGAGAAAACTATGGTGCAGTTAATTGGCGTGTCTACTTCAAAAGGGTATTCATAGAATTTTTAGTTTTATATTCAGTTGAGAGAAAAATTTTGCGACAAAAAATATGTTGAAAATCGATAAGATTTCCCCATTGATTGAATTCAAATAAATATAATAATTAGTATATAGATCCATTTGCTACAAACTTATAGTCATGTAGTAGTATATTGTATGTAGATTGTTGTAGCATATTTGTTTTTTGCAAAAAACAAGTTTAACAATGATTTTACGTGTGCGACAAAACATGGTTATTTTGTAGTCCTTTCGTTTTATAAGAACACATTGTCAAACATTTGTCGAATCAACATATCAAATATCAATATAAAAAATTGAAAAAAATATGGATAGCAAGCTAACATAATTCTCTAAAAGTTTGTTTTTTAGTGAAAAGTGAAATTCCAAACAAAAATATCACTTTTATTCGCCCCAAAGATGGAAACATGAAAAATTCAGAATTATTTTCTCACGGAACCCCCCAAAATAGACACCCATCTTCATGGATTCACCCTTGAAGAAAAAAAATGCAAGCTGACATATATTGTTAACACCAAGGACAAGGGACTTTATGACATCCAGTACCTTAATATACAAGTGGAAAGCCTTGATCGATGCGTTGGTTCAAGAACCAAGGCTCTCATTAAAACCTCTGTCCATCCAATTAGAGCCCATACATCTTTCTCCAGTCGTAAATGCAGAGCCACGTAAGGGCCCTACTTCCACATTCTCTGCACCAGCTTATCCCCGCAGCTTGTATAGGTGCTGCAAATCTCAATGCATGAAATGCAACCTGGAAGAACAAAAAATGGAAAAACATTCCTTTCAGCTAACAAATTTTGCAAAGGTTTTCATAAACAGATTGAAAAACATAGTAAGTGAATTAACAAACATACCTTGCAGCGAAGTTTCTGAAGATCGAAGGGAAAATCCTTGGAAAAACTAGAGTCCAGTCAACGGACAAGAACACCTTCTCTATTCAACTACGGTTATCATAAGAATATTATTAGCGCTAAATATTTGAAAGAGTGGGAGAAACAGTGAAATGAATGAATATTCACTTACCTGTCTAAGAAGACAACGAGATCAAACCCAACCGGGACTAACATGTACAGGAATTCCCTTTTCCTCCACGGGCCTCAACATCAAATGAATAGAAAGCAACAAAGAGACTATTCAAACAATGTCCTTGAGAGTTTTCTTGAAATGCCCGATGTCAAAGATATCCGAGAACTCATTGCATCAAAACAATACAAATCGCATTTAGCACAGTAGGCCTAAATCAAGGCAATGACATGGCATGGAATATGTTTATGTAGAGGCGGAATTAATGAATCACTTGGTGTCCTCCCAAATTGCAATGACTTACATAATGGGAATAACCAGAGCCACCTCTAGAAATCTGGCAATGACGACCATGTCAACGATTTGATTGCACTGTTTATTAAGGCCACCTGAGACGACCACCATCAAATACCTGTGCCTTCCTTTTCACGATGCCCGGCGACAACTTCCTGTACTCCCTGCTGAACTCAACACACAGTTTACACCCCAAATTTCCCGACTGAGCCTAGAAATGTTTCTCATTGACCATCAGGCTCCAAGGTAGAGAATGTGCAGGAACGGGTTGCACGAAGGCGAGGGTGGAGGAGGCCTATTGCTGCTGGTCATGGGGGGCGAGGGAATTGGGTGTGGAGCAGGGGAGTCTATGGATGGGCCCAAGTGTGGGACGCCATGTCAGAAACAAGCACATCATGGTGACGAAGGTGCAGAGAACCAATAGGGACTCCCAGAAACTCGCGACATATTTGACGAAGCTACAATGACCATGACTATTGCTCTGCTTGTGGTCGAGCTTCTTGGGCGAGATGACGAGGGCGTTATGAATTATCTGTGTGGGTATCGAAATGTATGATCTTCTAGCGTGCCTCGCCATGATTTTTTTTTCTTCACCAATTTGATGCAAGTTCAGGTTCGAATTTAGACCAGAGAAAATCAGCGTAGCAACGCTCCTCCCTTCTTTGATGTACTGACACACAAGCCTTAATCTATGCGTTGGTTCAAGAACCAAGACTCCCATTAAAACCTCTGTCCATCCACCTAAAACTTATGCAGGCCATTCGGTGTAACAATTATATCGTTTCATGGATTGGCGCCAACTTAAAGTTGAGAAATTACGTGGTGATCCACATACAAACCATCATTAATCAACAACCCTGCACACCATCATTTCACTGACATTTTCCGGCCATTAATTATGGCAACAACTATCACATTTAAACCAACAAATGGGCCGAGCCCATGCAGACCGCCCCTCGCTCCTCGCACGATGCACCCGGACGAAAGACAGACCAGGGAGCCCATACCTCGGTAATAAAGATGACAAAGCTGACGACACCCGGCCGCCAGGGCCTGGGGCACACAGCCCCAGGCAATACGTCACGACGCACGACTCAAACCACAGCCACAGAAAAATCCAAAAATTAAAACATCAAAAACTAACCGAAAATCTAACATTACAAATAACCTTATAATCCACCAACTCTCCACCCTTCCACCCTTCCAGTGCCCGCTTAATACCCCGACCGAAAAATATATGTCGGGGACATAAAAAATAAATCATATTACCATAATTCATATATAATATTGACATTATAACACGTAGCAGCAAATATAAGATAATAACCCTTCTTATTATCCATATACTATTGACTTGAATCTCTCCACAAATTTCTCCAACATAAACGCTACATTTATTATCCTACCTTTTTTTAAATTAGTCATATAAACTCTAATTTATCGTAAAAAGAGACATGGTACATTAAATAGATAACTCTCCTTGACTATCACAATTCTCCACCAATGTAAAGCAAAATACATGTCATTCACTTACAATAACGCGGCGCCCTTGGTCCGGTCCTTTGAGAATCTATTCATCGCCCAGATTCTCGTGAGCAGGCGGTCCTTGTAATTTACTTCTGTTTTATATAGTGACTGAGGAACGCCTGGTGCTTGAGATCGATATATTCTCAATCAATAAAAATTCTGTGAGATGGATAGATTCTCAATCAATTAAAAGATAAGGAGCCCTGGCCCGTGGTGAGTTCGAGTACAGGCGAAGACAGAACTTACTTTCTTATGCATAAAAGTCAGAATAAACAAAATTATACTGCTGCTGGCACTTCTACTGACCGACAACATTCACTTACAATATTTGGGTTAGTAATATGACACCTTTGTCCACGTATCGTAACTCAATGGAGGTCATAGTCTATAATATTATGGATAACCAAACCAAAATTGTGCGACAGTTACAACCAAAAAAACATATGGGTAGGGAGATACTGACTCACCGTCAGTCTGATTTATACAGCCTTACAAGCCTATCTCTAATCAAACATCATCCTAATTACATCTTCCATATTAAACAGAGTCACAATAAAGCCTCTGCCCAAAAATAGGAACGTCACAAAGATGCAAAAAAGTTAAGAAGACATGATAAAGTTTGCTTCCAGCCTAAGAGTTTTCCTCAAAATACATTTATACTTCATATAACATCATTGAAGCAAAAATGATACTTGAGATCCAGAGGATACTGAAAACTAAGTATTCTTACAGGGGGAGCGTTGAGGAGGAGAATTCCCATCATATGTCGTTTCATTAACATCTGCAATTCCATAATTGACCAAACCTGAAAAAATCATGACCATTGCTAAGTTGGAAGCATGAATATTAGCAACATCCTGAACCGCATCCTGCAAATATTTTATAATTTTTTCATGGTATTCATATTTTTCTTTCCATAACTCAATTTCAATTTCTGCCCTTATCAATTTCTACCTCAGATGCTTTTGTTGATCCTCCATATAGTAATGTTTAATGTTGCATATGATCTGACCCCTTGCAAAATTCTCTTCACAAGCTTTTTGCCAACGAGCAAGATTATGTGTCTCAATACTCTTATTATCCTTCTGCTCATCATGTAGGTTCATTATCACTCTCTTTTCAATATTCTTGCTATAATTTTCCTGATCCATTACTCCTTGAAGGGATAAAACAATCTGACTGAAAACCCCAAGCACATCGAGAAATAACTCCATCAGAACATAAACTGCCTGCGAAAAGGAGCTAAAAAGAAGAGACCAAGAGCAAGCCCTCTCGAAACTGTCAACTTTCTCAATGATTTTGAGAAGAATCAGGTTCATACCAAAAGTGGGATAGACATAACAACCAGCAGTCTTTCCAATCATTTGATAATTCTCACCACCCCAACAAAAATTAACATGACAACCACAGACACAGGACTGAACAACCAATTAACTCCAGAAGCAAGCCAATAGAGGCCCATCAACAACCATATTGATTCTAGGAATAACTGACAAGAAGAAGAGCATTCACACTCTTGACAGCCTCCTTCCATAATAGGGTAACCGACGACCACCCAAACACCAGGGATTGAAAGAGTAAAAAGGAGATCTTCAAGGTTTATCCCGAATGTGGAAACAACAACATCAAAATCAAAATACCAGTGATTATTTTGATAATTCAGATACATGACACTTACCTCATGGATTTCGCTAGCCCCCAGCTGCACTGAACTCTTCAACTTGATCCAATTTGAACAAAACAGTCCAGAAATGGCACCAGAAGTCAAGATATAGCCCAAAACCATACCCCTGGGCTCACTCGCGAACTGCACCAGGCTAAAAAGACTATAGTTTCTCCCTGTTTCATCATCTCTTTGATAAATACAACCCCCAACTGAAACTGTCATCATGGCAATTGGATTCACTCGAGTAAGAGAAATTGTAAAAATCTTGTTCATTGTTTGTACCCTTATCTCAATTAAATCTCAATAAAGAGCCCAAAAGAAAAGTAAATGCCCCAGCCAAATGTCAAAATCACTCAGATTTATACCCAACATTCTTAAAAACTTTGACAAGGATTTATGGTATGGGATCGAATGAGGATATGCCATTAGTAATTAGATTACCCTTAGAAACATTGCAGGCTAAATTAGCAATTTTATCAACATGTTTGTTTAAAATCCTCAACATGTGGAAGAATATGATCTAGTTGACACCTTTTGCTTCACTTCTAATCCTCACCGCTAGAGGACATAGATTTAAGTCTTTTGGATTCGTTCTATGAGCTAAATGACTGATTAGAACCATGGAGTCACCTATTAGGATATGAATTTTCATACGTTTCGCTTGCTTCAACCCTTGCCAAATGGCCAAAGCTTCCCCCTCATTGTTTGTTGCAATTCCTAATCCACTAACATATTTATATTTATTCACATGTATTTCTCTAAGATCAAATATCACTCCCCTCGCACCTGCCAACCCTAGTATTATATTTAAAATATTATATACAAATATCATATATATATGTATAATATTTTTATTTAAATGTAAATATGTATTTCTCTTTTTAATCTTTTTATATAAGGTGTATGTATCAAACTCTCTTTCATATATATATAGGAATATTTTTCATTTATGTTTGTATCTATTTTTTTCCGATGAAAAAAATTATATATTTGATATTTATGAAAAGGAAATAAAAAAATACATTGCGTTGCATATATAATTGACTCAAACCTTAGTTTGACTCTAGCATTTTCGTGCATTATGAGTTGTCAATAACATAAATAGTAAATAATGTAGTTTGCAATCTTCTTGTAGTGCCTATTGGACCAATACTTTATAAAAGTACTTATAAAAAAAACAAAACTTTTTGACATTAATTTCCCTTTCACAACAAAAAAAAGGAGTGTAGCCTCGGTAGTAGAGACATTAAACATAAGCCCATAAAATTTTAATATAAGTTTCTTTCATTAGCAAAAAGGAGGATGCCTCCCTAAATTCTTGCTCAAGTAAGGTACCATATTGAAGAATCAAAGCTTCCTTAGATAATTTATCTACCTAATAATTGAATTCACATAGACATGTGTGTAAGAGATAACACCTAATAATTGAATTCACATAGACATGTATGTAAGAGATAACACCTAATAATTGAATTCACATAGACATGTGTGTAAGAGATAACACCTAATAATTGAATTCACATAGACATGTGTGTAAGAGATAACATCAAACGAGGCTATCACCTCATAGATCATATTCATTATTGGAACTGAACACAAATTGTTAATGTTGCACTTATTGTTTAGCTAATCTATCAGGATTTTTAAATCTCCATACATTTAGAATCGCTCAAGGCCTCTTTTGCCTGCACATCTCAACAATACCTGAAGAACATATAGTTCGACACAAATTCTTGTACCTTATCCGACATCATATTTCAAAAGGAAATAGTGAGATGAGTCAAAATAGAGGACAACCCCTGCTCCACATATCCCTAGACTTCCTTAGAAAGCTCCATCAAAGAAACCCCAATGTATTTTTGAGTATAAAACCGGCCCTAATAGTACTCTGTTAGACATCTCTTTTGGATTTTTTTTTGTCAACACAAGCTAGTCTAAACTTGTATGCTACCTTTGTAGATGTAAAATCCAAATCTCATAATATGATTTGATTCGTGGTCCACCAAATTCCATAAACAAATAGATCACATGAAATCACTTTATAAGATGATACAAAATTATTTGATAGCTAATTAGATAAGCATTCGACCAGTGTCAACTTCTTCCACTTAGGTTTTGTAGTGTGTGATTTGGCACACACCCTTGCTAAAAGAAACCTCACAAGGGGTTGTGCAACCTCATCAAAGTTTCAAAAAGAAAGGAAAAACAAACTAAGAATTATATAAAAAGGAAGGTAGATCTAAACTAATAACACACGCATATTCTTCAATAATAGTACACATGCAACAACATATGTAAAGAATCAAAGAATTCATATTTCTTTTGCATTAAATGGGAGAGTACAAGGGGAAGAATCACCTCAAAAGTGTAGTGGAAGGGGCTCCTTCAACTATCTAAGGGAGGGTTCGTTGGGTCTCCTAACCATCTTGCAATCCTCCGGCCACACGTCACAATGTGGATCTACAATAGGTGAGACAAAAACAAGAAAGGATGGCTTTGATATCGAAGGGAATCTTGATAGAATGATGGCTTGAGCGAAAAGGCGGAGAATTGTGTTGAATGAGGGACCTTGAGGTTTCTTTTATAGGCAACGCAAGGGCTTTAAGATAAGGATTTAGGTTAGATTTTTGCCCCGAATCTATAACCTAACTTGGTCCATGCCAAGATTTGTGCCGAAACTTTCTTCTTTTTCGTTAGGAACAAAGTGGTAACAACCAAAAATCAATCTCGGAGCGAGGTTGCACTTATTTGGAGAAGTTGTGGAACTTGGGTCGCTTATATCGAAGGAAATTGAGCAAATTGGGTTGTTTATTTCAAAAGAAAAGGCGTGACCTGTTTTGAGAATGAATCCTTTGAGGTTTGGTTTTCATGTTTGGATTTTTTATTGCTTTCTCAAGGTCAAATGGATGTAAATGAGGTGGAATGATGATGTATGCGAATGACGGGGTTGGTGACATGGCAGGTGAAAATTTGGCTGTTAATAGGTTTTCCTACAATCATTCGAGAAACCTTGATCCAAACAACTCTAGAAAAGGAACATGTTACATTCAAGTGGTTAGTTGATTCATCATCATTTTTACAGAGAGTACAAATTCCTAGCCCTACCTAGTTATGCTTTTGTCCATTATCCCATCTTAACAAGTTATTTGTGAGTGCCAACCACAAGAGAATTTTATTTTTTAGTGTGCACAATAACTTCTAACTAATCTGAACTTCCAGCTTCTCTCAACAACTAGATCCTCTTCAATTCATGATGTATATCCCAATTTATCTATGTATTCCCATGTTTCGTTTATGTTTGTATCTATATTTGGCTAACATATATTATTATTATTATTATTATTATTATTATTTGCTATAAGTAATTTATTTTCAAGACCATATATTATAGTGTAGGCTTTATCCACATGATAACATCTTTATCATAATAGGTTGTAAATGCACCTCACTATTTTTGGTACAATAAAATTGTTTTACTTAAAACTTGTCGAAAATTTAGTATAAAATCTTTAAAACTTTGAATTTTTTTATAACAATATGGTAAAATATTTTATAGTTGATATTTTTAAAGAATTGGGAATTCGTTTTTTACACTTTAAATCTTTAATTTTTTTTAAATAATTTTTACTATTAAAAATTCCAATAATAATATTTGTTTTTTTAAATAATTTTTACTATTAAACTATTCCAATAATAATATTTATATAGTTTTTAATTTTTATCTTTTAATAATTTAACATTATTTTAAATTTTATAATTTTAAAATCCATAAATAAACTTAATTTTCAAATGGTTTAAGTTAAAAAATAAATTATGTTGTAAACCTAACAAGGAACATTGATAAAATGTAAAAATAATAATAATAAGAATATATATAGTTTGCTCGAACTCTCACTAAGTGGGACTAGTCTTTGGTTTGAGAAAACATGATCTAGGGGTATCTATTCCGTCAAAATTACTTGGGGATTGCATCTGGCCTAGACCACACCAACTGTTAACTTTGGCTAGATTTTGGGGTGTCTCCTCCCAACTAGTTCACCCTTAAGGGGAATTGAACCCGGTTCTCCTTGCTGATGAGACCCACACCTTAGCTAAATGAGCTAGCAACAATTGACATTGACATTTTTAAAGATATTTTAAAAGCCTTATTAAATATATTTTAATAGAATCTTATGTTTTAAAGTTCCTCGATCTTAAAAGTTAAATATAATAATGAATATTGACTATTTATCTAATTTATTAGCTATAAACTAAAATAAATTTTCAATTTTTTTACAGCAATTAATATATAAATTATAATGTTTATAGTTCATCACATAGAATAACAAAAACATTTATATTAACAAAAACATTTATATTTTCACTTGTGTTCTCTTGTAACATAAAATTATCTATGGTCTTAGAGTAAGATATAAAACTGCTTTCGATTGGCTAAAAGCTCAACTTCCTCGGACTTGAGGAAATAGGTTAACGACTTGAGACCTAGAGGAATTTGACAGGAGTTGAAGTATGCCCCCTTATGGAACACCAACATGTTATCACATAAAATAACAAAAACATTTATATTTACACTCATATTCTCTCATAACATAAAGCTAAGTATGGTCATAGTGTAAGACCTAAAACTGCTTCCAAATAACTATGAGCTCGTTTTCCTCCGACGTAAGGAAATAGGTTAACGACCTAAGACCTATAGACATCTGGCAGGAGTAGAATTTTGCCCCCTTACATACACTCAACAAATTATTTCAAGTGACGTAATTTTTCTTGAATAATGATGATGAATCAACTAAAATTTATGGATAACATCCAATCATGACAATCCTTACTATCAATTTGACAAATGATTTATGATAGATTTTGCCATAAATTAAATACTAGATGATTTAGGAAATCTACACTATTATGTTATAAATCATTACAGTGCAAAATGGGATGGAAAATATTGGTCAATAGATAGCATGGTGCGACCTTAAGATTAGGTGGTAGTTACTTTTTTGGTTAATGGTTTGAATATAACAAGGTCAAGTTTAGATTGTGGGTACAAAGGTAACCATAATAATATATGTTATAAGTGGGTACTTATAAGAAGAATTGGATAAGATAAGATAGACAATTGACCCAAAGCAAAGTTTATTTTTGGTAATGAATTACCAAGTCCAATTAATTTAGATGTGAGGAGTTTTGAAGTCAATAGAAGAGATATGAGAAAGATTAACATGTAAATATGTCATTAAAATTTATATAAATGTCATTAAAATTTATATAAAAAAATGGAGTTAGGATTGTGAAGAACCGATATGGCATGCATTTACAAGTTATAAAACCACTATTTTCTATTAGATTTAGGATTCAATTTGGATTAATTTGAGTTGAGATTAATCTTTTATATCAATACTTAATAACTTAAGCAAGTGATGGCCAAAAGGATTAGGAACTTGATCATTCCTCCACTATTATAGAAATGATGGTCATTCTCATTTGATCCACATTGCAAAAGAAAAAGATCTTATGAGTTTTTCACAAAGCCCGTATAATGTTTGTAGTAGGAAAATGGTTATAGTTTGAAGTGATGGCCAAAAGGATTAGGAACTTGATCATTCCTCCACTATTATAGAAATGATGGTCATTCTCATTTGACCCACATTGCAAAAGAAAAAGATCTTATGAGTTTTTCACAAAGCCCGTATAATGTTTGTAGTAGGAAAATGGTTATAGTTTGTTGAATGAAGAGGGGGGGTTTGTTACAACTAATCTTAATTACGAGCTTGAAGATGGTCCATAACCAAGATGGTAATATAAATCTTGTTTTTAATCTTGAATTATAAGGTAAGGGGTGTTTTCCTTAACCAATAATTACATGAGAAAAAATGAAATCATAATAAGATTTAATAAAACAAAAAAGGAAATGAAAAAATCGTGATTATTGGGCAATCAACTTTATGTTGCAACTTTGTTCATAACTTTTGCTATGGTAACGAAATCAAATTCTGTTAGATACTTGTTTGATCACTTGGAGAGATCTTTTTGTTGATCTGTGAGACTCGCCTTGCTATAACTTGTAGAGTAAGCAAATTTATGTTGAAAGTCAATGTAGGGCGCAAGCTTGTTATGTTATAACAGAATGATGAATATGGGTAGTCCACATGGCGATGTGTAGTTCTATGGTATTGCAAATGGATTAGTGTTGAGGTAAGCAACCCACCATGATTTGATGGGACAATCAAAGTTGTGGAGTTTGTGACACAGATGGAGACCCAGGTTGTGCTTGAGTATTAAGTGGAAGCCTCAAATGAGGCAATGAAATGTAATTCTAAAAAAAAAAAAATTGAGATAACAAAAATATCTTTCAAATATTGTATGGAATGCCTTGAATTCATTATGGAGGTCACAAAACCTGTCTAGTTTTTGCAGAAAAAGATTGCTCTGCACTTTCAATTTTTTTTTCCAAAATGCATGGAGGTTGTATAACCATGGGGAAATCATACCACTGTTGGAAGGTGGACGACCAACCATGGGAAGACTGTATGAAGTTTCAAAGTTTGTTTCAACTAGTATTGAAGTTGCAAGGGTTTGTAGAGGCATGAGAGTTGGAAGACGCCTTGGGTTGTACATGAAGCCCATAAATCCTTTATTAGATTGTGTACAAGTTGAGACGATGTTGATAGGGACCATAGGCTGATGGATATAGATCCATTCATTTCATAATTCTTTGATAGTGTCAAATTAAGGTCAAACTATTGAGAAACCTACACTGTAAGATGGACAAACATCACCCAACAAACAAATGCCGAGAAATGGTTAAACTACATTTTTTTAGGGATTCCATTAATTCATGGACAAACTTAACCTTTTTGGTGAGACTATTTTCTTTGGTGGTCCATGTTCCACCTTAATTTGCTCATTCTTTGAGATTTCAAGGTTATGCTCATCTTAGAATAAACCAAAACCCTTGGGAAAAAATTCCACTTAATTGAGGTGAGACTATTTTCTTTGGTGGTCCATGTTCCACCTTAATTTGCTCATTCTTTGAGATTTCAAGGTTATGCTCATCTTAGAATCAACCAAAACCCTTGGGAAAAAGTTCCACTTGATTAAGGTGGAACTGTGACAAAATGGAAAATTTCACTAGATTTGAGAAAAAAATATGACTAGAAAGGGGGTGGGTTTGTCTATGGATTAAGTTACTTCTAATGCAATGCCCCGTTTTGACCTTATTACCTGAACTATCATTATATGTTGTATTTGCTTATTATTGTGATACTTCGTAAGTTTGATGACACTCTTGACATATGGTTTTATTATTTTGCCGAGATTATATATATGTGTGTGATGTTATGAATTATATTCATGTTTTGATTATGTCTCTAGCATGCAAATTTACTAAATGATGGGTACGTGGATATGGAGTTAAAATTTATATAATGAAGAGATGTATATGATACCGGGTGCATGGTACATAGAAATGAATTGCATTGTTGTTCATTAGTAATGAAATGTATATCCATGTCAATGATTGGATGATATTCTTGATCATTTGTTTGGAGACTAACCTACAAGTTAAAAGATCTAAGTGGTAGCTAGATGCTACAAGGAGGGCGTACCTCAGGGACATGGGTTCTGAAAGATAAATGGTATGCAAGTGATGCATTATTGTTTAGCATGAGTATTGTGCTATTATCATGATGTATGGGTAGGGGTGGGGTTTCAAGAAACTCAACCACCCAAATTGGTTATTCGATGACAAAACCTGAGTACAATAGTCGCAACGTAGTCACTATGTCGATGTAGACATAGTCCCTTGTTCCATTAGGGGGGTGGAGGAATTACCCACCATTTATCCCCGTAACCCGGAGTCATGGGAGGGTTGTACTACGACACGCTCCCCAAGGTGTGTGATGATGACTAGTGGGTGCCTACTGGGGAAGCTTGGTCAATGTAGTCGACACTTCCTCTTACGAGTTCTAATTGGAGCCGGTCCTGGCGTGACACTTCAGGGTAGTCCAACAGAGGAAGGATAGGATGTAGAAGTTAGTTGTGAATTAGGTAGAAGGAGGTAGGTAGATAGGAATGTCGTGGAAGTTTAAACTGAAACATAATTTAATATGTGGGTACTGAAAACCTTTGCTTGATTTTTGTGTCGTAATTCAGTATGTTATGTTGTTTTATAGGTTATTATGATTGAGTCGGTAAAAGTGGCTAGACATTTCAAATTCATATTTAAGTATGCATCGACAGATAATAATTTATGCGATTATGTTGTATGTATGTTTTAGTTCTATTAGTGTACCTACACGAGATATGTAAGCAGTATCTACGCTTACATAACTCGTCTACTTATGTTGTATGAATTATTAGTATACTATCAAACTTGGCTTGGATGCATTGTGGTTATGAATGATCACGTTATAATTACTATTACCTACTTAGATGTGAAATAAAACGATTACGTCAAGTATAAATGAATGGTTAGTTAATTGTGATTAAGGTTAATTATTAATTACGGTTAATAAAGGTGAATTAATGCTAATGATGTGAGTTAGGGGTCAACATGCTGGTTAATAACTTGGTCAATAAATGTTAATGATGATTAACAATGTTAATAATGTTGTTGTTAACTTAATTGTTAATTGAAGTACTTGGGTATTAAATGATTAAATAAGTCTTATTGATCTTAATTAGTTTAAGACCTTGGTTTAAAATGATAATGGTATTTGTAATATTAATTAGATTATTATTAACTTGATCTATTAATATTAATTACGTGTTAACAATGTTAATTAGTGTTAATAAGGTGATTATTAACTTGATTAATATGAAATGATGGACGTCTAGGGTTTCTGGTGTGATGGCGGCCGAAATGGGGTAGGTCTACTGCAGGCGGCAGGCCCTCGATGGCCTGTCAATGTCAGTATGATGGGACGGTTACCAAGAAGGATCCCATGACTCTCGATGGATCTTAACTTTTTCTGGTTGGTATTTTCTTGGTACTCCTGTTTTTACCTTTCTAGTTATTCCTCCTAGGGTTTTTTTTTTACCAGCTATGGAGTCGGATGATGCTTTAGACTATAGCTGTGACTTTCTAACGCACCGGGATATTTGGACGTCGCCACCTGGCGGGTATAGAGATGAGGATGGTGCCAGTCCTCTTCGTGGGAGTGGGGTTTTTCAGACTGTTCCCTTGAACAATTTCAACCTGGGTTTTGAGGGTTTGGAGGGTTCCGTTACTTCGCATTCTATGCTCATTCCTATTGCTGGACATTTACCGTCCGTCCTTAATAGTGTATTGATGGAGGTAGAATGTGGTATTAACTTGTGTGGTTTTTCGGGCTCCAAATCTCCTAACTTTTCAACTGTTGGATCCCCATCCAACCTGGGAAGCTTTCCAGATTTCTTAAACTCTTATGGAGGTGCGTTTGCGGAACTGTATGGGTCTATGCCGGTTGAGAGTGATGAAACTAGGGTGTCGGTGGTCTGTGAATCTGGGAACTCTACTCCTTTTCCGTCGGAGGGTTTCCTAGCCGGGTTCTTGGGCTCTGCAGAACAGAGAGGCTATCCTAGTCCATCGGTGGCACGGTCGCATGGTACACCAACACAGTGGAATGGTGCTGATGATATTAGGGAGGCTTGCTCGCAGGCGAAGGTGCACAGAAAGTGGTTAAAAAACACAGGTAAGGCTCCAAATTATTCGTTAGGGGAGGATATAGGCTTTCAGCAACTCTTAACGATGGCAAAGACTGTCTTGGTGGGTAGGGTTTACGACCGGGCGGTGTCTCTCAAGACGGTAATTTGATGGGCTTCACAGGCATGGATGGGTCATTGTGGCTATGTTCCGAGGGTTGTGGCACTCTTGGGGGGATGGTATGCCTTTCATTTCGCGTCCGAAGTTCATGCACAGTGGGTGCTAGGATTAAATTGGAGCCTGGTTAATTTGCCCTTGTTGCTCAAACCTTGGAACCCTCTTTTCGATGCGAGCCGTGAACATATGGACACCATACCATTGTGGGTTCGGCTGCCAGGACTGCCCCTTCATTATTGAGCCGAAGAACATTTTCGCAGGATTGGTAATCTTCTTAGGTCTTATTTGGATGCTGATTTCTCCTTTGTTTCAACGTCGGTACAGAAGGTGGCTCGTATCTTGGTCAACATCAACGTAAGGGAAGGTTTGCCAGATGGGATGGATCTCTGTTGGGGACCATACATCTTTCCACAAATTATTGATTATGAGAATGTGTCGTTTAGGTGTCGTCGTTGTCATGCTTATGGTCACCCTGCAACGAAATGCCATCTTCCCTTGCGCATCAAGAATGGTAACACATGGCGACAAGAAAATTCTAAAGCAGACTGTAATTTGGGAGCTGAGGATCTGAATGCTGATGGTATTGGTCAGGTTCCACTCGATCGGACTGTGGGGGAGGATGTTCCTATGGGTGAGGATGCAGAAGTTCCAGATTCGGCCTCCTTTGTGGACAGGGAGGATGAGATCATTGTTATTCCATCGAATGAGGCTGAAGGTGATGTCCAGAATTCTCTTTTGCGAGCGGTGGACTTGGTTACGGGTACTTCTTCCTCCCCTTTCACATATCCTTCCATTAATTTTTTTGTTAATAATTTAACTATTCCCGATATGGATTGGGTGATGGGACTCAGGAATTTACACATTTCATCTGAACTTTTGTATCCCTCCTCTGATCCTCTATGTTCCTCTGCTGCCAAACTTCCTCCTAAACCCCTTCTCTTGAAAGATATCCCTGATACCTCTCCTATGAAACCATATGTTTCCATTTATGAGGTGGAAGTGTCACAACCCTCTCCTCTCCTTTTTTCTTCACCTTTTGAACCATCTATTTCCACTTCTAATGTGGAAGTGCCACAGTCCACTCCGGGTTCGTCAGAGTCGGGGTATTTTTTACATTCCATGAACAAATTGTCGGCGGGGGGTATGGGAAAGGATATCTCTCGGGTGGTCAAGGGTCGAGGCCGAAAATCATTTTTGACAAAAGTAAAATCCAAAGCTTGCACGGAACTCTTGGAAGGAAAACAACTTTCTATTGAACGGGCACTTAGAGCGGTGAGTGCCCAAATAGAAGGGTATAAATGAAGATCATGTCCTTCAATTGTCGAGGTCTTGCTGGTCCCCCCAAAATATCAGCTCTGCGTCAAGTGTTGGAGGTGGAACACCCGGATATTTTGCTGCTACAAGAAACTACGGGAGGTAGTTTAGAGGTCTCAGGGAAGTTGAAGTCTTGGTTCCTTGGGTGGGGTTTTGAGGCATTGGATGCTAGGGGCCGGTCTAGGGGTTTGGCTGTAGGCTGGCGGGAGTCTTGTGTTTTTGTCTCCAATGTCTGGGGATTGGAATCGGCATTGGGTTTGACCTTTAGATCTTTGGACTTTGAACGAGAATTTACTGTGGTAAACATTTATGGTCCATATTGTAATAGGATACCCCTCTGGGAGCCACTATTGGCCAAGGATGTCCTCAAAGGGGATTCGGTGATCTTAGGTGGTGATTTTAAATTTTCTTTGGGACAGGTAGAGGTTTGGGGTCCTCACGCTCAGGTGGACAACCTCACTGATTTCTTCATCAGAAAGTTGACTGAAGGTAATTGGGTTGATGTTGAACCTTTTGTTCTTAAGCCTTCTTGGAGGAATAAGAGGGTGGAGGCTGACAGGGTTGCAAAATGTCTGGACAGAGTTTTGCTTGCAAAACAGTTGGTGGAGTCTTTTTTTCATGTTCGGCAGTGGATTGGATCGGGGGGTTGTTCTGATCATGACCCCATTTTCCTGGAGATCTTAAATGGCCCACATAAGCCTTCGGCTCCTTTGAAGTTTAATAAAATTTGGTTGAAAGATCCATCATTTACTAATTTAATATAATCACTCTGGATTCCATATCATCCTAGAATTACAAACTCGGCAACTTTTCATTTTGCTGAGAATATTAAGAATCTTAAGGGACCTATAAAACAGTGGGTGGCGGATACGAGAAAGAAGGATGATCGGGTCTTGAAGGAGGTTGAAGGGGATATTGATTCCATTGCTTTGAGTTCTAGGGGTGGTTTTACTAACCAGGAGGCGAAGGAATCTTTAGTTCAACTGGAAGGACGAAGGAATCAGTTACTGTTGGAGAAAGAGGAGACTTGGCGCTTGAAGAGTAGGGCTATTTGGCTGGAAAGTGGGGATGAAACACCAAATTTTTCCAGGCATATGCAAAAGGACGTAGATCTGCAAATACTATTTGGAGTCTGGAGGATCAGCGAGGTAATACACACTCTACATTTGATGGATTGGCTAGGGTTGGGGTTTAGCATTTCCATAATCTTTTCAAGGCTAGTGATAGGGTTAATATTGAAGAAGTGGTTGGGGTGGCCCAACTTTTTCCTCGTTTTGTTGAAGAAGATGATAATAGGATGTTGATGGAACGTATTACAGCTGAAGAACTTAAAACGGTTCTGAACAGTTTTCAGAAGGACAAAAGTCCAGGGCCTGATGGTTGGACCATTGAATTTATCCTTGGCCTTTTTGATATCATAGGCGATGATATTCTTCATCTAGTCGAAGATTCTCGAAGGGAGGGCAGGATTCCAGCAAGTCTCAACTCAACTTTCATTGCCCTAATTCCCAAGGTGGACAATCCAACTACTCTTGATGATTTTAGACCCATTTCCTTATGTAACTGTGTGTATAAAATTATCACTAAATGTTAGGATATTCCTATACTCCATCCTAGTCCTACTAGCATTTTCATCCTTTGCATTATCAGTCTTGCATGCATTCCTACATGCTGCCCAGTCATCAGGTTGATACCTCCAGCACCTAATCCCTAGTCTTCCAGCACTCGGGAGCTTATTTCCACTCAGATTGAGCCCTCCTAGCTAGTGATGTGCCCACATCTCACCATCCACTTGACAAAGGCGCCCTTCTTCACCTACCAATCCAGTTGTTTTCAGTTAACTAAGTTCTCACCTTGATTTTAGGCTTGACTCACTCTTAACTGACCTTACCACTCCGATGGACCTCCAGTGTGACTAGACTGCTCATTCTGACTCCAGTTAGCTCCTCATGCGCCCTCTACTGAGCCTCCTTCATTCAGTTAGTTCCAGTTACACTCAGTTACACCTACCACACTCAGTTAGACTCAGTTTGACTGATGGTTGACAGTTACTTGAGCATTGATGACTCCATTGATGATGAGATAGACTTCTAGTTGTGCTCCGATGACACTCCAGTGATCTTTTGATCACTCCATGAAGGCTAATTCGAATTGCCACCTTGGCATTAAAATCCTCATGCATTGTACTAATTATTTGTCCATATTGTGATTAATGAATTAGGGTGTGTGTGTGAAGTATTTTTGCTTCTATCTGAGTTCTAAAGTATTATTATTATGTTGCTCATCTTACTGCATTGACCACTCTTAATCTTATTCCTAAATTCTTTCTTGTGAGATATACATCATCTCTTAGATCTGCTGTGAGGATTTTCACATGGTATCAAAGCATGTTGAGAGTATTGTTTATCTCCATTCCTGGGAGTTTTTTGCAAGTTATTATCAAGATTTCGAGTGCAGCAATTTCTGCATTTTTTGCAGCAGTAGCAATTGCAGATTTTTCTATTGTTTTTGCAGGTCTTCTACAACTTCCATGAATTCAAAAGAAATCCCTCCTCTTTCTCCATTCAACTATGATGAATGGAAACAAAAAATGATAACATATTTAAAGAGCCATGATCTCTTTGATTATTGTTTTGAAGGAGAGTTCGAATCCTCTGAAGAAGAGAATGACTGGTTAAATAAAGGTGACAGTGTCTGTGGAGACATGATGCTTGCTATGTCTCGATGCGTGGTACACCACTTCTTTTCTGTTGAATCTCCAAAAGAGCTATGGGCCCACCCGAATGAAAGATTTGGAAGACAGAATGAAGGGATTGGTCCAAACCATTTCGAGAGCAAGCAAAGTGATGCATTCGCCCTCCTTGATGATCTCATTGATCATGAATCAGTATCAAACATATCTCATATTGAAGTTAGCCACAAAGAGGAAGAAATTGCAGATTCTACAATCATGCTCCAAATTTCTTCTATTTCAAATTGTGTGCTAGCTCACACTCTAGAAATTGCAAAAGGTCCTAAATCCTCTCTTGCAACAGAAGGGCTTCAAAGCATTAAAACTAAGAAGTTGAAGGGGGTTGTCCTAAAAATTGATTTATCAAAAGCATATGATAAAGTGAGTTGGTTATATCTTCGACTTTTGCTCACTCATCTGGGCTTTGATATTGGTTTCATTCGCTGGATTATGAGCTATATTTCCACGGTTTCTTTCTCGGTTCTTATAAATGGTGCTGCAACTCCTTTCTTCCACTCGGGTCGAGGCTTACGTCAGGGTTGTCCTTTGTCTCCTCTGTTATTTTTGCTTGTGGATGAAAGTCTCAGTCGGGCTATAAAAGAAGTAATACGAGTGGGTCACTTTGGTGGAATATAGGTGGCCCCGGAACTGTTCATCACCCATCTTCTGTTCGTTGATGACATTCTCATTTTCTGTTCGGGAACCTGTAGGGATGGGAACAAGTTAAAAGAGATACTAGATCTCTTTTCATTAGCAATTGGTATGGAGATAAATGCTGGTAAGTCCACTCTCTCTACTAATCTTTTTTCGGAGGGATAATTGAGGTTGTATATTGATCTTTTTTCCATTTACTCATCTTACCCTTATGGAAGGTCTCAAATATCTAGGATTTCAGTTGAAACCAATGATTATAAAAAGCAGGATTGGGTGTGGTTAATTGAAAAATTGGAGGTTAGATTAAGAAGTTGGAGCTTTAAGTGGTTATCCAAAGCAGGTAGATTGGTGTTGGTTAAATCGGTCCTAGAGGCCATCCTGGTCTATTGGATGTCATTGGCTTGGATTCCTCGTGGTATTCTGGTGTGTGCCAGAAGACTTTGTTTTCGTTTCTTGTGGAGTGGGAAGGAGCCCACCTATGTGGCCCCCTAGGTCAAGTGGGAAAGGATTGTTGTTCCTAAGGCGCTGGGAGGATGGGGGTTAAAGAATATTTTCTCTTTCTCAAAGGATTTGGCTGCTAAATGTGGCTGGAGATTGGTAAAATATGGAGGTTTTTGGGCCAGGGTCATGATCCAAAAATATATTGCTCCCATTTCACTAGAAGGTTGGATTCGAAATCCTTTGAAAACTCATCATGGTGGCTCGGCTATTTGGAAGGCGATTGTTAAATCCTTTCATGTTGTTGAACAAAACTTGGTCTGGGATGTTGGTAATGGTCATAATGTTCAGATCGGGAGGGATTCGTGGGTTGGATGTGAAAGACAACATCTCTTGACTGAAGGGGCTATTGAAGCATTGATCCAAAGGGGAGTTCGGTTTCTACATCAACTATCGGACCTTGAGATTCAGTTGATGGGATTTCCTTCATGGCGCTCGGCTAATCATTATAGTCTAGGTGCTGACGAGGAATTGGAGCTAGGCTTGTATCTTCAAGCTCTAAGAAGGGATCACATTTTCTTAGGTGATCAGGACGATGAATTATGTTGGGATGGGGATCCATCTGGTGCATATACTCCTAAAGGTGGTTACCTCCTGATTAGTGCTGAACAAATAGCGAGGGAACCGGACTGGTGGTGGGGGTCACTGTGGAAACTTCCTAGCCCACACAAGACCAGACTTTTCATGTGGTGTACTCTAATGAACCATGTTCCTACCTGGGACTTTTTACAGCGAAGGAATAAACAGGGACCGGGTTGGTGTATCCTTTGTCATCGGGATTCGGAGATAGTGGATCATTTGTTTTTACATTGTCCATACATTGTTGCAGTGTGGGATTTTGTCTCCCGAATTTTGAAGGTTGTGCTGCGGTGGGTTGGTCATTCGATAAATGCAGCTTGGCTGGCTTGGTATCAAAACCCTATGTACGAAACCTACAGAGGCCTTCCACTATTGGTTGTGTGGGGTGTTTGGCTCGCTAGGAACAAGTAAGTGTTTTCGGGACTAGATTGCATCCCTTCACAGACGACGATGCAATGTTGTGGGCTTTTCTTATCCAACAAGCGTATTACTCAACCTGCAAATGTCCAAAATAATCAGCCGTCGGATATCAATTTTTCTCAGCCTTGGGGTTTTTTTTATGGTGCATGCCAGAACGATACTTGTGGGGGAGGGGCTCTTATTTTTCTATCACCTATGCATTATTTTGTAATGTCGTTGGGCTTAGGGGCAGGTAGCAACAACTAGGTGGAACTTTTAAGTCTAAGGTTTCTCATTAGATATGCACTTGAAATTGGGATTCGCAGTATTTCTATTCATGGGGATTCCATGAATGTGATTCATTGGGTTTCAGGAGCTCAGCATTGTCACAACCGTAGACTTGCACACATTCTGGCTTATATTCGGAATGCCACTCATTCATTTGAAAACTTTTCATGCAGGCATGTGTTCAGGGAGAACAACTCAGAAGCGGATAGGGCATCGAAAGAAGGGCTGCTGCTGGGGATTGGGATATGGATGATCAAAGAATTTTCAGATGGGGTGATAAGGGAATTCTACCATCATCCCTTTATAGAATAGAGGGAAGGAGCAGCTGTGAGGATGCATTTTGGTTTTTATTTCTTCTTGGATCGACATTATGAGGATGCTCATGGACATGATTATCTAGTTTTTATTTTTGGCACATTTTGGTCAGTATGTGGATAGAACAAACAATATGTTTATATGTACTGTCTCTTTTATAAACACAAAAAGACTATGCCAGTAACTCACAGCTATTATTTTATTTTGAAATTTTGGAGCTATTACTTCTGTATGAAGGCAGCAATAGGGCTATCAGTTATATTTCTGTAGTTTAGTAAAGACACTCTCAAAGAGTGAAGATGAAGATTGTAATTTCGTACTCGAAAGATTGAAAGGAAATTACGCTTTTTTTTCATGGAAAAAAAAATTAACTTGATTAATACATATGAATTAAGTCTTAATTATAACTAAGGTATGATTATGGAATGTGGCACTAGATAATTAAATAACAATTAGTGCTTGGGAGAGAATTTGTTTAGTAATAAGTAATTATTAACTATGAATTAATTGAAATTAAATGTTCAATGTTAAAACTTATTTAAATGAATAAATAAAATTATCATGTCACCATTATTGTTAAAAATGTAATAATGTGGCCGGTTATGGATAAGTACCGTAATATTGTGTTGGAATTTGGGATTTAATATATATTTAATAAATAATTGTGTTAGAATTAATATTATAACAAGGCGGTGGGACCTCATTTATTAAATGTAGTTGACTTTTACATGTGGTCCTATCACCAAGAAATTGAACAAATAATATTTATTTAGTTAATTAGTAAACAAATAATTAATTAATAAATGGTATTAATGAGCATTTATTAAATGTGACCCTGTCTCAAGGAAGGGTGAAGTGAAACTTAAGCACTGATATAGTAGATGAGAAAGGGGTTGGGGACATTTATGAGGGGATAAGGGTAGTAATGAAGGAGAGAGTCGGTAGGGAAATTGGACATATAGGAGGAGAAGCAAATTGGGAAAGGGGGAGAAGTTATTTTGAAGTACAGCAGAGGAGGCCTTTTTTTTTCTGATCGAAGGGAAGAGGTCCATACAAGTTGGACTTGTTACTCAGGTTTTGGGTTCGGGGTCCAAGCAGCAATTCTTAGAGTTGGGTGGTCGGTGAGACTATTCTAGTTGGAAGGGAGGCAAATCAAGTTTGGGCGGTTGAGTTTCTTACGGGTGGGCTATCCTACAGGTATTTTAATTGTTGTTTAAATTTTGTATCTTGCAAGAAATATTCGAGGAATAAGATAATATGAATATGATGTTTTTTTTTTGAAACTTCGAAACAGGGGAAACGTGACCCCCAAAATTGTGGAAATGAGGAAATGCAATACATATATATATATATATTAAATTAATAAATTAGCAAAGACATTTACAAAAATGAATGTGAAATATAAATCATCAATCATACATGTCAACGAATCATTGCCTATATTGGGATCCTATTCATCAATAGCACCCTATGCGTCCCTCCTCTAGGCTCTAGCCCTTGCCTCTAACTCGAATTTCAAAGTTGATCCTCCAAGGACATTAGTCAACGACTCAACACACTACAATTTTGATGAAACTTCCTAATCCAATCGCTAAAATAACGTAGAAAAAACTTTCGGTGCTTGATAAGTGATTTTGCATGAGTGAAGAGTACATTTTTATTAAGGTCATGACAGAGGAATTCAACAATCAACACCACCAACATCAAGGTACATATAGGGGTTGATGTGCTTGATTAAATGCCAATTCCATACCCTCATACATGATAGAATCTGGTGGAAACCATGCAATCCTAAAATCCTAAAAACTATTAAGTCTGATGAATTTTGAATGGGATCTAAAAATCTACTTTTTGCATATGAAGTCCGATGAAGTTGGAATCACTCTCAAACATCCTGAAACAATTAATGGTAATGTTAAAAATTTAAGTAAAAGGATGGAAAATAAAAGATAAGGAGAATGTCACTTTTACTTTAAACATTTAACATTACCATTAGTATCACCAAGTACTACAGCACCATGGGGATATAGGTTAAAAATTCAAAAAAAAATTAAAAAAACCATTTTTTAATGGCCCACAGGCCCACACCAAAAAATCGGCCGGTTTTTGTCAAAAATCGGTGGACCAGACCGGTTCGGTACCAAATCGGTCCTCCAATCCGATTTGGAGACCAGTTTGAACCGGTCTTGCCTTAAATCGGTGAATCGACCGATTCCGATTCCGATTTCACCGATTTTTAAAACACAGTATAGGATTAGGGTTTAGCCAGATTAGGATTAGGGTTTAGCCAGTCGGTTGGACTTGGTTATCGACTATTGGGGCATCCCCTTTCGTTGTTCCAACTGTAAACAAGTGGGTCATCTCTGGAGGCAATGCACTTAGCGTTTCTCTTCTGGTCGTCCGGTGGGGGCGGACCCTTTTTGGTCTTCGGACGATGGCAGCGACAGGGATGTGGATACAAACGACGGTCTTGACGGTTTCTCCAATAGGGTTTCAACTCCGGTTAACTCGGCTGCGGGATTATTGGGTAAGTTGGAATCCAATGACCCATCTCTTTATCATTCTTTGAATGATTTGGACATTAAATTCATTAATGCATTAGAGCTTAATAATGGTAACAATGGTAACTATCTCAGTCGTGTGTATCCAAAGCTTACCTCTGAATTTGAAAAAGAGCCCAATGCCTCGTCTGGTGATGCGTCCCCCATTTCTGATATACGACTTCCTGAGTTTATCACCTCCCCCGGAACCTCATCCGTCATCCCTATTTCGCCAGTTGCATCGGTTGACAATCATAGTCCTATTGTTATCCTTTCCTTGGATTGTGAGGCACTTTTGCCTGAAACTGTTCTTGTTGGGGATGGGGTGTTGAGTGACAACGTTTTGGAACCCCCGTCCATCTCCTTTCCTTCTCATCCTCTACCAACCGGTGAAGCGGTGACCCGGGATCGAGTTTTACTCATCCCTTCCTATTCTGAGATGGTTAAAAAATCTCCCCTCCCTGTTTATTTAAAAAATCGGGTTGTAGTTGATTGTGGTCCAAGCAATACTATGGCTGATTCCTTGGACCCTGCGGCACTGGCCCAGGGAGTGGAGGTTTTAAATAACATTCCTTCGGCTGTGATATTGGACACGTTGGGAGAACTCTGCATTGTGAAGGGGGCTCGGCAGAGCGGGCTGGCAACTGATTTTTCTCCATTAAAAACGAGGAGTGCTAGGAAAAATCAAAAGGTCGACACTCTGGGGGTTAATGACAAAAACAACCTGATTACCCCCGTCTCTCCTGATACCAGGGCTCTTAGAGGAATCAAAGCCCTAGCCAGGGGTCGATAATGATTTTTATCTCCTTAAACATCAGGGGTGTGGGGGGTATGGTCAAACAATTGGCCCTCAAAACAGTCCTACAAATTGTTAATCCTGATTTGGTCTTCCTACAAGAAACGATGGTATGTGGTGAGAAAGCCCGTTCTTTTTTCAACAAAATAAAGCCGGGTTGGTGTATGTCATCTATTGATGCGGTTGGTCTTTCTGGTGGTTTACTGGCTGCATGGAACCCGGGGGTTCTTAAGCTAAATCCTTTTATTACTTCGCTAGGCATACTGCTGTCTGGCAATTGTAGAGGTTCGGAAAAAGATATAAATATTGTAAATTGCTATGGCCCTTACTGCAACAGGGAAGCTTTTTGGAATCTGGCATGCTCGGGTCATTTATTGGCATTGGAAAATTTGATACTTGCAGGTGATTTGAATTTTTCTTGGGGGGCTGAGGAAATCTGGGGGCGTGCGGCCAGAAGGGACCCTCTTGGGACGGACTTCAAAAATCTTTTCGCCACTTATTCCCTGATTGATGCGGAACCGCGGCCTATGGCCCCCACATGGTCAAATGGTCGTCAAGATGGGAATTTGATCTCCAAGCATATAGACCGTTACTTGATTTCTGAGTCACTCTTAAGCTCTTTTCAATCATACAGAACATGGATCCAGCAGACCCATATCAGTGATCATCTTCCCATTATTTTGCAATTTAAATCCGAAGCAAATCACCATGTATATCCATTCAAATTCAATTATGTATGGTTAAACGATTCGGATTTGATGTGGGCATTCGTTCCCATTGGGAAAATATTCATGTCTCGGGGGAGCGGTCGGCTATGGACAAACTTGCTGCAAAATTAAGTTCTTTAAAAGACTATACTATAAAGTGGGAGCGATCCAAAAAAGCCAAGCTGTCTACAGAACTCAATGCGCTAGAATTGGAAATTGGTGATCTTCGGGATCAATCTCTGAGGGTGGTGATTTCACAATCTGGTCGAGCTCGTCTTGCTATTTTGAAGGAAAGGAAACTCAAAATCCTCCTCATCCATGAAGAGTCCTGGCGTTTAAAGAGCCGGGCAATATGGCTAAAAGCTGGTGATTTAAACACTAAGTATTTTCATCGCTATGTTGATTCACGCAGGATTCAAAATAACATTTGGGATTTAAATGATCATGATGGGCGGAGGATTCGTGGGGATGAGGATTTGATGTCTGAGGCAACTCAGCACTTTCTTGAGTACTTTACTGATCCTTTGAGTACGTACCTGTCTGAACAGTTTAAGCTTATAAAAGAATATCCTCGGATGTTCACTAATAGGGAGGGGGACAAAATATTTGAGGCTATTACTATCACTGATGTTCAGAATACCCTGCGGGGTTTTGCTAAGGATAAATCTCTCGGTCCGGATGGGTGGACGATAGAACTGTTCACTCATTTTTTTGAAATTATGGGAAATGACCTCAGGGATGCTGTGGATGAATCTCGGTCCATGGCGCTGGTTTCTAGGGCGCTGAATACTACCTATCTGGCACTAATACCTAAATCATCACATCCTGAGAGTTTTAGTGACTTCCGACCTATTGCTTTGTGCAATTTAGTATACAAGATCATATCCAAGATAATTGCACAACGTATCAAACCGATCCTGTCTACGTACATTTCTATGGAACAATATGGTTTTCTGGATGGGAGGCAGATCCACGATGCGGTTGGCGTGGCTCAGGAGGTTTTCCACAGCATAAATCAAAAGAAGTTGGATGCACTTATACTCCAACTTGACTTGGTGAAAGCCTATGATCGGGTTAATTGGACCTTTCTTAAACTGATTCTTATTCAAATTGGTCTACCTTGGAAGGTTATGAAGTGGATTATGGCCTGTGTTACCTCTGTCAATTTTTCAGTACTTATAAATGGACAACCGACTGATTTTTTCAAGGCTTCTAGGGGCCTTCGTTATGGATGCCCTCTTTCTCCCCTTATGTTTCTGCTGGTCATAGAAGGGTTGAGCCTCTCCATTCACAAAGCTAAATGTGAAGGCTCTATTGTGGGTATCAAGGTCTCGGCAGGTGTATCGGTAACACACACTCTTTTTGTGGATGATGTGATGCTTTTTGGCTTGGGAATTCTGGCTGAATGGTTACAGTATAAGAAAATACTTGATTTTTTTTGCTTGGTAACCGGTATGCTCATTAGTATGGTAAAATATTTCTTCCTAAAGCACTCTTTGGAGGTGAATTTGGAACGCAGGATCAGGAGTTTTTTTCCTTTGGATTTCAAGGAGTTATCTGAGGGCACAAAGTATCTCGGTTATTTTGTCAAACCTACAAAATACAGGACCAATGATTGGCTATGGCTTGTCAAACGATTTGATGTACGCATTGGACATTGGAGCTTGAGATATCTTTCTCTGGGTGGCCGGCTCACTTTGGCGAAGGCTGTTCTTCAGAACTTGGGAGTATACTGGTTCTCCCTCTACAAAATTCCTGTGTCCATATTACGCATAATTCGGGGGAAATTCTTCCGCTTTATTTGGTCTTGGGGGGGGGAGAAGAACAAGTTTCATTTACTTAACTAGAAAACTCTGTCTCAACCATATACTCTTAGGGGTTGGAATGCAAAGAATTTGGAGCTTTTTGTGATGGCTCTCCATGCTAAGAGTTGGTGGCGTGCTTTATTTAACAACTCTTTGTGGGGATGTATTATTCGGGCCAAATACCTTAAACATGCTCCGGTTGTGACCTGGTTTCATATTGGAAGACATTCTGTTATTGGGTCTTCAAATATATGGCGTGGGCTCATGGGATCGTTTTCTGTTGTTGCAAAATGGCTCACTTGGAAACCTGGCAATGGTCGGGCCATAAGACTCGGCTCGGATCCTGTTATGGGGGGATCCCCTACATATATTTTCTCTCCCGAATTACTTGCACATCTTCGGGCCAAGGGGCTCTATTATCTTGCACATGCGGCTTCTTTCAACAATAGGGGATGGATCACTGCTCGTCAACTTGATATTGGGGGGGATATGGGAAAGGAATGGTCGGATTACACTATGCACCTCTGTCAAGCAAATATCCACCTTTGTGAATCCCCGGACAGGTTGGTATGGGCATGGGATATTGCTCGTGGAGTGGTCACTTCAAAACTTGCTTACGACTCATTATTTGCTGACAGTCGATCGGTGAAGGTTTGGTGGCACACTGCGATTTGGAAGCTTGCCCTCCCTCCGAGGATCAGATGCTTTGTATGGCTGGCTTTGGGTAATAATATACTTACCTGGGATACCTTTGCCGTCGTGGCTTCTGCGGCCCTGGCTGGTGTCCTTTGTGCTGCTCCCATTTGGAATCGGTCGATCATCTTTTCTCTACATGCTCGGTCATACAAGATCTCTGGTTACTTATTGCTAAGTCACTTGCTATACCTATTGCTTGGCATTCGTCCACTTTGATCGATTCTTTTGGCCGGTGGTTCCGCGATTCACTTGCTCTTCAGTGGTTGGAACTCCCCTGTTTTATGTTGTGGGAATTATGGAAGGCTCGCAACCGCTGTGTGTTCGAGGGTATTGTTCCTAATTTGGATTGGTTATGCAGCCGAATTATTGCCTTATTCAAGGAATTCAATTCCATATCTGTCCCTATGGGTGGCTTGATTATTTCATCTGCAAAGCGACCTGGTTACCGAAATGCTCCTCCGATTCTCGTGTATCCTTGCGGATTCTTTGATGGGGCTGCGACTGGGGGGAGAGGTGTTAGCGGGGCTGGTGTGGTGCTACATCTTAACAACTCTGTCTCCTTTCGAATCCATTTAAATTTGGGTTTTGGCACGAACACTCGCAATGAACTATGTGCACTCTGGCTTCTCTTATAGTTTCATCGGCACAAACAGGTTTCTTCTCTCGTTGTCATGGGAGATTCTTCCTCTATAATATCATGGGCTCTGGGTTCTTCCCCTCTCAATGTGTTTCTCCTCACACATTGGTTGGATGCAGTCAGGAATTACATTAGTGTGTTTCAGCATATTCACTTTGCTCATGTTTATCGCGAGATAAATGTGGAGGCAGACATGCTATCCAAGCGGGCTTTGGAATCGTCGACTGGTATTATCGTGTGGGAGGAATGGCATGAGGACTTTCTATTCACCCGGGGCACGGTTGATTTGCTTTGGTGCTGATCTATGTTTTTGTTTAGTGGCACTTCTGTTATATATATTTCTCACATGATTATATGCGACTTTATATCTTGCAGATTCATAGGCACTCTCTCCAACTTCTTGTTGGATTTTTTATCCGGGTGGATTATTCGGCTCTATACTATTTGCTCATTGTCATTTTTTCTTTATTTGTTATATGTGTCCAGGCCTTGGGCTGTTTTGGACTTATATATTTGTATTATGTCTTTAGTATGTCTTTTATGGTACTTTGATACTATGACACATGGAGACGGTTATTTATGGTCTTCTTGCTGTTGGGGATATGATGCTCGTATTTCTGGACATCCATTATGGTTTATGGATGGGTCTTGGCATAGATCCTGGTTAGTGTTGATGACGTGGGGGCCCGTGATGTGATATGACTCACATTTCTACATGTTTTGATGGCATGATGTACTGGTTTTATTTACTATTTCGCGGTATTAATAGTAAGCTATATTTTCTTTTGGAAAAAAAAAATTCATTAATTAAATTCTTAAATGTTTTTATTATTATTATCATTGTTTATATATTTAAAATTTAATCATTTAAATTTGTTATTAGGTTTTAATTTAATTATTTTAACTTTGCATAAATTTTAAAATAAAATAATTTAAATTTTGTTGATTATATTTAATAATCTTATTTAACATATATATATATATATATATATACATAATTATATATATATATATATATATATATATATATATATATATATATATACATAATTATAATTCAAAATAGATAAATAAATTTTGTCTATAGTATTAAATGCCTATTCATGCAATATTATTTACAAATGTATATGTGCATAAACAGAGTTTACATATAAATGAAAAGTAATTATTTGGCGAAGTATGGTATATGCCATTAGAATAATAACACTACAAATGTGGAAAAGTAAGGCTAAAGTAAGGAGCATTGTTGAGCCTAGCCCAAGTGGGGCATTTTTGTGCAAGACAAGTTTTTGCACTGCGGAGTTAAGTGCAGTAAAGTTGAAGACTTTTTGAACAAGTCAGTTTCGGAGAGCTGCGAAGTTGAGCGCAGCGCAGCGTCGGAAGGGCGACGAAGTACATCGTTGCGGAGGAGTACAGCGCTGCGATGAGCCCAATCTACAGAGATACGGCAACGCAAAATGTTGGACAGAAGACGACACATATTCCGGTTAGACCATCGGTGGTCTATTTTCGGTAAAGATGCTCCATGATTACCAAGCGACGGGTAAGGAGTAAAGCGGAGGAAAGCGATCGGTCGCACAAGCAAGGAACCACTACATGAACCGGCTGCACGAAGCCATTAGAGGAGGAACGACTGGGTGAAAGCAACCTATTGGCGTGCGCGCGACAGTGGGGGATGATAGCGATGTGACCATGCGCAGAGGACGGCCATGACGGAAGATTCGCTACCAGAAACCAGCAAGTCTGGTTAGTTGAAAACCGCGACAATTTTGGAAAACCTTAGGGTTTCGCCCAGCTATTGTAAAGACATGACCTACAGGCATGATCTATAAAAGGGACATATTTTGTAAGGGAAAGGGTTAATGTTGAAATGTAATTGTAAAATCTGAGTGATACTGTGTTGTATTGTCGAAAGCCATTGTAAAGACTCTGCAAGCTGTGTGCGTAGAGGCCTATTGAGAGAGAAGAGAGTCTGCAGCTGAGTGCGCAGACTGGAACTATTGTACCCTTCCCAAATACTAATATAACAACAGTTCATGTGGACGTAGCTCTCATCTTGGGGGTGAACCACATTAAATCCTGCGTAGTGTGATCGTTTATGTGTTTGCACTTGTCTGTTTGCTTACAATGAATGCTTGAAGTCTCATTTATCAGTTGATATGTTCATACTTTTATACGTATTTGCCGGAAGAACGAGATGGGAATAATATGTTAAGTATCACATGTATGGATGAATGTTGAATGCACAGTATTTCTGAGTACCGAATGCATAAGTCATTTAGATAAACACCTAAATAGGAGAGATCGCACCATGCGACTCCCTTAAAGCGCAGCACCGGAAATACGCAGAGCAGTGTATTTCATCTTGTTGCATAAGACATAAGACTAAATAATCTAAGGTAGTAGATGAATGAATAAAGCACAAAGTAAAGTCATCAAAGTTGGTTAAGTCCGAGGAGGAAGCGCATTCATCAGTTGCGTTGTCCTATCGTTGAAACCTACCCGAACCGCGCAGTCCTTGGATGCGTTGGTTGTGCAAGTGTCTCAACTTGTAGAAGTATTGGCCACGAAGTAGGAGACTTCGTGCAGACTTCAGTCTGTAGCGTGAGCCCCACAGCCCGCTGCTCGCCAGTTTGTCGAAACTCGCATCACCAGGTTGTGGAAACCTAATTCCGCAGCCACCCCCTCAGCTTCGCCTCAGGTGAGACCTCAGTCTGTTCGCAAATTATTGCCGAAAGGGCCGGTGAAAAGGAGTTTTGTTGGTTCCTTGAAACCGCGAAGAACCTGGGTCTACATTGGAGACCTCTAAAAAGGTATAGTAAGCCAACAAACGGTTCAGTTGTCGCGCTAAGACTCGGTGATGCGATAATGTATTTGAAAAAAGTGATGTGCGACGAAGACAAGATTTTGTTGATTGTAGAAAATTGACATCCAGACAAGAAAGAGATCCGGGCCTGGTGTGATAAGACAGAAAGAGACTTCGCAAGGAAGGAGAATAGACACCCGCATCTCTCTGACGTTCAGTGGTTGAAGAAATACCTGTGGGAAGAGATTCACGAAATTTTCTAGGCATCATTTGGAAACGAGTTGCACGAGTGGTTGTCAAGACTCGCAGAGCGAAAGAACTATTTCCAGCCAGATGCACCGACCAAGTGGACTCCAGAACTTACAGAGAGGCTCAAAGTGATAGATAGTCCACTTTCGCGAGTAGTCGACTTCTGCTTTGACAGGTTATTGGAAGGATTCGTGACAGAGTTTGCTGTAAACACGTTGAAATCCTACAACGCAGCCGAAGTAGATTTTTTCAAATGGTTCAGAGGTAAGTACCTGAACAATCTCAGTTTATACATTAAAATGCTTTTAGCTGAGAAAGGCATTTTGAGAATGCAGTGAAATTTTTGAATCTGTCATGGTAAATAGCATATATAGTGATTCCGACGAAGAAACCCATAATCTAAGAAGTGGAAAGAGATACAAGTATACTACCGAGAAAAATCCTAGACCGCATGGACTCCGCATAGATACTGAGATACCATGTGAGCTTAATAATCATACCGCACCTCTGTCAACTACTTATCAGCCTATTACGCCACAGAATCCACCGGTTGCAAATACCGTGCCTCCCTGTCTCATAATATGTCGGTTCAGAACCCTCCCGTTACTAATATTCCTACTCAACAGAACGTCAGTACTGGTAACATCGCAGGAGCGGGTGGCCAGACCATTCCAACTCAGCCCATTCCATCTTAGATCATTCCTCAGATTATTATCCCTAGCACTACTTAGAGTACCGCACCATCTAGAAGGAGGATGACTAATGATATCAAGCTGCCGATATTCAAGGGAATGGGTCTAGAAGACCCTGATCAACATTGGTTTCTATGTGAATTCGTGTGGAGTGTTAAGCAGTTTCAGGATGACGCTGTGAAGCAAGCGCAGCTCATCACTACTTTCAGAGATAGAGCCTTGCATTGGTTCATGAAACATTCGCAAGGACAAAATAGAACCCTGGTAGAAATCAAGGATGCACTCTTAGCAGAATTTAAGAAGCCAAAGTCAGAATCGCAGTGTATCACAGAGTTAAAAGAGATTAAGTAAAAACCTAATGAGACAGTCTAGGAATTTGACCAGAAATTCAAGACACTGTTGGACCAAGTGAGCTTTGTCATAGCTTCGCAACAGCACCAGGAATGGTTCATATCTGTGTTGTTGCCTCATATCAGACCACCGTTGATGCAACAGAAGGTTGCATCGTAGGAAGAGGCCTTAGAGATCGCAATGAAGTTAGAGGCTTCATCGATAGGTGAGACTAGCACTGGAATGTCTCAGATCTAGAATCAGCTAGCTACCTTAACCTTACAATTGCAGGATATGAAGAAAGGAAAACAAGAGAGACAAGAGGTCTAGTGTACATGATTCAAAGGAGAAGGCCACACCAGAGAACATTGTCCTTTATTTCAGGAGTACCTTAACACTGGAGCACCAAATCCACTAAATCGGAACCAGGCGTCGTTGTGTGAAATCTGTAGAACTAGAGGACATCGGCCTGAAGACTATTATTTGATACAGAAGTATGTCAGAACCCCTAAGAACCTGTATTGTAACTTTTGTAAGTCAATTGGACATAATGAATCCAATTGCCGCGCATATGAGCTTATGAACGAAAGAAAGCGAGACATGGAGCATATGCGAGGTGGTGGAGTATACAGAGTCCAGGAAGAAAATCAGCCAAAACAAGAAAATGCGCAGTATGATCAAGGCGCATATAGAGGCTGTGGTGGAGGATACTGCAGGAGAGGAAGGAATGTCGGCCCAACGCAAGGAAGAGGCTGAGGTCAAGTAATCTGTTATAACTGTGGTCAGCCTGGCCATGTGTCTAGAGACTGCACCAATGAATACACTACTTGTAGCTATTGTAAATCCTTTGATCATGTCATTGAGGCATGTCTAGTGTTAGCAGCAGAGATGCAGAAACAGAAGCAAGATGCGTTGAACCCGAATATTCAGTTGATTGGAGCACAGAGAAGGGTTGTGGATCCGAGCATCAATGTAGTGATGTGAAGTGGCATTGCAACAGGAAGAGATAGAGGATCAGAAACTTCGACTTCTGGGGACTTCGATACTAAGTAGACTCCTGCCGAAACAATTTGGATCAAAAAAACTACTGGGAAGGAACTTGCCTTCAATCTAGAGAAAAATAAAGAAGTATTTGAAGAAGCGCAGGACATTTTCAAAGAACCGCCACCTAGATCGACAAGAATCCCGTTGCACAGTGAAATACCACATATAGAAGATATGCCAGATGCTTATGACAAACGTGCCACGCAGCAGAGACAGGAACCTCTATTGCGCAGTTCCTAAGGAGCTGCATGAAACTGCTGAAGAGCCCATATGCTCTAGCGGAATTAGAAAAGTTATTGAACCGGTATGAGCCACGATGTGAGATAGAGACTGCCTAGGGCACAGTTCACCAGATCAAGAAACACAAAAGATCAGGTTGAGAAATGCGGCTCAGTGTGCAGATAAGAGACTACGAGATGGACGAGATCATCCTTGATCTCGGATCAGAAGTAAATTTCTTGACTAAGCAGACATGGCAGCAGATGGGGAGACAAAAGTTGTTGTGGTCACCCATATAGTTGAAATTAGCCAACCAGCTGACAGTTATACCTTTTGGGAGATTGGCCAATGTTATCGTTGATATCGATGGAGTACGAAGCTATGCAGACTTCGAGGTTATCGAGATTGTGGACGATAGTTAGCCTTATCCTTCACTATTGGGAATTGACTGGGGTATGGATAACCTTGCCATCATAAACTTGAAAACAAAGAATATGACATTTGAAGGCCAAGTCATAGGGTCATCACACCATTGGACCCTTCACAAGGTGAAAGATACATTGAGCCGATTCAAGACGAATCCCGAACTCAAGACTTGGACCGCATTTACAAAATGACTACGAATGATGCTGATTACATTAATCCTACTGCTGATGGAACATCAGTTGGCGCTATGATAGCTCTTGCATCTCAGACTCCGATGCAGGACTGGAGAACTAGCAGAACCGCATGCATGAAGTATCTCCTAGAAGATGCGCGCAGATAACAAAGTCATTGTGTTGGATTGGAAAAGAGGTAAGTCTAATTCCTACCTATGATGGTTCATCTAATGTTTATTCCTTTATCAAAGAATATACTGTCTCAGTTGCAAATGAGCATCGCTTACCAGCATTAGAAATGGCACTGCGCAAGACACCTGCCAGATGGTGGGCTGCGCATAAGGAAACATTGACAACATGGGATCAGTGCAAAATCAAGATGCAGATCAGGTTTGCTGAGAAGGTTGCACTAACCTTTGAAAAATATAATGGACAGATGGATCCAAGGGATCATATTGAAATTTTTTCACAAGCATGTGGGGAGAGACCACATATAGAATGGGTTCATCTATTTGTACATACATTGGAGGAGCAGACTACAAAGAAATGGTACCTGGATACGGAGTTGCGTAGGGGAACTACAGATTGGTCTACCCTAGCTACGAACTTCCAGAAGACCTTCAGTTTTGAAGACGAGAGTCCTAGCATAAATGATGCTTTGCAGATTATTAAGGAAATAATATTTAGACCAGAATGTCCACATAGAAACATGACATTAGAGGAATTCTTTGGAGATATAGAAGTACCTGAAAACCTACAGGCAGAGTGCACGAAACAGATAGAGCATGCCATGGAATGTTATAATATAGCTGAAGAGCCCAAAGATAAAGAAGAAAGTGACGAGGAGGACCCGCGCAACATAAACATACCTGAGTCAAAGGGAGCGCGCGACATAGAGGGACCTCCACTGGAAATTCCAGACATGAGTGGACCTCTGAAAACGAGGAAAGTGAACATTGGCACCAGCGAAGAGCCGAAGTTCGCGTCTATTATAGACTATTGGGATGATCAGACGGTTGTGGAGATAGCAGATCTGCTACATGAATATCAGGATTTATTTCTGACAAAATTTACAAAAATTAAAGGTATTATGGGTGACTTAGGGGTTATGAAGATACCTCTTAATCCAGGCGCAAAGCCTGTTAAGCAAAGGCCCTATAGACTGAATCAACGATACAAAGAATGAGTCAAGGAAGAACTCGATAAGATGCTCGACGCGGGGATCATCGAGCCGGTTGAAGAGTAAGAGTGGATAAGCCCGATGGTTATCCAGGACAAGAAAACTAAAGGTGAGATCAGGAACTGCGTGGATCTCATAAAATTGAATGATGCTTCGATGCATGACCCATTTCCTACTCCCTTCATTGATAAGGTGCTCAATAACATTGGAGGAAATGAGGCATACTCTTTCACTGATGGATTTTTGGGATACCATCAGATAAGAATTGATCCAGCAGATAGACACAAGACAACGTTTTCCATTGAATGGGGGTCGTTCCAGTATACAGTAATGCCTTTTGGTTTAAAGAACGCGCCTGCCATATTTTCTAGAGTTGTGGTCACAACATTTAAAGATTTCATGCATAAGTTTTTAGAAGCCTATTTTGATGATTGGACAGTATTTGGGTTGCTGAAGAACCTTGCGCAAACCTCAGATTGATGCTAGAAAAGTGCAGACAGCATCAAATTTCATTGAACCTGAAGAAGTGTCTCTTTTGTGTACCCTATGGAATTCTGTTGGGACACATTGTGTGCAAACAAGGCTTGATGGTTGATCCTGCGAAGATCGCAGTTATTGTAAAATTTCCCACACTGAATTCAGTAAAGCAGTTACGCACCACATTGGGGCATATGGGTTACTACAAGAAGTTTATAAAAGGTTATGCATAGATAACCGCGCCAATGGAGAAGTTGTTAAAGAAAGACGTGCAGTCATCTAGAACATAGAATGTGAGCAAGGCTTTGACACGTTAAAAGAGAAAATGGTAACTGCGCTGATCTTAGTTTTTCCAGACTGAGAGAAGCCATTCCATGTACATGTGGATGCTTCATGTATAACATTGGGTGTTGTATTCGCACAGCCAGGAGAGGGAGGTATTGACCATCCCATTGCATTTTCGAGCAGGAATCTCTCATCTGCTGAGAAGAATTATACCACCACTGAGAGAGAAGGCCTAGCTATGGTCTACGCACTACAGAAATTCAGGCACTATTTGCTTGGTGCACACTTTCTATGTTCACTGACCATTCTGCTTTGAAATACCTGGTCAACAAGCCAGTGTTAGGGGGGCGAATCTGCATATGGTTGTTACTCTTTCAGGAGTACGACTTTGAAATAGTGGTTAAGCTTGGCAGATTGAACTTAGGACCCGATCATCTTTCAAGGATCGAGTCAGGAGAAGAACCTACGAACCTTGAAGATAATCTGCCTGATGCACAGTTGTTTTCTATTTAGATTGTCGATGAATACTATAAATATATCATAGACTTCTTGACTACTGGGTTGGCACCCATAGAGTTTACTACGCGGCAGAAGAAGCAGCTAGTAGTAACAGCAAGAGACTTCACCATAATTGTCGGACAACTATACAAATTGGGGCTAGATAAAGTGTTGTGCAGGTGTGTGTTAGAGCACGAGAAGCCATTGGTACTGGCTGATGCACATTCAGGAGCAGCAGGAGGTCACTATGCAGAATGAGCCACTTGTTGACTAAATTGTCATTGATGCCAATAAGTGTGTGTCGGTGTGTCTTCGTGCACCTTGAGGAGCCCCTGAGGGTTAGAAGTCAGTCAATGTCAAAGGAGGCTTTTTGATCTTGTCCAAGCCCAAGTCTGAAGCCCTTGGAGCCCTTTGGACAATGGCAAAATCCCTGAACACCCTTTAGAGTTTTTAAGTACCCCCAAGTTGTTCTTTGGTTCCCCAGTACCACAACCTATGCCCTAGTACCCTAAAAAGTGTCCTTGGTATGATAAAGAAGCCCATGAAGACCTGGAACCCCTGATGAATACCTTGATACCCTTGAAAAGGTCATGGAGCCCACTACTTGCACTTGACATGGTTAGATGGCATGATGATGTGGTCATTGATGACATAATGAATTCATGGAACCTTTGTGAAGACCTTGATGCCCATTGTTTGCACTTTATGTGGTTGAGGCACCCACACACATATTGGCTTGATGTTGAAGTTGACAATGGTCCATTTGGTGACAAGCTTGAAGCCCATGATGGCACCTTGCACATGGTATGTTGTTGAAATCCCTAGTAGCTTGATGCAACCCTATGATGATGTGGAGGACACACTCCCATGAATTTTAATGATATGGTTAACTATTGAAGAATATAAAATAATAAAAATAATGAAAATTCATGTAACAAGCCCTAATGGCTTAATGACACCAAGGTTTACCATTGAAGTGGTAAGAAGTTTATGTGACAATTCAAAGTCAAAATAAAATTCAAATTTGTTGAAGAAGCTTCCAAAATAATTTCAAGCCAAATCTAATGTACTACACAAATTAAAAAATTTAAGGGTGAAGAACCTCTCCAATGCAGGTAAGACCCTCACAAGGTAGTAGCCCTCGTCATGCCATTTCCAACGGTAGGTGGCACGTCACGTGGTTCCTTATGGTTGAAGAGTTATTAATTTTTAAAGTGAAGTACCTCATTTTTTTGGGTCAACCGACCAAACAAAATTTAATTAAATTTTAAACTAAAAATAAAGACATTTTAATGTTAGGTCGGCCCATAATTTTTTTTAATTAAAAAAATAAACACCATGTGTATAAATAAAGGCTCAATGAACTCATTTCAGATTGGATGTTTTGTGTGACTGAGTAAGCTCTGAATTCATAGGGTAAAGGCAGCCTCAGACCCGAATTCTTCAGCAGAAAATTCTTTGGGGTTTGAACAAGACTAACAGCTCAGTCTTGATTCTTGCTAAGAGTGACAACTTTGAATTGTTGAAGTATTTACAGTTTGAATTCTAGTTGAAGGTTGACAGACCCGAAATTATTGAAGGTTGACAATCCTCTCTGAATTTTGAAATGATTGACAGTCCGAATCTTGAAAGGTTGGCAGTCCTAAAATATTGAAGAACTCGAATTTATTGAAGCTGAAGTGTTGACAGTCCAAGCTTGAAGTTTTGATAGTGTGAACAGTCCTGAATTGTTGACAGTCCTCATCTCATAAGTTTGAAAGCCAGTCCTCTATCTCAGTCAGTGATGTGAAGTTACAAAGTGATGTTATGTTTGCTCAGTCAGTGATGTGGCAGTGATGTGAAGTTACACAGTGATGTTATGTTTACTCAGTCAGTGATGTGGCAGTGTATGTGAAGTTACATAGTGACAATATGTATGACAGTGCAATGCTAAGTACACAGTGGTATGCTCAGTACACAGTGATATGCTAAGTACACAGTGCAATGCTAAGTACACAATAGTATGCTCAGTACACAGTGATATGCTAAGTACGCAATGCTATGCTTAGTTTACACAGTGGTATGCTTAGTTTACACAATGATATGCTCAGAATTGTTTTAACAGGTCCACAGGTTCAGAATTTCAAGATCGTTCTTCTTTAGGGCGGTACGGTGGTGCTAGGGCTCACAACCTTGTGAGTTAAGCGGTTGTAGCAGCTTGTCAGTTGCAACTGACGAAGCCTAAGGGGTTGTAGCCCCTTCCAGTTGTAGATGGAAAATTTGTATTAAATTTGTTACCCCAGTTGTTGCTAGGTCAAATTTATTTTTAAAAAGGCTTCTGCGGTTTTACCCCCAGGACTTGGGTTTCCATGTCAAAATATTATGTACTGTGCATCTTGTTATTTTCATGTACATTGATGATATGCTATGATTGATGATTAGCAACTTGCTCTTAATTAAATTTTTTATGATTGTGCAAATACCGATTCACCCCCCTCTCAGTATTTCAACAATTGGTATTAGAGCGGGTTCCTTCAAAAAAAGTGTAACCGCTAGAAGGCAGTCATGGGCAAGTTTGCTAAACAAAGTAAAAATGGATCACCCTTGTTTGATGGGACCAACTACGCATTCTGGAGCATAAGGATGAGAGCCTACGTGGAAGCTCAAGGAATAGAGATATGGCAAAGTATCGAAAATGGGTACAAAGTACCAAAGACCGTACCAATAGATCCAAATGAGTTGAGTCAATACAATAACAATTCAAAAGCCAGAAATCACCTTCTGGGTTCTATAGATGAATTCGTCTTTGCCAAAGTGATGAACTGTTCCTCTACAAAGGAAATGTGGGACAAACTCCAAACCACATATGAAGGAGATAGTAAAGTCAAGGAAGCCAAACTTCAAACGTACATAGGACAATTTGAACATCTGAGGATGAATGAGTATGAAGACATCGCAGCCTATATTCTTCGAGTTGATCAACTTGTGAATACCATCAGAGGTTTGGGTGAAGAAGTTGATGAGGCCGTAGTTGTTCAAAAAATTCTAAGGACTCTTCCCAAAAGGTTCAACCCTAAGATCTCTGCCCTAGAAGAAAGAACAGATCTGGAGACTATGACAGTAGATCAGCTACATGGGACTCTTGTGGCCTATGAAATGATAATTGAAGATGAAGACACATCAAGAAAGGAAGCAGCATTCAAGGTCTCCTCCAAACAAACTAGGAAAAAAAAATCAGCAAAGAGAAAGCCAACAAGTGATGAATCTGATGATGACGAAATAACTAACTTTGTTCGGAAGTTGAAGAGAGGCACTAGGAAATACAAAGGTAAATTACCTCTTAAATGTTTTTCCTGTGGAAAGATAGGTCATTTTGCTTCTAAATGTCCGTATGCAAAGAACTTAGATAGTGATGAAGATGGCAACTTCAAACCCTACAAGAAGTACAATAATTACAAGAATAAGAAAGGAGGTAAGTTTGGAAAGAAGAAAAGTCTCTATACAAAAAGGGACAACTGCTCATCCAATGAGGACTCCGACAATGACAGTAACAGTGACTCTGACAATGAAATTGAATCAGAGAAGGTACTCTTCATGGCAATAGATTCAAATGAGGTTCTTAATAGTGATGAAGAATCTGAAACTGAAGGTGAGGTAGATCTTGAAGCAGAACTTATAAGCACCTTGAAGGATTTGAAGAAAGCCAGGAAGGAGAACATGGTGCTTAAGGAAGAGGCACAAGGGTTTGACAAATCATTGTTGAATTGAAGGTCAAACTGGAAGAAGCCAAAAGAATCGAAGACTCTCTTATTGAACAACTAATGGAAAATATGAAAGAAAAGGAAAATCGTGAGGCTGAGATCGTGTCTCTGAAGATGAAGTTATAGACGAAAGATATCGGCAAGAGTTATGAAAATAGCTCCAAGATTCTAGAACAAATTATCAACAATCAGAATCCATTCTTCGACAAGACATGTATAGGATACAAGAAAAATACCGATGAGGCCTCAAGCTCAATGACGACAGGTAATGAGGAGAAGCCAAGAAGCTATGCAGAAGTTGTCAAAGAATCCCCTAATGAAGAAATCGAATGCCAACCAGAACAACCCACACCAAAAGAAGGGCCAGCAGAAAGACAAGATTTCAGAAGAACAACTCCTTCATTTGTTCCCAGGTATGGACATTTCTTTTATGGGTATTGCTTTACATGTGGAAGATTTGGACACAACGCTGTCAATTGTTTTCAAAGAAGAAAATTTGAAACAAGGAATAAACTTACAAGCCTCAGATGGCCACAGTACAATAACAGATTTGGCCCCTTAAGATCAAAAGTAGAATGTTACAAATGTAACAACTTTGGAAATATATCTAGAGATTGGAGAATGAAGATACCAACAGTAAGAAATGAGGAAAGGTCCAGCAATCAAAAGGGGGAACATCACAAGGTATGGATCAAACACAAAGACAACTCAAATAACTACGAATGTGGAATTGCTCTTCAAGCTCAGAATAACAGCTTTGGTGAATGGTATGTTGATAGCGGCTGCTCGAAGCATATGATAGGTAACAAAAGTGCTTTTTTCAATATTGAAAAGGATAAAGGATCTCTCTCTTTAGGAAATAACAATTTAGCAAAAGTATTGGGGAAAGGCACAGTAAAGCTTGGAAGTAAAAACTCCCTGGCTGAAAATGTCTTGCTTGTAGACAACGTGAAACATAATCTGTTGAGCGTTAGTCAGATGTGTGATCAAGGACATGAACTCCTCTTCAACTCAAAAGAATGCAGAATAAGGAAACAAGGATCAAGAAAGTTAGTGGCCACAACCATTAGGACTCCCAACAACATATACATGTTGGATAAGATTGAGCCCGAGAAATGTCACTTGGGAAAGGAGGATGAAAGCTGGATTTGGCATAAAAGAATGGGGCATATACACTTTGACAACTTGGTCAAAATCTACAAAAACCAAGCAGTCCGGAATATGCCAGAAGTTACAAAGCCCGCTAACACTGTATGTGAACACTGTCAACATGGAAAACAAACAAGATTGAATTTCAAGACAGAAGAGCACTCTTCTACAAAACCTTTGGAGGTTGTTCATACTGACTTATGTGGACCAACAAAGAGCAAAGGACTAAATGGTGAACAATATTTTATGCTACTTATTGATGACTATACCAGGATGACCTGGGTATGTCTTCTCAACAGGAAGTGAGAAGCTTTTGGATGTTTGAAGACTTTTAAGGAACTGGTTGAAAATGAAACAGGATCACGAATCAAGTGCCTCAGATCCGATAACGGTGGAGAATTCACTTCAGATGAATTCAACAAGTACTGTGAAGAGCATGGAATAAAAAGACAGTTTTCAATAGCCAGAACACCTCAACAAAATGGAGTTGTTGAAAGAAAGAATAGATCAGTCTTGGAGATGGCTAGAACCATGTTGAATGAATCTAAATTGAATGATAAATTTTGTGGACAAGCAGTTCATACAGCAGTACACATCATGAACAGAGGATTACTCAGAAGCAAAAATGATAAAACTCCCTATGAGCTATGGACTAGAAGAGCGGCAAATGTACAACACTTCAGAATATTTGGAAGCAAGTGCTATATCAAAAGAGAAGATAAGAAGATTGGAAAATTTGATTCTCGAGTAGACGAAGGCATATTCTTTGGATGTTCATCCAAAAGGAAAGCTTACAAATGCTACAATTTGAGACTAAACAAGATAATCGAAAGCATCAACGTGAAAATAGATGAGACCAGACTAACATCATCTAGAGAAGACTCAGAAGAATCGGACAATGAAGAAAAGGAATTTTTTGATCAGAAAGAAATGAAGGAAATTAAAATTGAAGAACAACTAGATGAAAATGAAGAACAACTTACGGAAGTTGAAGAACAAAATCAACCAATTATGGAACAAGAAGAAGAAAGGGATCAACATATTCCTAAGAACTGGTACCAGAAGAACCATCCATCAGATCAAATTAGTGGTGATAAAAATGTTGGAATAGGAACTAGAAGAAGACAATCTGAAAGAAAAGAGCAGGTGCACTTCTCTTTATTGTCTACAATTGAACCAGGAACTTTTGCAGAGGCCAGTACAGATGAGCATTGGGTCAAAGCAATGGAAGAAGAATTAGATCAAATTGAGAAGAACGAAACATGGGAACTTGTTCCTAGACCAAATAACAAGAATGTGATTGGCAGGAAGTGGGTTTTCAGAAACAAAATGAATGAAGATGGATAGGTAATCAGAAACAAGGCCAGATTGGTTTGTAAAGGCTATGCTCAAATCGAAGGAATAGACTTTGAAGAAACATTTGCACCAGTGGCCAGAATGGAAGCTATCAGAATGATATTGGCTTTGTTAGAAAAACAGGATCGCAGAGCAATAACAATAAACAGAAATGCAAATATAATCACACACACATTACAAGAGAGACACAGATATATCGTGGTTCACCCCAACTTGGGCTACATCCACACTGAAGTTGCAAGTCCTTATTATCATTCCATCCAACAAAGTGAAGGGATACAACCTGCAGTACAACCGTTGCACTTCCTCTTCACTGTCTCACAGTCTCTCTTCCAATCTCAAAGATCTTTACAATGCATAAAACCTAATACATCATTAACCCTAGTTGTGTTACAATGTCTTTCTTTTATAAGGAAGATACAATGGGAAAATACCACGGGTAACCCAAAACCATGGGCTCGTAAAACAACCCCAAAAATTTCCTTCGGGGGCTTCGCCCCTGAACCCCTCAGACCCTGTTGGGGTGAGTGTACAGTCCTTTTTACATATGATAGAAAGTTGGGGTACAAACACGACTGAATAATAATATCTCTGAATCTGGAGATCAGGATCCACAACCAACAATCTCCCACTTGGAGACTGATCACAACAACTCCACCGCTGCTGCACTTGCTGGACTTGGCAACTTTCTCCTCTTCACCTTCATGCTAGAAGGCCAACTGAAACTGAGCAGGAACTCAGTTTCTCTCTGGTCACTACCTTTGTGAACATGTCTGCAGGATTCTGGCCAGTGTGTATCTTTTCCAGCTTCAACAGTTCATCTTCCAGAACAAAGCGTATGAAATGGTACTTGAGCTGTATATGTTTAGTCCTGGAATGGAATGCTGAGTTCTTTGCAAGATGAATGACACTCTGGCTATCACTGTACAACCTGCTATCCTTCTGCTTCTTACCCAATTCCTCCATAAACCTCTGCAACCAAATCATCTCTTTACTAGCCTCTGTAGCAGCAACATACTCTGCTTCTGTTGTTGAAAGTGCAACAACCTTTTGCAGTTTTGAAATCCAACTTACTGTTGTTCCACCTATAGTAAACACATACCCTGTGGTGCTCCTCCTACTATCCTTATCACCTACCATATCTGCATCAACATATCCCTGTAGAATAGTGTCTGAACCTCCAAAACATAATGCCTAAGTGGTAGTACCTCTCAAATACCTGAGAATCCACTGTACTGCCTTCCTCTTTACCTGGATTGTTCATATATCTGCTCACAACTCCCATTGCTTGTGCAATATCTGGTCTTGTGCACACCATGGCATACATCAAGCTGCCAACTGCTGATTGATAGGGAATCTTGGACATGTAATTTGTCTCTTCCTATGTCTTGGGACACATGTCCTTACTTAGATTGAAATGGCTGGCCAAAGGTGTACTTACTGGTTTTGCATTTTGCATTCTGAACCTCTCCAACACCTTTTGTATGTACTTACTCTGAGACAATGTCAATTTGCGATTTTTCCTGTTTCTCGTTATTCTCATACCAAAGATTTGCTTTGCAGCACCCAAATCCTTCATCGCAAATGAATTAGCTAGCTTTCTTTTGAGTACATTTATATCCTGCATGTTAGACCCTGTAACAAGCATGTCATCCACATACAATAACAAGATAATATATCTCTCATTGTCTAGCTTCTTGAAATAAACATAGTGGTCAGAATGACATCTACTATAACCTTGTTCTGTCATAAACCTGTCAAATTTTAGATACCACTGCCTTGGAGCTTGCTTCAAGCCATACAAACTCTTTTTCAACCTGCATACCAAGTTCTCCTTACCTTTGACCTCATACCCTTGTGGCTGCTGCATATATATCTCTTCCTCCAAATCCCCATGGAGAAAGACTGTTTTTACATCTAACTGTTCAAGATGCAAATCTTCTACCGCTACTAGACTTAATATAGTCCTAATTGAAGTCATCTTAACAACAGGAGAAAATATTTCATCAAAATCTATACCTTTCTTCTATGCAAACCCATTTACAACAAGTCTGGCCTTGTACCGCTTCTTACCTCCTTCTTCTTCCTTAAACCTATAAATCCATTTGTTTTGCAATGCTCTTTTACCAGTAGGCAACTGAACCAGATCCCAAGTCTGGTTTCCTACCAATGAGTCCATCTCCTCATTCATGCTTTGCTCCCACTTCTTTCTAGTTTCCACCTGCATTGCTTCTTCATAACACTCTGGTTCACCAGCTTCAGTCATCAATAAATAATACATTGAAGGAGAGTATCGTTTAGGGAGTCTACTTAACCTGGTAGATCTTCTTGCAGTTGCAGGAGTTTCAGGTACTTGCTGTTGTTCTTGATTTTCTGGCACCTTTGGAACTTCATTTTCTTGAATTTCATCAAGTACTGTGTACTCTGTGTTTTCCTTTTCCTGTTTCTTTCCCTGCAACTGATCTTTATACATGACCTTTTCATTGAATATGACATCTCTACTTCTAATGATTTTGTGATTTTCATAATCCCATAAGCGATAACCAAAATCATCAACCCCATATCCAATAAAGGTACATTTCTTGGATTTAGCTTCAAGCTTTGTTCTATTGTCTTTATCAATATGGACAAATGCTTCACAACCAAACGTTCTCAGAAATGAGTAGTTTACATTTTAATCTGTCCATGCCTCCTCTGGAATACCACCATCCAAAGCACTTGAAGGTCCTCTGTTTATTAAATAAACAACAGTATTTACAACATCTGCCCAAAACTGTAAGGGCAACCTTGCATGCAGTCTCATACACCTTGCACGCTCCATGATCGTTCTGTTCATCCTTTCTGACACACCATTTTCTTGTGGTGTTCCTAGGACTATCTTCTCTCTACGAATCCCATGGTATGAACAGTAACTATCAAACTCCTTGTCGTATTACTCACCTCCATTATCAGATCTGAGACACTTCAACCTTTTTCCTGTCTCGTTCTCAACCAAAGCTTTCCACTTCTTAAAAGTAGCAAACACATCAGATTTCTGTCTAATGCAATAAACCCAAGTTTTCCTAGTTGCATCATCAATAAATGTAACATAATAATGAGAGCCACCAAAAGATTGTACCTGAGCCGGTCCCCATACATCTGTATGCACTAGCTCTAACTTTTCATTCTTCTTCTGTTTCCCAACCCTAAGAAATATGACTCTCTTTTGTTTTCCATAAACACAGTTCTCACAGAATTCCAAACTTACTTGCTTCAAATCTGGCAGCAACTTCCTTGAGTGGAGAATCATATTCCCCTTCTCACTCATGTGGCCAAGCCTATGATGCCACAATGTTGTATATGTTCCTGTGGAAGCTAAAGAGATAGAATGGTCAGTATTATGAGGACATAAATACAACGTACCTACCCTGTCTCCTTTTGCTATCACCATTGATCCTTTAGTGATCTTCCACCACTTTTCTCCAAATGTATATAGATAGCCACCATCTCCCAACTGTCCTGTTGAGATCAGATTTCTTTTCATAGCAGGAATATGCCTAACATCTTTTAACAGCCAATTGGTTCCATTCTTAACTTTTATACATACCTTTCCCATTCCAACAATTTTACATGGCTCATCATCACCCAATAAAACATGTCCAAAATCGCCTGGAACATAATCATGAAAGTATTTCCTATGGGGTGTAGCATGACATGAAGCCCCTGAATCTACTACCCAATAATCACTAGTATTATATAATGCAAGAATCAAAGCATCTTGTAACACATCACCTGCTACATTTGCTTCCTGGGTAGTTTCTTTCTATGCATCTCCTTTCTTCTTTAGAGATCTGCAGTCTTTCTTCAGATGTCCTTTCTTTCCATAGTTCCAGCACTCTATCTTTCTCAATCTGGACTTGGATTTGCCCTTTTTAGAGTTGCTGCAATTACCTTGGCTCTTTCCTCTCTCCTTTTGTCTTCCCCTGCTCTCCATGGTCAACGCATTACCTAATGTCTCACCTGTGCTTTTTCTTCGCATTTCCTCGCTAAGAATAACACCAATAACATCATCAAATTTCAAGGTGTTTGAACCAGAGACAAAGTTACTTACAAGCATGACCAAGCTATTCTAGCTTTCTGGCAATGAACACAATATTAGAAGAGCCCTAACCTCATCATCAAAGTTCACACTTACAGAACTTAGTTGATTTGTAACCGTATTAAACTCATTTAAATGATCAGTAACAGACCCACCTGCAGACATCTTCATATTAAATAAACGCTTCATTAGAAATACCTTGTTGGAGGCTGAGGGTTTTGCATACAGCTTACCCAGTGCGCTCATCAAACCCTCCGTTGTCGTTTCTTTTGAGATATTGAAAGCCACCGACGAAGCCAGGCTCATCCGTATTGTTCCCAGAGCCTTTCTGTCAAGAACCTCCCATTCTTCGTCCTTCATGGCCGTCGGCTGCTTTGCTCTTCCTCCCAACGGCGGGAATAGATCTTTTTGGTACAGATAGTCCTCCATTTGCATCTTCCATAACTAGAAGTTTTGGCCATTAAACTTCTCGACCTTAAACTTTCCTTCTTCTGCCATTGCTCCCACTCGAACCAGAAACCCTAGCTTCCTGTGGGTTTATCTACCAAATAAACCTTTGGCTCTGATACCAATTGTTAGAAAAACAGGATCGTAGAGCAATAACAATAAACAGAAATGCAAATATAATCACACACACATTACAAGAGAGACACAGATATATCGTGGTTCACCCCAACTTGGGATATGTCCACACTGAAGTTGCAAGTCCTTATTATTATTCCGTCCAGCAAAGTGAAGGGATACAACCAGCAGCACAACCACTGCTTTTCCTCTTCACTGTCTCACAGTCTCTCTTCCGATCTCAGAGATATTTACAATGCATAAAACCTAATACATTATTAACCCTAGCCGTGTTACAATGTCTTTCTTTAATAAGGGAGATACAATGGGAAAATACCACGGGTAACCCAAAACCATGGGCCCGTAAAACAACCCCAAAAATTTCCTTCGGGGGCTTCACCCCTGGACCCCCCAAACCCTGTTGGGGTGAGTGTACAATCCTTTTTACATATGATAGAAATTTGGGGTACAAACACGGCTGAATAATAATATGTCTGAATCTGGAGATCAGGCTCCACAACCAACAAGCTTATGCTTGCTCCAAAGACATCAAAGTGTATCAGATGGATGTAAAATCAGCTTTTCTGAATGGGGAATGAGAAGAAGAAGTCTACATCAAACAACCAGAAGGATTTCAACTTTCAGAAAACAAGGACCATGTATGCAGACTAAAAAGGGATTTATATGGCCTAAAGCAAGCTCCTAGAGCTTGGTACTCCAGATTGGATAGGTACTTGCAGCAACAAAACTTTAAAAGAGGAAGTGCAGACAACAATTTGTACATCAAACTGGACAACGACAGCATACTCATCATTGAAGTATATGTTGATGATATCATCTTTAGAAGTGATGACAATTCACTAAGTCAGCAATTTGCAAAGGACATGCAGAAAGAATTTGAAATGTCTTTGCTCGGTGAATTGACCTTCTTCTCGGGACTTCAGATATCTCAACGAACATAAGGCATTTTTATTGCTCAGACAAAATACATCAAGGAAATGTTAACGAAATTCAAGATGGAAGAGTGTAAACCTGTGAGTACTCCTATGATCACCGGTTGTAAGCTAAGCAAGGAAGATGAATCTGAAGAAGTTGATCAAAGGCTTTATAGGTCAATGATTGGTAGTCTACTATATGTAATAGCCTCAAGGCCAGATGTGATGCAAGCTGCTGGACAAGTTGCAAGATTCCAAGATGCTCCAAAGGAAACTCACATTATGGTAGTTAAAAGGATCTTCAGATATCTCAAAGGGACTATGGACTTTGGACTTTGGTATCCAAAAGGAAATGAGCTAACATTGATAGCTTATTCAGACACAGATTGGGCAAGATGTGTTGACGACAGAAGAAGCACCAGTGGAACAACATTCTTTCTAGGCAATTGTCTAGTATCTTGGTTGAGCAAAAAGTAGTCTTCAGTGTCCTTATCAACCGCAGAAGCAGAATATATATCAGTAGCAGCCTATTGTACTCAGATTCTCTAGATGAAGCAAACTCTGCAAGACATACATGTGACATGTGATAAGCCAATTCCAATTTTATGTGACAATACGAGTGCCATCAGTATCTCCAAGAATCCAGTTATGCACTCCAAGACCAAGCACATTCCAATCAAGTTTCACTTTCTTCGGGAGCAAGTCACAGAAAAGAATATCAAGTTGGAATATATTGGGACAAAAGAACAGATTGCAGACATCTTTACTAAGCCTCTCCCAAGAGAGACTTTTGAGAACCTCAGAGAAAAATTGGGAGTCATACTATCTCCTAATTGAATTAATCCATCTTCAACAATACATCGGCATGACAGGGGGAGCATGACAGAAGTACCCTTTGCCATTGATGCCAAAGGGGGAGAAAAAGTTGAACAAGGAAGGCTGCTCAAAGGGGGAGATTTGTGGACAAAGGAAGCTCATTCTAAGGGGGAGCTTTGGAGTTGTCATCAATGGAAAGGGGGATATTGTTGACTAAATTGTCATTGATGCCAACAAGTGTGTGTCGGTGTGTCTTGGAGCACCTTGAGGAGCTCATGAGGGTTAGAATTCAATCAATGTCAAAGGACACCTTTTGGTCTTGTCCAAGCCCAAGTCTGAAGCCCTTGGATCCCTTTGGACAATGGCAAAAGCCCTGAACACCCTTTAGAGTTTTTAAGTACCCCCAAGTTGTTCTTTGGTTCCCCAGTACCACAACCCATGCCGTAGTACCCTAAAAAGTGTCCTTGGTATGATAAAGAAGCCCATGAAGACCTGGAACCCCTGATGAAGACCTTGATACCCTTGAAAATGTCACGGAGCCCACTACTTGCACTTGACATGGTTAGATGGCATGATGATGTGGTCATTGATGACATAATGAAGTCATGGAACCTTTGTGAAGACCTTGATGCCCATTATTTGCACTTGATGTGGTTGAGGCACCCACACACATATTGGCTTGATGTTGAAGTTGACAATGGTCCATTTGGTGACAAGCTTGAAGCCCATGATGGCACCTTGCACATGGTATGTCGTTGAAAGCCCTAGTAGCTTGATGCAACCCTATGATTATGTGGAGGACACACTCCCATGAATTTTAATGATATGGTTAACTATTGAAGAATATAAAATAATAAAAATAATGAAAATTCATGTAACAAGCCCTAATGGCTTAATGACACCAAGGTTGACCATTGAAGTGGTAAGAAGTTTATGTGACAATTCAAAGTCAAAATAAAATTCAAATTTGTTGAAGAAGCTTCCAAAATAATTTCAAGCCAAATCTAATGTCCTACACAAATTAAAAAATTTAAGGGTGAAGAACCTCGCCAATGCAAGTAAGACCCTCACAAGGTAGTATCCCTCGTCATGCCATTTCCAACGGTAGGTAGCACGTCACGTGGTTCCTTATGGTTGAAGAGTTATTAATTTTTAAAGTGAAGTACCTCATTTTTTTGGGTCAGCCGACCAAACAAAATTTAATTAAATTTTAAACTACAAATAAAGACATTTAAATGCTAGGTCGGCCCACAATTTTTTTTAATTAAAAAAATAAACACCATGTGTATAAATAAAGGCTCAACGACCTCATTTCAAATTGGATGTTTTGTGTGACTGAGTAAGCTATGAATTCGTAGGGTAAAGGCAGCCTCAGACCCGAATTCTTCAGCAGAAAATTCTTTGGGGTTTGAACAAGACTAACAGCTCAGTCTGGATTCTTGCTAAGTGTGACAACTTTGAATTGTTGAAGTATTTACAATCTGAATTCTAGTTGAAGGTTGACAGACCCGAAATTCTTGAAGGTTGACAGTCCTCTCTGAATTCTGAAATGATTGACAGTCTGAATCTTGAAAGGTTGACAGTCCTAAAATCTTGAAGAACTCGAAATTATTGAAGCTGAAGTGTTGACAGTCCGAGCTTGAACTTTTGACAGTGTGAACAGTCCCGAATTGTTGACAGTCCTCATCTCATAAGTTTGCCAGCCAGTCCTCATCTCATAAGTTTGCCAGCCAGTCCTCTATCTCAGTCAGTGATGTGGCAGTGATGTGAAGTTACAAAGTGATGTTATGTTTGCTCATTCAATGATGTGGCAGTGATGTGATGTTACACAGTGATGTTATGTTTGCTCAGTCAGTGATGTGGCAGTGTATGTGAAGTTACATAGTGATAATATGTATGACAGTGCAATGCTAAGTACACAATGGTATGCTCAGTACACAGTGATGTTATAAGTACACAGTGCAATGCTAAGTACACAATGGTATGCTCAGTACACAATGATATGCTAAGTACGCAATGCTATGCTCAGTTTACACAGTGGTATGCTTAGTTTACACAGTGATATGCTCATAATTGTTTTAACAGGTCCACAGGTTAAGAATTTCAAGATCATTCTTCTTTAGGGCGGTAGGGTGGTGCTAGGGCTCACAATCTTGTGAGTTAAGCTGTTGTAGCAGCTTGTCAGTTGCAGCTGACGAAGCCTAAGGGGTTGTAGCCCCTTCCAGTTGTAGATGGAAAAGTTGTATTAAATTTGTTACTCCAGTTGTTGCTGGGTCAAATTTATTTTTAAAAAGTCTTCCGTGGTTTTACCCCTAGGACTTGGGTTTCCACGTCAAAATATTGTGTACTATGCATCTTGTTATTTTCATGTACATTGATGATATGCCATGATTGGTGATTAGCAACTTGCTCTTGATTAAAAATTTTATAATTGTGCAAATACTGATTCACCCCCCTCTCAGTATTTCAACACCACTACACAGAAGATATTGCGAGCAGGGCTATGGTGGACTACGATTCGCAAAGACTCAAAAGAACATTGCCAGAGCTGTGATGTCTGTCAGAGGACACGAAGGCCGTCGTGAAGAGACGAAATGCCATTGAATCCACATTTGACATTACAGGCATTTGAGAAATGGGCCATTGATTTTGTGGGACCTATAAACCCACCGGGGAAGAGAACTGGTGCGAGGTACATTATTACTGCAACTGATTACCTCACCAGATGGGAAGAAGCGAAGCCAGTGAAGGACTATAGCGCAGTTACTGCCGCACAGTTCATTTTTTAGAACATCCTTACAAGGTTTGGATGCTCGAAGATTTTGATGAGTGATCAAGACACTCATTTTCTGAACAAAACTATTGAGGCATTGAAAAAAGAGTTCCACATTCATCATCAGCGAAGTACGCCATATCATCCGCAAGCAAATGGAACTGTTGAAGCATTCAATAAGGTACTGGAGAATGCGCTGACAAAAATATGCAATGTCAATAGGTATGAGAGGGACCTGCGCATTCCAGTTGTTTTATGGGCATACAGAACTACTTGTAAAAAGTTGACTGGCCACACACCTTTTAGGTTAGCCTATGGATAGGAATCAATAATGCCAATGGAGTACATTGTTCCCAGCTTACGAATAACTCCATTCACAGGCATGGCATATCGCGACGCACTAAAAGAAAGGCTTCTACACTTGGTTGGTCTGGAGGAAGATCGCTTCATTGCAAGCTTTCACCAGCAAGTGCAGAAAGAAAGAGAAAAAGCATGGCATGATCGCCATGTCAAAAACAAGACCTTTCAGGTAGGTGATCTAGTCCTCCTGTATGATAGCAAATTTATGAAGTTTCCTGGAAAGTTTAAAATGCATTGGCTTGGCCCATATATTGTTTTACATGTAACTAACGGTGGTGCAGTCCAGTTAGCCACATTAGTAGGAGATAGCTTACTCGGCCTAGTCAATGGAAGCAGACTAAAACCCTATCGGGATAGTCCTGCTTCGCAGAACCCTTAATGCTCGAAAAGGAGAAAATTTCTAAGTGTCAAGTACAGTTGAAATTGGGCACTAGAAATGGGGAAGAGTCTATACGCAAAGTGTTATGAAGAAAATGTATATATCGCGCAACACTTGTTAAGAAGTGAAGTTGCGCCAAAACAAATATAAAAAAAATGCAACTGCGAATATCAAGTTGAATGAGAAAGGAGACTAAGTTCAGAAGCAAGAAATCAGGCACCGCGAAGTGACTGCGCTGGAGTAGTGACGACCCGTCGCGCAGTTCGACGCAACATTCCAGAAAAGTAGTCGTTAGAATGACGGTCGCAAATACAGTCGTTATACAGTACTTTTTCCAGCGACTGCTTGAGCATTTAACGCAGAAATAGACGTTCTGAACGAGTTAATGAAGGAAAAGACCGAAATCTTTGTCGGATTTGGCCAACGGATACCTCATTTAATGCTTATCTAGTCGTTGAGGGCCCCTCAATGAGGGGCACGAAGGAGGCTAGTTGCGCCTATAAATATCACTATACTTGGACTCGCGAGCGTTACCGAAACCCTTAAATTTTCTTGTGAGCAATACTTTGCGATTTTTTACAGCAAGTTATAAGAAATCCCGTCGTTCTATCCAGACCTATCCAGTGAATGTCTGAGAGGTCCTCGATTGAGCAAGAGTTCACAGTCAGGGAGACTGTGAAGGTGTTTAGATACGGAGGAATCGAAGGGTTGATGACAACCCCTGTAACGTACCCACCCTTGGACCTAGTGCAAGGAGGGGAACCTGATGCCATTCTATGGGGCTTTTACATAAACTCAGCCCATACATTAGATTTTAAAACAAAGAAATACATGTGTGCAGATGTAAATCAATTAAACATGCACAGCGGAATGAAAACCTCATCCACACACATTACATGATGCCATTCAATTTAACACAACCAACCAATTAATACATTTGCAGAAGTAATTACATAAGAAAATACTCATCTTGATGTAATGTTGTCCCAACAGCTAGCTATGTCGCTGCAACGTTCCTCCCAACCGTAAGTCTCTGCCCAGCCTGTATTCTTTCAGCACTCAGAGACCACCCTCGAGCTGGGCATGATATCTACAAGGAAAAGGGAACCCTTAAGCACAGCACAGCCCAAAGCAATGGATACCCAACTCAACCCCAACATTCTTTTACACACAATAGCTCAAAACTGGCATGGATACACAATTCAACCATGGATTCACATAATAGGGTCTATGGGTTTTCCCCAAAACGTGGGCACACCAAAAACGGATTGTGGGAAGAGGGAATCAACCCCAAGGAAGAAAACCTATTTCTCCCACAGATGTATGAGCATTCAGTGGGCCAAAACGGCCTCAATTAAACACCAAATCGTTTCCCCTCTCTTCCCCACTGTTAGCCACAACAAAAACGCCCTTCCCAGCTAGGAAAATGAAGGTAAACACAGGAAATTCATGGAGGGAAATGCCCAGGAAGCTCCAAACTCGTGAGAGAGAAAACTGATGGTTGAATAATGGCTCGGGGAGCAATTTCGTGGCCCTTTTCTTGCCCAAGAAGCCAAACATGAAAATCTAGGAAGGGTGGCTTTCCCATACTCGAATTTGGACAGCCATACCTCCCTTTCCCCAAGGCATTAACTACCTCAACCAACTCTTGGGAGAAATCAATGATTGGGTACAAAAGTCAACATGGGTAGTTGAGGGTTAATGGGTTCTCTCATTGACACTTGGCTTGACTTGGCTCAAGGGTTTGAATATTTCCCTCCCAATTCCTTGTAACATCATGCCCCCATCTCTTGTTGTATTGCATAGCTAGTTGTGGGATTTTATATTAAAATGCATATTTACAATTCCCATGGTTCACTAGCACATGGGTAGCATAATATCAAATACTTGCCTCTTCTATATCGAGCGTTCACTAGCGGGGCCTTGGCCTTGAGCTCCACGCTAGGAATCATACATAATATGCATACATTATTTACATTATAGCCCAAAATATTATAAGGGTCAAAATGGGGAACATTACAATCCTCGTCAAGAAAATTATAATAGAGCAAGGTTAGGGTTCCTGAAGATCACTAAGACACGCTACAGCAATACAAGATAAAGGCAAAGAACCAGCGGTCCCGAAAATGAAGCCAAAAGTGATGAGTTCCACAGTGCCACAAGTTCCGTTGGGCGACAAAGAAATACCATTGAAGCTAACCCTTGAGTATATCTCGCTGGGTGCACAGAACGCACCAGCCATTAAGCTATTAAAGAATGCCATGTATGATATTCCGCTCTCACCTATGTCGAAGCATGTCAAAGTGGGAGGAAATCTGTTGGGTAAGATCCAGGAGTGTAAGTGGGAAGACTACGACTTGCTTCAGATGCAGAAGGACCCCAACGAACCTAAGTATCCACAGTTCCATCTAGACCAGTACATGTGTTAGAAGAAAGACGTGAAAGGAAACCCTGCCTTGGTCGCAGTAAGTTGGTTATCCGGAGTAGTCGAATCAGGACCGCTTAACCTGTTGAGACTCCCGCACTTCGACAGAATTCCAGAGCTGAATGCGGTGGTGCGAACTCTTATGTCGTGCATTCACTAGGGATATCTTTGGCTCGATCGCAATATCGACCTGAACATTGACTTGATCCATCAGATCACTAGATTAAGCAAGAGAGGCAAAGACCTGAAGTAGTTATTTCAAGGAAAAAGCAGGGATAAGGAGTTCGCCACGAAGATGAAGAAAACGAAAACCGTCGTCAAAGGAAAGAGATACTTTGTCACGGATGACATAGATGATGAGGCTACGCGGTTTGTCACACAACAGCTAGCCAACAAATTTATGAGAAAAGCAAGACCATTGGAAGTACCCGCAAGCGCAGTGCTACTTAGTGCAAAAGCCGCGGAGGGAGGAATATTCAACTAGTGTCAATACCTGTTGAATGAGTTCCTGGAGGAACTGAATGATACACAGACACATGGTAGTAATTTCCACTATACATGGTTGATAGTGCTGATTGCGTTCGTAGGATGGAAGGACCCGAAGGATTACATTGGCGTAAGAACCGACAACAGTGATTGTAGAGGACCCCATTATGCAAACCTTTGGGCGAATTTGAATTCAGAAAGATAGCACATGACAGTTGAAGTCTTCTACACTTACTATGAGCAGTTGCGTGAAGTCATTATCGCCACGCCGCAGATAACAAAAGAGGTAACAACTAAGTATATTAGCACTGTCAATTTTTATGCTGACATGCATTCCATTCATATTTCAGCCAAGGCACAGAAGAAGAACCCTGAATGGTTCCAAGGAAGCTACCACGTGAATGAAGAAGACATTGATACCATTATGAAGGAATCGCCTCTGAGTTTAGAGTTGAAGGAATTGTGGAAATCAAAAGTGACTCTGCGGAGAGTAATCCCATTCCTACACCCATTGTCGAAGAGCTGTGGACAGGGACAGGAAAAAGGAAGGAAGCCGAGAGTCCTGTACAACAAAAGGTACAGAAGAAGAAGTAGAAAGCAGTTAAGGGCATGTCAGAAGCAAAGCTCCACGATGACGATTACGAGATGATCACATCTACAGTAACAGCGCAGATGGAAGACCTGATGACCAAAAAAGATAAAAAGAATGAGGCGATTCAAAAGAGCCCGCAGAAAAATATGACCACGCTGCAAGGCATTACAGAAAAAATTGAGGAAGTACAGCGTAGGTTATCCTTGCCACGAGACTCAGAGTTAGAAGGAAAGTCAGGGGGCACTTCGCAGTCGAAGATATTGCCTCTAGCCCTGAATTTCCCGTCGAAGCCGCACATAGTCAGACTTGATCCACTGAGTGTAATATTACCACTGCGTGAATAGTTAACTTTGGGTGAGTAGGATCTCCAGCATGTGGAAGCCGACATCTTAGTACTGCCTATGGAGGGTCTACATGATCTGCACCTGCAGGTTGTGGGGGATATCCATGAGAGAGATGTAGTTGCCAAGAAACAACACCATGAGTTACTTGCAAACTATAAACAGTTGCAGGAGTCAAGCTTAAAGAGATCCATGCAATTTCAAGATGAGCACGACCGTCGAATCAGACTAGAGCATACGGTCTCTTCGGTAGTCGTGGAGATATCGGAATGCGATGAGCAGCTAGAGCCTGCGGACACTGCCATTAAGATCGGCGAGGTGGTCAACGATCTTAAGGCGGAGATGAAAGATATGGAGATCAATTATCAAGCGAAGATTACTGCGTTGGAAGCACAGAATCAGCCGAAGACTCCACCTGATTAGCAATAACTGCGAGCAGAAGAAGTGAAAGCTACAATAGAAAGTATAGCTAGTGAAGTGGCTAAGTGCCAAACTCTGCTGGAAGAGGCGACAAAAACATTTACTGTGCTTGAAGAAGACCCGGAGTTGTTGGAACTCAAGAACACGTTGAAGGATAAGCAGGCAGCATTAGAATTGCTAGACGCAAAGGTCAGGGCTCTGCCACCAAGAGACCGCCTTCGCAGATATCTTGAAGTCGGGGAATTGAAAAAAAAAGTGCAAGTGTTGAGAGACATGGAAACAAAAGTCAGAGATAAGTCATAGCCCCTCCAAGAAGAAGCCCATGAACTAACATAGAAAATTGAAGAAGCATTGAGGGAACTCCGCTAAGGATAGGATTCGATACAAGAGCAAGTGGACGATGAAATAATAGCTGATGTGTTGGAAACAATCAAGCAGATTGAGCAAGACACCAAGGAAACGGTCGAAAAGTTAAGTAAAAAATATCAAGAGTTCGCTGCGAAGTTAGCTCCGTAGGAGGACGAGCAGATCGGAGAACCTGAAATAGAAAGTGGCTCAGGGACAAGCCACATGTAAGTGTTAGGGGCCTGTTGGGCTTGGCCCAAGTGGGGCATTTTTGTGCAAGTAAAAGTTTTGGCACTGCGGAGTTAAGCACAGTAAAGTTGAAGACTTTTTGAACAAGTCAGTTTTGGAGAGCTGCGAAGTTGAGCGCAGCGCAGCGTCGGAAGAGCCGCGAAGTACATCGTTGCGGAGGAGTACAGCGCTGCAATGAGCCCGATCTACGGAGATCCGGCAAGGTAGAATGTTGGATGGAAGATGACACATATTTCGGTTAGACCATCAGTGGTCTATTTTTGGTAAAGATGCTCCATGATTACCAAGCAGCGGGTAAGGAGTAAAGCGGAGGAAAGCGACCAGTCGCACAAGCAAGGAACCACTACATGAACTATCCGCACGAAGCCGTTAGAGGAGGAACGACTCGATGAAAGTGACCTGTTAGCGTGCATGCGATAGGGGGGCTGATAGCGACGTGACCATGCACAGAGGACGACCATGATAGAAGATTCGCTACCAGAAACCAGCAAGTCCAGTTAGCTAAAAACCGCGACAATTTTGGAAAACCTTAGGGTTTCGCCCAGCTATTGTAAAGACATGACCTATGGGCATGATCTATAAAAGGGGCATATTTTGTAAGGGAAAGGGTTAATGTTGAAATTTAATTGCAAAATCTGAGTGATACTGTGTTGTATATCTGAAAGCCATTGTAAAGGCTCTGCAAGCTGTGTGTGCATAGGCCTATTGAGAGAGAAGAGAGTCTGCAGCTGAGTGCGCAAACTGGAACTGTTGTACCCTTCCCAAAGACTAATATAACAACAGTTCATGTGGACGTAACTCCCATCCTGGGGGTGAACCACGTTAAATCCTGCATAGTGTGATCGTTTATGTGTTTGCACTTGTCTGTTTGCTTACAATGAATGCTTGAAGTCTCATTTATCAGTTGATATGTTCATACTTTTACATGTATTCGCTAGAAGAATGAGATGGGAATAATATGTTAAGTATCACATGTATGGATGAATGTTGAATGCACAGTATTTCTAAGTACCGAATGCATAAGTCATTTAGATAAACACCTAAATAGGAAAGATCGCGCCGTGCGACTCCCTTGAAGCGCAACACCGGAAGTGCGCAGAGCAGTGTATTTCATCTTGTTGCATAAGACATAAGACTAAATAATCTAAGACAGTAGATGAATGAATAAAGCACTAAGTAAAGTCATCAAAGTTGGTTAAGCCCGAGGAGGAAGCGCATTCGTCAGTTGCGTTGTCCTGTCGTTGAAACCTACCTGAACCGCGCAGTCCTTGGATGCGTTGGTTGTGCAAGTGTCTCAACTTGTAGAAGTATTGGCCGCGAAGTAGGAGGCTTCGCACGGTCTTCAGTCCGTAGCGCGAGCCCCGCAGCGCGTTGCTCGCCAGTTTGTCGAAACTCACATTACCATGTTGTAGAAACCTGATTCCATAGCCACCCCCTCAGCTTCGCCTCAAGTGAGACCTCAGTCTGTTCGCAGATTGTTGCCAAAAGGGCCGGTGAAAAGGGGTTTTGTTGGTTTCTTGAAACCACGAAGAACCCGGGTCTACATTGGAAACCTCTAGAACAGTATAGTAAGCCAACAAGCATATATATATATAGATAGATAGATAGATTAATACAAGAGCTAAATAATAATAGAAAATAACAAACAATGAAAATAAAATAAAAATGATTATAATTTTGAATAATGAAGGATAAAAGGGATAAGGTTGCGTATGCAGCTTGAAATGTTATGTATAATTGTGAAATAACATTAGGAAATAATAGAAGGATACAACATGTTGATATGGTGTGGTTTGAATAGAATAGACACTCAATGAAAAGGGAAATATCATATAATTATTATGTCGTATATGAGCACAAGTAATAGATTTGTTATCTATGTATGTAAATCATGTAGTAAGCATAAGATTTAAATTTCAATATAAGATATAGAATCATAAGAACATTAAGTCAGACATATATTGGGTTTTGATCGTTTCATATAGACCTTCAAGGTTTATATATATATATATATATTATTTTTATATTAATATTGTATATACATTTGGGAAAAAAATTTAAAAAATAGATATGTAAGGATATAGCATAGTATTGTAGGTTGTCTTTATTGATATTAATTCCTAACAATATAGTATGATCAATAAAAGAACATAGGAACAAGTGAGTGTAATTAAATGTGGTTAAATGCGAAAAAAAGGTAAATAAAATAAAATAATAATAATATAATAAAGCATAAATAATCAATGAAAAAAGGGGCCGGGGGGTTAATGATAAATGGATTAGTGTGTATAAATTTGAGGTTATTATGAATGAGACTAAGTAATAATGATATAGATTATATGATAACACAAGTGAAAGGTAAAATGTATGATAAGTAAAAATTATATATAGAGAGAGTAAATAAATAAATGATAGTGGGTAATAAGTAAACATTGCAGGGTATATTAATTATTATTGATTTAATAATAGTAAAATTAATAAGTGCAGTGTTATGGAGGACAATGCTAAGGAGTGTGTCAATGGTAGGTGAGATGTACATGTTAAGATACAAAGTAGAGGTGGAAATGGTGATAAACAATAGTATAAGAGAATAAATGAATATAATTAATGAAAATTGTATTAATTGCGAAAGTGTGATTGATGAAATAGATACAATATGGAAGTAAGGGTGTTAAAGTGGGAACATGTATTGAAAATCATAATGGAAATAATTTGAGTATCCCTTCAGAAATATTTTGGAATGCTTTTAGAAATAAAAAAAAGAGTGTAAGGTATGTAATTGAAAATTTCAAACCCCTGGCAAAAAGGGTTAAAATCTTGTATAATGAAATATAATTAATCTTATGATTGTGTGTAGCAATATTGCATATAGCTAATATATATATATATATATATATATATATATATATATATATATATATATATGGTAGATGATGGCGTTCTATTAACCGCCAAGTCACCACCAATATTATGAAACTTCAATAGTGTAGTCAACTGAGTAGCTTCAACACCTAAGTTGTCCTTGTACTTGAATGTGTAGATAGGTAAGAGTTTTGACCCAGTTAGGGTATAGAGTCTACCTTGCCATAGATAGTGTTGTGAGCAAGTTGTATTCATCGTATTAGGACGTGTGTGATGAGGTGTTGGGTCTAATTTCTTCTAGGTCAACATGATGGTGAACCAACTTATGTTCGATTATGCTTCTAAGTTGTCGAGTAATTGTATGTTTAGTTTAGTTGAAAATGATGATAGTGATCATTGTGAATAATTAATTTTATGGTGTTTCCACCTAGAGTGTAGATGACCTTGACGTTAAGCTAAAAATTTCAACAGGAGGTACATATTTAGAATAACAATTATGTTGAGCTTTAGATATGAAAAGAGGATCTTTTACTCAATATCTATTCTGTTAAGATCTAATCCATACTATGCGATAAGTAAAGTCAACAGAAATTCAAGTACACCAAAGACAATATGTTTAAAGGACACATAATTACCATAAGAGTGTTAGTGATAGAAAGAGTGTTACAAAAGGAAGAATTGGTGTGGAAGGAGGTGAATGGATAATGAAATTTAAATTTTGTTATGACAAATGATATGGCAGGCATGCAAGTTAACAACTAAACGAAATAATATAGAAGGTGTGGCCATTATTAAAGTTACTAATAAATATGTATTAATTGTTGTATGACATTATAGAAGTAATATGAGAGATTAGAGTTGTAATGAAGGTAGAGAACGAAACTATCAGCACAACAAAGGATAGAGTTATGCAAGAAAAGTAATCAAAATCGTGTGTGGGCAAGGAGTTGATAATAATATAAACGATGAGATAATTGAGTAAGGATCAGTGGTTGATGAATGATGTACATGTAATGACTATGAATAACAAAATACAAGTGGCATTATCATAATGTCTAAAATGTGCAAAGCATATAGATATCAAACAAACAATTGTATGAGGTAGCAATAATGTAAGGTAACACAAATGCATTTAGGGCATACAACTTAGTTCCTGTCAGTGAGAGTACAAAGACACATGATGTATTAGTAAGTTAATGATAAAATAATGTGGCAAATATAATAGGCGACAATAATAATATGGAGTAAAGCATAGTAGAATAAATATGTGCACATGGTGTCTAGTCGCGGGGATGCATAAGATTAATTTTAGTATCTCAAGTAAAGACATGTTCTTCATCTTCACCCTGTAAGGATGAATTAAAAGTAGATCAACAATGCATGGGGTTGTCAAATCATAAAATTTTATGAGTAACCTATGTGGACATGCTAGAAATTCATGATGGAGTGATGGTATCCTCGAAGGGAGTGACCTTGTGTCAAATTTAAGTTGTAACCAAAGGCGGGTATATCGTGTGATGCAAAAGTCGGAGTCCTTAAGTGCCGCATAATGCAATACATTGATAGGCAAATGGTGCAAGTTAAATGACAAAATCATGGTAATGCCTTGGGGTCCAACTAAAATGATATAGAATACAAGGTATTCTTATGAATTGCATTATATAATATACAATGCACTTTAACAATGATATTAATTATTCTATGGATTTAGTATAGGAATTAACCTTGAATAGGTTGAACCATCAACCTATGCAAATGTTAAACAAAATATAAGGACACAGAGACCATGCATCATGATTTTCCCACACTATTTTGATCATAACTTTGGGATGAAGTTTCCCGAAGGGTGGGTGACTGTAATGCCTCGTTTTGACCTTATTACCCGAACTATCATTATATGTTGTATTTGCTTATTATTGTGAGACTTCGTAAGTTTGATGACACTATGGACATATGGTTTTATTATTTTGCCGAGATTATATATATATGTGTGTGTGTGTGATGTTAATGTTATGAATTATATTCATGTTTTGATTATGTCTCTAGCATGCAAATTTACTAAATGATGGGTATGTGGATACCGAGTTAAAAGTTATATGTTGAATGGATGGATATGATACCAGGTGCATGGTACATATAAATGAATTGCATTGTTGTTCATTAGTAATGAAATGTATATCCATGTCAATGATTCCATGATATTCTCGATCGTGTGTTTGTAGACTAACCTACAGGTTAAAAAAGCTAAGTGGTAGCTAGATCCTGCGAGGAGGGAGTACCTCGGGGACATGGGTTCCGAAAGATAAATGGTATGCAAGTGATGCATTATTGTTTAGCATGAGTATTGTATTATTATCATGATGTATGGGTAGGTGCGGGGTTTAAAGAAACTCAACCACCCAAATTGGTTATTCGATGACAAAACCTGAGTACAATTGTCACAACGTAGTCACTATGTCGATGTAGACATAGTCCCTTGTTCCATTAGGGGGGTGGAGACATTACCCATCGTTTATCCCTGAAACCCGGAGTCATGGGAGGGTTGTACTACGGCACACTCCCCAAGTTGTGTGATGATGACTGGTGGGTGCCTACTAGGGAATCTTGGTCGATGTAGTCGACACTTCCGCTTACGGGTTCTAATTAGAGCCGGTCATGGCGTGACACTTCAGGGTAGTCCAGCAGAGGAAGTATATGATATGGAAGTTAGTTGTGAATTAGGTAGAAGGAGGTAGGTAGATAGGAATGTCGTGGAAGTTTAAAGGGAAGCCTAATTTACTGTGTGGGTACTGAAAACCTTTGCTTGATTCTTGTGTCATAATTCGTTATGTTATGTTGTTTCATAGGTTATTATGATTGAGTCAGTATAAGTGGCTAGACATTTCAAATTCATATTTAAGTATGCGTCGACAGATAATAACTTATGTGATTATGTTGTATGCATGTTTTAGTACTATTAGTGTACCTACACGAGATATGTAAGCAGTAGCTATGCTTACATAACTCGTCTACCTATGTTGTATGAATTATTATTATACTATCAAACTTGGCTTAGATGCATTGTGGTTATGAATGCTCACGTTATAATTACTATTACCTACTTAGATGTGAAATAAAACTATTACATTAAGTATAAATGAATGGTTAGTTAAGTGTGATTAGGGTTAGTTATTAATTATGGTCAATAAAGGTGAATTAATGCTAATGATGTGAATTAGGGGTCAACATGTTGGTTAATAACTTGGTCAATAAATGTTAATGATGATTAACAATGTTAATAAGGTTGTTGTTAACTTAATTGTTAATTGAAGCATTTGGGTATTAAATGATTAAATAAGTATTACTGATCTTAATTAGTTCAAGACTTTGGTTTAAAATGATAATGGTATTTGTAATATTAATTAGATTATTATTAACTTGATCTATTAATACTAATTGTGTGTTAACAATGTTAATTAGTGTTAATAAGGTGATGATTAACTTGATTAATACATATGAATTAAGTCTTAATTATAACTAATATATGATTATGGTATGTGGCACTAGATAATTGAATAACAATTAGTGCTTGGGAGAGCATTACTTTAGTAATAAATAATTATTAACTATGAATTAATTGAAATTAAATGTTCAATGTCAAAACTTATTTAAATGAATAAATAAAATTATCATGTCACCATTATTGTTAAAAATGTAATAATATGGCCGGTTATTGTTGAAGTACTGTAATATTGTGTTGGAATTTGGGATTTAATATATATTTAATAAATAATCGTGTCAGAATTAATATTATAACAAGGCGGTGAGACCTCATTTATTAAATGTAGTTGACTTTTACATGTGGTCCTATCACCAAGAAATTGAACAAATAATATTTATTTAGTTAATTAGTAAACACATAATTAATTAATAAATGGTATTAATGAGCATTTATTAAATGTGACCTTGTCTCGAGGAAGGGTGAAGTGAAACTTAAGCACTGGCATAGTAGATGAGAAAGGGGTGGGGGACATTTATGAGGGGATACATGTAGTAATGAGGGAGAGAGTCGGTAGGGAAATTGGACACATAGGAGGAGAAGCAAATTGGGAAAGGGGGAGAAGTTATTTCGAATTATAGCAGAGGAGGCATGTTTTTCTAATCGAAGGGAAGAGGTTCAGACAAGTTGGGTTTGGTACTCGGGTGTTGGGCTTAGGGGTCCAAGAAGCAATTCTTGGAGCTGGGTGGTCGGCAAGACTATTCTAGTTGGCAAGGAGGCATATCAAGTTTGGGCGGTTGAGTTTCCTACGAGTGGGCTATCCTATAGGTATTTTAATTGTTGTTTAAATTTTGTATCTTGCAAGAAATATTCGAGGAATAAGATAATATGAATATGATGTTTTATTTATGAAATTGTGTTAGTTTATTATACCTGCATGAAAGTTCAAATTAATATGAAAGTTCATTTATAATCAACATAACTCTCTTGTTTTCTACCTGCATAGTGAATATATTAACTTAGATGAGCATAGAAGCATACCAAGCCGAATAGACAGCTAAGTAAACTTAAATAATTTATCGAAAATTTGAGTAAACCAAGGACCTAGGTAGGTCCCTACACCTAAACTATGCTTCAATCCTCATTCATAAGGATTCATGTCCTACTTTGATATCATTGATATGGATCTCATGGGATAAGATCCACAAAGGCTTGAAGTTGAGAGAGAGGAGGAGACATGGGGAAGATTAACCCACAAATATGCCACTGAAATCCATGCAAAGTGGAGCTGTGGGTATGGAGGAAACACAAACAAAAATATGCATTAATATTTATTCAAACACAAGAATTGTGTGAGGGAGAAAGATACGGGGAAAAGAGAATCTCCATTTACAAAGTTGGATATTATAATGCAGTGTAAGAGAGCCCATGCGTCGAGCCTTCTTCCCATATGACAATGGAGTGAGTTAACAAGTGGATAAACTCAACCTTTTTAGAAAACTCATTTTGTTCCAATGAGGCAAAGTTTCACTTTGATCCATTCATTTTTTTTGGAATTCCAACAATATAGGTCGTCTTAAAATGAGCCAAAAGTGCAAAGGGAAAAATTATGTGGTCAAAGTTTCCATAAATCACGTCGAACTATGAATTATGACAAAATTTCTATTACATTTGTAAGATAATTTATATTGAGAAGTTTATAGACTTATTAAGTTACTCCTTTGAAGACTTATTACTAACAAGTTTATAGACTTATTAAGTGATTCATAGAGACTCTTTCCAGGCATTTTGATCCCCGACATAGTTTGCACTTTGTTCATTTTTTTTTTGATGCGGCTTGATGTTGGTCTCATGTTTTGTTTTCCCAGGTATAGTTGTATTCTTGATGTTGTTCTTTTTTGTTATGGTTGTCTATATGTTTGTTGGCTCCACATTGTGTAGCGATGAGGGGTGTGGAGACAGCCATTGGCCCCCATTCCTCTTGATTTTTGGTGTTTCGGGTTTTCATTGAGCTTGGGGCGCCTTTGTTTTTTTTCAAAGTCGTCTAAATATTTGACGATTTGGCTCAGACGGGGCTTTTCGTCAGAATATGACATTTTTTATTTTGCAAAATATGAATTTAACTGTGTTTTAATGGCGATTTTGATGGTAAAAATGGATTCAACACCATAAAAAACCCCTAGGGCACCTAAAATTTGAGTTTGACAGTTGTAACCAATTTTTTTTTAAAAAATTGCTGGATTTTTTCAAAATCATGCCGGAAAAAAATATTTTGCCATTCGAAATCGTCGAACTTTTAGACTACGTAGTTTTTTTTATGTTGTGAGCCGGTGCTCTCAACTTGCTGAATAGTATTATGGTCATGTTGGGGAGGACTCTTGCTCTTCTCCTTTTGGTTATGTGTACTCAACTTTATTTGGAATTGACCACTGTGGTCGCTCTTTTTGTATTGGTTGATTATAATATATTTTATAATGTTTGATATGTTCTGAAGGCATCTCCAATTTGATATATAACAGTTTATGATATGATAAAATTATGTATATTTTTTTATAACTAAAACGGATATTTGTATTAAAAAATGAAAAAAAGAATGGGCAGCCATGGCTAGGCCATACCGGCTCACTACAGAACTTAATTCCATCTTTAAATATGAAATTATAGACATGCTTGGCATGCTGTGAAAGAATAATTTCCATCTGTAGTTGATGCTAAACAAGTGGTGAGTAAGTCGCGATGAGTAAGCTATGCCCACAACAGGCTTAATATGCCCGCAACCAGCCTAAGGAATGCCTGCACTTGCTTTAGGAATGCATGCAACAGGATTTAGATTCCTGCAACAGGATTTAGATGCTCGACATTACAATTCAGTTGTTTGTCCAAGTGATGCCCACAACAGGATTAAAATGCCCACACTTGCTTTAGGAGTGTCCACACTTGCCTAAGGAATGTCCACACTTGCTTTAGGAGTGTCTGCACTAGGCTTGAGGAATGCCCGCAGCAGGCTTTAGATGCCTGCAACAGGATTTAGATGCCCGAAGATCCAATTCGGTTGTTTGTCCAAGTGATGCCCGCAATAGGCTTAAAATGCCTGCACTTGCTTTAGGAATGTCCACACTTGCCTAAGGAATGTCCGCACTTGCTTTTGGAGTGTCCGCACCAGGTTTGAGGAATGGCCGCAACAAGCTTTAGAGTGCCCGCAACAGGATTTAGATGCCCGAAGATCCAATTCGGTTGTTTGTCCAAGTGATGCCCACGATAGGCTTAAAATGCCCGCACTTGCTTTAGGGGAGACCGTACTTGCCTAAGGAATGTCTGCACTTTCTTTAGGAGTGTCCGCACCAGGATTGAGGAATGCCCGCAACAGGCTTTAGATGCCCGCAGAGCTCGATAATGATTGTGTTGTGTTTGCTCATTCGCCATAGTGTCAGAGCTGCTAAGAAGGCCGGCGTTTCCCCCATTCCTTCAAGTGTCAATTCTTCTGCCTGTTGGAGCCTCTCCAAGCCTTCGAGTTCAGATCCCCAGTCATCGTTTGAATTCCTGAAAATCCTCCATTTTAAATCCCAGTCCTTCTTCGCTGCCCACCAAACTGTTTCAAGGGAAAATGCGGTTCCTCTGGATTAAGGAATGAAGTGTGGAGAGGTGATTTCCCCATTCATGCTGAGAGAACTTTGAGTCAAGAAGCAACCCTTGTTTTCCATTTGGTCCGTTGTTTGGTTTGAGCCACACAAAATGTGATATGCTTGAAACGTTGAGAAGCCTTGTAAGGTGTTATGTATCCTCTCCAAAGTCTTATTCAAATTAACATTGCCAAACTGCTTCTCTGAGTTCAACATATTTATCAGGATTTGCGAGTCACCGAAGATTTGAATACTCGTGAATCCCTCATCCAGAGCCAACTGACAACCTTTTAGAAGGGCTAGAGCTTCTGCTTGATTGTTGGTGCCATGCCCTATTCCCCAACTAAAGTATGTTTCATGAATTCCTCCAGGGGAATAGATCACCCCACCTGCTCCAGCCACTCCGGGGTTCCCTTTGGAAGCTCCATCAAAGAAGACTGTTGCTTTATCTTGACTTCTCCACCAAGTTTGAAAATCCAAATCCGAGATTCTTATGAGCCAGGTTGGGGGATGGCTGGTCGTCGATGAATAGTTTTCCTCTTGTGAATCGTTAAGGATCCCAACCATCTTTTCTCTTCAGAATTGAGTGATGTGCCAAGAGTTGTTGCTTGGCTGCCTATTGTCTCCAGGAGTAAGGCTTTTGCTTTAGCAACCACTTGCAACGGAGTTAGTTCCTTGTGGTTAAAGATTTTGTTGTTCCTTGCTAGCCAAATTTTCCAACAAATGAATTTGGGGAGAGTCAACTAGATATTTTTCCAGAGAGGTTTGAAAGAAATGTTAGAAGGATAACGAATTTTCTAGGAGGTGAAAAGAGGCACAATCAAGATCTGAGTAGGGAAGGGAATTTTAAGATTTTGAAGAGAACAAGACCAAACATAGAGAGCAAAAGGGCAGTCTACAAAGAGGTGGTTAATTGTTTCTGTCGCATTGCAACAAAGAGGGCATCTATGAGGTCCTACAATGCCACGTTTCTCTAAATTTTCCCTTGTCAGTATTTTCCTATGCATCAACAACCAATTGAAAAAGTTGACTTTAGGGAGTCCAAAAGAGTTCCAAACCTGCTTCCAAAGCGAGGGATTGTGGATTGAATTCTGAATAGCTTGGAGTGCTTTGAAGCCATTTGCTACTGTGTAAGCTCCAGTTTTTCCCCAACCCCACTTGTCTTTTGTGCAGAGGAGCTAGGCCTGAAAGGTTTGCAAGGAGAGCCTGCTTTTGAGTAGAGAATCGATCGGGGAGCTTAGGAAAGGACCAAGCCGACCAATTCCCCGAGTCATCCCATAGAGAAATATCTGCTAGGTAGCGAATACCTCTTTGGGAGAGCCAGTCCCTGATGTTTGAAAGAGAAATTGAGCTTCCTAGAGCGGGCTGACCGAGAATTCTATTTAACCAGAGCTGGATTTTTGCACCATTTCCTGGGATCCGATACAAAAGTTTCTGAAAATTCTCTACTCCTGCTCGACATAGGTTCCATAATGCAGTGCCTTTGGGGATGCTGCTTGTTTGTAGATTTCTCAACGAGCCCCCGTGGAGATACTTTTTCCACATAAGTTTATTGACTGGATGAGCACGGTTAGAATATAAGTTCCATAAGATTTTTCCACCCAGGGCCAAGTTTGCTAAGCCTGGATCTATGATATGAAGTCCACCTTCTATCATTGGTCTTTTCACTATATCCCATCTGACTAAATGGAATTTATTTTGGTTCCCTTTCCCTCCTCTCCAGTGGAATTCTTTGATTAGTCGAGAGATTTGCTCCATGATCGACTTAGGAGCCAATAAAATTGAAGATTGATAGATGGAGAGAGATGAGAGCACATATTTAATCAAGACCAGCTTCCCTGCGTAGTTGAGCCATTGTCCTCCCCAAGATACTATTTTTTCTTTGATCTTGCTAATAACCTCTAGCTAGAGAGAGGCCTTGGCCTTTCCCAAGGTTAAAGGAAACCCAAGATAATTTATTTTCTCCTAGGATGCATAGCCTGCAAAACTCAATAGATGGGCAATTCAGAGGATTGTGTTTTGCTTTGTGTTCCAGCCATAGATTGCGCTTTTCCTGTTGTTGACTAGAGCCCTAGAAATTTGGCAGTAATTCTGTATTATCTCTTTGAAGGCGCTGGCAATTTTTAAGGAGGCCCCTCCAAAAAAAAAAAGTGAGAATGGTTTAAGGAAGGGATTCCTTTGGCCAATCTTATTCCCGGGATTGCCCCTGCTTATCTCTCAGCTGTCAACTTCCTGCTTAGTGAATCTGCCATCAGAATGTAGAGAAAAGGAGAGAGAGGACACCCTTGGCGAATCCCTCTCGTGGCTTGAAAGAAATTTGTTGGTCTTCCATTAATTAAGGGAGCAATCCAAGGCTTATCACTACAAGCTTTGTTCAGATTTATGAATTCATTGCTAAACCCAAAGGATTGGAGGACTTTGTATAGATAAGAGAGTTAAACCCGATCAAAAGCATTTGCCGTGTCCAGTTTTATGATCATTCCTTTTTCTTTTCGAAAACTGCTATATTTTGATTCTTCAATAAATTATATATATATATATATATATATATATAATTAATTTCCTATTAACTTATTTAATTAAACTTGGATTACTTCTGTCTTACCTCTAACGATTGGTATTCCCAATGATACAAATTCTATGAATTTGAAACCAATTTGGCCTCTTAAACTTGGACTTGGACTAGGACTAGGATTAATTCGAAAGTAACCCTTTACATCATTTTTTTTTTCTTTAATCACTTACGCAAATAATGAGCCTAGGCCTAAGATTTGGATCATCGATGGATTAAACAAAATACAAATATAACAAGGTTAAATGTTCATGAACTACAATTTTGTTATATATATGTGTGCGAATAAACATACACTTGATTTGTATATATTATTTATGTATATGTAGAGTGACATGTGAGCACATGTTTTTAATAAATTAATTCTTTAATATAACAGTCAATTTGTTCTTTTCGTGGTTTGATGTAATTTTTGTTTTACTTTTATAAGTAAAACATTTAATTTTTAACTTTTTGCTTATATACACTGCATCATTGTTAATATAAATGTTTAAGATTTAGTTATTAGATTTTTTGTTTTACATGTGATATTTTTATATTTTTTTCTAAAATAAGAATTATAAAAGTAGTAAAATTTGATTTTATTATTATTAAAATTGTACATTTAAATAAATAAATGAATTTAATATTTTTATAATATTTAGACTATGATGATGATGATTAACATTTTTTGAGATCAATTTTGGTTTACGAGATTTTAAGAATAAAGCCAATAATTATTTGGTTTGTTTTAAAATTTTATTCCTATGCTCAAAAAATTTGAAGATAAGTGTTCCTAACTCACTATAGTTTTGGCAAGTCAATTGGTTAGAAAGGTTTGTATTGTAGCAAATACTATGAAACTGAGATGTAATGTGGGTGTAAGCAGGGCACTCTACGAGAAAGTGATTTCATCCTCAATGCTCATAGACTCGCAAATATGGCAGATTCTTTCCATCCACGCCGTTTTAGGAATTGACCAACGCTCTGTTTCACTATGGAGCTCATGAGAGTTCATTCTTATTTTGGCTAATTTTTCTTTCTTTCTTTGAGCTAGTTAAAACAAAGAGATACTTCTAATCTTCTAGATTAGGGTTAATGACCTCTTTATAGTATCTTAATTTTCTTTTAACCTCTAAATCTTTCTCGCACCACATTTTCTCTTTAAACTTAGATGTAATAATATTTTTGACATTATTGATGTTCTGTAAAGTGTCATTTTCGTCATGCCCCATGGGTTTAACCAAGCCATGGTATCTTTACACCATCCCCGCTTGAGGCCCAGGTGGTTTCGACTAAGCAGGATCCGCGGAAATTCTTTATACTTGTGAGCCAAAGTATTCAGCACATTGATATTCAGCACATTGATCTTTTAAACAAAGCTTGCCAATATTAAGATAAATGCAACAGCTATCAAGCAGATGATCAATATGATGATAAACATTCTTCAAATTACAGACTCAATAGTGGATCGGCTTCGGACAGCGAAGCTCGTCACCACATCACTCAGACTCTGCCTAAGCACAATGTCCTGAGTCCTTTTAGCAGCAAATGATTCTGATGAGCAAATCATCTCTGCTTTAAGTAGAGAATTTTATGGCCCTGAAGATCAAGAAGATTATGATCATTTAGCATCCATGTATATGTCTGCTAGGCTATGTGATCTAAGTAAAACAGAAGAATATTTCTGCTACATGCAGAAATTATTAATATCTTCAGGTAAGTCCGGCAATGAAGCCTATCTAAAGCATTACCTCAGAAGCTTTCCAGGACATGTTCCAGATGCAGTAGAAAAAGCATTAAAAGATAAAAATATTCCTCTTAGGTCTTTATCTCTTGCTCAGTTACATAATCACATTTTAGAGACATGGCAAGAACATTGTTTGTCTAAGAGAGTAGATAAAGATTTTAAGCGGCACCAGCAAATGTTTTCTGCTTCATTCTGCAAAGAGGTTGCTAAACTGCCTGATTGGGGCTGTGGAGCCCACAACAGAGGCCATTTAGGAAAAGAAGGCTGTCATTGTAAAAAGAAAAAGAAGTATTTTACTTCTGAAGGAAGATATCACCTAGATAAACCCTATAAGCACAAATCTAAACATTCAAAGCCAAAAAAGTTCAAAAAATTTCATAAGAGATTTGTGAAGAGAAGAAAAGAAAAGGGATCTGGTGATACATGTTTTATTTGTGGCAAGAAAGGACATTGGGCTTCTAAGTGTCCTGATAGAAAATCAAAACCCAGATTAGCAGCTTTATGTACAGAGTTAGATCCACAATGGTGGGATTTGTATAAAGTTTCTACTGATACTCCTTCTCCCTCTGGAGAAATTATTTATTTACCTGATTCTGAATCTGATGAAGATGATTCTGATTCTTCTACAGATGATATTCCTAATTTTGCTAAATGTGATCCCAAGTCTAGTACAGATTCCGACACGGAACCACATTTAGGGGGGGTGTGGATACCAATAAGCAGGATCTGCGGAAATTCTTTATACTTGCGAGCCAAAGTATTAAGCACATTGATATTCAGCACATTGATCTTTTAAACAAAGCTTGCCAATATTAAGATAAATGCAACAGCTATCAAGCAGATGATCAATATGATGATAAACATTCTTCAAATTACAAACTCAATAGTGGATCGGCTTCGGACAGCGAAGCTCGTCACCACATCACTCAGACTCTGCCTAAGCACAATGTCCTGAGTCCTTTTAGCTTTCACTACTTCCCGAAGGCCTGTAGTTAATTGCAGGCTCCTGGGAACATCAGGATATGCTTACTAGCACCCTTACTTGACTCTTTTTACAGGGTCGAGTCTTCGGCTTTCTGTTGCAGTGTTATACCACAATGGGCAACCTGCAGAGCATATTTGCCTCGGCTCTCACACAACCTACTGACTGTCGAGCGGACTACTTGCTCAGACGACACCTAGACTCAGTTGCAGAGCGGACTACTTGCTCATGCGACTCCAACTCGAATGAATAACAATGAGCCCGGAGGCTTTCTTTTATAGCTCTCATCCCGGTAGACCGGTTACTAATGACTTACATTAACCAGTCGAAAGTAGAGATTCCCGGGGCATAGTGGGGACCACCACTATGTTATCTCGTCCCTTGGAGGCTCGGCCATATGGGGACCCGGGGCATCTGACCCGACAGACTGACAACTGACTGACATAAAGTTATTCTATTGGCCGACAAACATGGACCATTACATCAACATAATTACAAGTATCTCGGTACTAAGTAAATCGAGGGAATCAAAACAACTTTCGGCGAGCATGGCCGACAAAATAATGTGGAGAGGCCCACCAACGGCTTCCACTAAATATGTACAGGAGATAAGATTCTTCACGGACCGGTGTCTTCATTCCCGGAAACTGTCACGGGAAATTATGGCGTATCATAACCGGATCCGCACACACATACTGTTGTGCCATCAGGGCCTGGCACACCGCCACACACGCAGTCAAGACATCCTTCATCATAGAGGTTTTCTTCAAGTTCCCGCCTGGCTATTTCTTCATCAATGTAGTTAGGCTGTGACTCTGTGAACCTCCAATATTCATTCTCAGGAAATTCTTCAAACATGTCTGGATATAAGAGATCTCCAAAACATCTTTCAACATCTGAACCTCTGAGATACTCATTAGGTCCAAATACAAATTCAGAAGCAAATTGGGACTCAACTCTGTAGTTTAATGGGAGAGTTCGTCTGTGGACTTTAGTATCCAGTCTTCTGCCATTGCAATCTCTCTTGATGAATTTCTGAGTTACATTAACAACATAATCCAATGGAGTATACCTGCCTCCATGATGTCTTAACTTAAATTTAAACCACTGATTGTGATGATCAGCGGCCTGCATGTCTGCCTCCAAGTGCAGAATAAAATTAGCCTTCCTGTCTACCCATTCAACTCTAGGGCAAAACTTTTCCAAAAAAATCTGAGTCCATCCGGACCATTTTCTATACTTCATATTGCCGGGATCTGCACAGATGATAACAGAAGTTTGTTCTCTGCAGAATTGCAGAATCAAATTATAAGTTGTCCATGTCAAGTCTCCTTGACCTAGATCAATATACCAGATATCTCCTTCTGGTTTGCTGTTGCAATCAATCCAAACTTCTTTGCAGTCCTTCAATTTTTCTTGGGCTTTCTGGAGTCCTCTGAACGCTGCTTTTTCCCATCTCTCCAGAATCTTAAGCTTACAGGGGTTTTCCTGAATTTCTTTTACTAGTGTGAGGCTAAGAAACTTTTCAGCTTCTTCATGATCAACATAGTCCAGCAACTGCTGGCGTTCTTCTTCTGAAATGTCTTTATCCCATGGGGCTAGGAATAAAGAACCTGGAGGAGCTCTGAGAGCTTCATCCTCTTCTTGAAATGGAGCTTTACCTTTATATGAGACCATCCTGTCTCGCATATAACTCTGATCTTGGTTAGAACCACCAGAACCAGAACCACTGGCACCTGAAGAAAACATATTTAGACTGGGCAATTTTTCCTGCACAGTCTCCCGTGTCAACATATCAGCAAGACAATTTAAATAACCAGGCTTATAAACAATATCATAATCAAAATTGCTAAGCCAAAGAAACCATTTCAGAATCCTGCTGCTGTTTTCTGCCATTAAATTCTCATTCTTAAATATGCCGGGCATAATCTTCAAATCTATTCTAATAATGAATCTAACAGGTTTAAGATACAGAATGAAGTGATTGACAGTCTTTTTAACAGCCAAAATTTCTTTATGACTGCTCGGATAATTCAACTCAGCTCCTTTAAAAGAACCAGATGCATAACCACAAATATTTGATTTACCATCAAATTCTTCAAGTAGTACACCACCCCAAGTTGTACTAGATGCATCGGTTTCTATTATTAATTTACCAGTCCCTTGAGGAAGATTCAGGGCTGGCAGTTGCTTAACCTTGGCTTTAATCTGCTGAACGGCCAAAGTCATCGGTTCAGACCATGGAATAGGCTTCTTCTTAAGCCTTTGCTGCAGGCAATGAATATCAGCAGCTTGTCCTTTATAAAAAGGTCTGATATAGTTCAGGAAACCAAGAAATCTTTGTAACTGGGTCTTTTCTAAAATTTTATCAGGAAAATGCTCAAAGGATTGCAATACATGATTTTGTAATATAACCTGACCAGCTTTGATATGGAGACCCAAGAATTCAATTTCAGTCTTACCTATCTCCATTTTGCTTGCAGATAAGACTAACCCATGCTTATAGACCATATCATAAAACTGCTGAAGATGTTTCAGATGTTCTTGAAGATTTTTTGAACAAATTAAAATATCATCAATAAAAACTGCTAACCAAGGAATATCTCTGAAAATATCTTCCATCCTTTTTTGAAATTCAGATGGAGCATTATTAATCCCAAATGGTAGCACTTTCCACTGATATTGCCCATGTGGAACAACAAAAGCAGTTTTGTATCTTTCTTTTGCTTCTATACCAATCTGATAAAAACCGGATTTGAGATCAAACTTACTGAAGACAGAACATCCAGTTATTTTCTGTAACAGGCTTGCTTTATCAGGCAAAGGATACCTGACTTTTTGTAGAACAACATTCAATGGTTTGAAATTTACTACAAGCCTTGGCTTACCTCTTTTCTGCTCACTGTGTTTGTTAACAACAAAAGCTCGACAAGCCCAAGGGCTTTTTGAGGGTTCAATCAATCCTTTACTCAGGAGCTCTTGTATTTCTTTTGAACAGAATTCTCTTTCACTAGGACTCATCAACCTAGCAGAGGCTTTCATTGGTTTGATCTTTTGCAGAGGATCAAATGGCAAAGATACAAAATATTTTTCTCTGGTCCAAAAAGCATTCGGACTCTCAGAACAACAATCTTTCTTTAACCTTTCAGAAATCCCTTCAAGATATTTCTCACTATTGAGTTGAGCAAAAGATATGCATCTTTCCATTTTATCTAAAGAGGCTTTATTTTGGGATTGACTCTGAGATTGTTGCAGAATAGGTTTACACTGTGGTTTAAAGGTATGACTCAAAGGCATGACCACAGATTGATTATTTACTGTACACTGAAATAGCATTTTCTGAGTATCTATAGAAAATGGACTAATAGAAACCAAGAAATCAGAACCTAAAACACAATCTTCTTTGACTGCATCTAATCTAAATAAAGAAATAGAACTATTTACAGAAGATAAAGATATTGGAAAATCCTTTACTTTCCCAGTAAGATAAACATGAGTTCCTTGAATTGCAGAACCAAATTCTTTAGTATCTTCCCAATAGAATTGTGGAAGAGCATTCCCTTTAGCTAAATTGAACTGACATCCAGAATCTATTAGACACTGAATTGGGTAGTTATTTATCTTGTGCTTGTATATCAGATACTTAGTCATAGCCATGCTCTCAATGGAGAAACGACCTACTTCTATGAGAAAAATAGACCTACATATATATAATGTCAATAATTAATATTATAGATATTAATTTACAACACAATAATAGATGAAACAATCAATTAAATTTGAACTTTAATCTCACTTAAATCTCACCTATGTAATCTAATGTCAATAATTAATAATTAATATTAATTTACAACACAATAACAGATGAAACAATCAATTAAATTTGAACTTTAATCTCACCTAATAACAAATGAAACAATCAATTAAATTTGAACTTTAATCTCACTTAAATCTCACCTATGTAATCTCAGTGGTTACCAACTCTCTAAATTAAAAAAATCAAAATATAATTGTCAAAGGCTAGGACTAAGAGTTGAGGTTAAGACTCATGGTTGACCCAATAAAAGTATGAATTTATCATAAATATTAGTTTACGACACAATAACATATAAAAAATCTGAATTTATCATAGATATTAGTTTACAACACAATAACATATCAAAAAATCAATTAAATTTAAACTTGAATCTCACCTATGTAATCTCAAAAGTTACCAACTCTCCTAATTAAAAAGGTCAAGGGTGCACCCACATAAAAGTCCATAAAATTTAATGGTTTGACAAAACTTTATTCCTATTGAAATACCCTCTTCAACATTAAGGCTAACCTCAACTTGTAATAGTTTGAAGTTTCCTCGAATAATATATATATATATATTTAATACCAAATACCTCTCTAAAATGTGAAAGGCATGCTATACCTATAACAATGCTCATATTTAATTAAAATAATTAAAATCCCAAATGCAACAGCACATAGAACAACACGCCAAAAACACTCTTCTCATACCTTAAATCCTTTGTAAAGCATGGAACTTTAGATCTCCTTGTCATTGAAGAGTTTTGTCGAACACTTCGGCCACGGCCAGAGCCAAGGCCACAGCCACAACCCTCCTAAACACCAAAAATAACAACACCGAGATCAACACGACATTGAGGGATCCATAGAGAGCATTTTATCCGAGTCTTCGTCTCTGTGACACGGATCGGCTCAGCGAACATTACTGCTAAAATTCGGTCCCAATTTGCGGTAGATCTCTTCATGTCCCTAAAGGTATGTCTCAGCTGCAAACCAATTTAGGGGAAACCATTAAACTCTGATAATTTCATGTGAATATTTTCAATTTCCAGGCGGTCTAGAAGAGTTTTTACTTCGAAATTTTTAGCGTGTTTGTTGCTCTCTGGACTGGGCTGCTGAGATTCGTAGATGGAGGTCAACATGAGGAGATTGTTGTTTTTGTTCCAGATCACAGTTTTTTTGGGTTTGGGCATGTTGTGTAGTTTTTCAGATGCAGTTTCTTTTAAAAGAAATTGCACCCTCAATAGTTCCATGGTAGGGTTTTCAGCGGATTTTGAGATGGTACAGCATCAGCTCCGAGGGGTGATCAGTATATTGGATGGCTGCTCCTTCAGGGTGACCAATTTTGATATGATTGAAGGGGTCGAGGTTTATTGGTGGGGGGCTTATGGGGATGATTTTGAGAATTTGACTAATGGTTTTATTATATCAGAGGAGAAGCTGAATAGAACCTATAAGAATGATTCTATGGTGGTTAGATTGACTAATTATACCTTGGACCAGTTTAAGGTTCTGGGAGTGTGGGACATGGCTACCGCGTCAGATTTCGGTCATGTCGTGCTAGAAGTTGCGAATGAATCTTCTAGTTCTGAAGGTTTTTCTCCGAGCCCGGTCCCTGCTCCTGCTAAATCAAACCCAAATGGATCTGCATATTCAGATGGAAGGGTTAAAAGGGGTGCCAAACAGCCGGTGATGTTCGACAATTGTATAGAACTTGCACCCAATTTTCGTTTGCGATGGTCTCTGAACAGAACCAGAGATGCAATTGATATTGGACTTGAAGCAGCTGTAACTGAACGGCATTACATGGCATTTGGATGGGCACATCCAGGGTCATCGAGTAGCTTCATGTCTCGAGCCGATGTCACGGTGGCTGGATTTACTGATCAAGGTGACGCCTTTGCAGATGATTATTATATTACCAAGTATAGTGAATGTGTGTTGAACAAAGATGGACCTACGTCAGGAGTTTGTCCAGATTTTCTTTATGCCGATCCTGATGGAAATGTCGATGTTAATAACACGAAACTTGTGTATAGTCAAAGACAAGATGGTGTGTCTCTTGTCCGTTACCAGAGGCCTCTTGAAAGCCCGGATACAAAATTTGATGTCTCAGTGAATGCCACTGATAATATGACTGTGATTTGGGCTCTAGGTTTGATGAGGCTTCCGGATAGTCTTCGACCTTTATACCTGCCTCAATATCATGTAGGTTCTCCACTTGTTACATATGGTCATACTACTTTGAGAGTTTCAGACAGTGTAGACAAGTGTTTGGGACCATTGGAGGCAGAAACCAAGGAGGATGACCGTCCTTTAATTGTTGCAGATGGGAAATCCCCTCTCGTTGTTGGAGCAGAAAATGCAGTGCATTATCCTAATCCACCAAACCCATCGAAGGTTTTGTATATAAGCAGGAAAGAGGCTCCTGTTTTGAGAGTTGAAAGGGGTGTACCAGTGACATTCTCAATACAGGCCGGGCATGATGTTGCATTTTGTATTACCTCGGATCCTATTGGTGGGGCCGCATCCAGGAATGAAACAAAAACTATCTACATGGGTGGAGAAGATGCCCATGGGGTGCCTGCAAATCCTTTGGAGCTAACATGGAAAGCAGATCGGAACACACCTGATCAAGTCTTCTATCAGTCATATTTTGAAAAGAAGATGGGTTGGAAGGTGCAAGTAGTTGATGGTGGGCTGTCTGATATGTACAATAACAGTGTTTTTCTAGATGATCAACAAGTAACATTGTTTTGGACTTTATCAGAAACTTCAATATCTTTTGCTGTCCGAGGAGAGCGTAAAAGTGGCTACATAGCAATTGGTTTAGGTGCGGGGATGGTGAATAGTTTTGCATATGTGGGGTGGGTTGATGGCATTGGAAATGCGAGTGTAAGCTCATACTGGATTGATGGGAAGGATTCTGCAAGTGTGCATTCCACAAGAGAAAATCTGTCAGATGTAAGATGCAAATCTGAGAATGGAATTATTACATTTGAATTCACTCGGCCTTTGGATCCAGGATGCAGTGGAAGAGTAGAGTGTAAGAATATTATAGATCCATCTTTACCATTGAAAATTGTTTGGGCTACTGGTGCCCTTTGGTCTGAGGAACACTTGAGTGACAAAAATATGCATTCTCAGACAAGCAGCCGGGCAGTGTTAGTGCATTTGATGAGGGGTGCAGCTGAGGCTGACCAAGCACTTCGCCCTGTTTTAGCAGTTCATGGATTTATGATGTTCCTGGCATGGGGAATTCTTCTCCCTGGAGGAGTATTGGCAGCAAGATATTTGAAACACCTAAAAGGAGATGGGTGGTTTCAGATCCATGTAAATTTGCAATATTCTGGTATAGTTGTGATGCTTCTTGGATTGCTTTTTGCTGCAGCTGAACTCAGAGGATTTCACATAGAATCTTTGCATGTGAAGTTTGGTATGGCAGCTATTTTTTTTGCATGTTGGCAGCCAGTCAATGCTTACTTGCGCCCCAAGAAAGCTGTTGCAGGGGAGCCATCTTCCTCAAAAAGGATCCTGTGGGAGTACCTGCATATAGCTACTGGAAGAAGTGCACTTGTGATTGGGATTATAGCTCTTATAAGTGGAATGAGACAACTTGGAGACAGATATGGTGGCGAGAATGTGAGGGGACTTAACTGGGCTCTAATTGTGTGGTTTCTATCTGGTGCTGTGGCCGTGGGTTACTTAGAGTACCGGGAGTCCAAAAGAGGAAAGAAAGCCAGAATTCCACCCAAAAGCGACTGGGTTATGGGAAACCATGAAGATGATGATTCTATAGATCTCTTGCATCCAAGTGTATCACCACCTGGTGAGCGAGGTTTTCATCCATCTGAAGGAATGGAAGTTCAATTACAACCCCTGTACTAGTTTTGAAGTTAGTGTTGCTACAATCCTTTGTACAGGTAGTCAGTTGTGCTCGCATTGTTTGGCCCTTGGAGAATTTGTCATAGCTTTCATTCTTATGGCATGCCATTAAATGTTTCATCAAGGGGTCATATATATTTATTTTAAGCATTTAATTCATGGTGAAATATTTTGTCATTTCGCTAAGAAATGGCATGCAAGCATATCAGGTATGGCTTGAGTCCTTTACAGATTTGAGATATAAATATTTGACATCGAATGAGGCATTTCTGAAGTTGAAGAGAAGCACCATATCATTTATGATAACCAGTGCAGACCGATGAGTGAAATAATGTACCAGTATATACTATATACTATATAGTCCAAAAAATTGGGGAAATTTTCTAATTGAAGAACATTTTGACTGTTCCCTATGGCTATGAAATATCAAACTAACAGGTATAAGATCTTCAAGCCGCATTTTTATTCAGCCTTTTCAAATGAGGGGGCCTTGGGCCATTATTTTTATATTCTCATGCGTATGCATGAGCATAAACACTATTTTCTGTTCGCTTATATGATAAGCCAATTTTTTTGCAATGTGTGAACATAAATCTATGGCATTGTTTCTTACTAGCCTTCTTTCAAAGTATTCAAGCCTTGTCAAGTCGGTAAAGCACAATTGCAATTTGTTTTTGGGTTGCCTTTACAAAGTTTTTCTTTCATTATATCTGCTATCATGACAGTAACAGCTGGATAATGTCCATGGTGGTTAACCCATGCGGCAATTGAGTTGCTGCCTGTCTTGATTTGTATACTGTCTTTTTACTTTAATCTTTTCATCATATTTGCGAATCACATGAAAACTAAATAGCATCTACTTGTCTGTTACAAATGGCCCTTCCAGTCCTCTTGTAATGCATTAGGTCCTGTTGTATTTCCTATATTTGTTCTGTTGTATCAGTTTATTCATCTGGATATATCTCCTTTTTTATGTTGAGAATCACTCCTGCGAAGCCTGTATCTAAATAATGGTGGTGAAGTCTGTGTCCAAATATTGGTTTTTGAAAACTGGCAATACAGAGATCATGCTTAGTCAATCTAAAGGCGGCAACTATGACAAATGATCCCCGTCTAAAATAGCTGGGGGTTGGAAATTCTTTGAATTCCTGGAATTATCTACAAGAATCCACAGTGAAGTTGAAAGAAAATGCTTGGTGAAGTTTAGCAGTTGTTATCATATGGACTTTATCTAGGAAAACAAGGTTGAGTATAATTATTGAAAATAAGGGCAATGCATATTTCAAATCACATGTTCGTTGCTTGCATCTCTTATCTGTTGAAGTGAAAAAAAATTAACATGTGAAAGCCCATCGATCTCTGATGTATGTTTAATGTCTGTTAAGCAAGTCATATGATGGTTGTATTTTAGTTTTCTCTTTGTTGGGATACCTTGATCATTTCTATCAAAAGTGCAAGGCTGGCACTCTTCTTAGACACCACTGTCCAATTGGAAGAGCTTATGAAGTTATGGACAAATATACGAGAGACTGTGTCACAATTGGATGACCTTCAGCCACTAAATTATTTATTTTTCACCAAAAATACCAGTGAAGGTGAAGGAAAAAAATCAGTAAATTCTTTTTTCTATCCAAACGTTTGAAACTGTAGTCAAAACTTTGACTGTGCTTGTACATTTGTTCTTTTGGGGGGGAATCTTGCCTGGATCCTCTTTGTTATTTTAATTAGGGACATACATACAAGAATTGGCACCTTTGATTTGGAAATATTATGTGAATTTCATTCATTGGTGCCATTTTCCATGTAATACTAATTTTTAATAAGTATTCTATTGCTTTCACTTTTGTTGATTTACTCTTTTAGGACGATAAATTATTGCACCAAGAGGAGTGAGGTGTTCTATAGCCCAGTATGATATAGGTATTGCGACATATGTACATATGTGATGATATAAAAAAAAAAAATTAAATTAAAACTGGATCTATTAAGTACGAAGAGGGATCAAATTTCTTTTTACACCAAGAGTAGCAAGGTGCTCTACAACCCAGTTTGACATAGATGTTGTCACATAGGTACGTACGTGACAACATATATAAAAAAATTAAACCATCATACATCCATCTTAAAATGGGATATATCAAGCACTGAGAGGGATCAAATTTCTTGAGGTGTAATTTATTATTATTATTTAATATGATAAAAAAAACATGAATTAAATGATAAAAAAATTTACACTTCAAGAAAATTGGTTTCCTCTTGGTAGTACTTGATAGATCCAAGTTTAAAATGGATCTATGCTGGTTTTAAGCACACAGTCAAATTAGGTCCACATATACGGCGTTGCAAGCTGCAGGATGCGAATTAGCCGGTGAAAGGTTTCTGTTCATAGCCAGATTAGTCTTGAGTTAATCTAAATTATTTGAACTTCCTGTTGGGTTAATTGCTTCCCAAACACTCCCTGACTTTACTCATGTACATCCTTCAGCACACCCTGACTTTACTCATGTACATCCTTCAGATTTGTGCTGAATATAAGGCTGCCAATAGTTGATTTTACCATAGTAAATTTGAATTATTTGGAACTTGCTTTTCTGTGCGGAATTGTTGCTGAAGGTTACCAGAATTTCTGCTACTCTTGCACATCCTAGCTGCACTGCTCTAGCTGTCAAGCAGTTACTTACAGAACAGCCTTTGGAATTGGAGTGGTCTAAAGGGATTGTGTGCTGCGTTTACTTACATTTTAAAACTGTTCAAGTGGAAATTGTTTTCTTCTGACATTGTCCTTGTCTTCGATTTTACATTCCTCTAAAATATTCTCAGGTGATATTGTAAAAAATGATCATGTTGTGACCAGGATCCAATATATATGGTGGCCAAACAGGCAGTGCGAATTCAATGATTTTTTTGTCTATTTCTGTAGTAGATTTATTGTTATAGGTACAAAATGGTCTTACTTTAATTGAGAAGTCATCCTTTCTGAACTCAATTCATCAAGAATTGATACCTTGAATAAAATTCCTCTAATTTTGGAGAGTATGCGAGAAGGCTGAATGTCTAAGCAGTTCTTCCTGTATATTTTGATTCTTATGTTTATTGAATATCCTTTCTGAAGACCGCCAGTAACAAGCGAGCGAGTGCAAGCGAGCCGGAACAAGCGATCCCGTGAAGAGCTATGTTTGACTGAGCTCCAGAGTTAGTGGTCATCCTAAAACCACCAGTATCGAGAGCACCTTCATTTAGCAGAAGCATGTGCAAGCTTCTAGCTAACTTGGCAAAGTTGTCAAGATGGAAATGTTCAGCAAGTTGCAATTGTTCACTTTCTGTTTTCAGCCTTTCAGTTGGTTTGGTGTCAGTCCATCCCAACCATTCCAGAGAGAACCTCTGAGCCTTTGAGCCAAGTTCTAGAGAACCTCTGAGCGATTGTTATCGCCAAGTTCGAGAGTTTGTGGTCAGCATTGAACCACACACATAGTAGAAGATTTCAGCCTTTTGCTAGCCCATTTCAGTTGATGGTCAACCTAAAAACCATCCCTTCAGAGAGCCATTGTATTTAGCAGAAGCATGTACAAGCTTCTAGCTAACCTTCTTAGTAAAGGATGTTCTAGATGGAAATGTTCAGCTGGTGGTAGCTGTCCACTTCCATTTATTCAACTCTCTTCTTTTTCTTGGACTCATATACACTTTTTGGATTAAGGGGGGATTTGTTGGAGTCTAATCCTTGGTGTGAGGAATATTAATGTGAGGGTAGACCAAGAGTCACCCGAGAGTGTTAGATTTTCACCATTTAATTCAATATGATCTAGGATCTTATCTGAGAGAACAACATGCACAACAAATCAAACACAAGAGACAAGAGACACAAAGCAATCCACCGGGAAAACCATAAAGGAGAAAACCCCGCAACTTCCTCAGAGATAGAATGAGCAATAATACAAAACCCCAAAACAAAGAGATGGTCTCCAACAACTTCTTCCTCCCCCACTTGTGCGAACTTCTCTCTCTCTCTCACTTATGCGAATGAGTGAGTGAATGGATAAATAGAGAGGTGCTCCTCTCTATTTATACCTTACTTTCACTTGCCTTTTACCCTAACTGGTTCGACTTCTCCTAGGAGAGTCTAATAACCCCCTACAACTTAACTCTGGGCCGACCCCACTAGGGGAGTCTAATAACCCTATCAAATACAATAATAGCTTTCCGGATCGAAGGAATGAAACCTCTGCGTCGGAAGTACAATGACATATGAATACAATATAAAATATACAAGTGAAATATCTTCCGAAGTTACAAATACATTAACACTCCCTCTTAACTAGGAAGGTATTCTCTTGACACAGTTCATCAGCACAAGTCTTCGTCACTGGATCATCATCATCATTGCTGCTGCTATCTCGACCATCAATCTCCAATCTACTCATCATAGGAAGTTCTACAGAGCCAACCCTTTTTCATGCTCGATGTAGGCCTAGCCTCCATGTAAGTCTTCATCATCTCTGCGAGCAAGCTATCAAGTAGGTACATCTCAGGACTTATTATATGCCTCTGCAAAACCTGCAAGATCTCCCAGGATTGATTATATGCTACTGCAAAACTTGAAGGAGCATCCCAGGACTGATTATATGCCACTTGCAAAACCTGCAAGATCTCCCAGGACTGATTATATGCTACTGCAAAACCTGAAGGAGCATCCCAGGACTGATTATATGCCATTTGCAAAACCTGCAAGATCTCTCAGGATTGATTATATGCTACTGCAAAACCTGAAGGAGCATCCCAAGACTTATTATATGCCACTTGCAAAACTTGCAAGATCTCCCAGGACTGATTATATGCTACTGCAAAACTTGAAGGAGCATCCCAGGACTGATTATATGCCACTGCAAAACCTGCAAGATCTCCCAGGACTGATTATATGCTACTGCAAAACTTGAAGCAGCATCCTAGGACTGATTATATGCCACTGCAAAAATTGTGTACCCTACTGTCACCTCATCATCTTCAGATCATCTCATCGTCAATCGGAGCACAATCCAGATGTACATAACACAACACTTACATCAATCGACATGGGAGGACTTTCCTACCACCATTCGGGAAAGGCTCAGCAATTACATCAACGACCATGGGAGGACAAACCTACCACCATGTCGGAAAAGCTTCAGCAATTACATCAACGACCATGGGAGGACCAACCTACCACCATGTCGGAAAAGCTCGGCAATTACATCAACGACCATGGGAGGACCTGTTATCACCTATTTTGTACAAATAGTTGAACTTTCGATGAGCCGCCAGTTTATTGAACATGATTCATGTTCATCATCAACATTTAGAAGTTCAGAAGTCAATTTCAGGGCAATTTTGCCCGTTTTGTAATAACTGCATGTTCATACCCCCATGGGGAATTTGTAAGAAGTTGGTCTAAACGGGGTCCTTTTATAAAAGACTCGGCTATCCGTAGGTTTATTAGCCATTTGGGGGGTACTCTAGAGTGTTTTTTCCTTAGAAATTATGCGCTACTCATCAGTGGCGTATAATCCCCGAGTTTTTCACTCAAACCTCCAAAGCTGGAGTATTTCCCATGGTGGTCAAAACCTAAGGTGGTTATTAGAGTCTTGCGTCTAGGACTTTTTACGTGTTAGCCATCTCGATTGAGTCGTATGAACATGCACTAGGTCCCCTAGGAGTTTCGTTTGATTCCGACAAAAATAATTTTTTCATAAAATTAGACCATTTTTTAATGGTTTAATTAAAAATTTTCAAGAAGTGATAAAAACCTCATCCGGAGGCGGAATTGGGCGTGGGGAGGCTCGTTTTGATGCTCGGAGCATCCTCTTCACCTTGGCATCTTCATTCTTCAGTTTTCGGGTAGTTACATCACCCCAGGAACAGTTTTGGCTAAAAATGCATCATTGTGGCATTTAATTGCCAAAAAATGACAAAATGCATTAAGTCCAAAAATCAAATAAGTCAAAATTCATTAAAATAATCCATGGAAAGGGTTGAGTATTGATTTTAAGAGGTGTACGACCCACTTAAGTGATTAAAGGCACATGCAAATTAGAATTTTGGATAGCAAATTGGATTCAAGTGATAACGTGAGCATACATCCACGTGGGTCAAATTCGCATGGGTTATGAGTGAGGGGCCTGTTATCACATATATAGTAGCCGGGCTACCATACATTATTTTTCTCATTCCAGTACACTATTCAGCCAGTTCCCTTGCATTTGAGATGCCGAGATGAGCATCTATATTGGATCACTATCAGATTGTGGACAACAGTTGTATTCCCCATGCCATGACTGAGTTTCAGGACACTCAGAGAGATGACCGATGTAGCCATTATATCATTGGTACAGAGCAGACAGTAGTGCCCAGAGTTACAGCAGCAGTCTCAGAGGACAGAGGATGATACAGGTTGATGTGCGTTCAGGTATATGACTCAACAGGTATATACATGGTGTTATGGTTAGATTGCTTTTATACTTATTCTTATAGCATGTCTTAGCACTTAGTGTCATGATATGGCGATTATATAGATATATGGACCTCATTGATCTATTATATATATTATATTGTCCCTACTCAGACTTAGAAGTTCACTATTCATACTCATTGGTATGTACCCTCCTTAGGGAGAATAGAGGTGATCATTCCACCATACTTTGGCTTGCTAGTGTTGGCTCCATCATTTCATTGTCTTCATCCATCCATGACCTACCTTTTAGATTATCACCCTGACTTACTACTTGACTAGTGGCATGGAGGACTTTTCCCCACTGTAGCCTCTGTATTGGATGAGCTTCCCTGTTTATTGTGTCTCGGCTCTGAGTTGGTGACAAAACTTACCTATGGTGAGTTGGAGTTCCTTGGAATTCCCCCTAGTCACTTAAGTTGTGTTGGCTAAACCTGAAACTTTTAGTGCTGCCATGAATACAAAATCTGGAAAAATGAAATGCTATATCTTGTATGAAAAGCCCATTCATGCAATGTGTTTTTAAACACACATGAATGAAAGGCGTGCCAAATGAAAATGGCCATAAAAATAAAATGTTATATCTTGTGGAAAATAAATACCTAGGTAAACAAGCTGTCCATGACACACTTAGAAGTGCTCAGGTAAACAAGTGCCTTAAAAACACACCTGCAGCAGAAAGCCTAAAAGAAAAATGTAAATCTATGCAATGTGTTTGTAAACACACATAGATTAAGGCTATGGAAACTTCAGGCCCAAAAAGCAATGGAACTTAAATGCTATATCTAAACAATTGCTGGCCTTATTTGTATTATGGATTGTGCGCATCTGTGAAGGTGAATAAACCCTCTTTAAACAACTCATCCATTTGTGAGACACCGCCATTCCCTGTGTTATTGCTCATTCAGTATATACTATGGTGTGTATTCCCTTTCCCTTGCCAAAGTGTCACAAAGTCAAGTCAGTCAAGTCATCCCTTAGCCTAGCCAGTTAATTCAGCCTTCACCCTTCACTAGCAAATTGATCACAACTATGAAGTGAGTATGGTCCTGAAAGTCTAGTCTGAGTAATAATAATAATAATTAACGACACTATATATTTGGATGTAGATCGCCAGTTATGATCATTATGTGTTATAATTGCTATTTGAATAAGTTGTAGAGCATGTATTAACCTTGATACTTTGCAGCAGCCTTGGATGATGGTCTGAGTTATATTTGGTCTTGGTTAGACCTAGTTTGACCATGGAGGACCATGGGACATGAGATGTTGGACCTTATGATGATATGGATAGATGATATATGGTCTATGTATACATACATGATGACTCTATGCAGCAGCTACAGGGTTATGATGATGATTCTGGGGTTACAGCAGTGTTTGTATATGTACAGCGCATTATTATTGGCCTTGATCCGGTATATTGGATATTTATTTTGATCATGCAGAGATTCATATGGTGTATGAGTACAGATCTTGGATGGATTTGGACCATCTGAGTCCAATGGGACAGTTTGTTTTCAGTTCCGGGCACTTACAGTGATGATTTAGCCTCAGTAGGCTGTCCTAGTGCAGTTTTGGTCTGTCGGAGGCCCTGTCGGAGCAGATGTGATTTTTATCCGGTTGACCTAGGGCGCTGATGATGGAGGGGGTGGTCCAGCCACTTGTTTTTACCATATTACCCTCCTTTCGGACACACTGGTGCTCTCACCTTGACAGCGCCAGCACTCCAGGAGGCTGTTTGGGGAAGTTTCACGCTTCCCGAGGCATTTCAGGATTGGTAGAAATGGCTATTGAGGAAATCGATTTGGGCTACTGAGGCAAAGTTATGGCATGGGATGATCAGTGATGATAGATCGGGACCTTCCACACCTTCTCCAGCAGTTTCAGCTTCATCAGAGCCCACATCCATCACTTATGGCACTTTCTGTGGATTTTTGAGGTCTTTTGAGGACCACGACTTCACTATGAAGGCACGATTTGGTACATTCATGATTATTTTTTGGTTATTGTGCTATGGGGATTGACCAAGGAGGGATAAAATTACCCCTTGGACCCACCATAAGCCTCTTATGATATTTTGTCATCATGATTTGGTGGGATTCCCCTCTTATAGGGCGATTTTGTCCACTTACATTATATTTTATTAGTGATCCATGTATTTTATTGTTGAGCTCATCTCAACCATTGATTAGACATTTGTATCTTTTAATCTTAGCCACTCATTCAAAAAGTGGTTAGGGTTTTGGTGCCTCTCCTTCTTATTTAAAGGAGAGAGCCTCTCATTGTAAAGGGGACTTTTGGCTCTGGATTATTGGAATAGAAAATTATTATTGCATCTATCTCCAGTGTTGTGGTGAATGTTTTTGGTGTTCGTTCGTTGGTTCTTCCTTTGCACTGAGTTATTGGAGATCTTGTTTGCCATATCTTTTGTACCACGATTTTGCATCTACAGGTGGAGGCCGATTTGCTTGGAGGAGGAGGTATTGGTAGGGGAAGACTCTCCCTACTTCTTCTTTGGAGCTCTTCGTTGGTAACAGGGAGTATTACTGTCCCAGGACCTTCTATTTCATGTTACTATTTGCATTTCTCTTGTATTTCTTCCATACTTGATCTTACTGATTGAATCTTCATTCCTTGGTTTGACAGGTAGAGGAAGGCGCACTTGTGGGCTAGGGCATCAAATTGGCAAGCAAATCAACAATCTCTCATTTGATCTCTGCGGGAATCTTCCTCAACATCAAGGCATCTCATCCACATCACTCAGGTATGATCTCAAGGTAAGTTCTATCTCCATGATCTATCCAATTGTCACAAACATTTAAAACCCTAATTAATCAAAACCCCATTTTTGCATTTTCTCAGATCTACTTAGATCTAGTGGGTTGTTGGGCATAATATCGAAAACCCACCTCTATAGCATCCACGGCATCCCGGATCTATAGTTTGGTGAGGATTGGCTTCCGTTTGACCCCTCTCCCACGCCAACTTAGCTTCTCCCAAGCAAGGCGCACTTCACTAGTTGAGCAAGTTGACCTAGATCTAGGTGGTGGGTGTTTGAGATTCCACTTGATTTGTCATCTACACATCAAATAACATACACCCAGGTTGTCACTTTCCTGAAATTTACCTTGTGGGCCCCATTCCACATTTTAAGGGATTTAATCCCCATTTTGGACCACTTGGAACACTTAAACTCAGATCTACTAAGATCTAACCGTTGGATTACCACGAAATTGCAGATCCATACTCCTACCTGACCGATCTACCCGGATCTAAAGTTTGGATGCCATCCGACTTGTTTTGACCCACCTAACCCCACTTTTTAGCCTCCTTGGGCAAAGTCGCACCACCTTGGAGAAGTGAGTTCACTCACTTCTAGGAACTGGGTACTTGAGATTTTTGGAGATTTGAAACCGGAATAATTCAAAACCTAGGTCTAGACTATCACTTTGTCAAATCTTGCCTTGGGGATTGCATTCCTTGTTTTAAGGGATTGTGGTCCACTTTGGTCAAACCTAGATCTAGACACATTCATCCATCAAGACCTCTATTGCCCACTTGTCCCAAGTCCTAGGAGTCCTAAACCACAAGTCAACCCTACTTTGACTCCACTTCCCAATTCCCAAGGCACTGGTTTCTCTCCAAGTTAATTCAACTTTCTTAGATTGTTGGATTGACTTGTAGTTTGACCTATGCATGGTGAACCAAACCCTTGAAGCTGTCATGGTCAAGCTTGTCACTTGTACTAGTTAATCCCAATACAACCCTTAACTACCCTGCATTGGACACAGTTCCCAAGGCAGTGGATCTTCTGACATTGAACTAGTACACTAGCCCTAGATCTTACTACAAACATTATAAGTCACTCTTACATCAACCATGAACCAAAGCTATACCTATTGAACCCCTCACTTGGCTTGTGACTTCATCTTTAGGTCTAGGATAAACCATACACCTAACTTCACTTAGAAATACCCTGATTTGGTGTCTTGGTTTTGATCTCTCCTGTCGGGAGTAGATTGGGTCTCCCCCTTTGTTGTCTAGGCTAGATAACATAAAGCGAAGGTTGCCTCGACTGGCGTGACAACCATATATATTGGAGGTCGAGGTGATCGTGGTTGCACCTTTTGAGTTGCCCTTCCCTATTGCCATCCATGACTGGATCCATCCATAGGGGTAACTACAGTTTAGGTGATAACATTTTGGCGCCGTTGTCGGGGAGGCAATAGCTTGCCCTAGTTCGACATACTTTTCTTCAAGCATTCTCGTTCTCTTTGCCATAACATTTTGGCGCCAGGGACGCAATAGGCTTACCTTAGAAAAGCTACTAGTCCTTCCCGCATATACAACGACACATATCTTGGTAGAAAAGTTAAATCTACCTGGCGACTCCCAATTGTGACTCCGCTGAGGAGCGAGCTCATTTACATCCCTATAACACTAGAATTTAGACAGATCTTATCATTATCTAGAATCCATGGGGTGCATCATTTTGTTTTCAGGTTCTTGAATTTAAAAAATAAATATAAAAATAAAAAGTATAAAATATAAAAAATTATTATCCATGGCCGCTTCTGAGCGACCTAGAACTTTCGGTCGTTTAAAAGTTTTTGACTTTTCAAAAATTGTTGGGTATCCTCATCATATTCCTCATCAAGCATGTGCAAGGTTGCCTATTTTCGATGGAAGTTATGAAATCTCTGCTAGGAGGCACCTTGAACGTTTTAGGGAAATTATTAAAGAATTATCCATAACCCATGAGGATGTGTGTATGAGACTATTGGCTTCATCTTTCAAAGAAAGAGCTGGACTCTGGCTTTCGAATTTGAAACCCAATAGCATTTCTGGTTATGACATGTTTGAAAATAAATTCTTAGAAGAATGGGGGAGTGAATTTGATGACATGTATCTTTCAAATCAAATCCAAGATCAAAATCTTCCCCTTTCCGATCCTATTGTTGAATCATTTAACAATCAAATATCAAGTGATTTGTTAGCATCCGGAGATGACATTTCTTGCCCAATTTCTTCGGATGATAAGTCTTCTACTTTTGAGTCAATCGAAAGTCAAATCTTTAATCATTGTACAAACCATAAGTTTTCAAATTGCTTTTTAGGTAGCCTTAGTCCTGATCCAGAGGAAATTTCTGAGGATGAGCTTTTAGTTAACAGGTCTACGGAAATTCCTCCCCCAGAGAGACTCATTAGTCATTTTGTATTTAGTGATCATTCAATTCCTTATCACCTTATTGAAGAAGAAGGTAGGGACATCGACCAAGGTCCTTTAGTGGTGATTTCACATGATCATTGTGCAAATAATCAGGGTGTTTTAAATGAACTTGTTAATTTCCCCCCTGGCAAATTAAATAAAAATGATCATTTATCTTCATATGAATTTAATGATGAATCAATAGACGTTCAATCTCAAGATGAAGATGAAATAGTGAATCACACGAGATGCTCTAATCTTTGTTCCACCTCTTATAATGAGTCTTTAAATTTTTCCATCCTTAGTCAAGATAGGTTCATCGATTTTTTAGAATTAGAATCTTGTCCTCAGGTTGTAAATATTAAATTTGATCAAAAGCTTGAAATTATTCCTAGAATAAAGAATATTTTCTATTATCAAAATCCAAGGTCAAACTTGTTTATCCATTTGGGAGAATTTTCATATTTGCAACCCACTCTCCTTTCCCAACTCTTTCAATCATCTTTGGGTTGGTGCTCTAGTAAATCTTTTGCCTTGGAAATTTTTAATAGGAAGTATAAGCATGATTACATGTTTGGAGAAAAAACACTTCATTTCCCTTTTCAGTCACTTTGGAACCATAATGCTTGTTGTCAAGATATCAATCATTCTTGGTGGCTAGAAAAGGTGTTTAAAGATCAATTCCATCTTTTCTCCATTTTTGAGCATCAAGTGGGTCTGACTTTAATTTTTTGTCTTTTAAGCTTTAATTTATCCCCACTTGGTTTTTTGATCATTAGTCCCAAGGAGAATCAAATTGAATATGTAAGAGAAGTAAATGGACAAGTTAATTTGTGTGAAAATGAATCGAATCACATGTCCATCTCTGAGTTTAACTTGCATAAATTTTATGATCCTATCAGTTATTTGATGGAGGATGTTTGCATCAGTCAGTCTTCTCCTTGGCATAATTTCATATTGCATCATTCAAACCATTCTCCAATTTATGAACAAATCAAGAAGACTGTGCCCTTAAATTTGTTGATCTTTAGCCCAATCTTGACTTGTTCTATTATCAAAAATCAAATAAGAATCATTAACCTATTTGATGAATGGTTGCACTGGATTTATGATTTTACTTAACATTTGTGATGACTGGTTAGATTAGGGTAGGTAGGAAACCAAATAAGCCTACTTAGGCAGTAGTTAGTCTTTTTAGCCATTGAGTCTGGCACCTTCTTAGTCTCTAAGCTCCTTTGTAAGCTCCTAGTTTAATTGAGTACCTGTCACTTTTCTTTTCCTGCACAATAAATTTCAAATTTTGCAAATTATGTTAGTAGTTTGATTTATTTTCTGCACTTATATATTTCATGCATTTATATTTCTGACATAGAATAGATTTTATTTCAGTTGGTTTTATATTTTTCCCACACATGCGGCATGAGGTATGGTTGATGTTTGTGAATGCAGAAAATAGGTTGCAAAAATAAAAGCTGGAAATAAAATGGTAGAGTGCTGGATCGTGGATTCGAGTAGCAGAGTTCGAGGACCAGAGATTCTGAGGTTCTCAAGCGCTCATTTCAGCAGAGCACTTGTCCCAGCCGGAGCCAGATGTTATCACATATATAGTAGCCGGGCTACCATACATTATTTTTCTCATTCCAGTACACTATTCAGCCAGTTCCCTTGCATTTGAGATGCCGAGATGAGCATCTATATTGGATCACTATCAGATTGTGGACAGCAGTTGTATTCCCCATGCCATGACTGAGTTTCAGGACACTCAGAGAGATGACCGATGTAGCCATTATATCATTGGTACAGAGCAGACAGTAGTGCCCAGAGTTACAGCAGCAGTCTCAGAGGACAGAGGATGATACAGGTTGATGTGCATTCAGGTATATGACTCAACAGGTATATACATGGTGTTATGGTTAGATTGCTTTTATACTTATTCTTATAGCATGTCTTAGCACTTAGTGTCATGATCTGGCGATCATATAGATATATGGACCTCATTGATCTATTATATATATTATATTGTCCCTACTCAGACTTAGAAGTTCACTATTCATACTCATTGGTATGTACCCTCCTTAGGGAGAATAGAGGTGATCATTCCACCATACTTTGGCTTGCTAGTGTTGGCTCCATCATTTCATTGTCTTCATCCATCCATGACCTACCTTTTAGATTATCACCCTGACTTACTACTTGACTAGTGGCATGGAGGACTTTTCCCCACTGTAGCCTCTGTATTGGATGAGCTTCCCTGTTTATTGTGTCTCGGCTCTGAGTTGGTGACAAAACTTACCTATGGTGAGTTGGAGTTCCTTGGAATTCCCCCTAGTCACTTAAGTTGTGTTGGCTAAACCTGAAACTTTTAGTGTTGCCATGAATACAAAATCTGGAAAAATGAAATGCTATATCTTGTATGAAAAGCCCATTCATGCAATGTGTTTTTAAACACACATGAATGAAAGGCGTGCCAAATGAAAATGGCCATAAAAATAAAATGTTATATCTTGTGGAAAATAAATACCTAGGTAAACAAGCTGTCCATGACACACCTAGAAGTGCTCAGGTAAACAAGTGCCTTAAAAACACACCTGCAACAGAAAGCGTAAAAGAAAAATGTAAATCTATGCAATGTGTTTGTAAACACACATAGATCAAGGCTATGGAAACTTCAGGCCCAAAAAGCAATGGAACTTAAATGCTATATCTAAGCAATTGCTGGCCTTATTTGTATTATGGATTGTGCGCATCTGTGAAGGTGAATAAACCCTCTTTAAACAACTCATCCATTTGTGAGACACCGCCATTCCCTGTGTTATTGCTCATTCAGTATATACTATGGTGTGTATTCCCTTTCCCTTGCCAAAGTGTCACAACGTCAAGTCAGTCAAGTCATCCCTTAGCCTAGCCAGTTAATTCAGCCTTCACCCTTCACTAGCAAATTGATCACAACTATGAAGTGAGTATGGTCCTGAAAGTCTAGTCTGAGTAATAATAATAATAATTAACGACACTATATATTTGGATGTAGATCGCCAGTTATGATCATTATGTGTTATAATTGCTATTTGAATAAGTTGTAGAGCATGTATTAACCTTGATACTTTGCAGCAGCCTTGGATGATGGTCTGAGTTATATTTGGTCTTGGTTAGACCTAGTTTGACCATGGAGGACCATGGGACATGAGATGTTGGACCTTATGATGATATGGATAGATGATATATGGTCTATGTATACATACATGATGACTCTATGCAGCAGCTACAGGGTTATGATGATGATTCTGGGGTTACAGCAGTGTTTGTATATGTACAGCGCATTATTATTGGCCTTGATCCGGTATATTGGATATTTATTTTGATCATGCAGAGATTCATATGGTGTATGAGTACACATCTTGGATGGATTTGGACCTTCTGAGTCCAATGGGACAGTTTGTTTTCAGTTCCGGGCACTTACAGTGATGATTTAGCCTCAGTAGGCTGTCCTAGTGCAGTTTTGGTCTGTCGGAGGCCCTGTCGGAGCAGATGCGATTTTTATCCGGTTGACCTAGGGCGCTGATGATGGAGGGGGTGGTCCAGCCACTTGTTTTTACCATATTACCCCCCTTCCGAACACACTGGTGCCCTCACCTTGACAGCGCCAGCACTCCAGGAGGCTGTTTGGGGAAGTTTCACGCTTCCCGAGGCATTTCAGGATTGGTAGAAATGGCTATTGAGGAAATCGATTTGGGCTACTGAGGCAAAGTTATGGCATGGGATGATCAGTGATGATAGATCGGGACCTTCCACACCTTCTCCAGCAGTTTCAGCTTCATCAGGGCCCACATCCATCACTTATGGCACTTTCTGTGGATTTTTGAGGTCTTTTGAGGACCACGACTTCACTATGAAGGCACGATTTGGTACATTCATGATTATTTTTTGGTTATTGTGCTATGGGGATTGACCAAGGAGGGATAAAATTACCCCTTGGACCCACCATAAGCCTCTTATGATATTTTGTCATCATGATTTGGTGGGATTCCCCTCTTATAGGGCGATTTTGTCCACTTACATTATATTTTATTAGTGATCCATGTATTTTATTGTTGAGCTCATCTCAACCATTGATTAGACATTTGTATCTTTTAATCTTAGCCACTCATTCAAAAAGTGGTTAGGGTTTTGGTGCCTCTCCTTCTTATTTAAAGGAGAGAGCCTCTCATTGTAAAGGGGACTTTTGGCTCTGGATTATTGGAATAGAAAATTATTATTGCATCTATCTCCAGTGTCGTGGTGAATGTTTTTGGTGTTCGTTCGTTGGTTCTTCCTTTGCACTGAGTTATTGGAGATCTTGTTTGCCATATCTTTTGTACCACGATTTTGCATCTACAGGTGGAGGCCGATTTGCTTGGAGGAGGAGGTATTGGTAGGGGAAGACTCTCCCTACTTCTTCTTTGGAGCTCTTCGTTGGTAACAGGGAGTATTACTGTCCCAGGACCTTCTATTTCATGTTACTATTTGCATTTCTCTTGTATTTCTTCCATACTTGATCTTACTGATTGAATCTTCATTCCTTGGCTTGACAGGTAGAGGAAGGCGCACTTGTGGGCTAGGGCATCAAATTGGCAAGCAAATCAACAATCTCTCATTTGATCTCTGCGGGAATCTTCCTCAACATCAAGGCATCTCATCCACATCACTCAGGTATGATCTCAAGGTAAGTTCTATCTCCATGATCTATCCAATTGTCACAAACATTTAAAACCCTAATTAATCAAAACCCCATTTTTGCATTTTCTTAGATCTACTTAGATCTAGTGGGTTGTTGGGCATAATATCGAAAACCCACCTCTATAGCATCCACGGCATCTCGGATCTATAGTTTGGTGAGGATTGGCTTCCGTTTGACCCCTCTCCCACGCCAACTTAGCTTCTCCCAAGCAAGGCGCACTTCACTAGTTGAGCAAGTTGACCTAGATCTAGGTGGTGGGTGTTTGAGATTCCACTTGATTTGTCATCTACACATCAAATAACATACACCCAGGTTGTCACTTTCCTGAAATTTACCTTGTGGGCCCCATTCCACATTTTAAGGGATTTAATCCCCATTTTGGACCACTTGGAACACTTAAACTCAGATCTACTAAGATTTAACCGTTGGATTACCACGAAATTGCAGATCCATACTCCTACCTGACCGATCTACCCGGATCTAAAGTTTGAATGCCATCCGACTTGTTTTGACCCACCTAACCCCACTTTTTAGCCTCCTTGGGCAAAGTTGCACCACCTTGGAGAAGTGAGTTCACTCACTTCTAGGAACTGGGTACTTGAGATTTTTGGAGATTTGAAACCGGAATAATTCAAAACCTAGGTCTAGACTATCACTTTGTCAAATCTTGCCTTGGGGATTGCATTCCTTGTTTTAAGGGATTGTGGTCCACTTTGGTCAAACCTAGATCTAGACACATTCATCCATCAAGACCTCTATTGCCCACTTGTCCCAAGTCCTAGGAGTCCTAAACCACAAGTCAACCCTACTTTGACTCCACTTCCCAATTCCCAAGGCACTGGTTTCTCTCCAAGTTAATTCAACTTTCTTAGATTGTTGGATTGACTTGTAGTTTGACCTATGCATGGTGAACCAAACCCTTGAAGCTGTCATGGTCAAGCTTGTCACTTGTACTAGTTAGCCCCAATACAACCCTTAACTACCCTGCATTGGACACAGTTCCCAAGGCAGTGGATCTTCTGACATTGAACTAGTACACTAGCCCTAGATCTTACTACAAACATTATAAGTCACTCTTACATCAACCATGAACCAAAGCTATACCTATTGAACCCCTCACTTGGCTTGTGACTTCATCTTTAGGTCTAGGATAAACCATACACCTAACTTCACTTAGAAATACCCTGATTTGGTGTCTTGGTTTTGATCTCTCCCGTCGGGAGTAGATCGGGTCTCCCCCTTTGTTGTCTAGGCTAGATAACATAAAGCGAAGGTTTCCTCGACTGGCGTGACAACCATATATATTGGAGGTCGAGGTGATCGTGGTTGCACCTTTTGAGTTGCCCTTCCCTATTGCCATCCATGACTGGATCCATCCATAGGGGTAACTACAGTTTAGGTGATAACAGGGCCCATTCTAAAGTGGTGAGCTACCATATATAAGATTAGAGCACATGTTTTATAAAGTTTGGAAATCCAAATTTATTAAATATGAATGACGTGAGGGATAAGCGTGGGCCATCACCATGCGAGTAATTGGTGGGCGTTTTACTCCAAGTTGAAGGCGTTGGGAGTGGGGCTCCACCTCATCTCCACCTACCATTCACACTCCAAGCTTTATCTATCACGTGAATTTCTCTTCAATCAACGATTTGGCTTCTTCTTGTGTGAGTTCACGCCCCTCTTGCATGCTCACGGCTTTGGTAAGGTGGCAGTCATTCGTTGGTTTGGTGATGATTCTTATGCTTGATGGTTGACGCCATTACCCATGTGGAGGCCACATCATCCCAGAACTCGGTGTTGATGGATTGGATCAAGCTCCAAGCTAGTGATTTGATTGGTATTCGATTGAGGAATTGGCTCTCCATTGCCAATTTCGAATTTAGGCTTAATGTCATATTTTTGTATAAAGAGAGGTGCTTTGCTCTCTCTTAGGATGGATTCTTTGCTATAGTGTTACTCTGAGAAAATTGTATCAAGCTTTTGTTTTGAACTTATGAATAAAATATTTCGACTTTGGAGGTCTATGGATTCTTGTTCATTATGATGAATTCGTCATGGTTGAGGTGATCTCTTTCCAAGTACTTCTTTTTCAATACTTTAATGTGGTGATCAAATGCTAGCTTTAGAGGTCTATTTCTAGAACATAAGATTTGTCAATTTGATTCATTATGCAACGATTATCAAAGTGATATGAGTAGGACGTAGTCGGTTATACCAATATTGATAGAGCTTTGATTCTCTTCGTATACTAGTTATTTTGATCTTACTTTTGTATTGAGTTTGTCGTGCTTGATCAGGTTTCACAAATTTGAAGAAGGGAATGAGTTCGGTTACATCTATCCCAAGCTTCAATCAACTTTTGTTTGGGTTTAACATTTTGTGATTGCAGGATCTAGATCTACAAAGCTTGTTGTCTTTATCATAGGAGGAAAGCCAAGAGTTCTCTTGCTTGTATCCATCAACAAAAACTTCACTCTTAAATTGGTTACTTGGTTCCTTGGGCTTATATCTTCAAGCTCCCATTTGTGTCTTTGTATCTCATCCACTCCACCCTTGCACTTTTCCAATACTACCAACTGTCCACGCTATTGGACAGCCCTTCATTCATCTCAAACGCTGCAAACTGTCCTTGCTTTTGAGCTGCCCATTGAGTTCACTGTCCACTCCATTTTTTCTGCCCATTGCCCATCTCATTGGCTGCCCATTTGTCCATTCATTGGACTGTCCATTTGCCCATTTCATTGGCTGCCTTGTCATTTCTTTGGACTGTTTTTTTTCTCATTTTTGCCCACCTCTTACCTTCTTTTTCACCTCTCTCTTCACCCACCGTTTGGCTACCTTTTTCCCACTGTCCTTGGGCATTTTCCAGCTGCCTTTTTGACCACTTTTGGGCACCCTTTCTACCCCACAGTTTGGGTTTCCTTACCCACTGTTTGAGCCACCTTTCAGCTTGCTGATTGCTGCCCTCTTCATTCCCTGTTCGCTGCAAAAGAAAAACACATAAACACAACATAAAAACAAAGCAATAAAATTGTTAGACAGTAGCATTAGTCATTCTGCGTAAGCTTGTTAAAAGTTAGTGTTAGTCTTTAGGCATTTTTAGTAGTTAGATTTCATTCCTTGCATTTCATTATTAGTAGTTGCATGCTTTTTTAAGAGTTGATAGTTAGGCATTTCTACCTCATGCTTTACATTGGTTAGTGTTTGGATCCATATTTTTACTTGTTGTAGTTAGAATCTAGTCTACTTTATGCATCTAGTTTCTTACTTTACTCACATCTTAGATCTCATATTTTTGACTAACACTAATGGGTGCATGAGTGTTGGACTTTTCTTTTTGTGGTAGGTTTTGAAGAAGAGAACAAAATTGCAAAAGTAGAGCAAGGAGAAACTTGAACTTAAAACTATTCGAAGATATCCCAGAGAAGAAGAGATCATCAATAAGAGCAAAACATAATAAGGAGATCCAAAGCAATTGATGATGATGTTGACTAAGAAGATTTAAAACTTCTCAATCTCCTTTGTAGTAGTTATTGATAACTTGTTCCATTTATTTTCAAAGTTCATTTTTCATAAAAGACCTTACAAGGGTTAAATTTCCAAGGCATTTGTAAAGTATTAATAAAAAGGCTAAGTGGAGGAATCCTCCACTTTTTTGGGTTTTTCTTCCCCATTTGGGGAAGAGTGTTGTGTTTGGTTTAGATTAGATCTTTCCTTTTTCAAAGTTCATAGATCAATATTTTATTTTCTGTATTCCATTTCCAAGTTTTGACTAGAGTGAGCAAACTTTGGGATTGTATCCCAAAGGCCACATAACTTTGTGGTAGCTTCTCGTTCCCCCATCAGCTTCTTGTGGACATCCAGTTAGTTGGAAGGTTTCCAGGACTGACGGTTTCTAGTGGTTGACCTTGTTCGGAGGTTGATCCCACCTTTAGAATAAATTTGTTTGGTAGAACACTAAGTAAAGTTTCATTTTATTTTGCAAGTAGCATGTTAACAATATTTCACATCTATTTGAGCTATCACATGATTTAAGTGTTACAAAGTTGAAGTATCTTGCTATCACAACTGTTTTTTGTTTCTTAAAACGAACAAAGTCTCTTGAACTTGGCCAAATCCAAGTCAAGAGCACTCTCTATCGGAGAGCATTGTTAGACTTGCATCTTCCCCTGCATTAGGCATTTTAAAGTAGGAAGTCTCTTGAACTGTGGTCGTAAGATCAAGTCAAGAGCGCTCTCTGTCGGAGAGTTGAAAAAATGCTCTAAATAATAAAATATTTCAACCCACATTTTCCCCCTAATTAATTTATCTTGGTCGTTTATCCAACACTCGTATGCTCTGCCAACCGGAAATGGTTGGACTAGTACTCAGAAAGGTGAAGGATTTGATAATCTCATAAGTGATAATTAATTAAAACTTTCACCCCCATAACCAACGAACCGACGTTGTTCAAAAAGTATTTTAATCAGTTCTCAGGGGAGGCGCCGGAGTGCCCAATCTGCGACACGGTGGCTGGTTAGCATTGCGCACCTCGCTGTGATTCCAGATAGGTTCCGACATGTCTCTTAAAGGAGCTGCTTAGAATGTCTTTCCGGACACTCTTTTTGATATCCTTGGTTTTAGCCATAATAATCAAGACCATTAAAACTTTGAAATTTACCAAGATAATTTGCACAACGATCTCACGAACAGTTACTATCAAGACTTACTTTTCAGCATCCCCCAGCACTACAATTCAATTATTTTGACTCCGTTACCCATTGGATAAGGCACTGGTCCTCTTATCATTTAATTTTTATCTGTGGATGCTTCTTAATTATCTCAAGTCTTTATATACTGTTTCGCAACATGGATTGCATCTTATCTTGTGTCTTATTTAAAAGTAAGTCGTGTGTCTTTCATCACTAGAAACTCCTAAACAACACCAATCCGCATCACCATACATTTTTAAAACATTGAGCCATAGACAACTCTTTGTAGGGACTACCCCCCTTGGCTTCGTTAGGAGTTAGCCTAAACGGAGGAACTGGGATTCAGGTGACAGTACCTGGCTCATTGCTTGCCCCCAAGGCCACACCTCTCTCACTTGTAATGAAGAGACAACTTTCGAAAGATTTTTGCTGCTGGTGTGCAATCTGGCGGACAACAGGACCAACCTACCACCATGTCGGAAAAGCCCATGTGCATCTGTGTCTTCCGGACTCATCACTTCCCCTTGGAAGGAACCTCAATTTGAAGTACACCAAGCTTCTCTCTGAAGTATTCAAACTTCACTCTGGCCAGCGGCTTGGTCAATACATCGGCTATCTGCTCGTTCGTCGCAACATACTGGGGCTTCACTGCTCCTCTCTGCACCATATCCTTGATATAGTGGTACTTGATCTCAATGTGCTTCGACTTGTCATGGAACACTGAGTTCTCAGACAACTTCACACAACTCTGGTCGTCACTGTAATGTCCCCAGTTTGACCCTTATAATATTTTGGGCTATAACGTAAATATTGTATGCATATTATGTATGATTCCTAGCATGGAGCTCAAGGCCAAGGCTCCGCTAGTGAACACTCGACCTCGAAGAGGCAATTATTGGATATTATGCTACCCATGTGCTAGTGAACCATGGGAATTGTAAATATGCATTTTAATATAAAATACCCACAACTAGCTATGCAATGCAACAAGAGATGGGGGCATGATTTTACAAGGAATTGGGAGGGAAAACATTCAAACCCTTGAGCCAATCAAGTCAAGCCAAGTGTCAATGAGAGAGCCCATCAAACCCTCAACTACCCATGTTGACTTTTGTACCCAATCATCGATTTCCCCAAGAGTTGGTTGAGGTAGTTAATGCCTTGGGGAATGGGAGGTATGGCTGTCCAATTTCGGGTATGGGCAAGCCACCCTGCATGGAAAAACGTGTTTGGCTTCTTGGGTAAGAAAAAGAGCCATGAATTGCTCCCCAAGCCATTATCCATCAACCAGTTCCTCTCCCTCACGAGTTGGGAGCTACCTGGGCGTTTTTCAGCCATGTTTTTATGGTTTTCCTTGATCCTCAGCTGGGAGAAGGTTTTTTTTGTGTTGTATAGCAGTGGGGAAGAAGGGGAAATCGAACGGGGGTTCAATAGAGACCGTTTTGGGCTGTTGAAGGCTGAGATATTTGGGGAAGAAATCATTTTTCCTCCCTGTGGTTGTTTGTCCCATCCCATAATCCGTTTTTGGTTGGGAACATTTTTGGGAAAACCCATGGCCATCTTATTCGTAAATCCTATTGTTTAAAATGTGTATCTATGCCCAATGTTGTGCTTGCTGTGTGAGAAAAGAGTATGTTGGAGTATGGGTTATGGGTATCTATTGCTTTGGCTTGAGCTTGAGTGCAAGTATCCAGGGTTCAAATGTAGCCTGATAAACCTAGCTGTGGACTGGCTTGGCTCAGATGAAATGATTAATTGGCTGTGTGTGAGCTTGAATGTCCTCTGTTCCTTGTAAGAATCATGCCCAGCTCGGGGGTGACATTTGTGTTGAGAGATTGATGAACACAACTGGCCTATGGTTGGGAGGAACATTGCGGCGACATAGCTAGTTGTTTGGGACCGCATTATAGTGAGATGAGTATATTCTCTTATGTGTATTTACTTCTGCATTGTTTTAATTAATTGATGACTGTTATTGATATATTGAGTGCATATGAAAATGTGTGTGGATGAATTTATTTCCACTGTGCATATTTGTTTGATTTACATCTGCACACTTTTGTTTTTAACTGTATGCATCTAATGAATGGGTTGAGTTTTATGAAAAGCCCCATAGATTGGTAGCATGTTCCCTTCCTTGCATTGGGTCCAAGGGTGGGTACATTACATTTGGTATTAGAGCTGTCGGTTGCAGCATTGGGCTTTTCATGGGCTACCTATCACAGCTTGCAGGGGTAAGTATGCTTTCTGCTCATTATAGACCATTAAGAAAAATTTCAAACTTTCAAATTTTCGAAAATTTTTCTAAGTGTTTTTGAAAAAATTTCTAAGTCTGTATTGGGAAGAACTTACGAGTTTTCGCCGAAACAACGGAAGGAACTGACGAGTTTTGCCGAAATGGTTGACCGAAATTTTTTAAGTTCACCAAGCCGGAAGAACTTGGCGAGTTCATCCGCAATGGCAGAAAAAGTTGGTGAGTTTCCGCCGCAGCGTCAGAAGGAATTGGCGAGTTTCTGCCGCAGTGATGGAAGGAAAAGCTGAGTTTTCGACCGGAAGAACTCAACAAGTTTGTCCGCAACGACGGAAGGATTCGGCGAGTTGGTCCGAAAATTTTTCTAAGTGTCTTTCGGCAGAAGAACTCGGCAAGTTGGTCCGCAACGGCGGAAGAACTCGGCGAGTTGGCCCGAAACAAGTCGAAAGAACTCGGTGAGTTGCTCCGAAATAGGGAATTTCAACCGTTTTTCAGGGAAATTTTTCAGGTGCCAAAAGTTGAAAAATGGCTTTGAACTCATGCGCCAGATTGCGCGAAATCGAAGGAGGGAAGCCACAAGGGGGCAAGCCCCCTTGACCCCCGTCGTCCCCCGGAGACAGTCGTTGAAAGCGTGAAATGCATTCTCTATGCTTGGAATGAGAAGCAGGAATTGCATAGAAGGGGTTGTGAAATCTCAATAAGAGTAATGGGTTGTAATACCCATTGTGGAGGATGAAAGGGAAATTCCTCACCTTGAACTATTTATGTTTATAGCAAGAATGAATATTATATATGTATGTATATGTTGAATTGGTAATTCATGAGAAGATCATAGCTAATGATTGCTTGTATGCTTGGTAGGAAAACCAAGAAAAGGATCAGCTATGATGTGGAGGAGGAACTCCATGCCATGATGAGGAATTGGAAAGGAAGAATTCCTGAACTCCTCCATTGCTATTATATTTATATTTCCTAAGTTGTCTATGCTGAAAATTATGGCATAGGGATGCTAGAAATGCAAGAGGATAAATTGATGAAGTGAATATGTACTAGATGACATATTGCACAGTGCATGTGAAAATGTTTTTGCGTGTATATGATATTGCATATTGGTAAAATAGTGAGGTTTTACATATGCAATGAGCCACTTAAGATAATGATTGTGGTTGCTAATAATTAGTTGTGTTCGCATTGGTTGTAGGACCAAAGACAACCGAAGCATGGCTAAGGATGTGGATGATGTTGTTGCACATGACCAACAACCTTATGAGGAAAGGATGGTGCAACAAATCTGTGATCATGAGGGTGACAAAAGGACTGTGAAGCTTTGGTAAGAGGCCAACTGATAAGGTAACATCAAGCGATGTTAATGATAGCCATGCAGGTGATGGTTATTTGTGCTTAAATCACATGAATGTTGAAAGAGGATTTGGTACAGTCTCTTCAACTATGTTTAAAGTATGTTGATTTGGTTTGCATGTGGTATTGAGTGCTTGAATGTGAATGTCAACCTACCAAGTATGGTGAGGTGTGGGTAAGTGAAGGCAGTGAGCCTTACACTCTATAGTTTCTTAGAAATCTCGATGCATTCATATGAAATTATAACATGCCATTGTGTATGCTGGATTAGAGGTTTAAATAACCAAAGAAAGTAAAGACCTATAGTCATGTTGTGGTAGTACATGCCATATGAATGGTTAGGCCATAATATGATGGAATGCATAGTATCCGCAGATTGATGCAAAGTTGTATTGGGGGATTATGCATTGAGTGAATGCACATTAAAATATTATGTAAATGTGGTGAATGTGCATGCATATGTGCGGGTGCACATGTTAAGATGCATTGCGAGAATGCACGGTTGTGATATATATGTTTCAATGCAGTTAGATAATAGATGAAATGATGGACTATTGCTAATCCTGAGACCATTTCATGAGCTGCTATGAATGCAGGAGAAAGACTGCATGAAGAAGGTAGACAGGTGATGGGCTCCCAGAGCACTCTGCTGGAAGGACAGAATTGCATGGAGTGTGAAGTAATGAGTATTTACAATTTATTTAAATTGCATGGATAGTGTGATTGTGTCTTGCAATTTTATTAATAATGCATATATAGAAATGTATATATTTCATTGCATTTAAAATGTTAACAGCTGAAGGTGTTTGAATTATTGAGTGTTATAATTCTGAGATCACTTTAGTGACTGTTGTGGCAATGGAAGGATTATATGCATAGATACTCACAACGTGTTTGGCTGATTGAAGTTTCAGATTTCAGGTAGAAAAGTCTTGCGTAAGGCAATAAGGATAAGTCCATAGCAGAGACCAGGATCTACCATGTGCAGAAGCCAAAGGTTATGAGAAGGTTCTCATGGTTGTCATTTATGCATGAAACAAATCTGAAAATTGTCTGGTTTAAGTTTATGAGAATAGTCTCATGGTTGCAAATCTAATTTCTTTAGGAAAACAGATTTACAAATTTCAGATTTGAGAATTTGCTTATAATTGCTAATGACTGTTTGGCTTATATAGAATTGTGTCAGGAGGACATGTTGTAGGTGGATGTTCATGTATGGTAGCAAGGGTGAAACCATAATGGACAGAGTGATACCACTTACGAGAGCCAAACAATATGAGGATAGCCTCATTGCTAAGCAAATCAATTTCTGTAGGAGACAGAATTGTAAATTCATGTTGAATTTAATTATTAATGCCATTGATTGGTTATGAAGCAATCAGATTTGAAGTTATTGTTAAATGTTGCTGCCTATTTGGCTATTTGATAAGTGTGCCATGATGACACATTGTAGGAATACCATGTGTGATGGCCTGCAAAAGCCAAACTAGATGGGAAGGATCCCATGCTTTGGAAATGGGTCTCGGGTGAAACGCCATTGTAAATGTCGATAATGCCTCAACCGAACTGCATGTTGGTAAAGCATGTGAGTGAGACAGTAAAATTATGCCAAGAAGGCATGTGCGGGTTATGGAACGTGAAAAGATTGGGGTGGCAAACCGAAGGACTGTTGACTCAGAGAAGGGAGCCCCCATTCTTCGCAAATGAAGAAAAGATACATCTGTGAAACGAATGAGTATTCTATAACCCTAACTAAGAATATACCTATCTGGTTATTAAATTTGATATGCAGAGCATGTTTCATTGTTTCATTCTTATTCCAGACTGCCTGAGTGTGATTAAGGCCTACATGGCTCACATCGGAAAGGGATGCATACCTTTCGGGTGATGGGTTATGTTAGGGTTGTCAATATTGACTACACCCTAAGGGAATGGACACATTCCTGGTGTTTCAATACTTAATAGTGAATATTATAAAATATGATTACAATTTGAGTAGCAATACTGATGAGCCTTCTTAATCCTTCTTGTGCTACCAGCTTACACAAATGCAATTTGGTGTTGCACGTTAAGAGAAAGTGAAGGAAAGGGTGCTCAAGAGAACTGTATGGGAAGTGGTAACCTTTCTACGCTCACACTAAAGGACACCAAAAGAGATGGATAGGCCCGAGGAGCTGTGTTGCAGAAAAGGGGTATCATCCTTGTATAGTGTGAGTGGGTATTGTGGGGCCATGCTAGCCTGCAGTCAAGTGAGTCACCTATGGAGTTCCTGGAGGGAACCACTGGTTGCATAAGAGAAGGAGCCACGTAATCATATTATGTTGTTCATATTGCCTGATAAACCCAGTCGATGTACTGGCTTGGCAATGGTTGTTGTATGCCTGATAAACCCAGTCGGTGTACTGGCTTGGCATTGGTTATTTGGGTGTTGTGGCGAAGAGTTGCTGGATGCCTGATAAACCCAGTCGGTGTACTGGCTTGGCATGTTGTTAAATTAATGCTTGACAAACCCAGTCGGTGTACTGGCTTGGCATTGGTTATTTGCATGTTGTGGAGGTATTGGTGAAGGGTGTTATTTCCTGACAAACCCAGTCGGAGAACTGGCTTGGAAATGGTTATTGTATGCTTGATAAACCCAGTCGGCGTACTGGCTTAGCATACTGATTTTTGAAATGCTTGATAAACCCAGTCGGCGTACTGGCTTAGCATACTGATTTTTGAAATGCTTGATAAACCCAGTCGATGTACTGGCTTAGCATACTGATTTTTGAAATGCTTGATAAACCCAGTCGGCGTACTGGCTTAGCATACTGATTTTTGAAATGCTTGATAAACCCAGTCGGCGTAGTGGCTTAGCATACTGATTTTAGGGATGCCTGATAAACCCAGTCGACGTACTGGCTTGGCATTGCCTATTCGGATGATGTTGTGGAGCATCATGTGTGCTGGCCAAGCATCCACCCCACAGGTGATCCGAGGCTTGTAAAGCAGAGAAGGAAACTTGTGGAGTAGCGAGGAAAATGTACAATACAGATAAGTATTTGGTTATCTTGCAGCTTCTTGCTTATTTAATATGAATATACGTGTGTATATGATTCGGTTATGATTTCTTAAATTCTCGTTTGGAGATAAACCCTATGAAAATAAACTAAGCATGCGAATTGATTCAATGTTTGGGTGTAGGTATTGCTGGAAGCAAGGACTATGAAGGCATCATAGGGATGCATGTGGACATATGACTGTCCTCTCAGTATGAGCAGTAATGAAAGATGGTGCTAGTGGAACTGTGTGGGTCCTATCAGCCAAAGGTTCTGTAAGCAACAATGGGGAAGGGTTCCCTAGTTGAAAGGCATTAGACAGACCTTAGATACTAAAGTGTCATAGCCAAGAAAGGGCAAGTCAAGCATTCACATTGAAGTGAAAGAGGCTAAAGAGCATAGAACCACAAATGATGGTGTGGCTCCGGATTGGAACAAGACTAAGAGGGGGAACTCTTACTCTTCTCTTTCCTTTGACTGATGCATCTTAGAAACAAAGGATTGTTGAGTGCATGTCATAACTAAAAATAGATCGTGTTTAATTGCTTGAAATTAATTGTGAATGCTGAACTAGTTATTTTCCTGTGAAAAGATGAATATGAATGAGCTCATGTGTATGTTGGGAAAGCATGAAATGTGTGGAAGTCTCGTGAGTGAAGCATGGACGTTCCAAGTCAATTGAAAAAATAATTGACTAATTTTAATATTGTGTTATGCTTGTCCTAACAGGAATGGCCATAATGAGTTTCACAGGTGAGACATTGAAAGCCATTGATTGCAACTATTACTAGCCAAGTGTTGCTAGTGAGAAAAGTGAGAGCCAGTCGTGCACCGTGATCATGGTAGCAGACCAAAAGCTATTTGGTTTGGCTGAAAATCTTCCTCAACTAGTTTCCAAGACAACAAGAAAGATGGCATCCATGAGATTCCAGACTTGTGGAGCAACTGAAAGGTGAATAAAAGGAAGGGATTGCTGTGGAGCAATGCCCATCCGCAGAGCTGGAATATCAAGGCCAGCAGGAGCAGCTTGAGAAAGCCAAAGGACTTGGTCCTGAAAGCTCAAAGTGAAGAGATGAAATGCAGGACAGACTTGCCACCATTTGTGAATTTTGAAGCATGTGTAAAGTGGGTATTTATTCCTAAGTATTGGAACACCGAGGATGGTGTTAGTCCAAGGGGAGGGGAATGTAATGTCCCCAGTTTGACCCTTATAATATTTTGGGCTATAACGTAAATATTATATGCATATTATGTATGATTCCTAGCATGGAGCTCAAGGCCAAAGCCCCGCTAGTGAACACTCGACCTCGAAGAGGCAATTATTGGATATTATGCTACCCATGTGCTAGTGAACCATGGGAACTGTAAATATGCATTTTAATATAAAATACCCACAACTAGCTATGCAATGCAACAAGAGATGGGGGCATGATTTTACAAGGAATTGGGAGGGAAAACATTCAAACCCTTGAGCCAATCAAGTCAAGCCAAGTGTCAATGAGAGAGCCCATCAAACCCTCAACTACCCATGTTGACTTTTGTACCCAATCATTGATTTTCCCAAGAGTTGGTTGAGGTAGTTAATGCCTTGGGGAATGGGAGGTATGGCTGTCCAATTTCGGGTATGGGCAAGCCACCTTGCATGGAAAAACGTGTTTGGCTTCTTGGGCAAGAAAAAGAGCCATGAATTGCTCCCCAAGCCATTATCCATCAACCAGTTCCTCTCCCTCACGAGTTGGGAGCTACCTGGGCGTTTTCTAGCCATGTTTTTATGGTTTTCCTTAATCCTCAACTGGGAGAAGGGCGTTTTTGTGTTGTATACTAGTGGGGAAGAAGGGGAAATCGAACGGGGGTTCAATAGAGACCGTTTAGGGCTGTTGAAGGATGAGATATTTGGGGAAGAAATCGTTTTTCCTCCCTGTGGTTGTTTGCCCCATCCCACAATCCGTTTTTGGTTGGGAATGTTTTTGGGAAAACCCATGGCCATCTTATTCGTAAATCCCATTGTTTAAAATGTGTATCTATGCCCAATGTTGTGCTTGCTGTGTGAGAAAATAATATGTTGGGGTATGGGTTATGGGTATCTATTGCTTTGGCTTGAGCTTGAGTGCAAGCATCCAGGGTTCAAATGTAGCCTGATAAACTCAGCTGTGGATTGGCTTGGCTCAGATGAAATGATTAATTGGATGTGTGTGAGCTTGAATGTCCTCTGTTCCTTGTAAGAATCATGCCCAGCTCGGGGGTGGCATTTGTGTCGAGAGATTGATGAACACAACTGGCCTATGGTTGGGAGGAACATTGCGGCGACATAGCTAGTTGTTTGGGACCGCATTATAGTGAGATGAGTATATTCTCTTATGTGTATTTACTTCTGCATTGTTTTAATTAATTGATGACTGTTATTGATATATTGAGTGCATATGAAAATATGTGTGTGGATGAATTTATTTCCACTGTGCATATTTGTTTGATTTACATCTGCACACTTTTGTTTTTAACTGTATGCATCTAATGAATGGGCTGAGTTTTATGAAAAGCTCCATAGATTGGTAGCATGTTCCCTTCCTTGCATTGGGTCCAAGGGTGGGTACATTATAGTCACAATATATACAAGTCGCGTCCAACTGGAGATCAAACAAATTAGACAGTAGCATCCTCAACCATACTACCTCACAACTAGACGAACAAACTGCGACATACTCTACTTTGGCTGTACTCATGCCAAGCAAGACTGCTTCCTGCTAAACCAAGAGATAACACTTGATCCCATACTGAAGCAACACCCCGAAGTGCTCTTCCTATCAATGGCACTGCCTGCCCAATCCAAATCAACATAATCCTTTAGGTTAATCTTTTGATTCGCATCATACTTGAGCCCATAATCCACCGTACCCTTCAGGTACCTCAGAATATGCTTTGCAACAATCAAGTGAACATGTCTCAGATCTGTCAGGAACTGGCTCAATGTGTTCACAGTAAAGCAAATATCTAGTCTCGTATTCCTCAGGTACATCAAGGACCCAATCATCTGACGATACATTGTGGCATCGACCGACTCTAATGAAGCATCACTCAATAGCTTCAGGTTCGATGCCATAGGTGTGGCCATAGCCTTGCAGTCCATCATCCTGAACCTCTTCAGGATCTCTACTGCATACTTCCCTTGTCCAAGGAAGATTCCATCTGCACTCTGCCACACCTCCATGCCTAAAAAATATTGCATCATACCCAAGTCCTTCATCTCGAACTCGGCAGTAAGCTTCCTCTTCGTGTCAGCAATCAACCCATCCTCACCTGTCACAAACAGGTCATCTACATAAAGTAGAAGTATCACTGGGTTCCCTTCCTCAACCTTGTAGTAAAGGTTGGAATCCGCTTTACTCTTGGTAAAGCCCAAACTAGTCAAGAAGCTGTCTATCCCACCGTACCACGTCTTGGGTGCTTGTTTCAATCCATACAAGGCTTTCTTCAATTTGCACACATGAGTCTCCCTGTCATGTGTCTCAAATCCGAGTGGTTGCTCCACATACACTTCCTCCTCTACTACACCATTCAAGAACGCTGTCTTGACATCCATCTGGTGTACCTTCCATTTCATTACTGTAGCCAGAGCAAGTACTAATATGATGGAAGTGTATCTGGCTATAGGTGCAAATGTCTCCTCATAGTCTATCCCTTCCTTCTGGGAGAAGCCACGTGCCACAAATTTCGCCTTGTGTTTCTCTATGCTTCCATCTCCAGCATGCTTGATCTTGTAGATCCACTTGGAAGTCACAACAGACTTCCCTACTGGTCTCGGGACCACATCCCAGACATCATTCTTCATGATCGACTGGTACTCCTCGATCATGGCATCCTTCCATTCCTTCCTTTTTGCCGCTTCTTCGTAGTTGGCAGGTTCTTTGTCAATGATGTCACACAGCAGGGCTACATAACTGGAGAATGGTCTCGGTCTCTTGCTTTCTCTATGTATTCCTTCTGGAGCACCATATCTCTCTGCATCTTGAATTGCTTCTTGTACCCATGCTGGTTTCCTCTTGTGAGAATTCTTCTGACGTGGTGGATCTACAGGTTCCTATAGGTCTTCTATCTTGCGTTCTTCATATTCTTCTGGAATTGCTTCTTCCGTTACTGTATTTCTGATCCTGGGAACTTTAGGTTCTTCAATAGGTAGTTTTCTGATGTATGTTGATTCTTCGTTGCTTGTTCTTCGAAACAAGTCTTTCTTGTAGGTGATGGTATATGATCTTTCCTACAAGTCAAGTTCAATTGCATGATTAGAAGCATCTCATAGTTTTCAGAACAAATTCTTACGCATAAAGACATAGGTCATACAGTCATGCAATTATCTTAGCCAATGCTTCAATACAACATTTATCCATATCCCGTAACTTTCTAGATGCCTTCCATCTCTACCAAAATATTGTTAAGAGTGTGCACTACTCCAACATGCCAGCAAAGAGGTTTCAATCTAGATAAGTAGCAATGGAGTGTTGTACAGTACCATAGGCCACTTACCCATTACTTGCATATCAATAGTATCTTGTTCATTAATGCAACTTTTCTAACATGCATAATCTAGGAACATAAGTATGTACATGACTGAACAACATCATTTAAGTAATCATATATATGAGAAATGACAATTCAAATACTTATCTTTGTTGGTTGTTGGGTGGACTCCCTCTCAATCTTTGCTTCCTTGCAGCAGCTACTGGATTGTGCTCCCTCTTGATCTTTGCTTCCTTACAGGAACTACTGGAGTCTCTGATAGTGTGCACCTTAACCAATGCTGAAAATGGATGAGAGGTTCTTCCATAGATTATTGATCTTTATTTGTTTTCCAGAGTTCGATTCTGCAGTAGTTTCTTCTACTCCTTTCATGTAATACTGAAAGTCATCTCTAGCTTCACCTTATGAGGTGGGACCTTCTAAATAAACCTTTGTAGCTGGTTACCTTCATTATAATACATATTCTTCATCACTTGAAGAATCTTCACTGTCTTCTTTGGTTCTCTTCCTAGGAGGTTCATCATCCTCTGCAATGTGAGCATGATGTCTTTTCTTGTTGTTCTTCTTCTTGTGGGAGCTGCTTTTGTTCTTGGGACAATCTCTGGAATAGTTCCCTTTCTCATCACAAGTATAACATCGAATGTGAGAAAGATCTCTCCTGGATCCTCCAAGGTTCTCCCTTTAATTCTAGTGATGGTGTTTACCCTTCTTGTGATGAGGATGCTCCCTCTTGTTGTTGTTCTTCTCGGTGTGTGCTGTAAGAGCCTGGTCTTCATTACCCATCTTTTCTTCTCGAGCTACAATTCGAGCTTCTTCCTGTGAGCACTCCTCCCACAGCCTACTGAAGGTGATCAACTTTCTTCTTGCATAGATTCCTTGAATGAAGGAATCCCATGACCTAGGAATACTATTCAAGGTGGTCATCACTATTTCTCCATTCTCTATATCTTCTCCCACAGCTTCAAGTTGTTCTTTTATCTGAGAGACCCTTGTAAAGTAGGATTGCACGGTCTCTGCATTTTGTATCTTGACATTCTTCAATTGGTTCCTCAATGTCAATCTTCCTATTTATATTCCTCCCTTCAAATAAGGTGGTCAAGACATCAAACATCTCTTTAGGTGTCTTCAGAGATGGCACATGTGGTATGAGATGGTCCTTGATAGAATCTGCAATGATTCTCTTAGCCTTAACCAGGTTCTTCTTGTGTAAGGCTTTAGCCTCATCTCCCTCTGGAACTGGAACCTCTTCATTCACATAGGTGTCCAATTCATTCTCTTCTAGGACAAGCCCAATCCTATACTTCCATGCTCGAGAGTTATCAACCCCTTCAAGCTTATCCTCAAGCTTGGTGTGGTGAGACATCTTTAATGAGAAACTCAAATAGAAATAGAAAAGCTTTAGGTCTTACCATTGGATCTGGAGTTGGCTGGCCTAGGGTTTGTTAGAGAAGCCCTAATTTTCCAAAGTTGGAATTTGGAACTTCTGGTTGGACAGATAGATGTGCCTCCTCAAGGAGAGTTGTCCAATGTACTCACTTCCATAAATTAGTGAAAAGAAACCCAAAATATCTGATGCCCTAGTTTTCCTCCGGCAGTAGTGACGGGCCGAAAAATGAAAATTCTCGGAATTGAATTATGCTTTCACAGGAAGATTCTCCTAGATGAGGTGAGTATGTTGGTGCACTTGGTTTCTGAAGATTCAAAAAATTCACCCTTGAAAATTGACTTGCGAATTTCGGATTTGCAGTTTCTGGCTTTTTTTGGTTTTTTTGGTCCAAAGTCAAATTAGGGTTTGACTTATCTCGGGGTTCTACCCAACCAAAAACTTCGATCTTGGTCTCTAAATTTCGATTTTGATGAGGAGCATCTCCCTGTGCTGAAAGCATTCCTAAATTTCTCTTCTGTGAAAAAGCCCTAATTTTCCGCAGCAGTGACAGGCCGAAAATTGAAAATGCTCAGAATCAATTTCTATTTAGACAAAAAGATGCGCCTTCCTTAGGTGAGTTAGCCTAGCCTCCTTTTGTTGATGATTTGTGGAGAGAAACCCAAAAATTAAGAAGCCTTAGCTTCCGCAGCTGCACAGTGTCTTCTTCTCAGGTTAGCTCTGATACCATGTTAGATTTTCACCATTTAATTCAATATGATCTAGGATCTTATCTGAGAGAACAACATGCACAACAAATCAAACACAAGAGACAAAGAGACAAAGCATTTCACCGGGGAAACCATAAAGGAGAAAACCTTGCAACTTCCTTAGAGATAGAATGGGCAATAATACAAAACCCCAAAACAAAGAGATGGTCTCCAACAGCTTCCTCCTCCTCCACTTGTGCGAACTTCTCTCTCTCTCTCACTTATGCGAATGAGTGAGTGAGTGAATGGATAAATAGAGACGTGCTCCTCTCTATTTATACTTTACTTTCACTTGCCTTTTACCCTAATTGGGCCGACTTCTCCTAGGAGAGTCTAATAACCCCCTACAACTTAACTCTGGGCCGACCCCACTAGGGGAGTCTAATAACCCTATCAAATACAATAATAGCTTTCCTGATCAGAGGAATGAAACTTCTCCGTCGGAAGTACAATGACATATGAAATATCTTCCGAAGTTACAAATACATTAACACGGAGTCCAAGTGAAATATCTTCCGAAGTTACAAATACATTAACATGGAGTCCAAGAGTCCAAAGTTACAAGTGAAATATCTTCCGAAGTTACAAATACATTAACACGGAGTCCAAGAGTCCACATGGGAATATGAAACCCAAGGGACCTTTCTCATTGTATTTATATGTACATTTGGATAATGAGAAATATAGAGTGTGTTTTTACACTTATTCTGTTTGTGCATCTTCTTGTATTTGGCTTTGTTCCAGCGAATTTTCCTATTTTCCCAAAGGGGCAACCTAACACTTTCTTCTGTATTGGAAAATCCTTAACATATGTGCTCTTCATTCAAGTGTACCTGGTCAACATAATTTACATGTTATTTCCTCCTAAACAGGGGGACACAGTTGCATCAGAGGTCTGATAAGTTGTTTCAATCTAGTAAAGCTTTTTGAAATTTTAAAATATGCTTCAGTGAAGTGAAACAATTTTACCAATAAGGTGTTGGTTCAATGATGAGGATGACGGCTTCTTACACCATCCACCATGGCTCCAATCTAGGGAAGGCCACTCACTCTGGGCGGTGTGGTTGGGGTCATGTGCAAGTCTTGTTGGAACCGTTACCCCACCCTGTGGCATCTTAGCCAAAATAAAGTTTGATCCTTTCTGGGTGGTTGACTCTTCATGGGGAGTTGAGTCCGTGAGAGTGGATTGCACCATAATTCCTCCAATGGAAAGTGAAGCTGTATTTAAAAAAAGTGAAACAATTTCAAATGGTCATTCCATGTTTGGTAAGTTGAGATTCTAGAGGCGAATTACTTCAAATGTCAGAGTTGATTTACTAAGTAATTTGAATCAGCTTAAATGCCCGATTTAATGTTGGTTAAATATTGATTTTTAATATTATTATATTTAGGTCAATACCAGATTAGGCCAGATCAATTACGAGTCATATAACGTTGAAACAATCAAATTTTGGAACATAAAAGAATGAATTTTCTCGTTTAAACAAGTTTGATTGTAAGAATACATGGTTATTTTGGTGTTTCCACAAAGTGGAATCTGAGATTGACAGTTTTGGGAGATGTGAGTGAGAACAATTGATATTAAACAGTGGCTTGATTGTCCTCTATTGGATTAAGCTTTCGAAAGTAGGAATATTTTGGTTCTCATAGAATTATTATGAAGAAACTGAAGCTGGCAGAATAGGCTTATCTGCTACAACGAGAACTGTGATGTTTTTGTAGTTCGTGAATTGCAGTTAAAGGTTTAAAAACATGACCGGGACATGAAAGGAAAAATGTTTTCAAGGATGTTATGCTGACTGTCCTAACTATGTGGAAGAATTACTAGGTAAAAGAAATACAAAGAGCTGGCCTTATATAGTGATTAGGAGGCCAACTTAAGGGAGGATTTATAATGTGAAGAGACTTGAGTTGCAGAATAGGCTTATCTGCTACAAAGAGAATCTGTGATGTTTTTGTAGTTTGTGAACTGCATTTGGAGGCTTTAAAACATGCCCAGGGCCACGAAAAGGCAAATTTTTTTCAAGGATGTTATGCTCACTGTCCCAAATATATGGAGGAATTACTTGGAAAAAAAAGTACTAAGTGCTGTATTGTCTCTTTGGACATGAGCTGGCTTCATATAGTGACGAGGAGTTCAACTTCGTGAGAAGGGAGGATTTATCATGTGAAGATAAAAGTGGATTCACCTAGTAAGTAACCAGGGATTGCTGTATATTGAAATATTCCATTATTCCAATTTAATTTTTAAAATTGATATTTTCTTTGATTTATTGATTTATATGGATGACATAAAGAAAATCATCATCTGATTAGAGAGACATTTTGTTTGATAATTGTTATTTCATTTTAATCATTCCCTCACTTTGGCTTTTGATTTTATCATTTGAGCTTAGCCATATTTTTTTTCAAATTTGAGTATTGTTTCCTTCTTTCCCAGTTGTTGGGCATACTTACCTCCAAATGTTTTAATTAAAATGTATTGAAGCATATAATTATAGAATACCTGTACATGAAGTAACTAAAATTATCTAGAAATACATTAATCGAAATAGCAACATTCCTTACAAATCGAGGAAATTTGTCAAATGAGGATCTCCCAATCATCTCCAATTGAGGATTATGTTTCAGGGGCTGTCCAGTCATCAAATTATCAAAACTAGAAATCAGGCATAAACATGTCTGTTGTGAGCTGCGATTCTGCAGAGCTTAAAGGCCACAAAGTGGTTGTAGAGGAAGGGCAAATGAGGGGGAATGTTCTCCAAAGTGCCTCATGATCTGCAATTAAGTTGCTTAAAATGCATTTTTGGTTTCATAGGGGACAACAAGAATATATCCCAGGTAATTATTTTTTATATAACCTCTTGAAAGGATCAAAACATTTTTTCTCAGGAACTTTTTTAATGAATTTACACATTTCGTTTTTGGTTTTCATATTACATATATTACAAAGGCGCTGTCAGAGCTGGGTCGAATAGAACTGCTCTATGCAAAAGATATATCAAAACAATTAACAGAAGGCCTCCAGCAGGTCAACCATTTGTTGGTTCTCTTCACGTATATAAAATATGGTTTATTGCCTCCATGGGGATAGTTGTGGTAGCTTGTTAACTCGGCATTTTAATATAAATTTGTATTTTTAAAAATGTTACTATAATTCAATTAATTTGCTATACCAAATCCCATGTTGTGCTGAGTATTTCTATTTTCGAGAGACTTATTATTATTTTTGAGCCTCAAAAGATTACGTTTTGACAACTAGGTCCAGGACAAGTTTTAATTCCCACTGCCAACGTTGTTTGTTCTGATTTCATTACTTCGGAGCCATTCCTCATGCTCCAAAGCGTTCAAAATTTATTCTAATCAAGCGGTCTTGGAGAGGATCATAATAATGCCCCTCCAGGGATAAGGATACTTTTGCTTCTATTACGAATATATTCCTCAAAATCAATAGGGCTATGTAGGTGTTCTAATCAAGCGGTCTTGGAAAGGATCATAATAATGCCCCTCCAGGGATAAGGATACTTTTGCTTCTATTATGAATATATTCCTCAAAATCAATAGGGCTATGTAGGTGTTCTAGGTAGTTTATGACTGCTTAGTTTTGTGGATTTACAAATAACATATCTAATTAGAGATTTTCAATGAATGGTCAAAATATGTTACATAAACTTATTTTTATCAAATGTTTTGAAATTTTCGTATTAACATTTACAAAATTCATATTACATTCAATACAAAGAAAGTGTGGTCATGAATAGTGCATCATGGGTAAATAAATGTTACAATATCTATTTATTTACTGGCCTTAAAGCATGTCAAAAATCAAATCACCACATGGTGTGAGAAAAAAAAGAAAAAGTTTCAAGTCTTAAAATTGCGCTCATGGGTACATCAACCAAGATTATATAATCATCATAGTCCAAGAAAGCACGTATTATGTTGTTGTAATGATAATAGAGGAACAAGTGGATTGCCCTTGTCTTGATTTTGTTTTGCTCCCCAACCTTATGCTGAGAGCTTAGATGCATTAACCTCTCATTTGTTGTTTCATTTCTCTAGAGGCTTATTTGACTTAGAGATCGTCGTAAACTTTTTTTTATCAAATGTTTTGAAATTTTCATATTAACATTTACAAAATTCATATTACATTCAATACAAAGAAAGTGTGGTCATGAATAATGCATCATGGGTAAATAAATGTTACAATATCTATTTATTTACTAGCCTTGAAGCATGTCAAAAATCAAAGCACCACATGGTGTGAGAAAAAAACAAAATAAGTTTCAAGTCTTAAAATTGCGCTCATGGGTGCATCAACCAAGATTATATAATCATCATAGTCCAAGAAGCCACATATTACGTTGTTGTAATGATAATAGAGGAACGGGTGGATTGCCCTTGTCTTGATTTTGTTTTGCTCCCCAACCTTATGCTGAGAGCTTAGATGCATTAACCTCTCATTTGTTGTTTCATTTCTCTAGAGGCTTATTTGACTTAGAAATAGTCAAAGGTAGAATTGGGAGCGTGTCATTTGATGCCTTGGAAGTAGAGCTACGAGGCCAACTATGTCAATGCTCTTGATGGTCCCTCACAACTTAGGTTGCACAAAGTCAAGACCAACTTTCATTTTGAGACTGTTGCAAACAAGTCAAGGGAGCCAAAGACTTCATCAAAGCCTATGGATCATCATGCATAAGGCTCCTCCCTAGTGGTCTAATTGTTGAATATGAGTAACACCCAACTTTGCCCTCTAGACTTGGAAAATGATATGCAAAGACAATTTGAAACACACTTTTAATCCATGTAAACGGCTTTTATGTGAGTGTGTCATTAAAACATACCCATTTCTTTTCTTTCTACCAAATAAGAAACAAAGATTCAATCCAATCAAGATAACACATAGTTAAAATCAATTGGCCATATGTGTTTAACCTTCATAATATTGATCTTCCAAATGAAAGGGATTAGGGAGAGGTGATTGAAGAAAATTGAAACTAACTAACATTTTGAATGACAAAAGGGAAAAAACAAGAGGAGGTGTTTGAGGGATGTAGCTTATCACAAAGGGACATTTGGAATGGGGTTTACTCAAGTAAATAAGGCGACGACTAATTTCTTTTTATTTTTGACAAGAATGGTTACTATTTATGTTGATATAAAAAGGGGGTTGCGGCATTATCGTCCAGTCTCTTAATACAAAATGTTTGGAAATAGTACTATGCAAAATACTTTTAAAAACCTTAAAATGTCCATGAAGGTTCTACTAGATTCTCTATACCTAGAAATTTAACTCTTTAGTCTACCACACTTGTATAAAGCCTTAAAAATTGTCCTATCAAAACTATAGACTTTACTAATTAGTAGAAAATAATTAACTAAGCCCATGGTGGTCATTCTTCTCCTAACCTACAATAGATGCCAAATATTGCTTGTCAAGTAGCTTAGAATGCTACTCCATATTTTCTTCTTCCATTTCAACCACTTGGTCCAGTCTATTACGCACCAGAGCTGCTACATCGTTCCAACGAGGCTAAGCCTAGAGTAAGGGGTCAATTTTTTTATTGTACAGGAAAAGGGGGTTTTATTGTATGGATAATTGGATTTAGGGGCTCTTTACCCCCCGAATTGGCCATGGCCAACCTCGGTTTCACTCTCAGAAGAACTTAGTTTTGTGGCTTTGCTGACTACCCCTTCGGTGTGATGATGTCTCCACCATGCAGGGCTTTTAGCCCATGGGTGGGTGCTTTGAGGCTTCTGGGGGTGACCTACTAGGGCACATGCCCATCCTAGGTTTTTGTCTTGGAGAGGTGATTGTGTCTTGTAAAGGGTTGTTTTCCCCTATTTAACACACCTCCTGCACCCACTTGGACCTACCTTCAACATTCAAAAACCCCTGCTCTAGTGCTACTAGCCTATGACTTCATCCTTCCAGTAGATGAGCCTACAAGCCATAGAAGGTGGGGGTGGGCATTGAGGGACACACATCATTTTGGGGTTAGATGGGGCATGACGTCCCCCCTTCGCTCACTATTTCATCCAATGTAGCCTTTTCTCATCTTATTTTAGCTTATTTTTTATTTTATTTTATTGTAGGGAACAATTCTTTAATTGTGCAAAATTTATCCTAAAAATATTATTATTTTATTTTTAGGACTTGTACGCTCAAATTAAAATATTGAATAGGAAAAGGTATAAATAGACATCCTCCTCTCATTATAAAATCATAAGACAAGGATTTTGATATGAAATTGTTTCTTTTTCTCCTACTCTTCGAGTATTCTTGGTGATGCACACTTCTCTTGGGATGATTTTCTTTGCTTGATGGTGGATGGATAAATGATCTAGGGCTTCTTTCTTGCACATGCTATGGTTGATGCTAGACTTGTTGGAACAACACATGCACAAGTGTGACCTAAAGGTGTCTTCTTTGCTTATCTCTTGTTGAATGTTGGTGAATAATGTTACTATGTGGATTGAATGGTAGCTTTGTGTTGCATTTTCTCTGAATTAGGGCTTTTTACCAATATTCTATTAACTTTGTATGAAGGAAACGTTTTGCATAAGGGTTTCCTATTGCTTTTAGGGCCTTGGACTTCACCATTTGTCTTAGTTAGGCTCACCTACCGAACCCTAGAGGTTGCTAGATGATGTCCTAGCTTGCAAGTGCTAGAGGAACATCTTAAGAGGGGGACGTTAGCCATAGGTCTCACAATGCCCTAGGGATTGAGACAATAATCATATCCCCTTTCTTGTCATTTTTAATCTATTTTTCAGCATTTATTGTATTATATTTTTGTTGTAATTTTATGCATAAAAAGACCTAAAAATCTGAAAAATGCCTAAAACCCTAAAATTTAGAAAATCCATAACTCAAAAAATAGTCGTGAGTTTGTAGTTTTAGTCCTCCCTACAAATTTTCCCTATTAGATTTATCCATGGATCCTTAAGGGCGTCCTCATTTTATGCATAAAAAACCCTAAAAATCATATATTGTCCAAAAAGCCCTAAACATTTACATAAATTCAAAAACCTAAAAATATTCAGAATTTGCTAAATCTGGTCCACCCCTCAATTTCGCCCTAGTTGATTTGTCCATAGATCTTGAAGGGCATCCTCATTCTTGGAGCTGTCTCGAGAAACGTGAAAACCCTATATCTCCCAAACCCAAGGCAATATTTTCCTTTTGGGGCCTTCCAGGGCCTCACTTTTCCCTACTTGCCATCTCCTCCTGAGGATGCACTCTTTTGAGGTGACCCTTGGGTTGTGTGAAATTCATTCATAAATGTGAAATTGCGCTGGGAAATTCATTAGTAAATGTAAAATTGCGCTGGAAATCATTGATATTTGTTATTTTGGGCAAGTAGTTGTTTGCACTAACTCCTCGGTAGATCTGGTTGTCTTTTTATCTCATTGTTTGACTCCATTTAAGGCATTGATTTATCCTATTAGGTTGTAAAAATGTATCTGTTTGTTAATGATTGCAAGTATCTTGATAGGGCTCTCCCCTGGGTTTAGGAGTTACCTGAAGTATTTGAGAGACTAAAATGAGGTGACATTGGGTTTAGATCTCTCTCATGCTAACCATTCATTAGCTTATTGCATCACATTGTGCTACAAATTTTAGACTGCTAGTTTGAACGATAACACAGTCCATGGGAGCTCACTGAAGCCTCTAGAGACATAATTTTTTAGCTCCTTGAAACTAGGATTTTGTTCTAGTGTAAAAGATTTATTTTGCTACTTAATTTTCATTGATTCCTCTTCCAGCGTTTCTTTATTGCATTCTTATCCTACCTCCAGTGAAACTATATCGCCTTTGTGTTTTTCAAGCTATTGCATTAGGACCAATTACCTTCTTGTTTCCTTTAATTCCCTATCCTTGTTCAACTTTTAATATTTTCTCCATGTCTATCATCACAATGGCGCTAACATCTTCAAATTTATTTTCTCATATTTGAATGTTCACAATGGGTGCATCTGTTTGGGTGGCCATGCAAGCTCGCCATGCTTTCCTATTGTATGCATTTCTAGGAGTGCTTTGCAATTGGCTTCCTTGATGCCCGTAGAAGTTCCAATAACAACCAAACTGGGTAGAGTGCCTTTCATAATCCAAACAACCCTTCTAAGTAGATATAATCAAATTGTCAACCCAGAAACCAAAAGAGGAGACTCCAAATAGAGGAAACACATAAAACCCAAATAAAAGTACCCAACAACAAATTTCAAAGAGTCTAATGTGAATTCCCTTCTAGATTTCACCTATGAATGATTTTAATAGACAATAAGGAAACAAACGTGCAAACAAGACAACAAACTAGTAGCTCCAAGGAATTCACGAAAAGCATAAATGACCTACATTACCACAAGATATCCCCTCCAAAAAATCTCCATGAATCCAATTGATGAGGCAATGGGAGAACCTCCAGTTCCAATAGAGGAGCACCATGCAAAATACACCAAAATTCTTAAGGAATTCCCCTCAGGAAACCACATAATGTGTTGCATGAATAATGAGGGAATAATCTTGAACTTAGGAGGAGGTCCATAAACCCATATGCATCTTGCCATCCCCTCTAGATATGGTTCATAATGGATGGTCTATGAAAGGGCATGTGTGGAGCATGACTTGGACAACCACCATTAAGTTGAATTTGCATGTGATTGTGGGAATGACACTTGTCTTGAGTGGTTAATGAATTCTTGAAAAGGTTTTTGGTTTTGAAACTGAGGAGAGGTGGCTAGGCACCAACAACCCTCCTTTTTCCAAAAGCATGCCATAAGGAATACTACATCCTCTATTATCCATTCCATTAGATGTAGAGTTCAATCCTCTAAGGATTTGGAAGACGTCTATCAATTTGAAACCATCCAAATGATTTTAAGCTCGAGAGATAAGCCTTTTGAATTGCAATTCATGAGTAAGAGATTTGGCTATCATATGATGAATAACCATCATTGAGTCCCCTAACATCACGACTTCCTCAATTTCGAATTTTTTGATTGTCATTAGTCCTTGTCACTGGGAGAGATCTATAACTTGGTTGTTTAACATATCGCCTAGTCCCCCAACATAGAAAGATATAACATTTCCATTAGGGTATAGAATAACTCCCCCGCAACTGCCAACCTTAGGTGATGACTAGTTTCTACAATTGCTTGTCCAACATTATTACTTGATGCAAATGATTACCTAAAACCAAGAACTCTAATTCCAAAATCACTTAATTTAGTAAAAAAATCCTAAAATATGTTCGTTTTTGTAGTGTTTTTTAAATTTCTTTCTAAAATGTGTATTATTATTATTTTTTATTTAAAAAAATATTGACACTACTATCACCAATTTTTTTCCTAGTAGTTTGTTTAATCTAGTGTTGATGTAGTATGCCATTTTGTTTTTCCTATTTTTCTTTTTTTCTTTTAGAGGTAATATAACAACTCCACTTTTTTTAACCACTATTTTTTGTGATTCTTGTACCACTACTTTTTCTAAATGGTTATATTTAGTTTTTTTTAACGCCATGGTTCTTTTTTTTCTCTTTTATTATTATTAAAATTTAAAAAACGGGATGAGCAATAGCCAATTCCTATTAAATTTCCTTAATTCCACAAAAAAATTGAAAATTTACCTTAAGGCTGTAAAACTAAAAGATATTTTCATATATTTTACAAAACTTCAAAGAATGAAGATCACGTTTTCCTTTGATTTGGTGAAAATTTGTGAAATATTGCAACATTTTAGGAAATTTCAAGCATGAACGAGGGGGGCGAGGTCCATTGTCTCTCCTAAGAGTGATTTCCAACATTCCCCCCCTCCCTCCATGCGTAAAATTGCCCAAAATTTTGTCAAATTCCTTTCAATCGTTTAAAATTTCAAGCATGGAGAGAGGGGGAAGGGAAGGGTGAGGGTTGACGATGGTTTCCCCAAATTCTATAGAATTTCAAGCATGGAGGAAGGATAAGGGGAAGAGGTTGATGGTTGGCATCTTGCCCCTTATTCCATGCATGCAAATTTTATAAGATTTCATGAAATAAAAGGAAACTATCTTTTTATTTTTTTTCAAATTTTGCAAAATTAATGTTAATCTCTTTTATTTTTTATAACATCAAGATAAAATTCTCTCCTTGCACTACAAGATTTGAACCCAAATTCCGACGAGAAAATCCGACGACATCCGACGAAAAGGACTATGTCGTCGGTTTTCACCTTCAAAATTACGAATTTTGATGATTTTTTTAAAAATTGATAGAAGGGTCCGTCAGATATCCGATGGCCCTTGGATATCTAACGAGGTCCTTGGAATAGTGATCAATGTCGTCGGATATCCGACCTAATATTAAGCCCGCGGATGTCGGATATCCGACGGCATGTGATGCCCGAGATTGTCGGATTTCCGACAGAAGATCATGCCCTAGCATGTCGGATATCCGACAGCCACTCTCCAACGGTAACTAAGTTCAGATTACATTTTGCATCACAAAAATGTTTACATTTTGCGTTTGAATTTATTATATTAACTTTTATCTATTGATGGTTTCATGTAATTATAAAGGAAAGACATCCTATGACATATCGTCCGAAGGAAGTGCTTCCATAACAAGTACCGGAGGAACATGGAGCTATGAATAATGGAGAACAAGTTAATGATCATATTGAAGAAGATGATCATACTGATAACATAGTTGAAGATGATGTTACAAATACTTTGATCCATGATTGATTTAATGTTAGAATGGATGATGATGATTGTGAGTATTTTGATCACAGAAGATCGAGGAGCTATGGAGAACCTCACAAAATCGAATTAATTTGCAATTACAGTGGAAAAATTTGAAAAAAGAGATAAATTTACACACAATGTATGCTCAAATCTTTGATTAACTGACTGTCTAACATGTGAAAATGTTAGTAACAGGTTTTTATTACATCCATGAGAAAATCGAGAGCATTAGGTGGCTCAAGCTGAGTGTACAAGTCATCAATGCCAAATTGGCCTCAATCCCCCCTAGGTGGGTCCAACTCAATCCCAATCACCCCAAACAGCTACGAATTCTGGTGTGGAGGTGGCTGAAGCATGCTGAGTCATTAATTAGCTCAAGGCAGGCGTGGGTGAGCAAATAGAGGAGGTTTGGGGGCCCAAGGGAGCATTAAATGCTCCAAATCTAGCCAAAAGTGGGCAAAAATCCACCCTAGCGCCATTGGTCAACTAAATTCCCCAAAACAAGGAGAGAGGGCGCACCAGCAATAAATGAGGGCGCACTTGTGGACAAAACTGGAGGCTGGGTGAACTGGTTTGCTCAGAAGTGGGTGTGAACACTCTCAAAGTGGGTTTTTGACCAACTATAGTCACTTAATCCAAAACATGGTTTAATTAAGCACATGGATAATTAAAATTTATGGATTATGGTACTAAGTGTGGTTACTGTTCTAACACCCCCCCTTAACCATAACTTTGTACATCTCATGAAAGATAAGTGGGAGGCCTTGGCAACAAAGGCTCAAGTCACCTCAATACAAACAGAAATTTTATTTGTCCATATGAACCGAGGAAAAGAAGTAAAACCTCATGGGATAAAAACTTCCCTCAAAAATGGACATGGGGCTGAACCTGCAATTAAATTGCAGCAATCACCATCCATCACTCACTCCAAGCAAAGATCTCAAGTAAGTGAAGGTCTTCTCTGTAAAGCACTTGGTGAAAATATCAGCAGTTTGCTCGGTGGATGGGCAATACTGCAATGAAATCACCCTGTCATGCACCAAGCCCCGAATGTAATGCATGTGGATCTCAATGTGCTTTGTTCTTTGCCTCTGTACTGGATCAGTAGATATCTTGATGGCACTTTGATTATCCACCCAAATATTGGTTGGAGAATCAATAGCAACACCAAACTCCCGAAGAATGCCTTGCAACCAAACACACTGTGTGGCTGCGTTCACTGCTGCCCTGTACTCGGCCTCTGCTGATGAAAGAGAAATTGTATGCTGTTTCTTACTTGTCCAGCAAATAGGACCTTCAACAAACATAAACACAAAACCTGAAGTGGACTTTCTATCGATGGGATCTCCCGCCCAATCGGAATCAGAAAATCCAGCTAGTTGAAGTGAAGAACCAGCTGCATAGTGTACCCCGAAGCTCTTAGTTCCTTGGACATAATGAAGGATTCTTTTGGCTGCCTTCCAATGGATCTCATGTGGCTGCTGCATATACCTTGCTACAGCACTTACAGCATAAGACAAATCAGGTCTTGTATGTGTAAGGTACAGCAAACTTCCAACTAGCTGCCTATAGAGTGTGCAATCCACCACCGGAGAGTCTTCAAATTCACCTAGTTTTATGCCTGAAAGGAATGGGCACTTGGCTGCCTTACATTCAGCCATTTTGAACTTGAATAACAGGTCTGAAGCATACTTAGATTGACTCAGCAAAATACCTCTCTCAGATTGCTCAATTTCCAAACCCAAAAATTGCCTTAGCAATCCTAGGTCGCTCATGGCAAATTCACTGTGCAAAGAAGCTTTAATTGAGCCAATTTGTTTGGTGCAGCTCCCTGTAATTAAGAGATCATCAACATACAGTACAATGACCTGCAAATTACCATCACAATGCTGCAAATAAACATTTGGATCAGACTTGCATCGACAGAAACCAATTGAGAGCAAAAAAGCATCCATTTTGGCATACCAAGCCCTGGGGGCTTGCTTGAGTCCATAGAGTGACTTCTTCAACCTGCATACAAGTGTGGGATCCTCTTGGAATCCTTCAGGCTGCTGCATATATATCTCTTCCTGTAGCTCACCATGCAAGAATGCACTTTTGACATCCATGTGGTGAACTTCCCAACCTTTACTAGCTGCCATGGCTAGAGCTAGTCTAATTGAGTCCATCTTTGCAACCGGTGCAAAGGTCTCTGTATAATCCACACCATGGATTTGTGAGTAGCCCTTAGCCACTAACCTAGCCTTATACTTCAGATCAGAACCATCAGCAACAGGTTTGGTTCGAAAAATCCACTCACATTGCACTAGTTTCCTCTTGGGAGGAAGAGGCACCAAATCCCATGTTTTGTTCTCTTGGAGAGATTGGAATTCTTCTTGCATTGCTGCCCTCCACCTTGGATCATGATGAGCTTCCTGATATGATGTTGGATCAGATCCAATCATCATATAACAGTGATCAGCAAGCTCACTCTCATTTGCAAATGAAGCATTGATTGTTTGGGATCTAGTCTTCCTAGGCTCTTGGGGATTGCCTGCCAATTCACCTGCAGCTTCTATGATTTTTTCAGCCCACTTGGGCCTTGATGGTGACTCATGTACAGCAATGTCATCTTCAGCTATGTCATCTTCAGCAATATCAGAAAAATCAGAGGAAGAATCATCACTAATCTCATTGAGGTGTGGAGGAGAGGAGCTTTCCCCCGGTGCAAGCTCAAAATCTGGAATTGGTTCTTCTTCGAATTGCACACTTCTCTCAATGAAAGTTTTAAGTGTGGATGTGTCAAAGAGCTTGTAGCCCTTTGTGTCCTCACCATATCCAACCATGATACATTCCCTACTCTGTGGCTCCAAAGCCTTCCTCTTTTCTGATGGAATTCGAGCCCATGCTCTAGACCCAAAAATCCTGAAATTTGACACATTTGGTTTTTGGCCAAACCATGCCTCATAGGGGGTTTTTCCTTTGACTGATTTGTGAAAGGCTCTGTTCTGAATATGAGCAGCACAATTGATGGCTTCAGCCCATAGCTTAGGGCTTAGATCCCTAGCTTCAATCATGCAAGTAGCCATCTCCTTGAGAGATCTATTCTTCCTCTCTGCCACACCATTTTGCTGAGGTGTGTAGGGGATTGAATGTTGCATTTGGATGCCACATTCCTCACAAAGGTGCTGAATGTTGTTATTCACATATTCCTTTCCATTATCAGTCCTAAGGATCTTTATCTTATGACCACTATGGTTCTCCACTAGGGCTTTCCAAATCTTCAGTTTCTCAAACACTTCTGACTTCAATTTAAGGAAGTAAACCCAGCAGAATCGAGAGTAGTCATCTATGAATGTAAGTACATACCTTGATCCACCATATGATGGAGTGGGAAGAGGACCAATGAGGTCTGAATGTACCAATCCAAGTGGTTGAGTGGCTCTCCTTGCCATTCCCTTCTCATAGCTGCGCTCAGGATGCTTTCCAACTACACACCCAATGCATGCACCATTCGATGATCTGATTTCTGGAAGCCCTTCCACCATCTCGTCCCTGTGCAATTGCTGGAGATATTTGTAGTTCATGTGGCCAAATCTTTCATGCCACAACTTGGAGGTCTCGTTGGCATGAGAGACAAGAGCATGGTCACTAGAATTTGGAATGAAATTTGAGAATTTGTACATTCTCTCATCATGATCTGCATACCCTACTGCCACAACTTGATTTGAGGAAATTTCTGAGATTTCTACCAAATCTGGAGTGAATGTCACTCTCTTGGCTTCTCCTGTATGAGTCATTTGATAGACTGATAGAAAATTTGCAGCCAATGAAGGTACATAGAGCACATCACTGAAATAGCCATGCTCCATGTCAATCCTTCCAATCCCCTTGGTTTGGAGTTCTGAATCATCTCCCATTCGAACTGTTGGGCCACCATTCGAATGCAAAGAGGAGAAGAGCTCTCTGGATGAAACCATATGTCTGGAAGCTCCTGAATCAATGATGAAGGAAGAGGGATTCGAAGTACCTGCTACCAAAGCATGACACTTCTCCTTATTGTTAGGGTTTGAGGTGCTCTCTTTCTTCCTTGCGCCCTCAGGGACTGGGATGTTGTTCTTCTCCAGCAGCTGCGCCATTGAGTCAATGGTTTTCTTCATACATGAGCTCTCTGGATGCCATCCCCTATGACAATAGGTGCATTTGGTCTTTTCCTTTCCCTTCTTGTCCTTCTCCTTTGACAGATTCGAACCCCCATCTGCAGACTTGGTCTTGTCAAACTTCCTCTTCTCTTGCTGCTTCGAATTCTTGGCTTTCTGCTTTCCTTTGCTTGCATTTGAAACACCCATTGCCAATGCTTGGTCCTTTGATTTTATGGTGCCCATCTGAACTAGTTTATCCTGCTCCTGAGTGAGACACTCCATGAAGGTAGCTAGTGATGGCATTTGCCAATTTCGAAGGGTCATTTTGGCTGAGTGAAATGTGCTAACAAATACTGAAAACTCTGGGCCTAGCTTCGAAAGGATGGACAGAATCAGTTGTTCCTCCTTCTTAACAATTCCACATTGTTGCAGTTGAAGCACCAGTGACTTGAATTTCGTGAAGAACTCCTGGATGGTTTCAAAATGCGCTGGGCTCAAGCTAATGAGCTCGTTTTCAAGCTGGTGGCCTCTCAGTTCATCAGTTTTCCCAAAGAGTGATTCTAGCTTCACCCATACTTCATTGGGAGTTGTCAAACTGTCTGTATGAAACAAGAGTTCCCTTGAAATGCTCAGGCATAGCAATCCATAAGCTTCATCAAGTCGATTGTAGTACTTTGCTTTCTCCACAGCAGAATTTGGCTCCACTTCTGTGCCCATGGTCACTCTATAGAGACCCTTAGATCTCAGCTTGATGACCATCTCAGCCTTCCAATCGAAAAAATTGAAGGGTGTGAGCAACATTTGGTTTGCTTCCATGACTGCTGCGTTGATGGTGAGAAAACTACTGAAACACCTACAAAAAACACTCAATTTTTGTCTGGAAATCCTCTCTAGAATGCAGTTCAACGCTCAATGTTGGCCTGCAACTCACTAACTCCACGATGGCTCTGATACCATGTGAGTATTTTGATCACAGAAGATCGAGGAGCTATGGAGAACCTCACAAAATCGAATTAATTTGCAATTACAGTGGAAAAATTTGAAAAAAGAGATAAATTTACACACAATGTATGCTCAAATCTTTGATTAACTGACTGTCTAACATGTGAAAATGTTAGTAACAGGTTTTTATTACATCCATGAGAAAATCGAGAGCATTAGGTGGCTCAAGCTGAGTGTACAAGTCATCAATGCCAAATTGGCCTCAATCCCCCCTAGGTGGGTCCAACTCAATCCCAATCACCCCAAACAACTACGAATTCTGGTGTGGAGGTGGCTGAAGCATGCTGAGTCATTAATTAGCTCAAGGCAGGCGTGGGTGAGCAAATAGAGGAGGTTTGGGGGCCCAAGGGAGCATTAAATGCTCCAAATCTAGCCAAAAGTGGGCAAAAATCCACCCTAGCGCCCTTGGTCAACTAAATTCCCCAAAACAAGGAGAGAGGGCGCACCAGCAATAAATGAGGGCGCACTTGTGGACAAAACTGGAGGCTGGGTGAACTGGTTTGCTCAGAAGTGGGTGTGAACACTCTCAAAGTGGGTTTTTGACCAACTATAGTCACTTAATCCAAAACATGGTTTAATTAAGCACATGGATAATTAAAATTTATGGATTATGGTACTAAGTGTGGTTACTGTTCTAACAATGATGATCATCATCATCATTTTGATGATATTCATGATATACCTCTTCTTGAGAAGGCATATGAACCCCTTTATGAGGGCTCCAACAAAAATATTCTCTCTGCTATATTTTTGATAATGAACTTGAAGGTTATCAATGGTCTTTGAAACATATCAGTCACACGGATGTTAATGTATGTAATATATTCCATCACATAATATATATGACCGTCTAATAATTTTATTGTTAATTCATAAGTCAAATTAATACGGATGAAATGTGTTTCATTAATATTATTTCTATATTATATTAACTGGATTTTTATTTTAATTTGTTGTAGCATGATAGGTGAATATTTGTTACCACCGTCAAATATTTTACCTCGCACATATCGAGATTTATCTGCCATCATGAAAGAAATTGGAATGTAGTATGAAGCAATTCATGCATGCCCTGATGACCATGTTCTATATTATAATCAGCACGAATTTGCAACAGAATGTCCTGAATGTCATATCAGTAGATATCGAACATATCAAGTAACAAAAAAGGTGCCTCACAAGGTTCTTCGTTATATTCCCATTATTCCACGTTTGCAACGACTGTTTAGGTGCAAAAACATAGCTCAGTTTATGTATTACCATGCACGGAACAGAAGTCAAGACGACATTATTCGGATGCCTGCAGATGGGTCTGCTTTTAGAGATATGGAGAAAAATGGCCTCACTTTAAAGAAGAACCTCGTAATCTTAGGATTTCTTTGGCAGCAGATGGTGTCAATCCATTTGCAGAGATGAGATCCGTTTACTCGGTGTGGCCTATTTTTGTTATCAACAATAACATTCCTCCATGGTTGTCAATAAAGAGGGAGCACATAATGTTGTCGATGATTGTTCTAGGTATATTGTGTCTACAGTTTTTTTTTAAATGTAGTGGTATCTCATTTGTCGTATTTTGTCGCATAATGTCATATATATATTTATTGTTTTTCTCTTGTGCAATATGTTTTATATATCTAAATGGTACGTCTCATAATTATATTTTTTGCACCAAGTGTAAACGAGGTGCTTACAACCCAGTATGGGGGAGATCCTGTAACGAATGTCACATGTCACATGTAACGTTTTCAAAAGTAATAAAATGTAAAAAGTAATAGTATGGGGGAGATCCTGTAACGGATGTCACATGTCACATGTCACATGTCACATTTGTCACGTTTGTCACGTTACGTTACAACCCAGTATGGGGGAGATGTTGTAACGTTTGTCACATTTGTCACATTTGTCACATTTGTCACGTTACGTTACAACCCAGTATGGGGGAGATGTTGTAACGTTTGTCACGTTACGTTTCCATGTCGGCTCATAACTTATAAAAAATCAAAAGTAATTAAAAATTTCATGTTCGCTCATAACTTATCAAAAATAAAAAATAAAAATTAAAAAATTAAAAGAGAGGGATCCAATTTCTTGAGGGGTAATTTTTTTCTTAATGTGTAAAAAATTTAAGATAAAACAAAAAAAATTACACCTCAAGAAATTGGATCCCTCTCGGTGCTTGATAGATCCGGGTTTGAGATGGATCTACGCTAGTTATATGTTCAAATCAATCAGGTAAGAACCAAGTCAAAGATATGAATGTATACATTGAACCTCTTATTGACGAGCTACTAAAGTTATGGAATGGCATCATTATGTATGACGTATCTAGACCAATTCCATGCAATGTTTGTATGGACAATACATGATGCCCCAGGGTTAACCCATTTTTGCGGTATGTAATTATAAGTTCCACTTTTGTAAGATAATGAAGTCCATTGAAGTGTACGAGGTATGCAATAATATATCTACTCTATATATTTTGATTTAATATTGCAATAGAAATATTGAATTTTTTTGCCGGTACGTATAATAAATTAACTGTTTCTTAGTGAGTTTCCATTTTCTTGTATGTTATAATTAGAAACATTGCTTGTTATAGATTATGACAAAAAACACATTTAATTTTTTTGTACATAGGTATTTTTGTCGGGTTATGGGGAATTGAGAGTGATGTGAGGGGGGGGAGGGGCCATAAGAGCTTCCAACTTCACGTGGTTGGCCTTGTTTAGTAGAGAATATTAAATTATTTTCGAAATAGAGAGAAGCTTAGTAAGGAAATGCACAATTATCATGCTAACCCAAATGGCATGCTTGATCATGTACTGCACGGATCCAACGTTGAAATTGTTTAAGTTTGTGCTGGCTTGTACTGAAATTTGGCATGGTTCTACTAGACACATGGATTGACGGTGTGGGAGGGTTTCCAGACTCGACACTAACCATTGGAGCATCAAAAACATACCTATAGATTAATTAATGTGCTACATGGGGCCAACGTTGAAATTTTTTAAATATGTGTTGGCTTGGACTGAAATTTGGCATGGTTAGACTAGATGCATGCATTGATGGCGTGGGAGGGTTTCTAGGCTCAAGCATCATCATCATCATCATTATCGTCATCATCATCGTCGTCTTCATCATCATCTTCATCCTCCTCCTCCTCCTCCTCATTGTTATTATCATCATCATGATACCCCATTAAACATGAGAAAGGATACCCTTGGTCCCTTCTGTGCCCAACCGACACATTTTCAATGTCGTGGTAGTAAGAGAAGGGTCGATAGCGTGAAAAAATAATATTTTCAATGTATGCGCACATTGAAGAGAGTGTGTAGTAAGAGAAGGGATAGGGTGAAAAAATATGCAGTTTTTAAAGAGGATGGCACCATTCCTTATAGTCCATGGTTGGCCCTTCTTGTCATCAATAATGTCTCATTGAAGCGAAATTATAGGAGATCCAATGTGTAGTTTTTTGAGGAGCTCTTGTACCCAAGTAGTATGGCTAATTGAGGTGGAGTTGAATGCAGGTGGTTAATATAATTTAGATAATGCATTGACACCAATGTTATTCTTACTTTTCGTATAAATGATCTTTAAGTCATAGGATAGGAGGTATGCAATTTCCCTCTATTACTTTTTTGTTAAAGTAACCTATGTCAATAAGTGCTTTAGGCTAAGGTAATAAGTTTTAATGAAGAACTTGTTATCTAGGAGGAACTCATGCCATTTAGCCATTCGATGAAGTATACCCAATGTTTCTTAATTCAATATAGACATGTGCCTTTCATTGTTACTGGGTAACATGATATGTGGGATTATTTGGGATTGCTACAAAAAGCATTAATTTGGAGGGGAGTGGTTTAGATTCATAGACATCACGTTCATTCCATTTACCTATTGTTTCCATGGTCAAGAAACACAAGATAAACACAAGATAATTAGAAGATACCCATGGACAATCACTTCCCCACACTTCATCAATAGGTGATTACATGCATGGAGTATGAGATTGTCAAGAAATCCTTCCACACCTTTATAAGCTTGTGGAATTCTCCTTTCAACCTAAAAACATATATTGCAGTTCCAACTAAAACTTTTAATGTATAGTGTGATGAAATCAATAATGACTAAATATATAATGAATTAACTAATTTTTTCTTTGTATTTAAATAATAAATTTGATTATTATTATTTTTGTTAAAATAAATGTTTTAACCATCCCTTCCTTATATATATAAGTGTTTTCTGTTAAAAAATAAAATAATGACATGTAAAATCAATAATTAAAACATGCTAGATAGGTAAATTTACCGCCACTCGCTTCATGGATTCCCTCCTTTAACATCTTTTCTCTCATATAAGACCTCGGATTCATGTACAATGCTGAAGTTGGGTGATATTCATTCCAAGATAGGTACAAGCTGTGGAGAACAGGAAGCAACGTAGAGGATTTGGGTCATTGGTTTTTGCCATGTTTGGTATTCTTTTGCATTGGGTTTTCGATAGCATGCAGATTATACAGGGATAGGATACTTGGGTTCATGGTCAAGGCTTCAGTTAACTATGGCTGAATTAGCCCCACTCGAGCTGGCATAGTTCTTTGGCATTTAATGTGGGAAGGCGTTCCCTCCCAAGGCATTCCCTCCCCACTTGAGCTCTGGTCGCGGTGTATGTTTTTCCCATTTGAACTCTGCATTCGAGTTAGATTTGGACCAGGAGCAGAGTGTTCACGGAGAGCCTAACGGATTTCAAGTTGTGCTTGTGAGGAACAATGGTAACCTTTCTTCCCAAAAACCTACATTTTTTCATTTAGGGTTTGCATTCTAGGGTTTGGTTTTATTTGGATGTATTCTAGAAATTTTGATTGTTTGAGCTAGTCTCAGTAAGGAAACCACCCAGGAAAGGAAGTATAAAAGAGGCCAGTATAGACCTTAGATAGTCGATATAAGACATGCTATTACTTACGTTGATTTACACAATGAGAGGAGCTTAGGCCAATTTTTGATGGATGTTTAAGAGCTGGATGATGAGTATTTCCCCAAGAGCTTACCTCTATTGGGACGACCCATCTAGGAACCACAGGTGGGGTTCATTCTATATGCATTCACTTTCTCAGATTATGAAAGGGGATTTGGAAAAAAATTATGGAATCCTTTCTCAAACTTGGAATAGTGAGAGGATTGGTAGACTATTAATATTGGGTAGATTCTCTAGCCCAGAATGTTATTGTATTCTTGGTCACATTCTAGACAAATAGTTTGAGATGAGGAAAAAATTGATGGATGTTTTCATCATTTCTTTTTTATTCTAAATTTTTGGAGTTCATTATAAACATGATGAGATTGTCTTCCAAGGTTTTTGAGGGTATTTTTTACCTTTTGGTGCATGGTGTATTGTAAACTAGTAGTTTATCTCATGAAAACCTTTTGACAATGACCAACATATGGTGCCATATGTTGTGGTTCTATGGAATAACCAAATTTATGAGCACAAAAGGAAACTTTATGCCATGCATCTCCTAGTTGTTTTTTTTTGCCTTGTATTTTGTCTATCAAGTGTCGACTTCATCCTTTTATCTCATAGCTACAATTTTTATTTATGTTAGATCTATTGTTCAATCTACATTTTTTATGATTTGGAAGGATCTACAGACCCTAAAAACCTTTACTTTGAAGTTATGAATTAGTCAAACTATAAATTCCATTGAGTGGGATTGACGTTTCAAAGTTACAAATTGATCAAATTGTAACTTAAATTGAGTGGGCCTATAGTTTCAAATTTGAGATGAAAAATATGTCAAAATTACCCAAAAAACTACTATAAATACGAAAAAACAAAGATATTTTCTTAACACATAACCCAATCACTTCTTGACATAATATATTGGTTTCAATATTGCTACCACTCAAGGATGATATACTTGACAACGCATGTATGTTTCACACGTTGAAATCCCAATCAGCCATAGTCGACCAGTTCCCCCATATCAAGCTAACAATTGGCTCAATTTCATAACAACTTGTTGCACAGAAGATGATACTGATTATTATACAGTCTGCTGTTGTGATTTAATATTTATGTGTCTGTATAACTAGCACTTAAAGTTTCATTGTTTTTATAGGAGCTTAACCTGTCTTGGTTTCCTAGCTGATAGGGTTTTGAGTGCAGATCTAACTACCAAATAATGAAAATTTAACATAACTTACCATAGCAGAAATATTAGAAATAAATATCAAAATATGTATCCTGTATCCAAAGGAAAATATGGATCAAACAAGACATTCTTCAAGGGAAAAAACAATAATTGTAATAAAACATATTTTAGAAACCCCTAACTCAACTTTATCACATCGAAAAAAATATCACACGTCACAAGAATAGTTCTCATTCAGGAAAATGAGTCTGCCAAGGGAAGGTGGGGAGAGAACTGCTATAACGTAAGACAAATTCCCACTTGTAACTGAGGAAATAATGAACTATACCCTCAAAGTGCTAGAACACAGTTATAACAGAAACAAAAGAATAAGTATTATGATCCTAAGTTAACATATTTGTTGATTATAAGCTTGCACTCCTGAACATCCAAATCTCTATAAGTTTTGGATTTTTGTTATAGCTAAGAAGGAAACATTTGCATGACATGTCTAAAAGATTAAGCTGCTTTTCCTTGGGTAGGTGATCCATAAGCAGTGTTGCCATAGCCAAACATGCACAAATGCTTTGCAAATGGTTTCATGCCAAAACTCAGTTGAAGCTAGTAGGTGTTGCAATGAACATGCAAATTTGCTTTACTCTAACGCACAACACAAAACTTTGCAACTCGATATCAACGATGCTAATTACAATAACACCATTTCCATAGGATTACCTTTCCAAAGTGACCAATCAAGGCTATTTCCAAAGTGACCAATCAAGGCTATTTACAAATGAACCACAACTGCTTGATTATATGCTTGATCATCTAATGCAACATAGGTCCTAGTTAGTTGTGTCATTTGGAATGCATTTGCTTTAAGAAACCCCAATTTCTCCTACAACTAGATGTAGGGCGAGTGCCTTTGATAAAGTTCCCCCACCATATGCCTCACATAGTACACTATTTATTAAAAATAAACAAATTCAAATTAAATTTTTAAAAAGAATGATAATTTCACTTATATCTTGTTGCCCAATTTCTTTCTAGAAATTTCAACATTTCCTATGTTTGATTCTAGTTAATGGAATACTATCTTTGCCCTAGTCACTTGTTGCCATTGGATCTTCTTTGTTGCCTCCTCTTATGTTTGTAGCAAAACACAATTCATTACAAATCTCCAGTTTTAAAATTCCAAAATTGCATGTAGATATGATCTATGTTTGTATCTGTTGCATGTCAAGTTTTGTTGTGAACCCCCTGTTGAACTTAACATATTTGTTGATTATAAGCTTGCACTCTTGAACATCCAAATCTCTATAAGTTTTTGATTTTTGTTATAGCCAAGAAGGAAACATTTGCATGACATGTCTAAAAGCTTAAGTTGCTTTTCCTTGGGTAGGTGATCCATAAGCAGTGTTACCATAGCCAAACATGCACAAATGCTTTGCAAATGGTTTCATGCCGAGAATATCATCACAACCCAAGCCAAAACTCAGTTGAAGCTAGTAGGTGTTGCAATGAACATGCAAATTTGCTTTACTCTAATGCACAACACAAAACTTTGCAACTCGATATCAACGATGGTAATTACAATAACACCATTTCCATAGGATTACCTTTCCAAAGTGACCAATCAAGGCTATAGTACATAAATTGCTATTTATTTAAAAATAAACAAATTCAAATTAAATTTTTAAAAAGAATGATAATTTCACTTATATCTTGTTGGCCAATTTCTTTCTAGAAATTTCAACATTTCCTATGTTTGATTCTATTTAATGGAATACTATCTTTGCCCTAGTCACTTGTTGCCATTGGATCTTCTTTGTTGCAAATATTTGTCAGGAACCCATGTCAACCCTTCTATTTACTTTGTTAGTATATTGTTGTTGGACGCATATGCTTTGTAAGTCGTCCCGTAGTATTTGTTGATCCATAGTTTGTCTTATTGTTGTTGTGCGCATATGCTTTGTAAGTCGTCCCATAGTAATTGTTGATCCATAGTTTGTATTGACCCATGGTTTGTATTGACACATGGTATTGACCCATGGTATTGGCGCCTAGACTTAGTATATAAGTTTGTGTTGAGACCAATGAAGGTACCGTGAAGTTATTTGTATTGAGCTTGCTCAAAGGAGGTTGCCCCCTTGAAGTGGCCTGCGATCAATATAAAAGCGATTACGAGTTCTGTTATTTCTACTATCTCGTGTGTTTCATTAATTAATTGCAGGTTCTTCACATCTGGTATCAGAGCACTTTCTTGTGCTCGCTGGGTAAAATTTCTGCCAATTTTTTTTTTCGCATCTGTTGCAGCTTTAGATCTGGGAATAATCCCTATCCGCTTAACTGTGGGAAGTACTTGGGCATAAGCCCTAAAACTCATTGTGAGGAGTACCACAGGAACCCCGAAGTAGCTGGCCCATTGAGAGGACCTGCCAGCGAAAAGGGCAACGACCCCTACCTGATTGACTAGTTCCCACCCGTGAGGTAAACCAAGAGCTGTCGTTTGTGGCAAAGCAGTTATCAGTTTTACCTGAGCCATGGAGTGAGGGGTACTGCCCCAATACGAAAGCCGCCAGACAACATTGGTGGCCGAGTGAATCCCCTGAACTGATAGGAAGTTGAACATACCTGGGGTCCATATCTATTTTCAGCTGAATTGTTGCCGATCACTTCCGTGCCGTTTCAAATCCATTCCAAGCCGTTCCAGATCCAGCCGTTTTCGATCCATTCAGCGCTGTTTTAGATCCATCTGTTTCCGATCCCTTCTATGCCTTTTCAAATTCAATTGTTCTAATCCCATTGCAGATCCATTTCTGACAAAAAAAGTATAAATTTATGTTTTTTCGCCATATCTCCCTTGCTTTAACGCTATTTCCCTTGAAACTTTCCAGACACCCCTACAATTCCATTCTGCATATTTCATTCCTGAGGACCCTATCCCAAATTCTACTTACCAAATCCAGAAATCTCACATTTGTCTATTTTTAGGGTTTGCCATAACTTCTTCAATTTTCACCCACTCGCCTCCAAATTTTGCCACAGTGTTCATTCCTTATTTCTGCTTCTTTGTCCCTCTTTGACCAATTTTCTCATTCTTTCACCTCGCTTTTGAAATCCCCATTTTTTGCTTCCTTGTCCATCAGAAAGTGTCCAAAACCTAGTCAAATCCCAATTACCCATCTGAGTTTTTCCCAAATCCAAATTTCCATTTACTAAATAAGCTTTTGTTTGTGTTTTTCTATCCATTCCAAAAAAAATAAAAAATAAAAAACTCCTGGTTATGGTTGTCACCCACGTAGGAGCAAACACCATGGAGGAAGCACTTGCAGCCACCCAAACCAAACCCCAAGATCTGGATGCAAAATTTCTCAGCCTCCATCTTCAGCATTCAGCCATGAAAACTAACCAACAACACGAATCTTCTGCAGCCAATGGGTTCTCTTCTTCTAGCAATTTCCGTGGTCAGAAGCTTGAATTTCCTTGCTTCAATGGTACTGATCCGACTGGATGGATCTATCATGTAGAACAGTATTTCAGTTTGCATAATACTTTTGATGTCCAAAAATTTCCACTTGCATCCTTTCATTTGGAACAGGAAGCCCTTCAATGGTACCGTTGGTACATCAAGGCTCATGATGAGCCAAAATGGATAGATTTTTGCCAACTCCTTTTGCAACGATTTGGTCCTAGTGCTTTTGATGACTTCACTGGAGCACTCACTAAACTTTGTCAAAATGGAATTGTGAGAGAGTATCAAATAGAATTTGAGAAACTAGCCAATCACATAGAAGGATTGTCTGATGAATTCTACAGGAGTTGTTTTATCAGTGGTCTTAAGGATGAAATCTGGTCAGAGGTTAAAATGTTATGTCCCAACACAATGATGGAAGTCCTAGGGTTGGCTAAGTTGGCAAAAGATAAGATTGCAGCCCAACAACGCTCCAAACCCACTTTTGTTCCCTTTCGAAACATGGGTTCTCAACGACCTCCCATCCTGCCAGCTCCTCGACCAAATCCTATCAAGCATTTTTCTGAAACATAGATGCAGGCACGCAGAGAAAAGGGGCTTTGTTATAATTGTGATGAGAAATTCACTCGGGGACATAGATGTGTTCAACAAAAGCTCTATCTCTTAGATATGGATTCTCCACCTGCCTCTATAATTGGTAAAGAGACTCCAGATACAATGGATGATCAGGTCGACATTCAGGAGCCGCCTATTGACCCCCCATCTCAGGATGAACAACCAGAGATATCTCTCCATGCTTTATCCGGCGTCACCAACCCCCAAACAATGCAGGTCAGGGGTTACTTCAAGAAGCTTCCTCTTACAATACTCATTGATTCTGTTAGCACTCATAACTTCATTGACCCTCGGATCACCAAACATGCTGATTGTTTTGTCCATCTTTACTCCAATTTTGAAGTCATGGTCGCCAATGGGGGCACCTTACCTTGCAAGGGGAAGTGTCACAATGTGCGTATCTCTCTGGAAGATTATAACCTGCGCTCTGACATGTTTGCATTGTCCCTAGGAGGATGTGATGTGGTTTTGGGTGTTCAATGGTTATGCACACTTGGCCCCATATTATGGCATTTTGCTGAAATTTGGATGCAGTTTTCAGTTAATGGGAAACAACACAAATTTAAGGGCTTACAACAAGGGTCTCTCCACATCATCAGTTCACATCGCCTGGAAAAGATCCTTAAGAAGAATTCACATGGTGTCATCGCTCAACTCCATTCCATTCAGATGCACCCATCAACGGTCTCCCCTACTTCCTTGGATAGATATGCAGGTGTCCTTGCTGAACCAGTGGTCTTGTTGCCTTCAAGAGACCTTTTCGGTAAGAATTTAGCTGCATCTACATCTCAGCAGGAAATGATGGCTATTTTGCATGCAGTATAGAAGTGGCAGCCACACCTATTAGGGAATTATTTCTGCATCAAGACTGATCTCCAGAGTCTAGAAAATTTCCTGGAACAATGGGTCTCCTCCCCAGCACACCTGAAATGGTTTATCCAACTAATGGGTTATGCCTATGCGATCACTTACAATAAGGGTAAGGACAATATGGTGGCCGATTCTCCTTCTCGCACATTTGATGACCCAGTTTCTCTTATAACTATTTCTCTTTTTGTTCCAAATTCGTTGCAATCTGTTCAACAGGGCTATCTCTTCTGTGAACTACATGCTTCTTCATTATTAGGGCACTCTGGGTTCCTCAAAATATATGACCGGGAACAATGTAACTTCTTTTGGAAGGGACTGAAAATGACAATTCAACAGATGGTGGCTGACTGTGATACTTTCCAGGTCAACAAGGGTGGAACGACACTCCTTTTGGGACTGCTCGAACCCTTTCCCATCCCTACACAGATTTGGACAACTATTTCTATGGATTTCCTAGAAGCGTTGTAGTGGTACAATCCCACATCTAAAAGGATACCATATGAAGCAGTCTATGGACAGGAACTGCCAATTCTTCTTCCATACACCCTCAGCAGCTCCCCAGTTCAGGAAATTGACTCGGTTCTTCGAAACCGCGATCAGATTCTTCTCATTCTGCAAGACAATCTTCACATGGCAAGAATTCGACTGAAACAATTATCCGATCAACACCGTTCTAAGCGCACTTTTCATGTAGCTGATATGGTTCTTCTTCATCTACAACCTTCCAAGCAACCCTCCCTGAAACTCACAAGGCGTTAGTGGCCCGGAATGGAACCCGAGGATGCTACAAGGGAACCGCTCCTTCAGATTCTGCATCAATTTCCACATCTAAAGCTTTGAGGACAAATCTTTTTCTAAGGGAGAGGGGATGTTAGGAACCCATGTCAACCCTTCTATTTATTTTGATAGTATATTGTTGTTGGACGCATATGTTTTGTAAGTCGTCCCGTAGTATTTGTTGATCCATAGTTTGTCTTATTGTTGTTGGATGCATATGCTTTGTAAGTCGTCCCATAGTAATTGTTGATCCATAGTTTGTATTGGCCCATGGTTTGTATTGATAAATGGTATTGACCCATGGTATTGGCGCCTAGACTTAGTATATAAGTTTGTGTTGAGACCAATGAAGGTACCGTGAAGTTATTTGTATTGAGCTTGCTCAAAGGAGGTTTCCCCCTCGAAGTGGCCTGCGATCAATATAAAAGCGATTCTGAGTTCTGTTATTTCTACTATCTTGTGTGTTTCATTAATTAATTATTGCAGGTTCTTCACCATCTTCCCAGAACATGACCGGAAGAGATAGGCCTGCCATTGATGGATATAAGGATGGATATAAGGATGGGATGGATCCATCCTCTGTCAGATAATGATGGCTCCATCCCATCCTTATATCCATCAATGGTATACCTATCTCTTCCGGTCATGTTCTCAGATGCCAGCACGTCGTTTCGATGTTGACGAGTGCCCGACAATTTGCTTAGGTAATCGGGAGGCCTCTTCTGTTCATTTGATAGAGATGTGCTAAAATTCCCTTACACAATTTAGCTTATTAAGATTTATTTAAGCTGAATCTCTAAATTCTATCATGATGACACTTATTGACTCAACATGTAGAATAAAAAATTCAATTGATACACCTACGTAGACTCTACACTAAATGCATGCAATTCTTGAGGTTTTCATCTTTTGGTGACTATGCACAATATCACAATGTCATGCTTAGGCTTGCTAAGGTTTAAACAATGTCATGCATTTTACTCATTAGAAGTAGAAGAAAGTTGTTGTTGAGTTCATTTAATTTGAAAGAGTAGTTATAGTTTGAAAGAACTCTATCCTTACCTTAGCTAGCATTCATTGAAATGAAATGATTATTTGATTCATATTCATTTGCATGGTTTGAGTCAGTCATCACACCACGAGTTTTACTTCCATCACTCGACTGAGTAATACAACCATTAAAATTTAACTCTCTAACTCAACACATTTTAACCTCACTTGAGGATAAACAGAATTTGGTAGTTAGGTAGGACACCGGGGATAGGCATCCAAATAATTCCCCCTTGTCATTTTCATCTGAGACATAGTTGTTGTCCTCTAGGGTACTAAAATAATCTAGTATTTATTGACATGGTCATCGACTAGTTTGTGGAGTGGCATCCCATTTTTTCAGGGGTAAGCTGCGAGGACTGATTCTGGATGGACTTTGTGGAATCCCGCACTCCACTTAGCTCCTAAGGATATCTATCCATTGTCTTCCTTGTATTATATCGTATAGGTGATACAGGGGCTCAAAGACAAAAGTGCCAGTTAACCTTCTCCGACGTGTCATGAACGAGGTAGCCTAGTAACTTTTCTTCTAGGGATCTTTTACCCAGGATCCCTTTCGGTAGAGGGATATCCTTCCACTTTGGTCTCTCATTTCATATTGTTCGACTTGGATTTCATCACCTTGCGAAGGATACGATTTGTCGAGGTCTCCAGCTCCTAGTTAAGAAGTTTGCTTGCTATTTCACCTTTTTAGAGGGTCTTTTTCTTTTTAGTGCTGCTTGTTGGCATTCTGGCCACTTTTGTTTCAGCTTGCTTACTGTGACACACCGGTCCCAGTATAGTTTTTTGAGATTTCTTTTTTGGCCTGCGAGCCTTGTCTTTTCCTAGCTCCCCTTCTGCACGCTCGATTGCTTTAGGGTTTTTGAGTTCTTACACAGCCAGTTACCAATTATCTGATGATGTGTGATGCTCTCTTCTCATAGGTCCTCGAGATGGTTGAGTTAGATGGTCTTCTCAAGGGACTGGACACCCCTTGATGGAGCCACTAACGCTTGACCTTAGGAGTAGTCTAGAGGACCACGTGATCACATCATCCGTGTGGAATTTTCCTTTTACTGTGATGATGGACTTTCAGGTTATATGGAACACTAGTACATTTGAGAGAGAGATTATTGGTTGTACCCCACCTTGGTTGATTGAATTTTGGTCCTTTCATTTTGTTGATAATATTTTTGTGGTACCTTGCCTTTTACATTTTGGGTCTTTTACTCATCTTTGGTTATCTTTTGATTTGTACCACCTTTTATGTTTTTGGTCTTATGGGTACTATGGTAGTTTGTCCACATTTGAGGTACACACCCTTTGTCCAAATTGTTATGAGTCTTTATACCCACTTCGTACCACCCTCCAAACCTTAGTGAGGAATATTGCTTGCTATCATACCTTTCATAGGTCCTATTTGAGTTACAAGAGGTAGTTACATGGAGCTATTGCATATATTTGACATTATTTGACCTTCCATCACTTTGGCATGTCAAATAATAGATAGTTACAAGGAGCTATTGCAATATATATTTGACCTTATTTGTACCTTCCCCATAATGGTTGATTTACTTTTGGTCCTTACACCTTGTTGTTTATTGGTCTTGGTCTTGTGGTACCCTGTCCTTTCATTTTTTTGTGGTACCTTGCCTCTTACCTTTTGGGTCTTTTACTCATCTTAAGTTATCTTTTGATTTGTACCACCTTTTATGTTTTTGGTCTTGTGGGTATAACTATGGTAGTTTGTCCACATTTGAGGTAGTACACCCCCTTAGTCCCAAGGGTTATGAGTCTTTATACCCACTCTTATCTTTTTGACTTGTACCTTACTGGTTGGTCTTGGTACCCTTTGGTTGGTCCTTGAACCTTACTGGAGGCCGTGAGTCTCTTTGGCCTTAGTTTGCTGGCTGTCAGCTCATCTTTATTGTGATTTTACTGAGCCTTTTGACTGTCATTGAATTTATTTGATTGATCGTACCATATCCTAGTCATCTCTCTCTCTGGTTTGTACTAACCCTATAATAGGGTCACTTGGTTCCTAGAGTTGACTGGCCTCTAAGAGGCACAGTCATTTCTGAAAGTAACTCTTCTGAGTATATTGCAGGAAACGTCTACACCCAGGTAATCAAATACGTGTTGGTAAGACTTAAGTAATCCAATTGTTGGTAATCAAATATGTGGTAAATCATTTGTATTAAGTAGTTAAGACTTGTCTTGTCAGACACAATTGTTGGTAAATATTTTTAAGAGTGGTGGAACTCCTCGATTGAACTTGTGAGGAAAATTATTTTGGAGAATAAGTGTCCTGACTATGGGACAACAACACATATCTATTCAACAACATATGAGATATTATGGGCACTAGGTGGGAAAATAATTATAAACCTTCAATTGCCAAGTACTATAGTGATGAGTGACTTAATGAAAACCATGCAAATTCCATCATTTAATAGGATATATTAGGACAAAGCCATATTTGAGAGGTGGAGAATGGATTTGTAGATTTTTCCACTAAACTTGAGAGATTTAGATGTTACAACATGATAGGGACATGGGACTAAGAAGATATATGATTAATGGGAAACACATGGGGTAGCATACACTCTTTTACAATAAGTCATCACAAGGTTCCTTTCTTATTTTAGATCATCCTTTTGTTACAAGAGGAATTGGTGCACATATGAGAATGTGAACACTTTGAAAAAAAACTGTCTTGAATATAAGGAAAGTTTGCAAGATGGCAAGAATTGTTTTCCTATTATAACTATACCGTTGAACACATTTCTGGGAAAACAAATAACATTCTTGACTTTTTAACAAGAGAATATTTGACATAGAAGTATGCTGTTAATTTTGAACAAGCGAGCCTGAAGTAAGCGAGTCTGAAACAAGTGAGCCTAGAGCCAACGAGCGTAGAAGGTCAAAGCGGAATCCAGTGGGCCCATAACCCACAAGTAAACATGGAAATATCTGCTTGGATTGAAGGAAAACATCATATCTATATTATTTAATGATAATATGAGTTGGCTTGATTATAGGAAAATGTGGAAACCTAGGTGCGATTTGAGACATATTGAAGTATTAGAGGATAACTTACAGGGATCTGATGCTTTTATTAGACTAGTGCCAGAACTCAAGATAATTCCTATGGGATCCAGTATTGTACCAGAGATGATTTACAACAACTCCTTGAGAAAAGTAGCTGATGCAAGAAATTGGTTAACACCTCTACCATGATCTTAACTTAATCACGACAGAGGTCTCTACACATCACCCCAAGCTACAAATAGACCATCAATACTACTGTATTAACCGGATACGTTCTTTGAAATCATGGCCACATCAAGATGCTAGTCTCCGGTTTCCAAGTACTACCCACACTTATAAAAAATATAAAAAATTATGGTGGGATTTCTTGAGAAAAGAAAATACAGATAGAACATATTATACCATGCTAAATTTTGGACATCAAAGTACACATATCCATGAGGATCCTCCATTCTACGACCCTGATTGGATGAGAGACTGGTGGTAGTCATTCGGCATCAACTTGACAGCATTAGAACGAGTTGTTATTTATAATCTAAAACAAGAAGTTGGAGAATCTCTCGAACAAGTCAAATATATTTTGCAGACAAAGATGACTGAGGATCAAATCCTTGAGTACTACATTCAAAATAAAGAACAATGGCTTGTCAAAACCCGCATAGAAGTCCACATGCATTAGAATAGACGCGTGGTCCCGAGGTCTCTTTTTTCAAAGGCATGGGATACTCAATCCATTAACTTTGGAGAATTATATGGTCCCCCATACTCCGATGATTTGTAAATATCTCAAAAGTATTTGGCTATGAGTGGGGCTCGTCCATTCAGATTGTCATAATAAGATTCCATTCGGTTAAGAGAGTGGGCATGTCCTCTCTAAGTTTTAGGTAGAGAACCATTTGAGGCATTTGAGTTTGGTCTCTCTGCTCTGTGTTTGAGTCTGAGAAAAGGCATATGCTCTACAACTAGCCTTTGTGGTATTAGATTTCAACAAAAACCTTATCTCTCCTTAAGTATAGCGCCTGTTAGGAAAAGGAATAATAGGAGTATGCTCTGTGGTTGGCCCTCGTGGTATCATATCACACGAGAAACCTGATACTTCCTTAAGTATAAATCTTGAGTCTGTATATGTCCGAGGAAGTATGCTCTATCTGTATTTCAGTTTAGATTTTGAATAAGATTATACAAGTTTCACAACATTTTATAAAATATTGTTTTTGATGATTTGTGAACACTTATTAACCACCTCAAAGATCTTAGTTTTGAAAGTCATAAAGACTTTTAGAAGTTTTCTATAATGGTTAGTTATTTGTATTTTATATTATTATTTCTAAATATAAATATCTTACTAAATGTGAGTGTAATTCAATTACCGAGGTGATGGACCCAAACTGATGGGATGAGAGAGACTTTAGGGCCATGACGACAAAGATGGTTAGATGGTGTGATATGGGACTCAAGACCCAAAGGAGCAATAAAAGGAAACTCATAATCGCATGAATTTCTACTCCTAAGAAAGATAAACCGATCCTCTTCCTCATCACTTGAATGCCTACATTTTGAGAAAGGGAATGCGGTACAAGTCACCTTATAAAAGGCACTACATGTCACCTTTTAAGAGGTGTTATGCCTTGCGGTCCTATCTAAACTTTTTTCCCATGGTGCAGGTAGAACCAAAAGGTATTTGTCAGATCTGTCTTCCTCGAGCAAGGGGATTTTAGGAAGGCTAGAGGAAAGTGAGACATCCAGTAGGTCTAATGAATGTTAGCCTTTATTGAATGAATGGTAGATGAAAGTTCATGATGAAATATGCATGAATTTGCACGTAATTTTTTTTTTCAAGTACATGCATTGGGTATGGGGAATTGAGAGTGATGTGAGGAGGGGCCATAAGAGCTTCCACCTTCACGTGGTTGGCCCTGTTCAGTAGAGAATATTAAATTATTCTCGAAACAGAGAGGAGCTCAATGAATGGCTACAATGATGGCTTTCTACAACCCACTTGCGTGTCATCTAAATTTTGACAATTTCTTGGAGCTTGTTGTGATGTTTGGTTGCTCCTCATAACCAATTTTGATTTTCCACAACTTCAAAGGCTAAGTAAATGATGCACTGGAACCAATATCATTAACCTTCTCTTTAATTTCCTTGGAATCTCCTTGAGAATATTTGAATGAGATATGTTAAACTGAATTTCGATTCTGGCAGATGATAGTCATTGTACAAGGTCATCATTTCTCATGCAATGCAATTTTCTCCCCAATCAATAGCCCTCTATGCTTGCTGTTAATTTGTTTTTATTTATGAATAACAATCTTATGGTCTTTTAAATTTGCAGAGGCTCTCCTAGAAGGATATGATGTCAACCAAACTCAAACCGTCTCTCAAGAGAAGATGGTGAAAGAGCAAGACCACTCAGAGTCAGACATTCTTCAGTTGGATGGGGGTTTTATGACACCAAACAACAATGCCTTTGGTCATGCTTTCAGGTTTTGAAATCCTACATGTCCTTGCTAATTTACTTAGACTAGGTTTTACAGATCAGAGCATTACACCAGCTAGAATGTTGCACAACTACTAAAGTAAAAAATATAATGGTTTAACTTTAACAGAGATTATGAAAAGGAAAGCGCTAGACCGGCCGGTGTAGAAGATTTTTACAGAATTAATCACATCAACTAGACTTATGAATTCGTAAGCTCTTCGTTTCCCTTATATTAAGTATTCTTACATCACGTAAAAGAAGAATATGCTTATAATGCATAACAAATCAAGTTGCACTGCACTCTACTTGTTGAAACGATGGCCTCTGCAGCATGAAAACATTCTCAAAGTTTCTTTATTTTGGATTCAATGGCAGGTTGGATATTGCGCGAAGAGCAGATTCGATTATGACGGTCATGTATGGTTTTCAACTTGGGTGCTTATCTAGTTTGGTTATCCAATCTGTTGTTTTCTTTTCTGTGTGGTTGCAGGTATTAAAGAAGCATGAACATTATGGTAAGATTGACAAAGCTGTTATGAGCATCTGGGAATGCTTCTTCCAAGACTGGACTGGATTTGTTGCTAACCGTTTGTCTAGTACAGTACTAAAGAGCCATATACATGTAATTTTTGTAGGTGACACTTACCCTATGGGATGCGCTTTCGATGAATCCATAGTTCACCACAAGGTACAATGACCCTTTTCAAACTTGGCATTTTAATTGAATTTCAATTCTGGCATTTTATATTGTTGGGTAATATTGCCTTGTGTTTCACTCATTTGGTTAAAGTGCCAGTATATTGGTTAATGAAGAATTTGGCCCAAAAGTAGAGCATTAGAAATAGAACCATTATTTTATTTTCATTGGATGATAGTGATAAGAGTAATTTGCACAAAATCCTTTTAAGCCATTCAGAAGAAAAAGTTATATGCACAAGACTAAGAAAACATATCAAATATTTTTTTCCCTAAAGTACCATTGTTGGGTAAATGGGTAAATGAGTAGGCTATAAATCCCTTGTTTATTTTTCATAAGCTATCATATATAGCATATCAATCATTGATTGTGAAGCAACTACTAAAACTTTGAAGAGAAATATTACCCAAAAGATAGTAAAGATGGAGAAGAACCTTGAGACCTCAGCAATATTATTGCACATCATGTTGGGTATGCTTATTAGACAATTATGGAAGTTTTTAAAAAAAAAATACAAACTCTCTGTCGGATATTCGACCCTAACATACACACAATCCAATGCCTTTTCCATACAGCCAATGACGAAAGTTGTCATATATTTTACTTTTTCCTATGCATGATCCGTCGGATATCCGACTTCTACTTACAAACAATCCGACGCCTTTTCCATACCATCGACGGCTAAAGGCGTCGGATTGTGGTCTTTTTTCTATGGCACTGGTGTTGGATATCCGAGGGCTGCTTGCAATCAATCCGATGCCTTTTCCATAGCACCGACGGCTAAAGGCGTCGGATATTGGACGCCTTTTCCATTTTTCTATGCCAAGTTCGTCGGAGTGGTCATCAGATATTCGACACCTTTGCCATACCACCGATGGCTAAAGGTGTCGGATATTGGACTGGAGGGGGTCGAATATCCGACGTCTATGGTATGGAGTGGTCATCGGATATTCTACCGGAGGAGGTCGGATATCCGACGAGAATGGTGAAAGAGGGGTTGTCGGATATCCAACTACGGAGGCTGTTGGATAATCGTCAGGGCGTTTAAATGTCAGATTATAGCCGAAATGCCACCAATGTTAAAAAAAGATGCAGTTTGTTGGATGGTCGATAGCAAGATGTCGAAAATCAGACATCTTTGCCGTCAGATTTTGGGCTCAAAAGTGCCAGTGTTGGATTGGGTGCATGGGATGGGAGTTGGTTTACACGCCAACCCAAGGTATCCTAGAAAGGCACACTTGAGAGGAAAGTTGTCACCTCCCACAATTGGAACCCTTAAGGCACTCAATGTATGCCCCCCTCAGGGCTCTATGCACAACACACTCTTGCCATGAATGCTCTTGAGTGTGGTCTGTCTGGTCCATCAAAGGCTCCAAATTTTCTCATGACAGAGCCTGGTTTGATCCTGCATGTGGGCGGAGATACAAAAACTCTTAAATGTATCATGACATGATTGGGAAATGATGGTGTTACTATCCTTTCTACTTGTCTCCGTCGGCTTCTTTGGGTGGTTTATTGGATTAATATCTTGCTTGGAAAAGTTTTCATGGATACTAAGGAAGAAAGGAATGAACTACTGCTGGATATGGATGAAATCCAAAGGAAAAACAAGAAGATTCTAAAGCAAAATAACACTTTAGAAGCCAAATTGAATGTTCTATTAAAGGCTACAATAGGGATAGAGTTTGTTGTATAGGACCCTCAACGCTCAAGTGAGGAGTTTTCAAATAAAAGGAAACTATCTTTTTAAGTTTTTCAAATTTTGTAAAGTTAATTTAAACCTCTTTTGATTTTATAACATTAAGGTAAACTTCTCTTCTCGAATTCAGTGAATCATATGGGAGCTTGTTTACATGCTAGCCTAGGGTAGCCTAGGAATTGAAACTTGGGAGGATGGGTGTGACCTCCCACAATCAGAATGCTTAAGGCGAACTTCAACTCAATGTATGTCCCCTAAGGGCTCTATGCACATCACATTATCACCATGCCTACTCTTGAGTGTGGTATGTTTGGTCCATCAAAGGCTCCAAATCTGCTCACGACAAAGACTGGCTTGATCTTGCACATGGGTGGAGATACAAAAACTATTAAATGCATCATGATAGGTTTGGGAAATGATGGTGTTACTATCCTTGTTATTTGTCTCTGCCAACTTCTTCTGGCGGTTTATTCGATTAAGATCCTACTAGGCAAAGTTCTCATGGATACTAAGGATGAAAGGAATGAACTCTTGTTGGATATGGATGAAATCCAAAGGTAGAACAAGAAGACCCCGGAGAAAAATAACACTCTAGAAGCCAAATTGAATGATCTATTAAGGACTATAATAGGGATGAAGTATGCTGTAGAGTATCCTCAACACTCACGTGGAGATATTTTTTTGTCTTAAATCACAATTATGACCAGGTTACTTTCAATTTTAAGTATGTTTTTTTGGCAATAGGATGCTATTTCGCTTACAAAACTTTGACCTCTGGTTTAATATGTGGTCTGGCTTCCCTAGTGGTTGACCAAACACAATATTATGCTATGTACTATTGTTTTGATTAGTAATATAATTTCATGTAGCTTACAAAAACAACATTAATGTAAACGTTTTATAAAATTTTGTAGAATTAAAGAAAGTAAAGTAGGGTTTGAGCATTTGCTCACCCTTTTCTTAAAAAAATTCTAAAATATATCCATTAGGAAAAAAGTGGTGATACTATATTACCAAAAGAATGTTGATGAAAAAAGTGGAGTTACTATATCACTTCTAGAAGAAAAATTAAAACAAAGAAAAACTTTTGAAAAAGAGAAAAAAACAAAATGGGGTTACTATGCCGACACTATTTTTATTTAAGCCATTGGAAAAAAATGTCGATACTAGTGCAACCAGTTTTTAAAAAATGTCAATAAAACACTTTTTAGTCCACCTCTATGAAAATGTTACTATATAGACATAGAAAATCCATAAAAAAAGTGGTAAGACTTGTAGCACCATTTTTCAAAAAATGAAAAAAAACCCTCCAATATACCCTTTAAAAGAACAAAACTTGTTTTTTTTTCAAGTAGGTAATTCAGTGGTCCAATTACAATTTAGACTTTGTTATCTCATATCTAAATTATGTAAGTCCTATGATGGAGTGGAAATACATGTTGTTACAAAGTAGTTCCTTGACACGCGCTCTAATTGAACTTCTTCTCTCCCTTTTCCTTTCCATCCATGCATGCCTCCATGCACCTTTGCTCAATTGTGAAATATATAAGGCTAGTTTGACACCTTTGTAGATCCCTACAATAGATTTGAGTTGTGCTATCTCATTGATGACACTACAAGAGTTTGAGTGATTTTCCATCAAAATGGAGTCCAAAAAATGCTTCCCCCAATTGGCACCTTCAAATGGGCTCTCTTCCATCAATCAACAATAATTAGTTACTAAGTCCAAAATTGCATCTATAATAGAGTCAACTTTTTATTATAGTTGCATTGATACTATAGTTGATCATAATGTCTTTAATAACATTACTTTTAGCATTGAAAATACTTTTTAAAACAAACTTTGGTTTGGATGTTGATATGAGCAATTTTTTTTCTTAATTTGTTCATGATAGAATCAAAATGCATGCTCTCAATAAGTTTATTATAAATGATTTAGTCAAATGACAATTTCTTCCTTGAGCAATGATATTAAATTTGAAATAATTGCATAGGTGTAATTTATTATTTGATATACATTGTGCTTTTATTTTTTATTCGTATTTAACTTCTAATATTAAATTCTTAAGTCAGTGTATATATTTATGCTATGATTTATATTTTACTTCATTAACATAGTTTTTTAACTTCAAAATTTAAAAGTGCAACGCCCATTTCATGATCTTTGGAATAGGATTCACACCCATAGGGTCTCGCATAGAGAAAGTAGAAATTGAGATTTTTTTCTAGACTTAACATATTTTTGTTTTGTTTTAGGATGTCAACATTGTGTGGAATAACAGTGCCGAATAAATTCAAATGAAATGTCTTATTGATTTATGTATAGAGGACCTCATTTCCTATGTGTGGAAAAAATAAAATATTATAGAATACCAACATTTTTTAATGGCAGATAGCTAGATAAATAAGGTTTCTTTAGCAAATGCTTGCAATCTTTGCAGAAGATTGATATGGAAGCTTGTGTGGAATTTGTACTTTCGGCGTACGTTTTAGACTATAAATCTTAGTCCATCATCAGGAGAAAGATTGTCTTGGTGATATAAGAGAGAATGCCGACCAATAAATAAAGATTTGAACCGTATTGGTTATTACAGAAGAGGACCTCTAGCTCTTTTGAGAATAATGTTATTAATGACATTGGAAATAGAGTGACATCCATCAATGATGAAATTAAACATGGTTTTTTATGCTCATGTTATTCATGAGAGTGTGAACAAGTGATTTCCAAGATTTGCTTAAAACCAGTCCATCATCTCTATTAAAATTTTGAGGATGCTTTTCTATTTCTATTGCTTCCCAAATCTGCCTCATATTGTAGTGTTCTTCCATAGCTATCACTTCCACATTTTTCACACATATTTGATGGTTTGATTTATGAGAATGCTCTGCCACAACTATTTTTGTAATTTTACAATAGATGATATCTACAAATTTCTCTTTGAGTCTCAAATTTACTAAGATATCAGTCTCACCAATGTAAACCTCACCACAAGAGCAAGGAATTAAATAGACACCCTTTCTCATCTTTTGATCTATTAGAGCTTTAGGTTTATCAAGCACGCTCTTCAAGGAATTTGGGGGGGGGTGAAGGTAGTATTGAATATGTTTTCTTCTTAGAAATGCTCCCCTCCATATAGGGTAGAATAACCTTTCTTTTGCTCTCCATTTCTTTAACATGGTTCTTGATTTCTAAGCTCTTTGCTCACTTTTGAAGGCCTTCAGAATATCACTTTTCATATCCCAATTTCTTTGAAGAAATTTAAGGAGATGTTTGAATTCCTCATTAAGATGGTTGAAATCAACAATTCTAACTACTATGATGGCAAGAGTGTTCAAGATACCAAGCTTTTGAGATGGATGATGATGAGAGTTTGCATGCAAGTATCTATCCATATGATTTTTATTTTGATATACCTGGTGTGCAAGAGAGCCATCTTCCTTCTTTATGATGAGGACGTCTAGTAATGGAAGACAATTATTTTCCTGGATATCCATGGTGAACTTAATGTGTTTAGATTGGCTATTTAGATGTGTGAGGAACTTATCCAAACTCTCCTTTCCATGAGGCCAAATAATGTTGGTGTCATCAATTGGCTGGCAGCTGTCGTGTTTTGTCTACCGACAGCTGTCCCCTCTTTTCAGTGTTGGGGGGGGTGCCCATTATGGGAGAGCCTTCTCACATTTCGAACCCTATTCAACAGGATTCTACTCTGGTGCCGAGAGTGCGCTCTGGTGGCGCTGTGGGTTATGGGTCTCAATTTTCTAAGCTGCGTGGACTAAAGGCCAGAAACAGGCGATTACTAAAGACCTTTAAGGCTAGACAAGACATTTACAGACTCGACATTGATGAGGATTATAATCTAGAGAAGATTCGTATCCTTGCTGAGTGGGCCATTGTGGGTCGACTTGAATATACTTCGGCGTCCAAGCCGGAACTTTTAGAATGGGTTAATAGATTTTGGGTCCCGATCACAGGAATGGCTCCCAGAATTAACTTGTTGGTAAATCGATGGATTTTGTTCACATTCTCGGAGGCTGCACATCTCGAAAAAATACTGGCTTCTTTCTGGGAATTCAAAAATGGCTCCCTGTTTATCAAGCGGTGGCATATGAATTTCAACCCAATCAATGAGGCCCAAACCCTGCGGCATCTATGGATGATTATCCCGGGACTTCCCATAGAAATTTGGACTGAAGATATTATTTCGAGGCTCGCAAATTCTGTTGGGAGATTTGTGAGATTTGACAAGCACAACTTCTGTGGTATGGATCGTAGATTCGCAAAGGTTATGGTTGAAATCGACTTGAAGCAGGGTTTGCCGGCTGAGGTGGTGATAGCTTGGGGATCTAGGGTATGGAAACAAACCCTAGATTTTTATAAAATTCCTTTTCGCTGCTTCGTATGTCATGAGGTTGGTCATGTGAAGGCATCTTGTCCTCTGCTCCGGAGATTTTCTCGGGATTCCTCGGCTACAGCTTCTTCTGCTTCTAGGGAAGGCATTATCACTCCTCCTTCGGAGATTCCGGGTAAGTCTTTACTTGAAACCCCTTTACAATTCCCTGATTTATCAAATGCGGAGCTGGATTTCATTGAATCCTCAGAAAAATTGCTTTCTAGCCGAATTTTAAAAGGTGAAGTCCAACTACGTCATGACCCTGTGACGGGCCTGCCTGTTAGGTCTTCGGAAAATATCTCTGCTTTATCTAAAGTTGGTCGTAAATTATTTGCGGAAGGGGCTTCAGACCTTCATCATTCAGTGGTTTCATTGGCCCAACCTGTTGCAGACGGTTTGACTAATCCCAATTTGGATCGGACTGCAAACCCTACATGCTTAGGGCCACTGTCTCACACATCTGATAATTTAGAATTTGGTCCTTCTTCTCCTACGGACTGTATAAAGGATTCTTTGCAGCTTTCAGCCGACAGTTCCAGACTCATTGTGAGTAGTTGTATGCCTACAAACCCTATTCTTAGTGGGTCTGTCTCTTCCGTAGAATTAGGGCAGCCAGCTCCCATTTCTGAAATTCCAGGACCGAGTCCTACTGTCCCTGCTTTATGCATTTTGGACTCTCAGCAGGAGGGGATTTTAAAGTCAGGCCAGTTGGTAGATGGTCTCTCAAATTCAGCTTGTCTGGTCGTACCTCCTTGTTCTTTAGACAATGACATTCTGGCAGAAAGTGGATACAACATTTCAGATTTGGGAGAGGAATTCCCTTCTCTACCCTCCTTCTCCAGAAATCCGAGTCATGGATCTTCTGCAAAACCTCTTCAGTCTATTAATTTTCAAAATGTGACTATAAGGAGGGGGAAAAAGAAAAAATTTGATCATGATTGTCCTGATTCTTTCACTCCGTTGTCCCGAAGATTAGAGGAGGTGGACAAAAAGGAGATAGTGCTGACCATGGGGCTTAGAGCATCGTCCCCCACTAAGGCTGTTCCTTGATGTCTTTGCTATCACTGAATGTTAGAGGATTGGGTAAGGTGACTCGGGTTCAGGCCTTAACCAATCTTATCAAAGCTACTGACCCAACTATCATTCTGTTTCAAGAGACTATGTGTGATGATCAATTGGCTATCATTAAGCTTAGTAAGATTCTTCCTACTTGGGAGGTGTCTGCAGTAAATTCTTGTGGCCTCTCGGGGGGGTTAGTTGTTGCCTGGAATCCTGCAGTTTTTGTCCTTAAAGCATTTTCTACTCCTTGGGGCATTTTATTAAAAGGATATATGTGCAGGAATCAACAATCACTTTCTATTTTAAACTGCTACGCTCCCTATAGGGATAGGCAGCGTTTCTGGTTATCTTTAAAGAGATCTGGTATTTTGAACCTTAATGACTTGATTCTCGCAGGTGATTTAAATTTAACTGTTAATGCTTCTGAAATATGGGGATCTGCTGCTAGGCTGGATGATTTAGCTGAGTTTTTTTCTCAGCTGTTTCTGGATGCTGAACTAGTAGACGTGAAACCTCATATTCTGTCTCCCACATGGACAAATGGCAGATTTGGTGGTGATGGCGTTCACAAACGCCTGGACAGATTCCTTGTCAAATCGGGTTTATTGGATAACTTTCAGAAGCATAGATCGTGGGTATGTGATTGTAAATTCTCGGATCACTGGCCAATTGTGCTCCAATTAGATGATTCCAGTTTCACTCAAGCTACACCCTTCAAGTTTAATGCTTCGTGGCTATGTGATGTCTCATTTTGTGAGATGGTTAGAACATTTCGGCTGAGTTGGGGGGCTTCGGATACTAATCCTGTTGTAAACTTCTGTCATAAATTAATGGGTTTAAAGGAATCTGTTTCAAAGTGGATCAGGGAAAAAAAGAAAAAGGACAGACAGGAACTTTTGTCATTAGAAAAGAAACTGCAGGATACCATCTTTGCAAATATTAATAATTCCCTTACAGCTGATGCTTTTGAAGTTATAAAGCAACTGGAGAAGAAAAAAGAAGAGATTCTTTTACAGGAAGAAAAAGAATGGCGATTAAAAAGTCGTGCCATATGGATCTCCCATGGGGACAAAAATACAAAATTCTTCCATTCTTTCGCCTCTGCTCGGAGAAATTCTAAATATATCTGGGAAATCAATGATGAAAATGGCTCTCAACTATCGGGTATGGAAAGTATCAAATTAGAAGCTGTTTCTTTTTTTGGTAACCTATATCTCGACCCAGGTGATTGCAGTCTTGAAGATCAGATCAAAGTTGCCTCTTTATTTCCACGATTCTTCTCGGAGCAGGATGCAGAATGTTTAGTTGCAGATGTCTCATTGGAAGAGATTGAACAGACTTTGAAAGTATTTGCAAAAGATAAAAGCCCTGGGCCAGATGGGTGGCCAGTGGAGCTATATCTTCATTTTTTTGATCTGATGGGATGTGAGCTTCTGGAACTAGTAAATTTCTCCAAAAACAATAGCTATATACCAGGTGGACTAAATTCTACTTTTGTCACTCTCATCCCGAAAAAAGATAAGCCACTATCTTTTGGAGAATATCGACCGATTGCGCTATGCAATCTACTATATAAGCTCATCTCCAAAATAATTGCAGACAGATTGAAGAAGGTTCTCTCCAAGCATATTTCAGCCGAGCAATTTGGCTTTCTTGAAGGTAGGCAGATCCATGATGCAATAGGAATTGCACAGGAACTGATGCACAGTATGAAGATATACAAGAAAAAAGCTCTCCTACTCAAAATGGATTTGGTTAAAGCGTATGATAGAGTCAACTGGTCTTTTCTCAGGATGATTCTAATCAGAATTGGGATTCCTACATTAATCATCAAATGGATAATGGCATGCATAACTACTATGAATATCTCAATACTTATTAATGGAAGTCCATCTGATTTCTTCTCCTGTTCTAGGGGGATTAGACAGAGTTGTCCCCTTTCTCCCCTACTTTTCATTTTGATTATGGACGGGTTTAGCAGGTTGGTAAATGAATCATTATTAAGAGGCAAGATTAAAGGTATCAAGATTGCGAAGGACTGTGTTATCTCGCATATATTGTTTGCAGATGATGTACTGGTGGCAGGAGAGGATTCCATGGAAGAATGGATTGCATACAAGGATATCTTTAACACTTTCAGTAGAGCAACAGGTATGTTGGTCAGTGCTGACAAATCAAATTTTTATCACTTTGCATTACAGGAGGAGCAGATTAAAGGGATTCAATCTATCCTGCCATATAATTGTGTTTCCGTTGAGCTCGGTTTCAAATATCTTGGTATCACTCTTAAACCAAATTGTTACCAAATCAAGGATTGGCATTGGATGCTGAAAAAGATTGAAGCTCGCATTTCTCAATGGGCTTTTAGACTTCTATCCATTGGTGGGAAACTAATACTTGTTAAATCGGTTCTTACCAGTATACCTGTATATTGGTTTACCTTATTTGAAGTTCCAAGTTCTATCATTAAATCCATTAATAGATACATCTATAACTTTCTATGGTCTGGGACAGCTAATGGTTCAAAGATTCATATGGTGGCAGCAGATACCTTATCTCGACCTTATCGGTTTGGTGGATGGGGCATTATAAATCTGGAGAATTTTAATATTGCACTCAGACTGAAAAGTACTTGGAGGGCCATCTTTGGAAAGACTCCGTGGTCCAGGATCATTCACCAAAAATACATAAAATCTGAGGTTCCATGTTGGATTAAAAATCCAAAGCTTAAGGGTTGGAATTTCTCTCCTATCTGGAGGGGGTTTATGAAAATCTTTCATTGGATCAAAGACGATCTTCTTTGGCAAGTGGGCTCTGGTAAAAGCATCCGAGTGGGGGCGGATCCAATCCTAGGTTTTGATTCTGACTATACTCTTCCTGATAATATCATTCGCTATCTACAGATTCTAGGTTTGTCCACCTTAAATAAAATCCAGAAACAAAGTCCTGGGGATGAATACAATGTGAACTGGATATCTGCTCAGGATTTAGGCCTTTCAGGATATTCAGCACGTGTTTGGCAGGACTATATCCACAAATTAGTTGCTGCTGGCGTCAGATTGTCAAATGGTAAGGATGTGCTGCTTTGGGGAGGAAATCCGGCCACAGGTATAGTTTCTGCTCAGTCTGCATATTCACGAATAGTTCAAAAGAGATTTATCTTCCCCCAGGAATGGTGGTATAAGAGGATTTGGGCTTGGAATATCCCCTTAAAACTTAAATGTTTCATATGGCTTGTGCTACAAGACAAGTTAAAGACATGGGACAACTTATGTAAACGTGGATGGACCGGACCCAGCATTTGCCCTCTATGTAACTATGCTGCTGAAACAAAAAATCATCTTTTCATTAATTGCTCCTTTACCTACAAAGTCTGGGAATTGACGTCTATGAAGCTTAATATTACTCTCTGCTGGAATGTTGGTGATTTCAACAAATGCTTATTAAATTGGTTTAGGAAGTGTAAGCAACATTTTTTTGTAGCCATATGTATCCCTTGGGCTATCTGGTATATCAGAAATGGAGTACTCTTTCGGAATTTAAAACCGGATAGTATACATTGCAGTCTGATAGCTATGAACATGTACTCTACTGTAGTGGTGAATCAGCCGAAATTGAAAGTAGGCAGAATTGGTAGTTTTGATTTTAAAGTAGAGCAACCAGTGCTCTTCTTTGATGGTGCTTCAGCAAATGGATTATGTGCAGTAGGGGGAGTTATCTACCTTAATGACTCTCACTTTTTTACTGTCAGACTCAATTGTGGATCGGGATCCAATATGAAGGCAGAGTTAATGGCCCTCTGGGTTGTCTTAAAAGTTGCAAACATATTTGGGCTAGTCAATCTCAAGGTTTATGGTGATTCTCAGGTCACTATTAAATGGGCAAAGGGGGATTTCAAGCTAAATGTTTTGAATCTGCGTCATTGGGCAAATAGAACCCTTTTTGAAATTTCCAAACAACATCATATCAGTTTTGAACATATCTACAGAGAGTATAATGCTCGGGCTGACAAGCTTTCCAAACTTGCTCTTTCTGGATTGGAGGGACACATCATCTGGGAAGAATGGTGTGAAGACAGATTGATAGATTGTGGGGACTTTTTCTTTCTTGACTGAACTGTATTTTTGAGTCGAGATACTGGTTTTTTTGACTTGGATGATTAAGCACTCTTGGTATTTTTGGGATGAAGAACAGATGTCTATTTGTCTTAAATATGTATGAGATCAGAGTATCCTGGATACTTCTTAGAACTCCTGAAGATCTTTTTGTTTCAGATCAGATCTTGATTCATCATGAGTCATGATTTTCAGTGTACTATTTGATTCATTTTGAATATCAATAGTAGTTTTTTTCTCTGGAAAAAAAATGTTGGTGTCATCAATGTTTCTCTTCCACTCTCTTGGTTTTAAGGGAACATAGATGATGGCTTTATTCTCAAAATATTCCATAGAGATATTGGCCAAAACAAGTGAGGGTGGAGATCCCATTGCAACCCCGTCAATTATTCATATAAATCACCATGAAAACTAAAATAGGTTGATTTCAAGAAGATTCTGAGGAGGGTCATTGTCATTTGTGATTTCTTTTATAACCCTAATTGCCTCTTCAACATGAAATTTTGTGTAGAGAGAAACCACATCAAATATGACTAGTAATTCCTTTACATTTAGTTGGAGATTTTTGATCTTATTAACGAAATGAGAGGAATCCTTGATTTTTTTCCAAGGAAAAAACGTAGTTTTCATTAATATTAATCAAAATTACATATTGCCAAAAGAATTCGAGGAGCCCTTTCGAGAAAGAGAAACTATTCAACTTCCAAAAAAGTATATTGAGTTTTCAGTTTTGAACCCAAAGTGGGAAATAAAAAACAGTTCTGATTTTCGTGAGAAGAGGATACCCATAATGCCGCATAAATATATACAGTAAAAACAAAAAATATCTTTTTGCTTTTTCTAGTGCAAAAAATTACTGTGGTATACCTTCAATAAAAGGTCTATGGTAAAATTCATGGTAGATGTCATTATTTTGTTCCTTGACATACCATCGACCCAAAATGAGAGTTAGACCCAACTTTGAGAGTCTATCTGCTTCGCGACAAATTGTTTAAGATCAGGTTGTGTCATATTTGATTTTTATTTATCCAATTTATAATGATCATAGAGTCACCGAAAATCTGTAGATGGGTGCAACATTGTTCATAAGAAAATAGAATCAGGAGTTTTAAGGCGAAAAGTTCAGCAAGGTTGTTTGAACCCGGTCCCAAACCCATATACAGCTGGAAGGAGTGATGATAGGAAAGATGTAAGATAACACCACCACCACCATAGACACCATTCTGTGAAGCTCCATCAAAGTAATCCCAAGGTATCTGTGGAGTAATGATCTCAGCCACAATAGGTCGGGTAATGTGAGTGTGAGTTTCCTGTGGGAAATAGGATGGGATGTTGAGGCTAGTATCAGCAGTGAGCATTGGAGTGGTTTGTTTTCCAATGAATATAGATTCATTACAAGCGAGCCAGATTCCACAGTTGGCAATTAAAGGCAAAGCATGCATGTAAGAGGTGGTTGGTGAATCTGTCCAGGATTTCCAGGCTTCCTCAACATTCGCTCCAATCCATGCCCTGGAGGAGGGATGACGAGAAGTCAGTTCAAACCAGACGTTGACCGAGAAAGGAAATCTTAGTAGAAGGTGAGAGGTGGTTTCTTCATCTTGTTTGCACAAGGCACACTAGCCAGGGCCAACAATATTTTTCTTTTTAAAGCGAACCCAATTTGGAATTCGATCTGCTAGCGTACACCACATAATTATTTTTGCCTTTGATGGGAATTTAGTTTTCCAAACCGATTGCCACCACCATAGATTTTCTGCATCCAACTGTTTTTGTTCCGAGAGTAGCTTGTACCCCAGCTTGGGCGTGTATTTTCCATTTGGGGTAGCCGACCAGATAAGCTCATCCGGGGAATATTTCAATCTAGCATGAGAGCTTCTGAGGGAAAAGAGAAATTCATTCCAACTGTTGTGATGATCCTCTCGGAGTCTGAGAGCAACGACATCCAACCAACCTTGCTGCCAAAAATTGGTGGTTAGAGGATCCCCAACCTGTGAGAGGTGAAAAAATACTTGCTGTTAGAAGAGAATGAATGAGTGGTAAAGGAATGATGTGTTTATTTTTGCAATCCAGCCATGGATCAGTTATGGATGATAAGTTCTAATGCGGATCTGTGAGCTGTATCCAACCTTCCAGGCAAGACCTTGTTCAATCAGACAAAAAGACGAGAGGACATCCTTCCAACAGATGGATATATTCGACTCAGTCTTAGATGGATTTCTGATCCATTGAATCAAGGATTCCAGAGAAATGTATTTTTGTTTTATTACTTCTGTCCAAAGGTTCTCTGAAGTGATGAGTCACCATCCTTCCTTGGCAGCAAGAGACTTTGTGAAGAGATGGACATGTTTTAGACCCCATCCCCAGGGATTTTTCCTGGGCCAATCTTTCCCAATTTACCTAGGAGAAACAACGGAGTCTGAAGAGCTTGACCAAAGGAAGCGAAAGCAGAGTTTCCTAGCTTTTTCCAGAGTGCCTTTTGGGATCCAAGCCAGATACATCCAATAGACTGGTATGGCTTCCAGAACAGATTTGATAAGGACCAGTCTGCCGGCCCTGGATAACCATCAGTGGCTCCAAATCTTGAGCCTTTTTTCCAATTTTGAAATGAGCCAGATCCAATCACTTTTTTTGTAGCCATTTGGCTTTAGGTGGAAACCCAAATATTTGAGAACTGCATCCAGATGTAATATTTGAAAGGGAAAGAGAGTTGCATACCTTAGTCTCTCCTCTTCATTGACATTGTAAAAAGAGATAGTCGACTTGTGGTTATTGATGACCATACCTGTCGATCTTTCGAAGAGATTCAGGATGTTGTCCAGAAATTCCGTGTCCCTTGTGGTGCCATCACATAAGAGTAGGATATCATCAACAAAGAGGAGACGTGTGAGGTTGAGCGAATTTGAGATGCATAAATCCTTGATGTGAGAGAAAGTGTGGCCTACTAACTATTTTAGGGTTTTTTCCATTTTTCCAGAAATTTTGCTAGTTGGTAAGATGAAGATCCATTGGTATTCACAATTGGTCTCAAGGAAACTCCATCTTTATGAATTTTTGGCAATCCATATATTCTTGGATTTATAAGATTCTTGGGAATGAGATTTTTATTTGTATCTTCATCCAAATTAGAATTATTAATGGCCTTTGTGATTTCTATTATAATTCTATGGCTTGGATCTTTTTCCAGTTTTTATAATTGTAGTACTGTTCAAGTGCTCATACATTTTTTCTTTGTAATCCCGTGCATTTATGACCACAATTTCATTCCCTTTGTCGGCCCTTATTATCATTATTTCCTTGTTTGATTTCAATTTTTTCAATGTCATTGCTTTGTATTTGTTGATATTGGGCTTTGGGGGGTTTGGATCTTCTTAAAATGAAAGAGTAGTCATGCCTCACTTCTTTTTCCTCATTATTTGGTAATGATGAGATAACGTCCTCAATATAACAAAACATATTTTCCAATGGAATGGTGCTGGGTATTATGGTGAAGTTCAATCCTCTTCCAATAATTTCAACTCGTTTTTGTTCAATATGTAATTGGACAAGTTTATAACCCTAGATTAATCACAACCTTTATTCTGATATCGATGCAGCTATTTATTCTCCAGTTCGATGTATTTCTTGGTCTATTTTTTCTTTGTGACGTGAACAATCTCCTCAACCCTAGTAGCTAAACTCGAATTTAATCTCATCCATATATTATACTGTATAGAGCTTGCGAATTTTAGATGCTGTTGGGAGCATTCTTTTGACTAGAGAATGAGACACCTTCTTATTTGCTTAATTTATTTTTTGACCAACTCTAAGCCCATGCGTGGAAATATTTCTTCATTTCAGAAGAAGAATGATATGGAAGCCTATGTGGAATTTGTACTCTCGACGTACGCTTTAGACTATAAATCTTAGTCCATCATCAAGCGAAAGATTGTTTTGGTGATGTAAGAGAGAATGCTGACTAATAAATAAATACGAGATTAAAAGAGCATTGTGCATATAAAATCTATGGTAGAATTAAAAAAATCAGCTGTGGCATAATATTCTTAGAAATGAAATCGTCACATATGTGTGGAAAATGTGAAAGTGATAGCTATGGAAGAACACTACAATAGTAAGCGGATTCGGGAAGGGATAGAAATAGAAAAGCATCCTCATAATTCTAGTAGAGATGATGGGTTGGTTTTCATTGAATCTTGGAAACCACTTGTTCACACCTTCGAATAATATTAGCATAACAAACCATATTTAGTGCTGTCATGGATGGATGCCACTCTCTTTTCAAGGTAATTAATAAAATTATTCTCAAAAGAGCTAGCCGAACTCTCCTTTAATGACCCTATTATGGTTTAAATCTTTATTTATTAGTCAAAATTCTCTGTTACATCATTGATACAATCTTTATCCTGATGATGGACTAAGATTTATAATCCAAGCGTACGTCGAGAGTGCAAATTCCACACAGGTTTCCATATCAATCTTCTGCAAATATGTATCCCATCAATGAAAGCCTAATAAAATGCTTGAATAACAATCAGTGTTGAAACTAAGTCTAATTAAAAAAAAAATCATGATGTGTTAGTGGGTTAGTGGTAATTTTTTTGGTTGGTTAAGGGTTAGCCTTTAAGGACTAGAGGGTTAGGCGTTAGTGCTTAGTGATTTAGTGTTAGGTTAGGGAACAAGGTTAAGGTCAAACATTTTTGGTGGGTCATGGGTGAGGGTATAAGGGATAGTTATGGGTTAGGAGGTCGAGGGTTACTATTGTGTTCTCTAGCCTTGTAAATTAGAACAACACAAGATATACAAAGGTTAAGATGCAATAAACCTAAATTTATAGAGAAAAATAATAAATATTAAACAATCGAACTATAAATATGGAAAAATATGAGATTTATATTAAGATAAAACTTATGGAAGCACTATTCATATACCTCTTGAGGTAGGGAGACCTTTTACTTGAGCACATATCCCTTACAATAATAATCAACAAAACTCTTCATAGCCTTGTAGCTCTTTAAATAGGCTTCTTAGATCCAAATATCTAACTGCTCGACATCTTCAAATAATTAAAAAATAAAACTTCCTAGTGGGTCTTCATTAATAAAGAGACCCTCTTTACATTGATTGATGAACACTAACTTACTCGACCTTATTTCAAATATATGGCCTTATATAATTGTCTAACTAAATCCTAGAGTAGGCGAGTTAGGACCCTAACATGCCCCCCATTCAAAAGCAAGAGATATTTTGAACATTATTGTGCCACATGATAAACCATATGTGGTGGAGCTCAACTGTGGGATTGGATATTTCTGAAGAATAAATAAGATCATACCTTCCCATGGATGTTTCCCATTTGAGGTTTTACCATGTATATCTAGTGTAATTTCTCTTTTTCTCTTATCTCTTACTTACTATTTGATTATTTGGTGCTTGTATGGATAATATGCTAGACTAGTTGATTCCTACTATTGATTTTCATGTTAGTAAATGTATTGTTGTATGTTTATGCATATTTAACAATACTCTAACACATCGATGCAAAGCACATGGTGACTTCATTGTTTCTCCCTTCTATCATTGGAAAGTGTTGCAAGCTAGAATAAAGTTGTGGATATCCTTTTCCATGCCTTCCCAGAATAAAGAGCACTTAATTCTTTCATAAGTTTTATGAAATCCCGAGTCACCTACTATGAGGGATGAATGCAATTTCTCTAAGATTCGTGATTTCAAGGCCAAATCTGAGGTGAGAAAGATGTTCTCCTTATACCTCAAAATATTGTGGTTCCATGTATACTCAAGCAGAGGTTTTGGGTATTCTTTTACCCTTTTGATGAGGTGTTTAACCATGTCATGAGCTGACCATTCATGTCACTCTTCATCGATCCATCCCGGTACTTGTAAGGATAAGGCATAGAGTGAACCATCCTCTTCAAATTTCCAAGACAAAGCATCTGCCACTACATTGTCGCAACCCTTTTTATGTATGATTTCATAATCATAACCCGAAATCTTAGTGACTCATTTGTGTTGCCAAGGTGAAGGCGGTTGCTTTTTTAGGAAATAATTGAGACTATGATGGTTAGTTTTGATCTGTAAATGCCACCCAATTAAATATGGATGCCATCAATTTCATGAAGGAAATCCCTAATTTATTTCTCATAGATGGATTTTCCCAAGTTTCTATCACCGAGCTGCTTACTAGTGAAGGCCAATGGGCATCCTTCTTGTAATATGACGTCTCCCAAGACATGGCCAGAGGAATCAAATTCTAATATGAATGTATTCATGAATTTTGGCATGGATAACACAAGTGTAGTACACATAGCCTCCTTTAGTGCTAATAAGGCCTGCTTCATTGCCTCATTCTAGAGAAATCATTTTTTTAACAATGTGGTAAGAGGAGCTGCAATATTCATATAGTTTGGCCAAACGTATGGTAGTAGCTAGTAAGTCCAAGAAACCATTTCAATCTCTTAAGAGTTTTGGGGTTGGGACAATTCTTCATATCTTCTTGGGATCCACCCTTACCCTATCCCGACTCACAATATGACCCAAGTGTTCAACCTTAGTAACCTAAAAAGCACATTTTGAGCATTTCACAAATAATTGTTGGTATTGTAATAATTGTAAGGTAAAAGAAACATGTTGGAGGTGGATTTCTGATACGGGGTTTTAGACTAAGATATCATCAAAGAAAACCAAGACAAAATTGCTGAGGGAGGGCATAAAATCTTATTCATGAGGCTATGAAAAGTGGAGGGAAGCATTCCAAAGGTTGAAGGGCATGACCAAGAACTCATAATTACCTCCATGACTATGATAAATGGTTTTGGGTATATCCACCTCTTTCATCTTGATTTGATGGTATCTGGAATGAAAGTCAAGTTTGCTGAAGAATTTTGCACCATGTAACTAGTCTAAGAGATCATTAATGAAAGGAATGGGGAATTTATCTTTGATGGTTAATTTGTTGAGAGCATGGAAATTAGGACACATGAGACAATCTCCTTCCTTTTTTAGGACCATAACTACTGGTGAAGAATAAGAGCTTGCGCTAGGATGAAAACACTCACCACCAATAATTCCTGAATGATTTTTTCAATTTAATTCTTCTATGTAAAAGGATGGTGGTAAGGGTGGATATTGGGGGGTTGATGCATGGAATTAAAGGAGTTCCATGGTAATGTTCCCCATGGGATGGAGGTAAAATATTGAGTGCCTTGAATTCCTGTTGCTACTGGGAGAGAACCTCTTGTAAGTCAAGGAATATATGATGTGGGCATTTCCATAACTTGGATGGCATGGAACTAAGAATTGAGATGAGATAATTTACGAAGAACCAGGTGTAATTCCATGGAGGTGATGTGTGTCCCAACCTGATTAAAGCTAAGAGAGTGCCCTGGAATCCATTGTGATAGGGCCTAAGGTCCCGAGTCTTTCAACCCACAAAACTATATCGCAACCACCCATGTCAATAACATTTTGAGATGGTAGTATCCCATTTGGAGTTTGAAATTTTCACAACGACCACCACATTTCATTGTACCACCATTGGCTATCATAATTTGGAATATGGAGATGTGTTGGATATAGAAATGGGTGTTTGTAGCCACACATCGATGGATTCAATTATGGGTACTTCCACTATTAATTAACATGATGAATTTTTTGTGCTTGATGTAGCCAATCAATTTTTGTCTCTAAGTTGTGGAAAACCATGATAAAGCATGGAGTGAAATTTGGGGTTGCCCCTCAAGAACTGGAATATCAAGAGCATCTTCAAGGGGAAGCATATGATCATCTATTGTTGGTTTAGGCTAAGTTGGAATAAATTTTTTTCTTTGCATTTACACCCTCTAAAATATTTTTCATCACATTTATAGCAAAGGCTGAGGCACTAATGATCAACCATGGCATCCTGCACGGTCTACTTATCGATTTAGAGTTGTGGGGTGGTGGAGGTGTTGGAGGGGAATCCATGGGAGACACATTGTGAGGGTGAAATGAAGGGCACTTCGGTTGGGAATTGATCACCAATTTAGATTCAAGAGATCTATCACAAGCTTCCAACCAAGTGGAGGGTTGCTACATAAGGACATGTGCATGAATTGCCTCCTTGATGCCATTGATGAAATACTCTTGAAAAAATATCCAGAGAGGTCTTTAGTGCGGATTGTCAATTGCTCAAATGTTGTGATATAGTCTAGAGCAGTGCTAATTTGGCATAAATTGTCTAACCAACCCAAATAGTGAGTGTCACAGTCAAAACACTCATGAAGGATCTTCACAAATTGGCTCCAAGGGACATAACGATGATAAGATTTCTAGTACCATTTCCACCATTTCCATCGTTTAGAATCTAATATAAAACCCCAATTTTCAAAATTTGAAGATCATATTTAATGCCAATGAGAGAAAAATAATGTTCCATTTGAGTCACCCAACCCAAGGGGTCAGGACCATCAATTTTTCACATGTCAATATTCAAAAGGATGCCATGATGTTTTATCCTCAATGGAGTGAGGCTAGTTGTTTGAGAATAGAGAGTGATATACCTAGTCTTCAGTGGCCACAACTTCACTGGTTGGAGTGTTGAATGGTGGAGCATATCCGACGTGTTGGGAAATAACAATAAGCAAAAGGTATTGGATGGCGAGCTTCTGGTTGAACTTCCAGTCCTAGTTGGTTAGATTTTGGTCAAGTTTTATAAGTAAAGAGGATAGGGTTTGAAGTTCAGAAGGTAGAGTGGGTTGATTTAGGTTTGGTTGGGGTGGATTCTAGTTGGTATTCTCCATGTTTACCTAGTTGTGGGTGTGTATCATGGGAGCATAAATGTATGAAATACAAAGGACTAGGGGATGGGTCTATCAAGACATGGTTGTGAGAAATATATATATATATATGATCAACACAATGCAAGGAGTCTTTTGAGGTAGGTCACAAATAAGGGTTTCTAGGACCAACCAAAAATAATGTTCCCTTCACTCAATGTGACCATCGATAGGGGACATTAACCAAGTACGGGCTTCCAAATTTTTCCCCGTAGACAAATTACAAATTTAAAAACATAATTAAAAACACTTAGTGGAAATAAACTCTATACACACACATCTAGTTGGCATATGCAAACTCAATCATCACACACATCAAATAAAAATATTGCACATTGAAATATAAAATGATACTTATCTTTATCCATTGTAGATCCAAGCAACTAGATGTGTAAGAGTGATTTTCCACCCAATCATAGGCACTATATCCAACATATACTCCTTTTGTTGAGAGGCCACCCCCAAGCTAGGCTATGAGGTTACCAGGGTGAATGAAACACCTACATGCTTCTCTCTCTCTCATCCCACAACTTCTTTTGCTCTTTATGCTTAGACAAATGCTCATACAATGCTCTACAGGGGTCTCACTCAACCATACCTTGGACCCAACAATACCTGCCTCACACAACACCCTTATAGGCTCATGCATCTCCTTCATCGATCCACGGTTCTCTTGGAAATTCATCTTGCTAGGTGCTTCCAGTGTGTGCATAGAAAGAGTCCAATATGATATGTGTTATTGGAGAACCACTTGTAGCTTAAATTCGTGGATTATCAAGCACCTCTAAGAAATAAGACTCAATGCATAAGGGTTCCTAGCTTGCCCAACCTCTGTGCTCACCTACAACCATCTATTTTACCTTCCAAATTTGCAGTGCTGTCTCTAATTTTGGATTTCTGGGTTACACAGTCTAGAAATAGTCACGAACAACTATAGGGAGCTCTGCGCAGTGTATATATGTATGAGAGAATGATAGAATGAAGGTTGAATACATAGGATATGAGATAATGGTGAAAATACATCTGACATAGATTCTGACAATAGAAGAAAGGACTCTTGCCGACTGCAGACTGACTTATGACATTTGATAAAATTGTCACAAAAGTGCATTCATCCCCATGCTTCAATAATTGCATGAGGTGAATTTTCCCACCAACCTCACACATGCATTCAATGATTGGAAATGGTCAAAATAATGTTATTGGCTCATTTAATTCACATGGAAAAAATAGGGTGAGTTCTAAGGTTGGAACTTGGAAGCAAAGGATTCAATCTCCCATAGCCTCCCTTTCCTCTTCCCCTCTAGTGGAATCATAGCATCTCTAGTGCTCTTTACACAACCATATTGGACCATTTTATTATTCATGCAATATAATATTTACATATATTTTTCATGTTCCACTTGGATCACATCCCAATCAATCACATGGCTGTGTAAAGAAACATGAAAAACATTATGTGGGTTTTTACATGGATGTGTAAAGAAACATGAAAAACATTATGTAGGTTTTTCATGTTTCTTTGCAATATAATATTTACATATATTTATTTAAATAAAATTCATTATGTGGGTCACATGGCCTTGTTACATATTTACATCTGTCACATTCATTGGAGTTGGCCAATTCATGATGGATTCAATCTTCTTGGGGTCCACCAATATTCCTTCCTCTAAAATAATGTGACCCACAAAATGAATTTTATTTTTATAGAAATCACATTTTCTTAGCTTTGCATACAACTTATTCTCCCTTAGAAATTGCAAATCCATTCTCAAATGTTCTTCATGTTCCTTTTCATTCTTAGAATATATAAGAATATCATCTAGAAAAAAAGAACAAACTTCTCCAAATATTTGTTGAAAACACTATTCATGAGACACATGAATGTAGCTGGTGCATTTGTGAGACCAAATGGCACTACCACAAACTCATAGTTCCCATACCTTGTCCTAATTTTTTTCTCATGAATATCTTCTTCTTTGATTCTCACATGATGGTAACCATACCCCAAGTCAATCTTAAAAAATACATTTTCCCCTCTCATTTTATAAAAATGGTCCTCAATTCGAGGCAAGGGGTACTTGTTCTTCACTGCAAATTTTTTCAATTGCTTGTAATCAATACATAACCTGAGTGTTCCATATTTCTTTTTCACAAATAGCACAGGTGCTCCCCAGGGAGACATACTTGGATGAATGTACTTCTTTTCCAACAATTCTTGCAATTTCATTTTCAGATCCAATAATTCTGGTGTACTCATCTCGTAAGGTATCTTAGAAACTAGTGCAGCTCCCGACAAAAGATCATTTGTAAAATCAATGCCCCTCTTTGGAGGAAGTCCTTGCACTTCATCAGGAAACACATCTTTGAATTCTTGCAACACATGATAGTCCTCCAACTTGGGAATTTCATTTTCTGTTTTATCCAAAACATGGGCTGCATACAATATGCAACCTTTCCTACATAAATTATTCAGCTGCATGGATGAAACCTTCCTAATGAAACTACCTTTGGAATTCCCTTTACAACCCTTGGGTTTCCTTCTTCATTAATGCATTCAAAAGCCTTGTTGTAGCAATCAAGTTTAACTCTATGTGCTTCCAACCAATCTATTCCAATGAGAATATAATAGGAACCAAGTGGAAAAATATTCATATTTTCACAAGTGAACAGTCCATCCATTTCCAATGGACATTTCTCCACCATTTCACTAAATTTCCTATTGGTTCCAGTGACTAGTTGGACCAACCACGATTTGCTATGCTTTTATTTCTTAAAAACACATATCTCAACAATTTTAGGAGTAATATAATTGTGAGTAGATCTAGGGTCAATCAAAATATAAATATATTGCTTAGCAATATTACCTTCAACCTAAACCACACTTGATTAATGGTCTGCTTAGCGGTCCTCTAGTCCAACATAAATAATGGGGTCTTTTCTTGCCACTTGACCCACTGTTTCAACTTCTTGGATGTTGTGAACTTGCTTTGCACTCCCATTCCAATGTGGACAATTTCTAATCATATGGTCCTCTCCATATCCCCAACATTGAAGTGGCTCCCTTGGCTCTTTTGGCTTGTCTCCCATCATCCTAGATGGCTTGGTTACACCCCTTGGTGGATGCCTTGGATGATTTTTGAATTAAGGAGACTTGAACCCCTTCATTCTCTGGTCAATTTCTCATTTTTCTTGTCCTTCCATGCCTTATGGAATTCTAGTTTGCTTTTGTTTTTATCATAACAATACTTGGCCCATCTTATGGCCTCATATATAGTTTGAGGTTCATCAAACTCAATTCTATCTTTATATGATTGGGGCAGTCCGCTTAGAAAATGTTTAATTTTCACCTTATCATCTCTGATATACTTGACATATCTCAACAAATCCAATAATTTGTTTTTATATTCTTCCATCGTCATTTGTCCCAATTTAAGCTCATGGAAATCTTTGATTCTTCCATCATAGTACCTATTAGAGAGGTACTTTTCCTTGAAGTACTTCTTGAATTGCTTCCACACAATCTTCCTTTATTTGATCATCTTTACTTTCCTAAGATGATCCTACCATATAGATGATCTTCCATTCAGATTGAATATGGTCACTCTTGCCTTCATATTTCAGAATAGTTTTGGACTTGGAAATACTTCCTCATAACAATAAGCCAAGCCTCACCTTCTTGACTAGACTTTACTTCACCATCAAAAGTATGAGGTTTGCCCTTCTTAAATTATCCATTAGGGTTGTTATTGAAAGGCCTCTTCCTATTATTCCTATGAGATGAAGAGATTGAACCTTCAATGGAATCTTTAGAGTCAGACGACTCACTAGAGGATATTTTTGGAGTATATATACTATCTCTAGAAATCCTTCTTGAACTATGGGACCTCTTGTGGGAATTCCTCCTTGAACTAGTCCCACTCTTTTCCTGATTTTCTGAGTTCTGCCCATGGTTAATATTCCTTTGAATGTCTGTCAAACTTTGAAGCATAGTTGCATTCAATTAATTCCGTTCTTCTTGAACTCTAATCAGCCTCTCATTGTTTGCTCTACAACTCTACAATTCCACCCTTAGGCTCCTCATGGTTTCTGTAATGTCTAGGTAGTTACCTGGTTTCTTCTACCATTGGATTCTATCTTTTCATTCTCAACCTGTATATTCTCTCGCATGGCATCTGTTTCAACCTTATAGGGATCCCGTGCATCATCCATGATGATGTATTCTTGGCCTAACCAAGACCAAAATTTTCCCAACTGCACTAGACTTAATGTTGACCCTTAACTGTCCCTATTATAATTTTGAATATGAAAAAGTGTTTATATAAACACATTTGTTAGATTTATTATATTCTCAGAAAATTATAAAATTATTTTTATGAATTCTAGGAACAACCCATATTGCCATTTTCTGTCAAATTAAAAAAAACACCTGAATCACCCCTTCAAACTCTTACTATTCGCACTTGTGGTTAAACTTCAGAAATATGATTCCCCCTTTTGTAGATTTATAACAAAAAATATAATGTAGGGTCAAGGGGGATTTCCCCCTTGCATAAATATGGCCCATAATATCAATTCTAGCTTTTAATTTTCTGGCACTTGAAATCCAACTGTGGAAACCTTGCTCTTTCTGTGATTTACGTTCCTCTAAATCCCACCCACATCATTTTACCACTTATCAGACATAAGTGGTTTCAGGATCTGTGGGTAGGTGGTTTCCCAAAACTGATTTTACGAGCTTGGATGCATAGGAGGGAGACATGTTAATATGGAAATTTTAGTTTCAAGTCCATGCCAATTAATTTAACTATCGTGCAAGTTCACATGCCTAAAAGAATGTTGTCCATCGATCAGATCTGCATGATGTCCTTTCTTGCCACAATTCCAACACTCTATCTTTTCTAGTCTAGATTTGGATCTACCCTTCCTATACTTCCCACAATTACCTGGGCTCTTTTCTCTTTCCCTTTATCTTCCCTTGCTCTCCATGGTAAACACATTACTTGATGTCTCACCTATGCTTTTCCATTGCATTTCCTCACTAAGAATAACACCAACAACATCATCAAATTTCAGAGTGTTCGAATCGGAGACATAGTTACTTACATCCATGACCAAGTTGGTCTAGCTTTCTAGCAATGAGCACAATATTAGAAGAGCACTAACCTCATCATCGAAGTTCACTCCTACAGAAATTAACTGATTAGTAGCCGTATTAAATTCATTTAAATGGTCAGCAACATATCCACCTTCTGACATCTTCATATTAAATAAACACTTCATTAGAAATTCCTTGTTGGAGGTCGAAGGTTTTTCATACAGTTTAGCCAATGTGTTCATCATATTATAGGTTGTCTTTTATTTCAAAATATTGAAAGCTGTTGACAAATCCAGGTACAACCGTAATGTTCCTAGTGCCTTTATGTGAAGAACCTCCCATTCTTCTTCCTTCATAGATGTCAGTATACTTCCTTTTCCGCCCATTGGTAGAAATATATCCTTCTAATATAGATAGTACTCCATCTACATCTTTCATAACTGGTATTTTTGGTCGTTAAATTTTTCAACCCTAAAATTTCCTTCTTGCGCCATTGCTCCCACTCGAACCAAGAACCCTTCTTTCCTGCAAGTTTATGCGCCAAATAGGCCTTTGGCTCTGATACCAATTGTTAGAAAAACATGATCACAGAACAATAGCATACAATACGATGCAGAAATAAAACACATCAAGACAATACAAGAGAGACACCAATATATGTGGTTCACCCAATATGGGATATGTCCATGGAGGAAAATCCTTCTATTATATCATCCAACAAATGAAGGGATACAACCCGCATCACATCTGCTCCAACTTCCTCTTCACTATCTCATAGTCTCTCTTACACAATCAAATATATCTTTACAATAGTGTAATACAATACATAGCCGTATTACAATGCCTTCCTTTTCAAGAGGGATTACCATGGGATATCCAATACCATGGGATATCCAATACCATGGGCCTGTAAATTACTCATTATTGACCAAGCCATGAGTTCTGAAATTACAACATTTTACAATGCATTTTTTCAAAATTTTATCTACGGGGGCACTGCCCCCGAACCCTCACTAAGGGGGGATCCCAAATTAGTCACTGCCCTCCATGGACCCCCCATGGTGACTATAGTGGGGGGGAATCCCCCCCACACCCCCCATTATGGGATGAGATCCAAACACAATTGAAACACAACATATGAATCATGAAGATTAGGCTCCACAACTAACATAAATAAACTCTATCCACACACATCTAGTAGGCATATATGAACTCAATCATCACGGGCATAAAAAAAATAAATTACACATTGAAATATAAAAGAATACTTATATTTATCCAATGCAGATCCAAATAGATGGTTGTGTAAGAGCGATTTTCCACCTAACCATAGGAACTCTATCAGGCCACCCCCAAGCCAGGCTATGAGGTCATCAGGTCAAAGGAAACACCTACATGCTTCTCTCTCTCATCCCACAACTTGTTATGATCTCCATGATTATCCAAATGCTCATACAGAGCTCTACAAGAATCTCACTTAGCCATTACAGACTTGGCCCCAACAATACCTATGTCACACAACACCCTTTTGGGATCAGGCATCCCCTTCACTGATCCATGGTTCTCTTGGGAAATCCATCTTGCTTGGTGCTTCCAGTGTGTGCATAGAAGGGGTCAAATCTAATGTGTGCTATTGGGGAACCACTTGTAGCCTTAATTCATGGATTCTCAAGCACCTCTGAGCAGCAAGACTCAATGGGTAAGGGTTCCTAGCTTTACCAACCTCTGCGCTCACAAATAACCATCAATTTTTCCTTCCAAATCTGCAGTGTTATCTCTAATTTCGATTTTTTGGGTTACAAAGTCTAGAAATGGTCATGAAAAACCACAAGAAGCTTTGCGTAGTGTAGATCTGTATGACATAATATTAGAATGAATGTTGACTCCATAAGATATGGGATAGTCAGGAAAATACAACTAACATAGATTTTGACCATAGAAGGAAGGAGTCCTGATGGTTGTAGAATGACTTTTGACATTTGAAAGAACTGTCACAAAAGTGCAGTCAACCCCATTCTTCAATAGATACACGAGGTGAATTTTCCCACCAACCTCACACATGCATTCAATGATTGGAAATAGTCAAAAGAAGGTTATTGTATCATTTAATTCACATGGAAATAACATGGTGATCTCTAAGGTTAACAATTGGAAACAAATGATTTAGTCTCCCATAGGCCCCCTTTCCTCTTCCCCTATGGTGGAATCATAACCCCTCTAGTTCTCTTTACATAGCCATCTTGGACCATTTTATTATTCATGTAATATAATGTTTACATATATTTCAAATTAGCATGACAAGCCAACCATACGGTCCAAATGAAAATATATACATCATACATGCCTAGCCATTCACTAGTTGGGTCTTGGCCTTGAGCTCCGCACTAGGAATCCATACTAGCATATTTACATCATTTACATAAATTTGGTTAAATACATTCCAATTCAAAACTGGGGGTATTACATTGTGAGAGATGTATATCAAAATGATTAGCATGGTGCAAGGATTCCAATGAGGTAGGTCACAAATAAGAGTCTTTGTGACCCTCCATATATTTTTTTTAACTCTGGTGCGACTAGTACTCTTGGTTGAATGTTACTGCACTGACATAATTCCCAAATTCCTATTAGATTCAAAGATGTAGAAATTTTGCGAGGTTTCCCATAGAGAATTTGATTGTTGCTTTGATAGAATGAAGAAATTTCACAAATAGGTTGCTGAGATAAGGGTTTTACGTTTTTCAGGGTTCTGAAGACAAGGGGTCATCATGCACTACAAGTCTCTTAGATACATGCAAGGTACAATAGTAACTTAATCAAACGAATCTCTTAGGGTTCTAACCAAGGAGGCTCAACTGTTCCCTTAGTCATACTACTTGACTACCTAGGTACATGAGAGTATCTTCTTCAGTGCTGTGCTTGGTGCTTCACTAAGAACAAGATGGCCTTTGGCTGGTTTTAGGTGACCCAAGGGGATTTTATATATATCCAAGAGTATGTGGAAGTGATTATGTGTGCAGGTGCTATCTTATAACCACTTATACTATGAAACGAGAACTCAACACAGTTCTTGTTTTTCTCTCTCCTAATTTTAGTAGCTATTTTTACCTCCGTTTCAAAATGGATTGATACCCGTATCACACATTTTCATTTTGAGGCATTTTTTGGGGCCTTTGAATTATCTTTATCGTAAAATATTTTTAATTTATATTTTCAAGTGTGTTTTTTGAAATTTAACAAAATAACATACATTTTAAAGAAATTTATAATGAAAAACATATACATTTTGCAAGTTTTTCTATAAAATAAGACATTTTAATGGACAAAATAAGACATTTTTATTGACAAAATTGTAAAAAAATCCAGAAAATAAAGACATTTCAAACCATTTTCAATCAATTTTCATAGATTTTTTGTATAAAAATGATACTATTTCATATTATTTTCTGAAAACTGATGATTCACATAAATTCAAGAAAAACTATACAATTTATTTGTAAAAGACATATTAAAAACATTATATATAGAAATGTTATTTCTAAAAGAAATTCTGAAAGTCAAAACATTATTAATATATCTTATCAAAAAATTGTCAAATTTAACATTTTCTTCAAAACATGAAACTAATCAACAATATCATGCAGGCCAAATTCTTTATCGAAATTGAAATTTTCTTGAGCTTGGATTTCCTCAGGGACATCAATGTCCTCTTCCATTGGGTCTTCTATGTCTGCAATATCCCCAAAGTGCTCCTTTCCAGACACCCCTCCTAATGGGGGTTGAGGCTCTTTTGACATCCTTGCCACAAGTGTTTCACTAAACTCTCCTTTCTTCAAACCAACTTCTTGTAGTTCATCTAGAAGAACTTGAATAGCATTAATTCTTTGCTTTATGTAATTGCATTGTAGTGGAGCATTATCAATGGATATGCAATTTATTCCTTTCTGTAAGGAGCATGCTATTGTTGTACCTAATCACCAAAAACAAAAATAAAGTTAAGTCAAATAGTATAAAGAAGCACAATTCAAAACAATAAAATGATGAAGAATAAAACATACAATAAAACTTGATATATGCTTTCATATGTAATATGAGAAATTTTACCTTAACCCGAGAACAAATCTAAGACCCAATCTCCTTCTCTTGAAAATGTATCTATGAGATAATTGATCAACACTTGTGTCTTTTGATAGATGTTTACAGTCACTCCTTTCAAATCCCTTTCCTCATATGCCAATTTTTTAACCACGACATTGTAACTCAACAATTGACTATATTTTCCTCCATTCTTTTCATTGATTAAAAGAGATTCATAAGTCTCATATTTTTTTCAAGTTGCAAGATGTATGATTTCAATATCACTCAGGAATGGATCGCTGCTAGAGCTATGAACATTAGGCTTTTTCCTGTAACAAAAATATAAAAAAATTAATTAACTTATCAATAAATATAAATGATTTATAAATTCAAAAACTTGATAATATAGTGCAAATATATTACCAATAAAGTTGCTTCCTTTTTTTCCTTTACCCTTGAAGGTTGTCAACAACCCCCCTAATTGTGTGTCTGAATGGAAAACACCAAATCTCCATAGTGGTGATTTTGTGACATCTACAAATCTCGAAACCACTTTATTGAATGATTGGTAAGTATAAGGCTCACAATCATAAGTAGTGTTTCGTATATTGTATCCATGAGGGATATCTACAATCACTAGTGCGTACTATTTTTTAGGAACAAGATTTGCAATGTCTACACAGTCACCTAAAATGAATTTATATTGCAAAGTGTCAATCCCATTCGAAATATAATGATCAAGTGTATCATCAAGTTCAACGTTTGCAAGACGTTGTCTCCTTTGTCATTCTATTTTGGCTCTTTGGATATGAATTTTGAAGGACTCCGGTACTCCATCTGTACCGCTCTTTGGAATATTCAAATGAAAATGATATCTATAAGTAATAAAATAGAAATGAATTGAATTAGAAAATAAATAAAATAGGATGTATCATAGATCAACATACCTTCTTGAATGCAACAAAAAATTGTTTTAAAGTTTCTATCGAGCTTGAATCTAGATAGTTGCATTTGACATCATCCAAACTCTTCTCATTCAACATTATAACCATCTCCTCTTATATTTTCATGTAGAACTTGTTACTAGACAATGAAACAATAGATGATGTTTACAATCATATATAATAATATAACAAAATACTTAGAACATAAAAAATGTTAAACTCAAGAACAAAACATCGTACTATAAAAAAAAATCAACTTACTTGTCAAATTCGCTGCACATTTCCTCCATGGATAACTCACATGACTTTACCCGTGATAGTATTGTGGCTATTAATGTTTCATCCTTCACACCTTGTATTGTTATCCAAGGTGTAATAGTCATGTCTTCTGGCAGATTCTTGATGTCAGGACCTGCCTTACCACCGCTCCATGGAACAACTCTACTCTTTTTCACTTTCTGGTTTTTTATGCCAATATTCTCCCATAACGTAAATATGTCATCAATAAAATCCCATGTCTTCCCAACTCTGAATGCCAACTAGAAATAGGCATCTACAACTCTGAATGCATCACTTTGGCATTTTTTTGTTTCACATCATCCTCTTGAATAGGGAGACCTATTTCCAGACAACATTGTCTCCGAAAACTTGCATCAACTCTAGATTTTTCTCCACCACATATTTGCACAAAGTAACTGTGGATAAATCTCACCCTTTGAATAAATTTCATTTTCAACCTATATTCACTATCTGTGTTATGATCCCATGCCAACAACTTTGCTTCTACATCTGTTAAACCAACATAAATGATGAATTTAACTGTTTCAAAAATAGGGTTATTGGGATATTCTTGCATCAAATCTCTTCTTGCCTCTACATAATGATTCCCCCCAAGAACATAATATTTGTAATGAAAACATATTGTTTGATAAAATTCATCTCTAGTAGGAACATCTTCCGGGTCAACAAGGACTATGTAGTCAACCACATGTGCATAGGGATTGCGCCTCATCAATGCTTTGAAGTTGTGAATATGAAAGTGACGTAGTTTTCTAATTCTAAATTGATCTTTACCTTCTATGGGTCTATAATGTTGATTCACATTCAACTCAAATGTATGTCCATTGTTAACCAAATTATCCCTTCGCAGTCGATCTCGAATGACATTTTGTGTTGTGTTGATAATGTCATCCTCTAGATCAACACTTGGAGTAATGATTTCCCTACCGCCACCATAAATTTCACTCTCAGATTCAGGAATAACATTGGTTTCAGTAACAATAGATCTCCTCTTTTTCGGATTTGAAGGGGTTCCTTCTAAATCAACAATGCATTCAACAAGAATCAAGGAACTCTCAACCATATTTCTTTTACGAGATTTTTTGTTACTCTTACTAGCAGGAGTAGAAATCTCATTTTCAACAATTTCATCATGTTCAGTTGGGAGAGATGAGGATTTAAATATAACCCTTCTAGGTACTTGATTTGATTGTCAGATGCTCTTTCCTCTTTGTGCTTGTACTTCTTCAGTTTGAACATTTGACACTTGTTTCTTCTTCATTGCTTTTGGTCCCTTTTGAATAGCGGCATTAATGACATCCATAGGATCAACCTTTGTATAATAAATTCCTTTCAACATTTTTGAAATCAAAATGGAAAAATCCTGCAAAATAAAAACATTATCGTATTAAATCTATTACATTGTGGTATCCAAGTTATATCAAAACCAATTTAAGAATAATATCAATATTCAAACTTACTCTCCCGCTATCAATTTCATGCATGACCCCTTGACAAAAATCTGTGAAATTTTCTAAAACATTATATTTTGAAATATTCAAAGAATATCAGATTTTGGAAAAGGTCCTGGCTTGTTTCTGTAAAATTAGTCACAGCAGATCTAATGAACAAGTAAATCAATCACAACAGATGAACATAGAAAATATGGTGCAAAACTGTGCAAAACATGCAGCAGTGCTCAATATCCCAATAAGGGTGAATAATTACAATACAATCTGACTATTGTGAGTGAGCAATTCGAATTGACTAAGTAGGCCATTCGAATCACTGAATGGAGTAGCTTGACTCCAACTAGGAGTCCTCATCATCAATCGGTGGTGCTCATCAATGCACAAGAACCAGTCATCCAGGTGTCAATCTGAGTCTAACTGAGTGTAACAAGTGTAACTGAAGTGTGTAGCACTGATTAAGGGAAGGAGGCTCAGTGGGGGGTGCATGGGAGTCTAACTGAAGTCAGAAGAAGTCATATAGTCAATCTGGAGGTCCAACGAAAGTGAAACAGTCAGTCGGGAGTGAAACAGTCAGTCGGGAGTGAAACTAGCCTCAAATCAGGGAGAATCGGAGCTAACTGAATGTAACTGAAGTGGAACTGCAGTGGTAGGTGAGAAAGTGTGCCCTTCTCTGGCAGTAGGTGAGAAGTGGGCGCCTTTCAGACTAGGAGGGCTAAAGAACTGAAGTAAGTGGCTCCCGGGTGCTAGAAAGAGGTGGCTAAGGTGCTGGAGGTATCAACCTGGTGACTGGGATGCATGCAAAGTGCATGCAAACCCTATAATTTGCATGCAAACCCTAATTGCATGCAAGATCCTGAAAAAGATGATGTGGATATCCGAACAGTTTCACTTGTGTATAAACAATATTTGTACCTGGAATCACACATATATCTCTCAGCAATCCCAATAGATGGTAATCTGATTGAATATATGGAAATGCAGAAGAATATAAGAGAATGTTTTCTGGTTTTCCTTGATATTTTTCCTTCAGATGCCAATGATACTCTATTCTGTCTTCTTCTGTTGCATGTTTCCATTCTCTAGCATTCTTCATTTTTAATTCTTCAAAGCTAAGAACTCCATCTTGAGGCTCAACATTCTTAGATGCCTCAACTGTTTTTTTCAATGCAATCATTGCTGCTTTTGATCCATAAACGTTTACATATATCTTTCTTGATGCCATTGTCCCTATATCCAAAATGTAGAATTTTAAAATAAATCAACAAATATTCATAATCTAAATAAAATCAACATCAATATTCACTATAAACTATATTTGAAAAACGTTTTAATTTTTTTTTACATTCATAATTGCCGTTTTTTTTTTTTTTTTTAATGTTTTGAAAAATATTTAAAAAAATGTAAACCTACCCCCTAACCCCCCTAAAATATATAATAATTAATTTAAAAAAAATTAAATCTACCCCTACCCCCTAACTATATAATAAAAATGAATTTTATTTTTATTTTTAAAACTAACCCCCTACCCCCTAACCCACCTTAACAATATAATAAAAATTAAAAAAATAAAAATAAAACTAACCCCCCCTTAACAATATAATAAATTTTTTTATAAAAAATTAAAACTAACCCCCCTCTAAGAATACAATAATTAAAAAAAAAAAAATTAAACTAACCCCCCCCCCAACAATATAATACAAATTAAAAAAAAAATTGAACTAACCCCCCCTCCCCTCTCCCGCTCCTTTCCATCTCCCCCCTCCTCCTCGCGCCCCCTCCTTCCCCCACCACCCTGCGCCCCTCCCTTTCCCCCTCCTCCCTCCCCCTTGTGCCCCCACCCTTCCCCCTCATCCCTTTGCCCTCCCTTCCACCTCCCCCCCGCCGCCCAACTCCCCCTCCTCCCCCTCCTTCTCCTCCCTTCTCCCTCTGCTACCCTTTGGCCGCTGCTTTGAGGGGGCATGGGGAGGGGGGGTTAGTTTAAAACAAATATTTAAACTAACCCCCCCTAAACAATATAATACAAATTAAAAAAAAATTAAACTAAAGCCCCCCCACCCCGCGCCCCCCCTTCCACCTCCTCCCTCCTCCCCCATTCCCCCACCACCCCGCGCCCCCACCCTTCCCCCTCCTCCCTCCTTCTTGTGCCCCCACCCTCCCCGCGCCCTCTCTTCCACCTCCCCCCACCTCCCAACTCCCCATCCCCCTCCTCCCTCCTCCTCCGCGAGCATCGCACCGCTCGTGAGGGGCGGCCCACTAGGGCGGGGAGGAGGGAGGAGGGGGAAGGGGGGGTGAGGTAAGGGGGTGATAGGAGGGAGGGGATGAAGGGGGGCACGGGGGAGGAAGAGGAGGGAGGGGGGGGGGAAGCAGGGGGTGCAGGAGGAGGAAGGCGCAAGGAGGGAGGGGGGGTGCGGGAGGATGAAGGTGGGGGAAGGGGGGCACGTGGGAGGAGGAGGGAGGGTGGGGAAGGGGGGGCGGGAGAGGAGGAATGCGTGAGGAGAGAGGGGGAGACACAGGAGGAGGAAGGTGGTGGCGGGAGGAGGGCCGCGAGGAGGGGGGCACGGGGAGGAGGGAGCAGGAGGAAGGGGGGATTGGAGGAGGAAGGTGCGAGGAGTGAGGGGGGGTACGTGAGGAGGAAGGTTTTGGCGGGAGGAGGGCCGTTGGGAGGAGGGAGGAGGGGGAGGGGGGGGGGGGCGTGAGGAGAGAGGGGAAGGGGGCAGTGGGGGGGGGGGGGGGGCGAGGAGGGAGAATGCGGTGTGGGTAGGTTAGGGGGGTTGTTTTAATTTTTTTTGTATGTTAGGTAAAACAAATTTAGGAAGGGGGTGTGGGTAGGTTAGGTAAAAAAATTCTAATTTTTATTTTAAACCCAAAGCTAATATTCATGGGGTAGGGGGAAAGCCTTGCCTCGATTAATAATACATGAATTTAAGAAAAAACTACATTTAAAAAAAAAGAATAAAAAAAAAGTTATATATATATATATATATATATATATATATATATATATAACTAACCCAGAAAGTGGTAGAGCCTCCTCTCTTGAAAGTTTTAGAAGCTCCTCTCTGCAATCATCTCGTTCTTCTTGAAAACCTTCATGAATTGCTCCAAAGACTTAACAATCGTGTATTAATAAGATAAATTAGGTTTAAGTAAAACATAAATCAATAAAGCCATAAAACAAGCATTACCAAATGAATAAAGCCATAAAATAATCATTGCAAAATTAACAATAAAACTAACTAATATATTAAAAACAGAAAAAACACTAACCTTTAAAGTGTTACTAAATTGCTCCAAATTAAATGATGAATAGTAGGAAATCTAAATGGTTTATATATCCTAGATTAGGTTTAACATTACCTGTTTTATGAATGTGGGATTAAAGAAATGAAATTAGTTACGAGATTATTATTAAATTTATGTAAGATAGGTTTAAATGAAATAATTAGTAATGTTATGAATGTGGGAGTAAAAAAAATGTAAATAACCATTACTTTATTACAAATTGTATATAAAAAATGTTACAAGAAATTTTACTAGTCTTATATGTATGGGATAGAAATATGGAATTAGTTAATACATTATTTCAAATATTTTTATATCATAAATTCGTTTATTTTACTAGTCTTATGAATGTGCGCTTTAATTTTGTAGGAAAATTTTGGAGGGAAACATTTGGAAGGAATATTTTGGAGGGATATTTTCATTCTCATAGCTATAAGATTGTTGGTTGATAGTTGCACCATTCTACTTTTTGGTGAGGATTGTGGTAAAATTTCATTGTCTTATCTATTAAGATTTTTCTATAATTCTATCTTTTAGTGAGAAATCAAAGACTCATTTGAATTAAATTCCAATGTCAACAAAAAGTTGTATTGTTCATCTAGCCAAGATATTGGCAGCGCAAGCAATGTAATCAAGCATGTTATTCAAGAACTTCCTAATTATGAATATTTTGAAGATACTAGTAATGAAGGGCCAGAATGTGATGATGATGAAGAGCTTCCTCCAAGTGGGGATCCTAAATACAGTAAGCAAGATGATGACAATTTTCCTCCCAACAAGGATTTTGATGGGACTAATGATGCTTTTGCTGAGCATGCATGTACAAATAATGTTGATGGTTTTCTTCATAGCAATGATTCTAATGGGACGAATGATGATTTTCCTTCAAGTAAGGATTTTAATGGGACCAATGATGATTTTCCTTCCAGTGAGGATTTTTATGGGACTGATGATGATTTTCCTCCAAGTGAGGATTTTAATGGGATAGATGATTATTTTGGTGAGGAAGAAGACATCAATAATGGTGAATATGATTTTCCTCCAAGCGAGGATTTCAATGGAACTGATGACAAGTTTCCTCCAAGTGAGGATTTCTATGGCACCGATGATGAGTTACCTCCAAGCGAGGATTTCAATGGAAACGATGGTGACTTCACTCCAAGAGAGGATTTCAATGGAGCAGATGATGAATTTCCTCCAAGCGAGGATTTCAATGGCACCGATGATGATTTTCCTCCGAGTGAAGATTTCAATGGCACCGATGATGATTTTCCTCCGAGTGAATATTTCAATGGCACCGATGACGATTTTCCTCCAAGCGAGGATTTCAATGCCACAGATGATGATTATCCTCCGAGCGAGGATTTCAATGGCACCAATGATTATTCTGTTGAGGATGAAGCCACAAATGATGAATACAATGATTCTCCTCCAAGTAAGGATGTTACGGGCACCAATGATGAAGACAATGATTATCCTCCAAGTAAGGATGTTACAGGAACCAATGATTCTCCTCCAAGTAAGGTTTTCACAGGAACCAATGATGTCAATGTTGAATCTCAAGAGTTCCCTTTCAGTGAATAATTTAGTGGCAAAAATAGTGTTGATGGTCACATTGATATGTCAACAATTGATCAACTTACTAGTGATCATGACAATAATTTTCATACTGAATTTGGTGATGATATTTTCAATGAGGGGGGTCATATGCATCATGATGAAAACATTCATTCTAATGAGTATGTTTTTGCAGACACAATGGTCCAGGAAATGCAGCGAAAAAATCCAACGCAGAGCATGATTAAGTGTAGGACTAGACCTTTTTATGTCAATCCAAAGCATTCCAGTTATACAAGGTCTAGGAAAGAATTGTTCACAAGTACAAGTTCCATTACTCCTTTGATTTCGAGTGAGTGTTGCGACAAAAGTTGTTTGAAAATTTTAGGCTATAATTATGCCTTGGAGAAAAGGAAGATGTATTTATCAATGAACAAAAGTATGCAAAATTCATATTTAGTGGGGATGATTTCTACTAGGACAGGTTATGATTATCGCATTGGAAAAGTTATGCTTTGTATAAAGACATTCAAACGGATTCACTCAATTGGTAATCTTCGATTATCAAGAATCCAAGCAAGACTGGAAAATGATCCTACATTTTATTTTGACGATTATCAGGGACGAATCACTGGGCCATCAACACACATTGCAATATCATGGATGCATGATTTCTTTTCCAAGCATGGAGAGAGTATGCCAAATAGAGAAACAATACACATTCTAGATAATTTCACAAGGAAAGAAATCTACAACTTATACAAGGATTATGTTCAAGGTGGTCACAAGGAAATGGAAACTTCATCAGATATGCATATTTCACAAGAGTATGGAAAAAGAAGTTCAACAACGTCCACATTCCAAAGAGGTCAAGGATGGGAGTCTGCAGTACATGTGCTTCTCTTAAAGAAAGAAGGGATAGATCAAAAGGGATATAAAGAGGTATGTTTACAATTTTTATTTTTTTTAGATAGTATGTTGTTTGTAGATTCCATAATCAATGCACTACAAGAATATCGCAATTAACAATCAAATGAACGACAAAAGTTGTACAAACATCACAAGAAATGTTATGATGCTCCACATAAGTATATGGGTTTGATAATTGATGGCATGGATAATAAAAAAACACTCTTGCCACATTTTGTCCGTGTGCTAAAGAATTTAAAGGAGGAAAATTTTATTTAGTTTCACTTGGTTGGGGTTATGGTTTTTAATGGTGAAATGATTCCAAGGGTTTACTTTACAACTCCAAATATTCACAATGATGCAAATTTGACCATCACCATAATTCACCATGTCATTACTCATTGTCCTAGTGATCTTCCTTAAGTTCTATATCTACAATTTGACAATACAAGCCAAGAAAACAAAAATCAGGTCGTGTTTGGTTATCTAATCATGCTTGTTGAATTGGGAATTTTTAAAAAGGTAAAAGCTGGTTTCCTTCTTGTTGGGCATATGCATGATCATACTGATCAAATGTTCAAGCATTTTGCAAGGACAATGAGGAGGAAGAAATTCGGGATCCTACCATCATTGATTGAAATTGTAGGAAAAGCATACCATTGAGAGCCTATTGTACATAAATTGGAAGAAACTGTTGACATGCGGAGATTTCTATTTGTATCGCATGGTTAAGAAAGGTGCATTGAAAAACTTAATGACATTAGCTTTCAACATCAATTTCATATTAAAAATATTGATGGAAAAACACTACTGTGGGGCAAGAAGTACTCAATTAGCACAGAATGGGGGCCTTCATCGGGTTTGACATTTCTGAAATTCATCCCAAATTGTCAAATGTATGCTTCAAATTTATTGCTATTGCAATCATCTGCAGAGATTCATAATGCAAGACGACATAGTAGAGATGTTGATTCTTCTCAATGCTTGGAAGAAATCAAAAAGTTTATCGAAGATACATATGAGTACTTTGATGTTGCTGATTCTGTTTGATGGAAGTATTTTTTCATGGAGCAGAGTGACATAATTTCAAACTATACAAATGGAGATATATATTTGAAGTCTCCATTTGCTTGGCCACAAATTTTATCAAATGAAAACGAGGTAACAAATGTTGAACCTCGAGATGTTGAGTTTTCTCAATTAGAGGAAAGAGAAATGTATATTGGCTCTAGAAGATCATCCTCAAAGCGTTGAGATATGGAAGACCTTTACAGGGGCTCGATACAAGATATCAAGGAGGGTTGCATGATTGCAGTTTTGGCTACAGATGATGCACGCCATTATCCATTCTGGATCGCAAAAGCTATGAAGGTAAATAAAGAAAATGAAGAAGTAGTATCAGTAGAATTACATTGGTATGCAATAGATACACACCCATTTGATGGTGTGTACAAGGAAGAGATGGTGGTTGAAAAAAAGGTTTACAGAAAGAGAAAAATAAAGGGTCAAAAAATAAATCGCCGTGGCATTGACATCTTCAAATTAGATGAATTTGATATAATTTTTTATGATTTCAAGTTGACAAAGAAAGATACTCTTCGCTCCAAGACTATAGAGATTATCAAGAGGTTGATGCCAAAACAAGAAGTTGCAAGATGGGAGTATGTTAAACCAATCTGTAGATCCCGAAGGAATATGACATCTAAAATGATGGGAATAGATGTAGACTCAAATGGTGCACCCATTGATAATAGAGAAGAATATGGGTCATCCACATCTTCATCCAGTCCTTCATCTACAGAAAATATAGATTCTGATGGGGTGTCAGAATCCATGGATGAATTTGAATAATTTCACATGAACATTTTAGATGATTTTTATTAGTATGATGTTTGTAATTGAAACTCTAGAGGAGTTTTTGAATATTTATATGAACCATTTGTTCTTGTATGGTCTAATATATTATTTCATTATGAATCACATCATAATTTCTTTGTTTTTATATCGTTAGAGTGGTGAAACTATTTATAAAATTTGTTTTTTTGTTTAATATGCAAGTTTCCAAAAAGTTATAATTTATCTCTTGAAGGAAAAAAACGTTTTTCCAATTTAGGGGTTGATTTTAAATTTTTTGTAAACAACAGTATGGGATGTTTAGGCCATGGCTCTATTTTTTAACTTGAAAAAAAATACGTGTATACTGGTATCAACACTTTTTGATTTGTTTCTTTTTTTGTTTTTTTTATGAAAACATGATACTGGTATCAACGCTTTTCAGTTTGGGGGTTCATTTTTGGTGTTTTTTATGCAAAAATATGAGTTTTTATGGCTAGAGTTTTCTTTCATAGTATAGATTTCTCGTTTCATAATATAAGTGGTTTGATTCAATACATTTATAGTGGTGTCCAACAATTACACCAACAAAGGAGCTATTGAATATGCTACAAATGCTCACCCCAATTCTTGTTGAAGATGAGGACGTCATCTAGATATACGACCGAAAAATAATTGATGAATGGCTGCAAGATGTCATCCATTATCATCATGAAAGTTGTTGGAGAATTATTCAATCCAAAATGCATGACTAACCACTCGAAAAGACCTTCTATGGACTTGAAAGTTGTATTCCAGACATTGGTTTTCGCAATTGGGACCTGGTGGTATTTGAACTTCATATTAATCTTATTGAAATGATTCCCCCCCTTGAGTTGGTTGAGAAGATCATTTATATGTGGAATTGGATACCAATTCCTAATTGTTACTTTTTTGAGATCTCTATAATCAATGTAGAGTCTCCATGTACCATCCTTCTTCTACACCAACACAATTGGGCTCCCACAAGATGAGGAGCTTAGTCGAATGTGCCCCTTATGGAGTAACTCATAAATATGGCACTTGATTTCTTCATTTTCTAGAATGGAGCACTGGTAGACTAGTTCATTAAGTAGAGGAGCACCGGGTGCCAAATAAATTGAATGTTTGACTTGGTAGTGTAGAAGCATCCCAGATGGTGAGGTGAAGATATCTTTGTATTCTTACACTAGTTTGTCCATGTGCTTATATTGCGGCGAAAGATATTGGGTGGAGGTCACGAATGTTGCAATGAACTTTTGTTTGATTCTAGATAAAATCATGAAGATGATGAAGTTCTTAGTCTTGGATATCACCTTCCTGCACTGCTTGGATGAGATCAAGGAGAATACAATAGTAGGAATGACCTTTGGTATTCTATAGAGTTGTTTTCCCAAAGAAACAACAACACTACATGGTCGAGAATCATATACAACATGATGTTTCCACATATATGGCTATCCTAAAAGAACATCACAAACTTTGAGAGGGAAATATCACACATTACCTCATCTTTGAAGGGATTGATGCAGTAGGGAATGCGACATTGTTGATTGATGCGGATGTCCTACCCCTAGCTTGGCTAGAGGATTTTGTAGGGTTGTGGGTGTGGTGTTGTTGGAAAATTTGTTACCGGAAAATCTACCGAAAGCGGACTTAAGGCATGATATACCTAGCTCAACGTAATTTTAGAACAAGTGAGATAGAATATGAAACTGCTTTCCTAGATCTAGTTAAAGATCGAGTGATTAGATGTCTTACCTCTAGCTTGTAGATCTTTCTCCTTGATGTTGTTCCAAGCTCCACGGTCGTCAGATCTCATCTGCAAGACCTATCAAGACATATAGAACAATACAAGCAAGTAAAATGCATCTAAACAGTAATAGATCTAAGTAAATAGTTAAGCAAGTAAACTACACAAAACATCATTAACACAACAATATTTGGTGGAAAGAGTTTATATTACTGTATTAAAAGAGGGAAGTACAAAAGAGTGATGATTACAACCAAAGATTAACGTCGCAATCCTCCTCCAACAAGCCAATGACAAAGCCTTCAAAGGAAGTATAGGTCTCCCAAGAGATGAGTAGAGATCTCCTAAGCTAATTTCACCAGCATGCAAGTGATATATACTTCCTCCATTTGGAATGGGAATGAGCTTCATATATATAGGACTAAGAGGATAGGGTAGGTTGAGATATAATGGGAGAGGGTTAAGGGATCCTCCCAAAGGACTAGGGAACTGAATTCCAGCTCCCCTATAGGTTAGGGATAGAGATCCACATCACACACCTTTGAGAAAGGCCTCAAAGATGCCCTTTTATCCATTTAACTGAGATCGTCACAGGCTGCATGAGGGTGACCTACGACGTCGCAGGTTGCACAAAGGTGACCTATGACGACCTTACTAAACGCTATGGAAATGGGCTAGAATCTCTTCCAATTCGGTATCTCAGTCATGGAACGTCAGGGATGTTTACACTGAGTATTATGATGGGAATATTTAGGTGTAACAAAATTCAACCTTTTCATGAACTCCAATGATATCAGGTTCTTTTGAATCCCACTATCAACAATGAAATGTAGTGGGGAACCCTTCACCCACATCTGTGAGTGGAAGAGTTGCTTACCTTCCTCTGGATCTTCAAGCTCACTTGGATGGAACTTTTTGGTTGAAACCGTGGTGTTGGGTTCTACATCAATGATCCTCTTTCCATTTTTTGCGATTGTGACATCAGGTTCTGAATCAGAATCAGAACCAGGATCAAAATCTTAGGTTTTGGGCTCAACCACTAATGACTGCTTTGAGCGACATTCATTAGTGTTGTGCTAGGGGATTTTTTGGAATTGACACCACTTCCCGATGCACGTCTTTACCTTCCCATTACCCTTATTTTCTTGTGGCTTGGAAAGGTTTTCCTAAGGTTGGTTATCCTTTTCTTTCCCTTTGTTTTTTGAGTTGGGGTTTACTTTTCCATGCTTCTGATGTGACGAATCTGCAGATCCAAACTCTAGATTATTCTTTTGCTTAAATTTCTACTCGAGTTTGATGCCATAATGATAAGTGGCTCCCATTGACGATGATCCAGGTGGATATCGGTGGTGACCCACCTCCTCCAACTAGCTCAAAACAGTTTTTTGGCAACTTTTGAAATTTACTATTTTTAGCAGTTTTTCAGGTTCTAAACTTCCGGGGCCGTTTTGAGGCCCTAAATGACCTTTTTTAGCAATTTGGGAGGCAAAATGGTTTCCAAAGGCATTCAATTGGCCTTAGTCGAAAGTTGTAAATCTCGGATAGACCTTTCCAATGGGCTACCGAGCGCCCCAAATGGAGATCGTATGCAAAAGTTATGACCCCAGGAAGTTGACTATGCAACTAACCACCTTGGGGCCGCAAACTTTATGACGATTCATCTTCTAGGGTTAGGTTTTTGGATGTTTGGGATTCTTTCCCTCATGCTTATGATAAATAGGCCCTTTCGACCTCTCTTTATATTCATCTTGGCACGAATGAGCATATCGGCCACATCTCTTCTCAGAGATAGCTACCACCATTCTAGCTATTGTATTTTACAGTCTGTTCTATTTCAGTTATTTAATAGAATATGTGTTTACTGTATCACTGTTTTATTTGCAATATATCTCTGTATATAATTCTGTATATGCTATCTTTTGTTTTGTTCCCACATAAATCCGGATCAGACGAGATGTCTAGAAAATCAATTTTAGTTTGTATGTAACTATGTAATCCCCCACGATATTTTATAACTAGTTGTTTCTCTAAGTCTTTGATACCTAGCTTTTAGTGCAAGGTATGGAAGGTATTTGTGAACTCCGACACTGTTGGTCCCTCTCCTAATATAGTGTGGTCCATCTAGTGTACTATTCATCATAGTTTCTAGTAGGGTAATATTGGTCCTTCATGGCATCCACAAAAGAGGCCCAAGTGGGATTGGCCTCAAATAGTTCAGACTCCTCTGCAGAGTTTTTCTAATAGTAAGTTTCCCACCAACTTTTGACTTAAGGGACAACCTTAAGGAGTGCAAAGGTGATTTTTTCCCCATCAGAAAAATTGTGGAAAAATAAATACTCTTCTAGTGGATTTAACCATTTTTCAAAACATCCGCATCTATTTGACCTTCAAATATAGGAATATCAAAATTAACTTATACCTTGAAGGGGGTGTTTCCTTCAAACTGGCTACTCGATGAAGATGCATATGTTGTTGTTAGCATCCATCAAAGGATTTGGGAAAATTTGTCTATCATCTTCTCACTCTGTTGTGCAAGGGCTTCCTCGAGCAACATATTAATAGGATATCCTCCTCTCTTGTATATCTTTTTCTTATGTCATGGGAGGTGTTCGATGTCTATGAGGATGGTCTTTTAGAGGCTCAAGTATATCGAGTCCCAACTCCCTATACCCCAACCTCATTGTGACATGCATAGAGAAACAAATAAAGAGCAGACTACTCTGATACCACTGATACGGTTTATGTAAGAATGAAATGAAAGAATGTGTATAGAACATAGTACACACATATATATGGAAAATAAAACAGTGTTACAATAAAATCAATCTCTATAACTTAATTAAATAGAATAGACTATAAAATGTAGAATACAAATTAGCTAGAATGGTGGTAACTTATCCCTAAGAAGAGATGTGGTGACTACAATCATCCGTAAGAAGCTGAGTTACAATGAGGCCAAAAATGGGATTTTAACATAAAGCATCAATGAGAAACCCCTAAACATAAAAAACCATAACCCCAAAAGATGAAAAGCTAAAATGTTTGTGGCCCCTTTGCGGTTTGTTAATATATAAATTTCCCAGGGGTGTAACGTTTGCATACAATCTCCATTTGGGGCACTTGGTATCCCATTGTAAACATATGGACAATAAGTACACATTCTGAATAGCATAGTACATCAATTCAACTATATACTATTCATTGATGTGCCAAACAAACGTCATTTAGGGCCTCAAAATGACCCTGGAAGATCAAGACCCGAAAAATTGTAAAAAAAATGCCAAGATGGAAAACTGTGTTTTGAGCCAATGGACTAGGAGGATAGCCATTGATGTCCATATCGATCAGTCCTCCCATCTTAGGAAGTAATGGTATCCACTACGATAAGTTCCCTCTTCAGATGGGGAATTTTTTGCTGAATTTGACTCTTGGAGACTCACTTTCCTAGGTTAAGAAGCTTCCCTACTTTAATGATGTGATAGAGTTGAACATGCAGTCGATGAGTACCCTTCACCTGTGTACCCATGATCCAATCAATGGTATACTACTCTAAGCAATTAGTTTTGAGTTCTGTAGGTTCCAACTTCTCTTCCACCATTGAGGTGTCCGATAATGGTGGATAATATGGATGAAGGAGCTCTACATTAAATAACTGATGCATGCCAAGGAATGGAGGAATGCTTAATTCAGAAGCATTTTCACCTACCACATTGGTGATGGTGTAGGGCCCATATTGAAGTGGAAAATTATTGCGATGGGGTCCTGTGTGTCGCTCTTTCTGTAAATCCAACCAAACCTTGTTTCCTAGTTGAAACTTGTGCGGAACCCGATGCTGGTCATGTCGCTGCTTGTACTTGGAATTGGATTCCCCTAAAATGTCATGGACTTGTTGGTGGATGTTTTGAATCCATTCAATAAATATGGTGGCCTTGTCATCCTCACTTTGAGCATGGGAATATTTTTCCTGTATGGATGAAATGGTAAAATCTACATCAATTGGGGCCAATGGTTGGAACCCCAAGCACACTTGAAAATGATTGTTTCCAGTAGAGCTATGAAGGGATATATTGTAGATGTGCTAAACATATGGAATATTTTCATCCCATGTATGGGGATGTTTAGAATTGTACATTCTCATAATATGGGCAATCATCCTATTGACCACCTCTGTTTTTCCATCGGTTTGGGGGTGGAAGGCAGTTGATTTGGTGAGATTGGTGTCCATCAATGACCATAGGATGGACCAAAAAGTGATCAAGAACATGCTTCCATGATTTGAAATGATATTATGTCATATCCCAAAATGAACCCAAATACATTCGAAGAAGATCCCAGCAGTGGCCTCGACTATGATACTCTTCTTGAAGGCTCTCATAATAGTCATCTTTGAGAAGCGATCAACGAACAAAAATACACAGTCATTACCATGCTTAGTTGAAGGTAGTCCTAACATGTAATCCATGGAGATTTATTCCCAGGGCCTATCAGGAGTAGGGAGAGGGGTGTACAAACCTTGCTTCTTAATGGCGGGTTTGGAAATGGTGCAAGTAGTGCATGACTTGATAACTTGCTGACATCTTGTTGGAGCTTCGACCAATAAAAATCCTTTTGCAATACCGCTACTATAATTTCCATGCCAAAGTTCCCTTCCACTTGACTGTAATCATATTCGCAAATAAGCTTTGCACGCCCGCTTGAAGGAATATAGAGATGGCCTAGATGGAATAACAATCGACCTTGGAGATGAAAGTCAACAATTGGTGTGCCTGCACATATTGTTCAATATGTGGTAGAAAAATCAGGATCGCTATCATACAGTTGGGACCATACCAAGGTTTCATGGCCACAAGAATTGAGCACCGTTGTCAAGGATGCAACTTGAGGTCGACTCAGAAAATCAACTACTTGATTTGTGCTTCCCTTTTTATATTTAATATTAAAGCGGAATTGTTGTAATTACATGGACCACTTTTGGTGGTGATCATTCTGTAAATTTCCTTGTGTTTGCATGAATTATAGGGGCTTGTGATCATTGTGGATGGAAGTCTCTTTGCCTAGAATGTAATGCTTCTATTGGCAGCAAGATTGGATAATGGAATACATTTCTTTGTCATAAGTGGGGTATTTTTGGAATGCATATGAGAGTGTCTCACTGTGGTATGCCACTAGATGTCCATGTTGAGTGAGGACTATGACAACAACATAGTCCAAAGAATATGTATTAATCTCAAAAGGTTGTGGCAGATATGGTAAAGTGAGTACCAATGTTGAACATAATCGGTGTTTTAGATCCTCAAATTCTTTATGTTGTGGATTACCCCAAACAAATTTGGTTTTGGACCTTCCCTTGGTCACTTGGATGGGGTGCGAAGCGATATGTGAGAACCCCAATATGAACTTGTGATAGAAGTGGGCAAGGCCCAATAAACTACGGAGCTCGGTTATGGTTGTTGGGGTCAACCAATCACGAATGAATTGGATCTTGGATGGATCCACATGCACACCATGCTCATCGACGATGTACCCTGTTGATGTATTTGTAACTTCGGAATGTATTTCATATATGTATATTGCATTCCTATGGAGATGTTATTATTCCTCTATACGAAAATATTTGTATTCCTATAGAGATGTTATTATTCCTCTATACGGAAGTGTCGTCATTTATATTGTAAGTGCCGTAACTTATACTTGATGGGTTATTAGACCACCTTGGTGGGGTTGGCCCTGTATAAGTCATGTGGGTCAAAGGGTTATTAGACCACCCTATTGGGGGTCGGCTCTATTAGCATTATGTTATGTGGTTAAGTTAAGGCCGACCTAGTAAAGGTCATTAGGCAAGTCAAGTCAAGTATAAATAGAGTGCGGGAGGCACTCTATTTGTTCATTCATTTTCTCTCCCACACACTCATTGGAGAGTGGTGCACTTGTGGAGGAGGAGAATATGCTTCTAGGAGGAATATCTCTTATTCTTGGGTTGTATCATTGCTCTATCTATCTCTGAGGAAGTTGCGTGGTTTTTCACCTTCTTGGTTTTCCTCGGTGAAACTCTGTGTCTCTTGTGTGCTTGCATTATTGTGTCCATGATTGATATGCTGTAGATATGTTGTAGATATGTTGTACATGTTATTCTCTCAGTTAAGATCCTAGATCAGATTGAAATTTATGAAAAACTAACATGGTATCAGAGCTAGCCTGAAAGAAGGCATGGTATGGCATTTATGACACTTGTTGCACTTACAAAGCTAGGGCTTGATATAGAAACAAACCGTCATCGTAGCACTTTCGCCATAAATCCATTTTGGAAAGGTTTCAGGATATGAAACTCTTACAGGTAGAATATAATATCCCCATGTACCTTGTGTCCGAAGCACAACTTCTAATTCGTTGTACTTTGTGTTTTATGATCTGTACAATCTAGGGTTTCTGCCTCTTCCATATTTGAGTCATAAACAAGTGACCTAGGAAAAAAGGTCATAACTTGGGATAGGAAGCTCCAAATGAAATTTAGTAAAAAGTGATAGGTAGGGAACATATTTTAATTTCACAAGAATAAGTTTTAGAGGCCGAAAATGAACCAGTTACACGTGGCACTCCGTACAACTTCGCTCTCCTGTTTTATCCCATAAATAGGTCACGTTGCGACACTTGGAATAATGCTCTCTCAGAGAATCCAATTGAGGTCAGACCTATGGGGTTGGAAATATGATAGGTCTGGATACCACAGGTAGAAGTTTAAGACCTTGTGGATTCGTAATTTCGGAGTTACACTAGAAACAATCAGGTGCATATTTATGTCAAAACATAATTGGATTTTGAGCACCTTCATTCATGGCTCTGGGAATTAGGGTTTCGAAGAAAGTTGGAATTTTTGTAATCGGAGACCATGGCTGAATTCTACTCATCAAAATCGAATTTTAGAGACCAAGATCAATTTTTTTGGTTTGGCAGAAGGCCGGGCTTGATCAAACCCTAGTTCGGGACTTTGATCGGAAAAGTGGAAAATTAGGGCTTCTGCAAAAGTAGGAATTTTTGAAGTCTGTGACCACGGCTGAAAGATCCTCATAAAAATCAAATTTTAGAGCTTTGGATCAAACCTTTTGGTTGGGAAGAAGGGTGGGATTTATCAAACCCTAGTTCAGGATCCTGTCCAAAAGATCTGGAAGTTTCAAAGGCAATTTTGAGGGGTGAAACTTTGTAGTTTTCAAATTCTAAGTATACCAGCTTGATCAGCTCATCAAGGCGCATCTTTCTATCCTTCAGAAGTTTGAAATTCAAAGTTTGAATTTTTAGGGTTTCTCCAAAAAACCCTAATCCAACTCCAGATCCAGTTTCTGCAAATCAAGTGGATTGGGTTAATCCTAGAAGAGAATGGATTGGTCACCTGCATAAGTGAAGAAGTTCCAGTTTTAGAGGGAGATAAGGCTAAGGCTTTACATAAGAAGATTACAAGCAATCTCGACAGGTATGACTTATCCAAGTATGTTTCGAGATCTGTTCATGATTACGTTTATGGTATGTTTGTCTTCATTAAGGTTAGTACAATCTTGATTAACTTTAGACTTGTCGTATCACCTTAATAAAATTATGAATGCGCGATAGAAGATATTCATTGATTAGGGTTTTGACACTTATGATTGTACTAATGCACTGTGGTGTTGTATGAGGTTGATGTTGTCCGCTAACATGAAAGGTACATCCAGAAAGACAAACCATGTTCTAGTTCAATAACATATGACCATGGTGACATGAAGACAAAGATTCATCCATTGTCATGGATCACATTGAAGCTCTACTTACGAGGTATGTATAATTTGGTTCTACAATGCTTAACCTATGAGATATGCAGGTTACTAGCACAAGTCATTGAAGAGAACAAGAAGACATTGCTAGACATAACTAGCAAATATGATAACCAGGTATATTTTTCCTATATCAAGTTAGAATCCTACCTTGTGTTAGGATCTTATACTGTTGTATGGTTGATAATGATTATTCATGAAGTTAGAAATGTAAGTAATCAAGGGTTTATGCATATTATGTCTCTTACCTTGATTGATGATATGACTAACCAGAAGAGTTCTATGGTCAAATATGAATATGCATGAGTAAGAGAAGTCTCCCCTGAAACTTTGAATGCTAATGCGTATTATCTATTTTTGAAATGATCATGACTATACATGTTTAATATTATTGTGTTTTGATAGTATTGAGTTTATACTAATGAATGTATGAATATGTATGAGATCTCGAGGGTAACACAATGATGATACTAGTAAGTATGCATAAGTGATCGAGGATGGATATAAGTTCAAGGATAGGTAATCCAGGAAGCAAAGATCACGAGGGAGCACACTCTAGTAGTTTCTGCAAGGATGTAGACATTCAGAGGGATTTGACCACTTCTCACAATCCACATTAGAATGGAGTTGCAGAAAGGAAACAAAGACTGAGAGGAAGTCCACCCTACAACCACACAAAGATAAGTATTTGAATTGTCATTTCTTGCATATTTGTTTGTTTAAATAATATTGTTCAGTGATGTATATGCTTATGTTCCTAGACTTAGGGTGTGTATTATGCATATTAGAATAATTGCATTAATGAACAATATACTACTAATATGCATCTAATGGGTAAGTGGCCTATGGCACTGTACAACATTCCATTGCTACTTATGTAGAATGAAATCGCTTTGCTGACATGTTGGGAGTTGTGCACACTCTTAACAATGTTCTGGTAGAGATTGGAAGGCATCTAGAAAGTTACGAGATATGGATAAATGTTGTATTGAAGCATTGGCTAAGATAATTACATGACTGTATGACATATTTGTTTATGTGTAAGAATTTGTTCTGAAAACTATGAGATGTTTTCTAATCAACTTAACTTGTTTTGTAGGAAAGATCGTATACCATCACCTACAAAAGAAGGACTACAACATTTGTTCAACAACAAAGTTATCTATTGAAGATATTGAAGTTCCTAGTGTTGGCTTGGTTTTGCAACCAAGCTTAGTGCAATGGGCACCTGCTAACTAGTAGCAGCAGTTTCAATATTAAGCAAAAACAATAAACTAAATCTAAATCTAAACTAAACTAGCATGTGCATTTTTGAATTAAAAAACAAGAACAAGAAATATAAGAAATAATTTTGTATTGAAAATGGGGGCAAGCAAGTGCTTGCAATAAGAATACCTCCAAGTGATGAAGATAGTTGAGAAGCTCCAAGGGTGAGCAGCTCCAAACTCCAATGGGTCCTTTCTCCAAGGTTGCTACAATGGCAAAAAACTCAAGGGAGATTTTGGCAGCATGAGGATAGGAATATGGATGGATCTGAAATGAGGAGCCCCTACCACCTTTTTATAGGTTTTGGTGGTGGGGAATACCATTATGGTTTTGTGAAAACCAATGGTATTGACCAACATGGTTTAGGTACTTTTCCCTCCTTTTTTTTTTTTTGAATAAAATTAATATTTTTATTCCCTTTTTAATATTTTTGGGAATTTTGGACCCTTTTTGAGGGTTTTTTATGCTTTTTTAGGAAAAATAATCTTTTTGAGTGGGAAAAGGGGTGCATTAAGGTCTTTTGGTGACCTTTTGTTGGCTTTAGAGGCTCAGATGGTGGAAAAAGTGGGCAAATGGGTCATGTGAATAAGGAAATGAGCTAGTGAGGACTTTTTAGGTGTTAACAGATTGCCCCCTGATGTGTGAGGGCAGGAGCTCATCGTATGGCCGATAGACATCATAGTTCTTTTGTCTTTTTTCTGGGGTTTTGGGGAGGAGAAGAGACCAATTGGAGACTGGATCCGCGGCCCTTGGAAGCTGCAAAAAATAAACAATATTACATGGCCTCAATATGAATGAGGAATAATCATGATAATGGATGAGGCGGGCATACCCATGCTCGTATCAAGACATATATAAACAATTAGTCCCAAGAAGGGGGACCTGAGAAAATACATAAAAAATCTGTTGGTACATCATAATGGTCCAGAGGGGACATCATTTTGGGATGTGCTCATGATCATAACATGGCTGATCTGAATAACTGATACACTGGAATAGAGCAACAACCGTTCTGACGAAGGTCTTAGAAGGGTTGATGAACTGTTGAAACTGAAGGTGTCCAACATCTGTAGGGACTCAATGACTGAGAGTCATCTCTGAGAAGTACATGTACATGTAACTATATACTCGAGGGAGTATAAAACTGGGGTACATCTGAATACTGTCGCCATGAGCAACCCGGATATCTATAGAAAAAATGTAACTGGTTGTTTCCGTATGTAGACTCTCAAATGTGGAAGAGTCAGGAGGTATCCGTGGTCTTCGAATAATAACTGAAAGGACCAATACCCTGTGCGAGTCTCAACTATGCGATCAAGGTGTTGAAGTCGAGCATGTGAGAAACAACCATTTGGAGAAGCACTGAGGACTCTTCTCGAAATGATTCGTAGGCACTCATCATAAATGGTGATGAGTCCAAGACACAGGGACGTCTAGGTCTATCCTCTGGAATAAATTTGGTTGTCATCGACAGAGGGAGACCAGAAACTAACAAGGCAATGATGTTTCCTTGATAGGAGCGCGAGGTGTAGAACTGAAGTGTGGTAGTACTAATGGTAGGACTGACATACTTGTGGGGATGGGAAGCAACTGGGGTCATATAGTGGGTAGACTCAAACTTCCTTTGTTCAGAGCATGATGACATGGTTGACCTGGCAGCGTAGGGAACTGACTTGTAGGTGTGGGTATCATTGCTTTTTAGGGACTGAAGGGTATTTATTGAATCTGGGGGGGGTCAAGATGATGGGTGCTGTCGAGGGGTTCTCAGGGTGACATACTGCAGAATACTCTGAACAAAGGCGACCAAAATGGGGAAGCTGCCATATGAGTAGATGTGATATGTTGTGGCACCGAGAAGCACCATTGGGTCCTTCTTCGTAGTTTTAATGAGCTCCAAGAAGGTATAAAAGTGTAATCTGAAATGGTACCGTCCTGTGGGTTTTGTGAGCCCAGGACTGTTCGTGCTCATTGGTGCTTTCATTTTTAAGGAGTCTGAAAACGATAAGAAGACTTTGCAGTGGTTATGACTATTGTCCTATTGGTTTTACGAGCCCAGGATGGTGATTTCTCATGGTCGCTTTCATGTTTAGAGAGTCTGAAAGCGGTAAGTGGACTCCATTGCTGTTCTTTTTCGTAAGTTAGTCTCCAAGGCCCGAAAAAGCATAAAATGATGTAGATGGAGAAATATTCTAGCCGATGTGACTAGAGTATTCCTTTTTCGTAATTAGTCTACAAGGTCCAGAAAAGGGGTAAACTTATACTAGGTAGACGCCCTTTCAGATACGTTTAGCGAGCATGAAAGGAAGCAAGGTTGCTCGGCGATCTTTTCATTGTTTTAGGAGTCAGAAAAGAGCTTAACAGAAACTCCCTAAGTGCCTTTTTCGTAAAAGGGATTGCTCGGCCCGAAAAAAGAGGGGCTGATGAGAGCGAGGAAAGGTCTCAAGCGTCACCATGAGTGAGGAAAACTGAATCCGGTGACATAAAGATTGTCAAAAAGGGCAACGACCAATGTGGCACACAAACCGAGGCGACGAGGGGTCATGTGAAAAATGCCCAAAAAATATGGAGGTGAGAGCGAGAAATGATCTCGAGCATCATCACGAGTGCGAAAAACTGGATCCGGTGATATAAGGTTCGTAAAAAATGGACAATGGCCGATGTGGCACGCAAACCGAGGGCATGAAAAAATGGTCAAAAAATGGACCTGGTGAAAACAGGAAAAGGAAAGAACTATCATGAAGTTCTACAATGGACGGTGGTGTCCATCCGGTTTACTATGGGTAAAATCGTTTGAGGTACAACCCGTTGCATGGGTTGCGGAGGGGGTTGCCTTCTGAATCGGTTAGAATGTATGCCCCTTGTCCGAGGCAAGTGTGTATAATATATGGGCCTTGCCACATGGACACAAACTTTCCTTTTCTGGTTTTGTCATGAGCCTGGTCATAGGAGAGGACAAGGTCCCCTTCAGAAAAAGTTCTTGGGTGGACGTGTTTATCATAATTCAATTTGGATCGGTTCTTGGCTGCTTCCATGTTTTTAAGGGCTATACGCCGATCTTCATCGGCCTGCTCCACGAGTAGTAAGCGATGCTCAATTGGGGCAGTGTCCGGTAGGAGTTCAACGGCCATATGTAGGGTTGGAATCTGGCACTCAATGGGGAGGACAGATTCGACACCGTGAACTAAGTGGAAAGGGGTAAAACCGCTGGCGGTTTTAGTTGATGTGCGGTATGCCCATAGTGCTGGGAAGAGCATGTGGTGCCAATTTGACTTGTGTTTTTCTACAGTGCGCTGGAGGATGGTTTTCAAAATTTTGTTTATCGCTTCAACTTGGCCATTTCCTTGGGGGTAGTAGGAAGAGGAAAAATGGTGTTCAAATTTCAGTAAGGTGGATAGTTCTTTCCAGACGGCGTCTTCGAAGTGAGAGCCGTGGTCTGAGACAATTTGCTTTGGCACTCCAAAACGTGCGATAACATGGTTGAGAAAGAACCGTGCTGCGGTGTCGGCTGTGCAATTGTAAGTTGGCATGGCCTCCGCCCACTTGGTGAAATAATCTACGGCCACAATAATATGCTTGTGACTGCTGGCTGACGTGGGATTGCAATCAAGGAAGTCAATGGCCCATTTGCAGAATGGTCCGGTAGTAACGACTGGATGAAGGGGGGCGAGTGGGGTTCTTGCTTTGGGGGCAAAAAGTTGACAATTTTGGCAATGTTTGACTGCGGTGATGCAATCAGTAAATAATGACGGCCAAAAGTATCCTGCACGAATGATCTTTTGGGCAGTGGCCATGCCGGAGAAATGGCCTCCGCAGGCACCGCTATGACAATCATTGAGGACTTGTTCTGCCTCACTATGGGATAGGCAATGTCGTAGAATGGTATCAACGCCTCATCGATAAAGCACATCCCCTAACAAGAGGTATCGGGGGGCATGGTGACGTATACGACGGCGTCCGTCACGATCGATGTGGGGTCGAAATTTTTGTGTGCGGAGGTAAATTAGGATGTCACCGTACCATGGGTCGTCAGACGAAATAATGAAGATGTGATTGTCAATCAGATTCGTTTGTATAACGGGTGATGACGAAGAGGATGGGAGGTCAGTGATGAGATGGGAAAGCGCGAGGGATTTGGTGCTCTTGGGAGTTTTGAAAGTAAGGTCATATTCCTGGAGGATAATGACCCATTTAGCAACACGACCTTGTAGGAGCCGCCTGTTTAGGAGATAGACCATAGGGTTGGAGTCGGCGACGACCGTGGTATGACCGAGCAGAATGTAGTGTCGCAATTTTTGGATGGAAAAGACTACAGCTAGGGATAATATTTCCTCGTATGGGTAACGTAGGGGTGGGCCAGACAAGGTCTGGCTGACGTAATAAATGACATGTTCTTGGTGAGAGGCGTCTTCTTGGACCAAGACTCCGGACACGGCATGTTCAGATGTGGAGACGTAAAGGATGAAGTCCTGAGAGAAATCCAGAGGGGAGATCAAGGGGGTTTGTGTGAGAGCTTTCTTGAGGGCTTCGAATGTCGTGTCTGCTTTCTCATCCCAAACAAAGGGTATGTGGGTGCGAAGTAAGCATAAGAATCCGTGAACTTTGGTGGCGTAATCAGGCACGAAGCGACGAAGGAAATTGGACCGCCCCTGCAAACTCTAGAGTTGCCGAAGTGTGTGCGGAGAGGGGAGGTCTAAGATGGATTTGACTTTTAGGGGATCAACAGTAATTCCATCCTTTGAAAAAATTAAACCCAACAAACGACCTGCAGGAACGCAAAAGACACACTTGTGTGGGTTCAAGCGGATTTTATATTTGCGACAACGCAGGAAAACTTGCCGGAGGTCGTTAAGGTGGTCTGATCATTTCTGGGAACGAGCTGTAAGGTCATCAAGATAGACCAGCAGGATATGGACCAAGTCGTGAAAACAATAGGTCATGGCCCGCTGGAAGGTGGCACCAACATTTTTGAGGCCGAAAGGCATGACACGATAGGCAAAGGTGCCCCATGGGGTAGTAAAGGCAGTCTTATACTGATCCTCCTTACGAATATGAATCTGGTTGTATCCGGAAAAACCGTCCATGAAAGATAGGACCTCATGTCCCGCACACGCATCAATGAGTTGGTCAATAAATGGCGTGGGGAAATTGTCTTTGGGACAAGCGCGGTTTAAATCATGGAAGTCAGTGCATACTCTAAGGGTGCCTTGTTTTTTGTTGACGGGAACAGGGTTTGAAACCCATGTGGTATAAGCAATAGGATAAATGAATCCTGCTCCGCGAAGTTTCTCAACCTCGAATTTAACAGCGGGGAGCTTGGAAGGATGAATGGGTCGCTATTTCTGATGAACAGGGGGGAAATCAGGCCATGTGTCAATGTGGTGTTCTATAATGGCAGGGTCAAGACCAGGCATTTCGGTATAGGACCAGGCAAAGACATCACGAAATTCTTGAAAAAGCTTTTTATACGCCTGAGTTTCCGCTTGAGTGCAAGATGCGCCCAGCGAGATGAGCTCAGGTTTTCCAGGTGTGGTGGAAATATCAATTTGTATAATGGGGGAAATGTTTGACATGTTCCCTTCTTCGAAGGAATCCGGTGCTGGGATGGGGTCCTTGAGCCAATCGACCTTAGTGGGTATGAAATCTTTCGATTCAACTGATAGTTGATTAGATGTTGTAGATGTAGACTCCTATGGAAGGAAGTATGAGCGATGATGCATATCGTCCCACGGGTAGTCGGGTGCAGTGAGTGTTTCCAAAATTTGCTCATCAGTATGGAAGTAGTCATACCATAAATCGAGGGGTTCTGGTTTGAAAGTGGTAGTCGAAGAGATCATATAGATGGTGTTAATCTCTCTAGATGAGGATGATGCGGGAGGGTAGATCTCCTCGATAGTAGGGGGTTCCGTCTCAAGGTCCAAATTATTCATCTCGTAGAGAGCTGCTCTGTAATTTGGGATGTCAGGACAGTGATGTGAGTAGTGGCCGTAAATACCGCATATCACACATGGGTGCTTGGTACACAGTGATTTATCACGAGGCTTGGGGTTTGAGTCGATATTGACAATCGGGATGTTGGGGTCATCGTCAAGCATTTGCATGTGTTCCTGTAATGCAGGTAACTGTGGACACTGATGGGTTGGATGGACTAACTCATCACACAATGAGCATTTAGGAGGAGCATGAAACACGGGGGGAGGTTTGACTGCCTTGGGTGGGGGTACCGCAGTGTATGGTTGTGGGTCTCTGCCCCCAGTGGGCCTGATGAGAGGAGGGGGATTCGTCGATGACGAAGGATTAGTGATACCAGGAGGTGGTTGGGTAGAAGTGACAATGGGTTGCACCAGTTGCAGGATGACATTTGGTGTCGGTGGGGGAACAGGAGGCGAAATATACCACATGGGTAATCCCAATGTTAACCCGAGGAGACTAAGGGTAGCCATAACCGGAGCGCTTACTACACCCGAGGGAGGGAATAGAAAGGGGATGGTGTGGATGGGTGTAACGCCAATGTGACTAGGGACCAATGGTGGTTTAGCTAACAAGGGTGGCTGATTGTTGGGTGTTTGTGTATTGTGGGAAAGAGTACAGAGGTTAGCGACGTGTGTCTCCGGTGACGGTGGTGGAATGGATTGGAATGTAGAAGTCATCGGCGCGTCGGAGTAAAGTCCGGGTCCCACTGAGGACACAAACGAGGTAGTTGCACCACAAATGGGTTGTTCGACCATGGGGAGAACATTTTCAGGTGCGGCGGGGGCCTTAGGATCGTAATAGGTGAGTTGGTCGACCTTGACCATGCGTCCCTCATGGGGGAACATCATGGTACGGAAAACGGATGAGGAAACCGCCCGCATGGCATACATGTAGCTATGACCAAGTAAGAGGTTATAGTCAAGTTGGGCATTGATGACCTCAATGTCAATGAGCATGGTTTTACCAGCCACCTGGATGGGGACATTGGCGAGGAGGCCTTGGGGTTGAGTCGAACGGCCATCGTAGGATCGCAACGCAGTGGTGGACTGCTGGAGAGTAGGAGATCCCAACTTCTGCCAAATGAATGTGGACATAACTCATGTAGAGGCCCCTTCATCGATAATGCACCGATGGATGACAAGATTCCGGACGGAAATGGAAACTTGGAATGCTAAAGTGGAAGGCAGGCGTGGTTCGGATTGGTCTGAATCGAATGCCATTAGTTGTGAATCATTGGGGTCAATGGCACCAATGGCAGAGAGTAAAGTCTTGCACTGTGAAGGACAGTTTTTCAAGACTTCTAAAGCAGACATGGCTGCAGGAGACTGGGCTAAGTCATCTACAATGTTGTAGTTCGACGCAGTACGAGCATTGGGATTATTGTTGATGCGAAGAAGTGGGAAGCGAGGTGCTTTAGAAGCGCCATCGAGTGGAGCCGGAGGTATACGTAACGTTTGATCTGTGGGATGAACATTAGTGTTCTTGTCGGCAGGAGTGACTTCAGGGTTGGAGCCATATTGGTTCTGTCGGGTTTGGAGGTTGGCATCTGTGGATGACATCATCAACAAGTGGTGGGTATCTGAATCGAACATGGGTTGATCAGGAGCGGCATAAGTGATTTGTTGTGGTGGCACGTTTCCCTGAGGGAGAGTTAATGGCTGAGTGTTCACTATGCCTTGGGTTGGAAAGGGGTTTTGCAGCACCAAAGGTTGATGTTGAGGTGGTGGAGGGTTGGGTGGCGGCTGAGGAGCCGCTTGTCCTTGACGATGGGCATCGTCAGTCCAGAGTTGCTGAGCTCGCTCCAAATGTGGGCAAGCATGTGTGTAATGGCCATAGAACCCACAAATAGAACGAGGATGGTTTGTTCTAAGGTTACTGTTTTTGGGATGCCTGGGATTATGATCCGGATTCTGGTTAGGAGGAGCAGCGTTGTTATTTTGTGGGGGATTGGGAGGTGGAGGACCTTGATGTTGTTGTTGGTTGTTTCTGCGGTTACGTCCTCTTCCACGGTTCTGTTTCCCACCCTGGTTGCGCTGGTTGTTTTGGTGCTGGGGTTGATTGTGTTGTGTGTGCACTTTCCCTTGAGTAGCGGGAGGATTTTGGTTTGCCGCAGGTGCGGGAGTAGGTTGCGGTGCATAATAAGATGGTGGGGCTGGAGGTGGTCCAGTTACCTGCTGGGGTTGCTGGTAACCTTGAGCTATTGGAGGTGTTGGGCTAGCTGTCGCATCTTGCTGCGGGTAATACAGTGGTTGAGGTGTGGCTGGGGGGGCGTATGCAGGTGGTGCATGATCGAAGCACTGAGGTGGACATGAAGGTCCGTGGGTATGGTGGTTATGTGCCATGGGAGCATATGAACTGGTTGCTCCATATTGAGATGTAGCCCGTGAAAGGTTGGGACCATGGCTAAGATGTGCAATGGAAAAGGGTTGGGGATGTGAGTCCATACGACCAATGATGCCATCAACGGCATGGGATGCCCCCGGTGCATCATGTTGGGATGACTCACCCCGAGGGGCGTCTGGTATAATGGTATACAAATAACCCGACTGGGCGTAAATGAGGTCAAACTGTTGGGATTTGAGGATGGCCTCTTCTTCATACTGGGGTCGTTCGGATGCCACATCCTTGGTGATGAGAGGGAGGAGGGATTTGAGAAACCAATCTAAGAAGATGCGGTCGTCTAACTTGATTTTGCAGAGGCTTCGGCGTCGATGCCACTCATGAATGTGGTCAGTGATGTGGGTGGCTGTGTTCTGTCTGCAAGACAGTAGGATCTCGTCTCCTGCGTCATAGCGGACGAGTAACTGGAAGAACTATAGGAAGGTCGAGGCAAGGGAGGTAAAGGTGGCATGGGTCCCATGGGGCTGCTTGATATACCACTTAGCTGCAGAGCCAGTGAAGCTGCGCTGTAACAGACGGAGGCGGACAGAGTCGTCCACTATGGAATTGGAGGAACAACATAGATGGAAGGACATGATATGGTTCTGGGGGTCCTCACCTGCCTTGCCCTCAAACTTAGGGATGTCAGAGGGGAGTTTGGTGGGCATGTGAGGCCACGCAGGATCGTGTCTGATCGGATCATTGGTTAACCTGGCTAAGTCTGGTAAGTTCAGACTCGCCATGTATGGTAAGCTAGCAGATGAATGTGGCGTAGTGACTGGGACATGACTAGTCATGGTGGTATGATGTGGGGGTCCAGTAGCGCCTAAAGGTATGCTAGGTATTGAAGGTATGTGTCCTCCAATAACTGTGTTCTGGTATGGGCTAGCTTTCCTAGTGCAACATGGGTTACACCAGGGTTAGGAATAGCAGTAGGGATTCCTGGGATATGGTTTGTGGAAATGAGAGGGGGTGTGACCCCTATGTCTGGCATACCTGTAATAGGAGGTGGTCCTGTGTTGGGCATCCCTAAAAATGGAGTGTCCCCCATATTAGGCATACCCAGGGGGGTGGTTGTTGCTATGGATGGCACCGCAGTAGAAGGGTCTGTGGATGTATCACCTATGGTGCTGGTAAAAAGTGGGTCGAATTGTGTCCCAACCATGAGGTTGGTTGGTAATAACTCGGCAGGGTTTTCGAATTCTGCCTCAAAATCAGATGTGAAGTGAGGCGTGTCAGAATCAGATGACTGTCTGTTTGACAAACGATGTGTCGAGTCAAGGGATAAGGCTCGGCGTCGGTGACGTGGAGAGCCAAGTAGACTGAACTCTGGGAGTTCTCCCTGAAGACGACGAGAGCGTCTAAAATTCTCAATGGTGAGAAATAAGTTTTTTGTGTAAAAATCTTACGTGTAAAATGGTAATGTATAAAAAACTCAAAACCCTAATGCAACCAAGGGTGTAAGAAGGGGAGTGAAAATGAAGGCTCTCAGGCCAAAAAAATCAACCTCAAAAAGGCACTTATTATAGCAGCTGTGCTATAATAAGTGGAGGGATGCAAAAAATGGTCAGAATACCAACATGCAAACATCTTCTAGAAAAAAGAGGTGCTACTAGACCAAAGGTGGATTGTATCATGCAAACACCTAACTAAAAGTATTGTGAATCAACAAACGATATTCTCTGCAAGGTGATGAAATCCATGTCAGACAATATTGAGTGTTGAATCAACGGCTAGATATCCCCCTACCGGGAGGGACACCGGGTAATCAATCCTAAAGAATGGCAACTAGGATACTCCGTTCATGACACGTCCATAAAAGACAAATCTGCCGTTTGGTCCTTTTACCGCAATACCCCCATACAGGGATATCCCGAGAACTGCGAATGGTAGCCTTCGGTTACTGAATGGATTTCGGTATTCCACTCAGACTTCCGGAACCATCCTCGCGACTTCAACCCTCCTAGGGGAGAGGCCTTCCGATAAACTAGTTATGACCGTGCCAACAAATACTAGGAGATTTTGGTTCCCTAATGGACAACAGCTATGTCTCAAATGTAATAACTGAGGGGTGTTATTGGAACACCTATCCCCTCAATACTACCTAGCTACAAAGTTCTTTTAATGTTCCCCAAGTGGGGTTAAAAGTGGGTTGAAGTTAGGGTAAGTTTTAAGGCTCAGTTTAAATTATGTGTTTCAGTGGGTGCACGTGTGATATTTTAACTGAAATTGAAAAAGTAAATGCTAAGTATTCAAAAACAAAGGATCTTTTGAAATAGAAAAGCAAATAATATGACTTCTTCAATAAATGGAAATTAAATGATTTGTAAAAACTATTCAAAAAACAAAGGATCTTTTGAAATAGGAAAGCAAATAATATGACTTCTTTAAGAAATAAATAGATTTCTTTTTTTTTTTAAATTGCTATGGGCAAAATATCAAAGAAGTAAACAGCAAAATTTTAATCTAGATAAAACGCAAATAAATCCTTCTTTCAATTTCTGAAAATTTTTAAAAAGACTTTTTCAAAGGTGCATTCTAAATAGTAAAATTTTCCTATGGCTATAAATAATGCTGGAATTTTAGTACTGTAAAACGTGCTATGTGGGCAGAAAATACAGTAAAAAATTAATTTTTTAAACGGATCGGTCGAATGGAAAAAATTGGCATCGCGGGTTTTGACAGAACAGCCGCGATGGACCACGCGGGTTTCTGTCGCACAGTCGCGATGGGCAGCGCGGGTTTTAGTCGCGAAGCAATAATGGATCGCGCGGGATTTTGTCACACAGTCGCGATGTGCAGCGCGGAAAATGTCCGCGAAGCCGCGATGTGCACCGCGCTAATTGGCCGCGAAGCCACGGTGAACCACGCGGAAAAGGGCCGCGCAGTCGCGATGAGCCGCGCGACTGTTGGGCAAAAATCCGCGAGGCGAAAGCCGTATGCGGACGCCGAAAAATGAACCCAAAAATTGAGAATTTCGGGCTGTTAATGGCAAAAAAATGGGCCAAGATCTAGAACAGCAATTGATCTGCTGTCTAGGGTGGAAGATCTATGAATTAAACTAACTAATACTATCAAAAACTAAGATCTAAAGCAAAAGTGAGATCTAAAATTCGAAATCAGCGGAGTCGCCAAAAACTGTTGGCTTGGTTTTGCAACCAAGCTTAGTGCAATGGGCACCTGCTAACTAGTAGCAGCAGTTTCAATATTAAGCAAAAACAATAAACTAAATCTAAATCTAAACTAAACTAGCATGTGCATTTTTGAATTAAAAAACAAGAACAAGAAATATAAGAATAATTTTGTATTGAAAATGGGGGCAGGCAAGTGCTTGCAATAAGAATACCTCCAAGTGATGAAGATAGTTGAGAAGCTCCAAGGGTGAGCAGCACCAAACTCCAATGGGTCCTTTCTCCAAGGTTGCTACAATGGCAAAAAACTCAAGGGAGATTTTGGCAGCATGAGGATAGGAATATGGATGGATCTGAAATGAGGAGCCCCTACCACCTTTTTATAGGTTTTGGTGGTGGGGAATACCATTATGGTTTTGTGGAAACCAATGGTATTGACCAACATGGTTTAGGTACTTTTCCCTCCTTTTTTCTTTTTTGAATAAAATTAATAATTTTATTCCCTTTTTAATATTTTTGGGAATTTTGGACCCTTTTTGAGGGTTTTTTATGCTTTTTTAGGAAAAATAATCTTTTTGAGTGGGAAAAGGGGTGCATTAAGGTCTTTTGGTGACCTTTTGTTGGCTTTAGAGGCTCAGATGGTGGAAAAAGTGGGCAAATGGGTCATGTGAATAAGGAAATGAGCTAGTGGGCACTTTTTAGGTGTTAACACCTATGATTCAGGAAGAACGCCATGATCGAGGAGTACCAGTCGACCATGAAGAATGATGTTTGGGATGCAGTCCCAAGACCTGAAGGGAAGTCTATTGTGACTTCCAAATGGATCTACAAGATCAAGCATGCTGCATATGGTAGCATAGAGAAATACAAAGCGAGATTTGTAGCTCGCGGCTTTTCCCAGAAAGAGGGGATAGACTATGAAGAGACTTTTGCTCCTATAGACAGATACACTTCCATCAGATCAGTACTTGCTCTAGCTGCAGTGATGAAGTGGAAGATACACCATATGGATGTCAAGACAGCTTTCTTGAATGGTGTAGTTGAGGAGGAAGTGTATGTGGAGCAACCACTTGGTTTTGAGACACATGACAGGGAGTCATATGTGTGCAGACTGAAGAAAGCCTTGTATGGCTTGAAGCAAGCTCCTAGGACTTGGTATGGTAGGATAGACAGCTTTCTATCCAGTTTGGGATTTACTATGAGTAAAGAAGATTCCAACATTTACTACAAGGTTGAGGAAGGCAATCCTGTGATACTACTCTTGTATGTGGATGACCTATTTGTAACATGAGAGGATGGATTGATTGCCGATACCAAGAGGAAGCTTGCTGCCGAGTTCGAGATGAAGGACTTGGGTATGATGCACTACTTTATAGGAATGGAGGTGTGGCAGAGTGCAGATGGAATATTCCTTGGACAAGGGAAGTATGCAGTAGAGATCCTGAAGAGGTTCGGGATGATGGACTTTAAGGCCATGGCCACACCTATGGCATTGAACCTGAAGCTTCTGTGTGATGCATCATCTAATCCAGTTGAAGTCACGATGTATCATCAAATGATTGGGTCCTTGATGTACCTGACGAATACGAGACCAGATATTTGCTTTGCGGTGAACACTTTGAGCCAATACTTGACAGATCCGAGACATGTTCACCTGATAGATGCAAAGCATATTCTGAGGTAACTGAAGGGTACAGTTGACTATGGGCTCAAGCATGAGGCGAATCAAAAGTTTAACCTGGAGGGTTATGTTGATTCGGATTGGGCAGGCAGTGCCATTGATCGGAAGAGCACTTCGGGGTGCTGCTTCAGTATGGGATCTGGTATGATCTCTTGGTTTAGCAAGAAGCAGTCCTGTGTGGCATTGGGTACAACTGAAGTAGAGTACGTCACAACTTGTTCGGCTAGTTGTGAGGTAGTATGGATCTGGAAGCTACTGTCTGAGTTATTTGATCTCCCGCTGGAGGCTATTGGTATCTTTTGTGACAACCAGAGTTGTGTGAAGCTGTATGAGAACCCAGTGTTCCACGACAAGTTGAAGCACATAGAGATCAAATATCACTATATCAGGGATATGGTGCAGAGAGGAGCAGTGAAGCTCCTGTATGTTGTGATGGATGAACAGGTTGCAGATGTGCTGACGAAGCCAGTAGCCAGAGTGAAGTTAGAGTACTTCAGAGAGAGGATTGGTGTTCTTTAGGTTGATGAAACTTCAAGGAAGAAGTGATGGACACATTTGCAGGAGCCATTCCCAGCATGGTGAGAGGAGGATCCTTCCATGGATGTGGATGTAAGCGCTGGATGATGAGCATCAGGACGATGCTCCGGTTACTGCTCTGTATATGCATCATGTTGGATGCTTGTTATGTTCAGTTGGATCATGTATATGTATATGCATCATGTTGGATGCTTGGACCATGTATCTGTATATGTATCAGGTGGATACGTTGTATGATCAGGTAGATCATGTATGTTGATATATATCAGGTGGATATGTTGTATGATCAGGTACATCATGTATGTTGATATATATCAGGTGGATACATTGTAGGATCAGATGGATCACGTATCTGTGTATGTATCAGGTGGATACATTGTATGATCAGGTGGATCATGTATGATGATATGTATCAGGTAGATACTTGGTATGCATTATATGATCAGGTTGATCATGGATGATGAGCTTCAGGATGTTTCTCCAGATGACATGCATCAGGATGATGTAGTGATGATGATCAGGTTGATCATGTGATGATGTACATCAGGATGATGTATGGTGAGTATCAGGTTGATACTCTGTTGCCATGGACAGGTTGTGCAGATGAGCATTTAAGTAGACCTGGGAGATCCGACAGGTAGAGCTGTGTGCTCGTAACAGCCTGGGATTCTCTTTCGAGGCATTTCTCTGGGAGGACATATAAGTAGACCTGGGATATCCGATAGGTAGATATGTGTGCTCGCAATAGCCTGGGATGCTCTTTCGAGGAATTGTCCTATGGCATGTAAGTAGACCTGGGAGATCTGATAGGTTGGGCTGTGTTCCTGTAATAAGTCCTGGGATTCTCTTTCGAGGCATTTCCATGAACACATGTAAGTAGACCTGGGAGATCCGATAGGTTGGGCTGTGTGCCCGTAATAACTCCTGGGATGCTCTTTCGAGGCATTGTGGTGAGGGGTCACATGTAATACGTCTTGGAGATCCGGATAGGTTGTGCTAGTCACGTAAATGGCCTCAGATGCTCTTTAGGGTTCTTGCTAGTCAAGACACTCTTTTAAGGTTTTGTGACAGTCACATGTAAGTGGACCTGGGAGATCTTTCCAGTCGTGCTTCAGCACATAAATGGTCCTGGGATACTCTTTCGAGGCATTGTGACGCATGTAATAAGTCCCGAGGATTCCACAGTATGGCCAATGGTGATGAAGACCTGCAGGTGGTGGGCCTACATCCAGTATGAAAAAGGAATGGCTCTGTAGAAATTCCTATGATGAGTAGATCGGATATTGATTGAGATAGCAGCAGCAGTGACGATGACGATGATTCGATGATGATTATCCAGTGACGATGATTTAGAGAACAAGACTTGTGCTAGAAGACCCGTGTCAAGAAATACCTTCCTAGTTAAGAGGGAGTGTTGATGTATTTGTAACTTCAGAATGTATTTCATATATGTATATTGTATTCCTATGGAGATGTTATTATTCCTCTATACGGAAGTATTTGTATTTCTATAGAGATGTTATTATTCCTCTATACGGAAGTGTCGTCATTTATATTGTAAGTGTCGTAACATATACTTGATGGGTTATTAGACCACCTTGGTGGTGTCAGCGCTGTATAAGTCATGTGGGTCAAAGGGTTGTTAGACCACCCTATTGGAGGTTGGCCCTGTCAACATTATGTTATGTGGTTAATTTAAGGCCGACCTAGTAAAGGTCATTAGGCAAGTCAAGTTAAGTATAAATAGAGTGCGGGAGGCACTCTATTTGATCATTAATTTTCTCTCTCACACACTCATTGGAGAGTGGCGCACTTGTGGAGGAGGAGAAGCTACTGCTAGGATGACTATCTCTTATGCTTGGGTTGTATCATTGCTCTATCTATCTATGAGGAAGTTGCGGGGTTTTTCACCTTCTTGGTTTTCCCCGGTGAAACTCTATGTCTCTTGTGTGCTTGCATTATTGTGTCCATGATTGATATGCTGTAGATATGTTGTAGATATGCTGTACGTGTTATTCTCTCAGTTAAGATCCTAGATCAGATTGAAATTTCTGAAAAAATAACATACCCTATATATTGGATTCTCTACATGCTCAAAACAATTTCTCTAGATTAGCATATACTATCGTAGGGTGTTGAGGAGCTGTTGAATGTGATTCAAATGCTCATCCTAATTCCTACTGAAGATAAGGATGTCATCCAGATATACGACCACAAGAGAATTGATGAATGGTCACAATATGTGATGAATCTATATCATGACAGTTTTTGGAGCATTGGTCAAGCCGAAAGGCATGACTAACCACTCAAAAATACATTCTCTGGACTTGAAGGTTGTCTTCTAGATGCCAGTTTTCTCAATTGGGACCTGGTGGTATCCAAACTTCAGATAAATCTTACTGAAATAATTCCCCCCCTTGAGTTGGTCGAGAATATCATCAATCTATGGAGTTGGATACTGATTCTTGACTATGATTTTGTTGAGAGCTCTATAATCAATGTAGAGTTTCCATGTACCATCCTGATTTTGCACCAACACAATTGGGCTATTGCAAGGTGAGGAGCGCGATCAGATGTTCTCATTTTGGAGTAACACATGAATTTGGTGCTTGATTTCTTCATTTACTAGAATGGAGTGTCGGTATACTGGGTCGTTAGGTTGAGGAGAGCTAGGTGCTAAATCAATTGAATGTTTGACCTGACATTGTAGAGGCATCTCAGATGGTGATCTCAAGAGATATATGTATTCCTCCAATACTTTGTCCACCTGCTTCTATTTTAGTGAAATATCCTGGGTGGAGGTCACATATGTTGCATTGACCTTCCATTCGCTTCAAGAGAAAATCATGAAGAGGATGAATTCCCAATATGAGAGATCATCTTCCTGCACTGCTTGGATGAGATCAAGGAGATTCCATTAGTTGGAATGGCCTTGAGTATCCTATAGAGTTGTTTTCCCAAAGAAACAATGACACTACATGGTCGAGACTCATACACTGCATAATGTTTCCACATATATGGCTGTCGTAAAAGAACATCACACACTTCGAGAGGGGAAATAAAAGTACCTCGTCTTTGAGTGGTATTTGAAGAGCTTGATACCATAGGGAAGGAAATATTGCTGATTGACATGGATGTACAGACCCTGTATTAGCCAAACCATGTTGTAGGGATGTGGGTGACATTTTGTTGGAAACTTCAACCTTTTCATGACCTCTCTTGATATCAGGTTATTTTGACTCCCATTGTCAATAATGAAATTTATAGGAGAACCAGTCATCCACATCTGTGAGTGGAAGAGTCACTCACCTTCCTTTGACTCTTTAAGATCGCTTGGTTGGAAATTTGTTGTAATGACTGTGGCGCTGAGTTCTACATCAATGATCCACTTTACTTTGTATACAACCGTGACACTGGGTTATGACACTAGGTTTTTTGAACCCAAAATCCGACACCATAGATCTCTGATTTTTGACATCATGCTGTCGACCATCCGACAAGCATCTTCTTTTTTAAATGTCGATGGCACTTCGACGGATATCCAATAGTAAAATGAACGTGTCGGATATCCGATAGGGCTTTGTTGGATCACTGACAACGCATCTTTTAATATTTTCGTCGCATATCCGACGAGATTTGCATTGTAAGATGTCCAATATCTGACGTTTTTAGCCGTCGGTGGTATGGAGACGTCGTCAAATATCTCATAAGGGGACATTGGATATCTAGCGGTATTTGCATTGTAAGAAGCCACATATCTGACGTTGTTAGCCTTTGGTGGTATGACAACTTCATTGGATATCTTGGAATGGGGAGTCAGATATCCGACGACTATGTGGCTTCTTACAATGTAAATACCGTCCGATATTCGACGTTTTTAGCCGTCGGTGGTATGGCGATGTCGTCGGATATATCGAAAGGGGACGTCGGATATCTGACGGTATTTTCATTGTAAGAATCCACATATCCAACATTGTTAGCCATCGGTGGTATGGAAAGTTCATCGGATATATTGGAATGGGGAGTCAGATATCTGACGACTATGTGGATTTTAAAAAAAAAATACAGAGATCCCGATGATCTTATCTATGATCTAGAAATCATATTTAAATCATATTTGGGTGAATGATATAGAAATCATATTTAAATATTTTGAAACAAAATGTTATAAAACAATTTGATTTTTGACCAAATTTAGCTATGGGAGACCTCTTTTTAAAAAAAAATACAAATTACCTTTAAGCAAATTAAAGTTATTTTTTTAAAACCTTGATACATATATCATTATCATTAGAGGGAACCCTATAACATCTAAGGACAATTCCATTTTCAAAACTACTTTCCCTATCTCTCTCAAATATGAGTTATGGTAAATTTCTTACTTGGAAAATTTTATTCAATCCATAGCAAGCATTCTACTCTACTAAATCAAATTGAGTCCTTGGAGGAAATAAATTAATGTTTTTTTTTCACGGGTGGAGACAAAATTCTCGTCTTCACCTACAACTACAAAATTGGACGGGAAAATGCTAGAATTGAAACAAAAGGTGGAAGCAATTCAATCCAAATTGGATCAACAAAAGGTGGAAGCAATTCAATCCAAATTGGATCAACAAAAGGTGGAAGCAATTCAATCCAAATTGGATCAACAAAAGGTAGTAGCAAGTGCCAAGAATATGTAACAAAATAAACCAAACAATTCCATTACTTTGTTGCTTCTTCTAGACACGAGGACAATAATTCACTAGCACGCCAACATGGCTAGGATCCCATCATTCACCAAAATTCATACACTAAAAATTTCACATCCATGCAAGTTTTTTTACATAATATAAGAAGTGAAGTGTGTGTTGAATATGCCACGGTAAGGATTTATGGGCTACAATTGGTATACCGTTGACAATTCTGGGCGAAGGAATTGACACTTTCAAACGTGTCCATCTTTAGTTATCTGCAGATTAATAGGAGTTTCATATTTTATATGTATTTAGTTTTGATTAAAGTTTGATCCTAAAGAACATAAATTGAATCCATCTTATAAATGAAGCGTGCTCTTTTACATATTTATTCTTTGAATACCATCAAGTCAAGATGGAAAAATAGGACAACCAAAATACCTCCTTTACCATTGAATGGAGTTTTTTTTCTTACAATGTTAGCCATTCATTGAGGTCTTCTCTGTTTCGAGAATAATTCAATATTCTCTACTGAACAATTCCAACCACATGAAGGTGGAAGATCTTATGGCCCCTTCCCCCCCTCACATCACTCTCAATTCCCCATACCCAATTCATATACTTGAAAAAAACAATTTACTTGCAAATTCATGCAGATTTCATCATAAACAAACATTTACCATTCATTCAATAAAAGATAACATTCATTAAACCATTCATTCATTCAATCATCGCATCCATTCAATAGAAGATAACATTCATTAAACTATTCATTCATTCATTAGGCCAAAAATAATGCAGGACATAATATTATAAAAAAATAATTACATAATATTTTTTTAGCCACTTCTTTCTATTTTTTCTTCTCTTTACAAAATAAACAAGAAGCTCATCTTCTGGAACTTGTCCTTCAGTTCTTGGTGCTTCATCATCTTGCCATGATGTCTGCCTCGTAGAGTGCTCGTGACGTGGATTTTGCGGTAAGGGGTTCGGATTTGCTGCAATAATGTGAAAATGTTACATCGATATATTTTGTTATTATAATGACAAGTATTTCATTTAAAAAAACATTACAAAGGTGTTTTTTTACCTGTTGTGGCCACATCATGTTCTTCATATTCCTGTCTAGGTTCAACCTGTATAGTGTCACCCTCTACATGCTCTGCAGTTGAAATATGGAGAAGTACAATTAATGTTCACCATCTGTAATGCTATATATAAAATTGTGGCATATGAATAAATTCATTACCAGGATTTGAATCACGATCTTTGATTTGTTGTTGTCCCTCCTCGACATTAAGGGGATCATTGCTTTCCTCCTCAAAATAGAGTCAATATTTTATGTAAATTATTTATAACGAATAGATTGCACAAGTAATAAATCTTCATTAAACTATATACATTTAATATACTTGTGCACAAGATGGATCAGTGCAAGAAGACTTTGTTTGCCCAGACAATCTTTTACGGCATTCAACAACAACTCCAAAGCCGTGCTGGAAGCCAAGCTTCAAGTCTTCCTCAGTGGGCACTTCTTTGAATCGATCGACTTGCATATTTGCATAACGCCATTAATTTACATTTTTCAGTGCAATAAAATGAAAAATAATTTGCAATTTATTATTTGGATGCATTATTGGTTTTTCGAAACTTACAATTCATGTCGCTAAATTCGAATAACTACCAGGCCCAATCTTGTGCTGACCAATCTTTTCCAATCTTTCCTTTGTGGCCTTTGATGTGTCTGATAGCCTATGCAAGTGTTGAAATACGTTAGATGTTCCAAATTCAATATAAAAATCAATAATAATAAGGTTTAAAATTACATTGTGGAAAGTATTGAATACCTCCCTGTGCCTGGTGTTAGCTTTCCTTCTTTTCTTAGATCCCTCTCCTTCCCATCTTCCACTCTCTTTCCCATCTTCCACTAGAGATTTCCAATCTCTTGCTGGAATCATTGGAGAGTGCTCATACCTAGGGTTACTTTCTAGGTGAACCCTATTAAATTTTGAGCATTAATTCACAATACTCTAGGATCTTCACTGAGAGAATAACATATATAGTATATCAATGCATAACAATCACAATAAGCATGACAAGCATCACAAGAATCAAAAGCATGAGAGACAAGAGACAAGAGTTTCCGTGGGGAAAACCCTAAGATGAAAAACCCCACAACTTCCTCAGAGATAGAGAGAGCAATGGCTCAACCAAAGTACAACCAAAATACACTGAGATAGTCTCCTAGTAGCAGATGATCCTCCTCCTCACTAGTGCGCCACCTTTTGAGTGAGAGAGATATGACTTTCTGAATGATCTAAATAGAGATCTTCTGATCTCTATTTATACTAACCTGTTTTCCCAGTGACCTTATGGGGCCGACTTGTCTAGCTAGGTACATCCACAATATAATATATATTTCAGGGCCGACCCCACACATGGTGGTCTAATAACCCAACGGCAAGTACACACACTTGCGACACTTGTCAATCCACATGATGACACTTCCTTATAGAGGAATAACAACATCTCTATAGGAATACAATATACATATATGTGAAATACATTCCGAAGTTACATATACATCAACACTCCCTCTTAACTAGGAAGGTATTTCTCAACACAAGTCTTCTAGCACAAGTCTTCTTCTCTGGATCATCATCACTAGATAATCGTCATCAAGTCATCATCATCGTCACTGCTGCTGCTATCTCAATCAATCTCTGAATCTACTCGTCATAGGAAGTTCTACAGAGCTAGTCCCTTTTCATACTAGATGTAGGCCCACCACCTGTAGGTCTTCATCATCACTAACCATACTGTGGAAATCTCAGGACTTATTATGTGCATCACAAAACCTTAAAAGAGTCTCTTGACTAGCAAGAACCCTAAAGAGCATCTGAGGCCTTTTTCATCCTGTCCAGATCTCTAGGACTTATTACATGTGACCCCACCACAAAACCTCGAAAGAGAATCCCAGGACTGATTATGAGCACAAGGCTCAACCTATCGGATCTCCCAGGGCAAAAATTACATGTGGTCACCACAAAACCTCGAAAGAGCATCCCAGGACTGATTACGAGCACAAGGCTCAACCTATCGGATCTCCCAGGGCACAAATTACATGTGGTCATGGAAAAACCTTGAAAGAGAATCCCAGGACTGATTACGAGCACACGGCTCAACCTATTGGATCTCCCAGGGCACAAATTACATGCCATAGGAAAAACTTCGAAAGACTATCTGCAGATCTCCTAGGGCACAAATTATATGTCCTCCCAAGCAAAACCTCTAAAGATCATTTTCCATATATCCCAGGGTACAAATTACATGCCATAGGCAAAACCTCGAAAGACTATCTGCAAATCTCCCAGGGCACAAATTACATGCTTATCTGCACAACCTATTCCACGGCCATAGAGTATCAACCTGATACTCACCATACATCATGCTGATGTACACATGATCATCCTGATCATCATCACTGCAACATACTGTTGCATATCATCTGGAGCAACATATTGAAGCTCGTCATCCATGATCATCCTGATCATACAATGCATCTACCTGATGCATACCAAGTATCTACCTGATACATATCATCATACATGATCCACCTGATCACACAGTGTATCCACCTGATACAAATATAAATACATGATACATATCAACATGCATGATCTACTTGATCATACAATGTATCCACCTGATACATATACAAATACATGGTCCAAGTATCCAACATGATGCATATACAAAATACATACACAGGATCCAACCGATCATATCCAACATCCAACATGATGCGTGTGTACATATAAATGATCCAACTGATCATGTCCAACATCCAACATGATGCATACATACATATACATATAAATGATCCAACTGATCATATCCAACATCATCCTGATGCTCATCATCCTGATGCTCATCATCCAACACTTACTTCCACAGCCATGTGAAGGATCCTCCTTCCAACATGCTTGGAATGGCTTCAGCAAATGTGTCAGTCACTTCTTCCTCAAAGTGTCATCAATTTGAAGAATGCCAAGCCTCTCCCTAAGTAATCGAACTTCACCCTGGCTAGTGGCTTCGTGAGCACATCTGCAATTTGCTCATCCGTTGCAACGTACAGGAGCTTCATAGCTCCTCTTTGCACCATATCCCTGATATAGTGATATTTGATCTCTATGTGTTTCGACCTGTCATGAAACACTGGGTTCTCAGACAGCTTCACACAACTCTGGTTATCGTAGAATATACCAGTAGCCTCCAATGGGAGATCAAATAACTCAGACAGTAGCTTCCGTAGCCATACTTCCTCACAACTAGCTGAACAGGCTGGAACATACTTTGCCTCAGCTTTACTCAGTGCTACGTAGGACTGATTCCTGCTAAACGAAGAGATCACACCTGATCCCATACTGAAGCAGCACCCAGATGTGCTCTTCCTATCTGCAGTGCTGCCAGCCCAATCTGAATCAACATAACCTTGCAGGTTAAACTTTTGATTCACATCGTACTTGAGCCCATAATCCACTGTACCCTTCAGGTACCTCAGAACATGCTTTACAGCAACCAGATGAACACTCCTCGATCTGTCAGGAATCGACTCAATGTGTTCACCGCAAAGCAAATATCTAGTCTCGTGTTCGTCAGGTACATCAAGGACCCAATCATCTGACGATACATAGAGACATCAACCGACTCAGATGAAGCATCACATAGAAGCTTCAGATTCGATGCCATAGGTGTGGCCATGGCCTTGCAATCCATCATCCCGAATCTCTTCATGATATCTACTGTGTACTTCCATTGACCAAGGAAGATCCCACTTGCACTCTACCACACTTCCATACCTAGGAAATAATGCATCATTCCCAAATCTTTCATATCGAACTCAGCAGCAAGCTTCCTCTTAGTATCTGCAATCAATATGTCATCTCTTGTTACAAATAAGTCATCCACATATAGGAGTAGAATCACAGGATTCCCTTCCTCAACCTTGTAGTAAAGGTTGGAATCCGCTTTACTCTTGGTAAAGCCCAAACTAGATAGGAAACTGTCCATCCTACCATACCAAGTTCTGGGAGCTTGCTTCAAGCCATACAAGGCTTTCTTCAATCTACACACATATGACTCCCTGTCATGTATTTCAAAACCGAGTGGCTGCTCCACATATACTTCCTCTTCAACTACACCATTCAAGAAAGCAGTCTTGACATCCATCTGGTGTATTTTCCATTTCATTGTTGCAATCAGGGAAAGTACTGTTCTGATGGAAGTATACCTGGCTACAAGTGCAAAAGTTTCTTCATAATCTATTCCCTCTTTCTGAGAGAAGCCACGAGCTATGAATCTTGATTTTTATTTTTCTACACTGCCATCTGCAGCATACTTGATTTTGTAGATCCATTTGGAAGTCACAACAGACTTCTCTTTAGGTCTTGGGACAACATCCCAAACATCATTCTTCATTATTGATTGGTATTCCTCAACCATGGAATCCTTCCATTCTTTCTTTTCCACTGCTTCTTCATAACTGGAAGGCTCTTTGTTCATAATGTCACAGAGTAAAGCAACATAGCTGGTATGTGATCTGGTTCTCTTCTTTGCTCTGTGTTATTCTTCTGGAATGCCAAATATTTCTGCATCTTGAATGAGCTCTCTAGCCCATGCAGGTTTCCTCTTGTGAGAGTTATCCTCACGGGGTGGATCTATAGGTTCTTGCGGATCTTCAAACTCACGAACAACTTCTGGAACTGCTTCAGTCATGGTAGTGTCTTGAAATCTAGTTTCCTTAGGTTCTTCATAAACTTCAATAGGTGCCTTCCTTGATTTGATGAATGCCGAGTTTTCATCAAATGTTACATCCTTGCTGACATCAATATTCTTGAACCCTGGAAAGTATATTCTGTAAGCCTTCGAGCTTTCACTGTAACCCACAAAGATACCCTTCTTTCCTGAAGGATCTAGTTTAGTCCTCTTTTCCTTTGGTACATGAGTGTATACTGGACAACCAAATATTCTGAGATGGCTGACTTCAGGTTTCTTACCAGAAAATACCTCTTCTGGTGTCTTGTTGTCCAATATCTTGTGGGGTGTTCTGTTTTGCACATATACAGCTGTTCTAGCTGCTTCTGCCCATAGATGCATAGGTAGATCCTGGTCATGCAACATTGCCCTTGTTGCTTCCAAGATTGTTCTGTTCTTCCTTTCTGCAACTCCATTCTGTTGAGGATTATAAGGAGCAGTCAACTCCCTCTTAATCCCTGAATCACTACAAAGCTTTTTGAAGTCACCTGAGGTGAATTCTCCACCATTGTCGGATCTGAATGTTTTGATCTTCTTTTCAGTTTGATTCTCCATTAAGGTTTTTAATTCCTTGAATTTATCAAACACCTCATCTTTGTTCTTCAAGAAGTATACCCAAGTCTTCCTGGAGAAGTCATCAATAAATGAGACATAGTAAACATACCCACTCTGAGAACTGGATGACATAGGAGCACATACATCTGAGTGGATGATTTCCAGGATGTCTTTTGCCTTGCTTTCACTGCTTGGGAAATCCTTCTTAATGTTCGTACCTTCTGCACATCCTTTACAAACACCTTCATGTTTGGTCTTGATTTCAGGAAGACCCTCTACAGCCTTGCTTGCAATTGGAAGTTCCCTATAGTGCATATGAGCAAGTCTTCTATGCCAAAGTTCACATGGCTCCATGGATTCATGTACCATGGTATGTTCAGATTGTCCTTTCAATTTATACAAACCTCCCTCTTGCTCTCCAATCACTACTGCATCATCTATGTTCTTTCCCTTTGGCCACATTAGGACTTGGCCATCCACAAATGCAACCCTCATACCTTTTGCATCCAATGCAGAGATGGAGAGTAAGTTCTTCTTGAGCCCAGGTACATAAAGGACTTCTTTCATCTTGTTGATGCCTCAGATATCGTAGCATCAATCAGAAAGGGATTCTCCCCGATAGATTATCCCAATTAGATTATCTACCGTTTGGTATAGGGAATCCGTCCGGTTAGCGGTTCCGGCAACCGTGGATTTGGAGTTTTATTCCAATTATACCGGTTATGGCCTGATCCACCTTTCTTTTGGATTTTTTAAGTTTTATAATGATTTGCAAGTGCCTAGTCTATATTTAGTCTAGATGCAAGACTAAGAAAACAGATCTAAGTATAAAACTAAAATACACCTAACTATCCTTGCAAGGAGCACATTTAAAGCATGAGCAATGAGCTGTAAGAGTTATCTTTAAAGAATGAACAGGCAGCCATTAAAGCTTTAAAGAGAAAGCTACAGCAAGATAAAAGATCTCAAAAGATAGCTTCTAATTACAAATAACACATTTTCATTACTCATCAAAGAGAGAAGCAAGATTATTTAATCTAGATGCAAAACTGAAAGGACAGATCTAAGTCTAAAAAAACACATGAAATAAATCTAATTGTCCCTGCAAGGAGCCAAATTAACGCATGAGCAATGAGCTGTAACAGTTATCTTAAAGAAAGAACAGCTAGCCATCAAATCTGAAAGAGAATGCTAGAGCAGAGAAGAGAGATATCAGAAGGTAGCTTCTGATTTAATGTAAACACATTCATTACTTATGAAACAAAGAATTCGTTTGCACAGAAAGGAGTAAAATTCATTTGTTACAAAGAAATAATTCAGACAGTAAGAAAGATCTCACATTAAAGTATGGAAGTCACCAGAATAATCCAATACACATCCATTCTTCATTCCCATGCAAAACGTCCTCTCCTGACTTTTATTAGAAGATTTACTTTCATAGAACATACACAAGATAGCTCGTACAAGTCTGAAAATTAAATCCGTGCCAAAAAAGTCTTGTCTAATCCTTCCTAACTTCTATTTATAGTTACAAAATTGCCCTTTGGGCTGCCACCTGGCCTTTTACACTTGTCACCTATAGGAATTTCTTCTATAATAGACCAAAATGTGACTACTCCTTTTACAAAAAATATTTAACAAAAGAAAATGGACAGTTGTCCCATAGCTCACGCTTTACACATTTGAGAGCTTAAAAATACAACATATCAGAAATAATATTCTGAAATTAGCGATTTCACTCCTGTGCGTGAGCTTCTGCTGGAAGAGGGTCACTCAAATTGGCTGCTGCTGCTTGGGAAGGAGGAATCGAGCCCACTATCTCTGCTGCTACCGCTGGGGAAGAAGAAATCGAGCCATCTGGAGTTTTTGTTACTGCTGGGAGAGAAGAGCCTGGGTTTGCTGTTGCTCCTGCCACTGCTGCTGCTTTCTTCTCCTCCTCCGCTATGTAACTATACCATATACCCGTGTCCCTTATGACTATGTTTGCGGAAGCAGGGAGCAAGATTTTCTGACAAGTTACATTTTTTCTAAGCTCTGCTCCAATGCCTTGAACTTCTGTTACTGTAGCTTGATGCACTTCTTTAAGCAAATGGCTATGGAATGATGACATTCCAATATAATGTTGGAGGTCGTCAATTGCTAGGACATCAATTTTCTTCACATATTGAGTTTGGATGCCTAGTTCTTCCTTTAGTTCAGCCAAGCGTTGTTCATTACCCGGGAAATCATCGAGGGATTGCGGGAAATTCAATTTGCACCTGTGATGCACTCCCTGGATCTTTTGATACAAACCGTTGATCCTATCCCTTGTTCCTTGCACACTGGCCATTAGCTTACTGCCACAACTTCTGCAGAAGTCCAAAAGGGCTACATATTCATTAAAACCCTCCACAGACTTGAATGGGAGATGTGTGGGGAAAGCCTCCCTTCCTTCTCGCCATTCTATCTGGCTCAAGATATTTTCCTTAACCTGAGTGTGCTTAGCTTTAAGCCTATGGGCCTCTGCATTAACTTCTTTTAGCCTGAACACCATGGCCTTGAGATTCCTAACTTCATTAGTGATTAGTTCCTGAGTGTCATATATTTGCTTCAGGATGCTGCAGGACAGCTCATGGAAGGGAGACATGTCCATCATTCTGCTCTCAGCTTGCTCTAATCGCTCAGCTAATGCCCGCTTGTCTGCTTCTAGCTGGGATGCTTTATCTTTCGCTTCATTCTTCTCTGCTTCCACAATCATCATATGGAGTGTTAGTTGGTCCTTTTCCTCCTCCAGCTGGTTATATTTGCCTGATAGCTCTTTATGCTCGACATACAGGAAATTATACTTGTTTACCACAAGATCCCTGTAGGCTTGCTCATTAGCCACAGTCTGTTGTAGCGTACGAGCTCTCCTCTTTGTCAATTCATTTTATCTAACTATATTACCTACATTGTCCAGTGATGCTTTTGCTGTTTCTACAACTGCGGATGCCATAGCTAAGGGATCCTTATCTGTATTCCGCATTATAGTGATCTCCCGGTGGGTAATGATATCCTCCTGGAAGAATCTTTTGATCCTCTCTTCCGATTTAAGGACCATTGCTTTCCTTTTCTTATCATAGACAAATTCATTCCACCTGGACACCGTATGTTTTCCTGATGGAGTGTACGAGACAATTGGGAGGTCCATAATGTTTATTTCTTCTTCAGCTGGTGGAGTCTGGACTCCCTGAGTTGGATCTGTTCCCACATTTTGGGTACCAGAGCCACCTGCTTGAGGTGCGTCTATTTCCATGTCTTGGACACCGGATCCACTTGCTTGGGCATATTTTCCTGCTTTCAGTTCTTCTTCCGCTTTCCTTCCTATCTCAGCTTGTTCAACTTGCAGCTAATCTTCATTCTCTTTCCGTTGCCTTTCATCTTCTGCTTCTTTCTGCTGTTGGGCTTCCTCAGCCTCTTTCTGGAGCCTTTGTTCTTCTGCTTCTTGCTGCAATCTGGCAACTTCAGCCTCTTGCAGTACCCTGGCTTCCTCAGCTTCTTGCTGTGCCCTTGCTTCCTCAGCTTCCTGCTGTGCCCTTGCTTCCTCAGCTTCCTGCTGTGCCCTTGCTTCCTCTCTTAACCTTTGTTCTTCTTGGGCTCGGGCATCATCAGCTTCTTTCTCCTTATGCTGGCTAGTCTCCTGGGTCTTGGTGGAGCTAGAGCTTGCTCCACTGCCTTGGAGAAAGGTTCGCAGCTCGGCCACATTGCTGATGCCTCTAAATACCTCCTCCTCGGAATCATGATAATGAGAGTACTCGAAATGAGCATAAATATCCCTACAGTGCTCAACAAATTTTCCCTTCTTGTCATTCCTGTGGAAGATTAACTCACTGAAGTGGAAGGATTTCAACTCCTGAACAAACTCTTCGGCTGAGGAAACCCCCGAGAACTTGTAAGCTCCTATGCAGAAAGGTAGAGGGGGAAAGGAGGCCTTATGCTGTTTGTTGAGCACGACTCCAATTCCATCCAGGAACATCTGTCTTACTGCCTCCTTAAGGACCACATAATCTGTAGCATATCTTGGAAAAATATATGGAGCTTTAGTTCCTCCAAAAATTCTGAGGTAGGTGCCCTTCTCTGAACAATAAAAATCCCTGTAGTTTTCAAGGACTTCCATAGAATTCTCCGACAGGCAGTTAGGCTCTTCCTTTAATATCTTCTCATATAGGGGCATGATGAACCCCTCACAGATGAGTTTGTAGTTAGGTTTGTAATTCTGGGACCACATCATCCTAAAAGCGGTATAAACCGGAGTGATGGCCTTGTCCCATGTGCAGCCTAAGTTAGGAAAGGATAACTTGGCCAAAACACAATCAATGAGGTATGAGGACATGTAGAATTCTGCCTTCTTTAAGGCCAGTCCTTCTCTTACAGCAATTATCATTGAGGCCAAACTGTCTGACATGAGAGTGGCCCAGTCAAACACAGTTCCTTTAAATGCCACGAAGTGGATGATGGGGACCCACTGAATCTGATACATGGTGCCATCAGGCATGCCGAAGATTCTTCATAGCATCAAGGCGATCATCCTGAATGGAGGTCTCAGATTCTGGACGTCGTATTCGTCATTACCTTTCTTTCTTAGATGCTTACCTGCGACTAGTAATTTTTTGGCCATGTCAATGTTGTTCATTTTGCCCAGCCATTCATCAGTCAGAGCTTGTTGGGAGCAGGGAAATTTATAGGCTGCGGCAATGTATGCTGGGTGGAATGAGGCAATGGATACTTTCCCACTGTCATTTATCACCCTTGACTCCGCATCGGTATGTTGGAGAATCCACCCGATTACTTCAGCGCATGGGAACAGTTCAGGGTGGGTAGCAACCCTGGCTATGCCTGAAGTCCTGATATTAATATAGATCTGCTCCTCTTCTAGCAACATATCCAGGATCTCTTGGTCTCGGATCATCCTATAGATGTCACCCCATCGGATTTCAGGAGGAATACCGGTGGTGCACCTAGTATCCTGGAGTGTGGTCTCAGTTTTAAGTGGTGTAGGATTTTTATCTGTCATCTTAGCCTTCTTCCTACCACCTTTTGGCATTTTGACTTATCCCTGATAGCCACCAAATACAAGTCATTATAAAAATGTGCAACATACTGTGAGATCACCATTTTAACATGCTAATGATATATATACATAAATTGTGAAGCTGCACATTGGGAAGCAAAATACACCATTCCAAACAAGCAATCTAGATTTAATCATCCTAATTCTTTTAAAGGGGTGGGTTTGGAATTCTCCTGCGAGGATGAGCATGTTGCGGAAGCAACCTGCTCTCGGTCCCACTCTAGGAGGGATGGTGTCCTTCGCCATGGTTCCCTTTTAATGATTAGTGGCGAGCGAGTCTGGGTGAAATAACCCTACGACGAAATAAGGAGCCGTTTTCAAATTTATGAGCCGACGAGGGCTTTGACCGCTATGGTTATTGATGGTACTTGACGAGGCGCCCTATGGTAAGCTCGGAAGTTTGAACAATGCTGGGAAAAAGGTCGATGAAAAGCTCGGGGCTATAGTTTTGGTTTTTGGCTGGTGTAACCGAGACAGTCACGGGGCTTGTCGACTTTAAACGCAAAGAATAACAGCGTATGCGGTCAGGGTAGGAATTTGGAAATATTCTACCCGTCAGAACTGACGATCTTTACAAACGTTTTCACAATTTCTTTGTTCTATATGACGGAAAAATGAAATTTAGACTGTATTTGACGGGCAAAGTAGTCCATGACGGACATTTTGCCCGTCAAAATCCAACCCAGACCGATCGCCTTCGAAGAAAGGACAACCCAATAGTAATTTGACGCGTAGAAGAGACAAAGTTAATGGTTAAAAAAAAATCCTACCTGGCACCGTGAGGATAGCTGAACGAGGTGGCCGTGAACGTGGATGAGCGAGCTGAGATGGATCTGTCGCACGGCATCCAACAGTTGTTAATCGACAAAAGTTAGCAATGGGGTCGGTTCGAACCTCCACCGTTTATTTAAATAAGTCGCGCACGTGTGGGGTTTCAATACGGTGGGTGGTGCATTAAAAATGCGGCTTTATTATTTGTACGTCGGGTCATATCAAGCCGTCTCAGTTTGCGTGCGCGACCACCATCCGCGGGACCAGCTCGTGAATTCCATCCATCATTGCAGACAGAAATAGCGAACGCTTTCCGCCGTTTCAGGGGGAAATGGCGAATGGCTCTCGCGACACGGAAGGAAAACTCAAAACGTTCCGCAAATGGCTCCCGCGTCGCGGACGGAAAACTCAAAACGTTCCGCAAATGGCTCCCGCGTCGCGGAAGGAAAACTCGTAGGCTTCCGCTGTTTCGGAAGGTTCTCGCGAATGGTTTTCGCAAAAGCAAAAACTTTCTAAGTCTTGGCCGGGCTTCGAGAGCGCTTCAGAAAGCTTTTTCCATTAGCCTCCACTGTTTCGGAAGGAATTGGTGAATGGCGCCCGGCGTTTCGGAAGGATAACATGAAAGCTCCCGCGGCTCCGAAAAGATAAAGTAAAGGCGCCCGCAACTCAAACAAAAATTCTAAGTCTCCGAGGGGTTTCAGAACGATAACCTAAATATCTCCGCAAATGGTTTCCACAATTGCGGGAAGGAAACTTGAATGGTTCCGCAAAAGTAGAAGAAATACTTAAGAGTTTTCAAAAGGAGCCCTTCGACGGCTTTTCGGGAGAATACGGCGAATTCCTCCAAAGTTTCGGAAGGATAGGTTGAACGCTTCCGCAGTTTCGGAAGGAAAAGTCTAAAGGATTCCGCAAATTTCGAAGAAAAAATTCTAAGTTCTTTTCAAAGTTTCGGGGAGACTTGGAAAATGGCGCCCGTCGTTTCAGGTCGAAAGCCCGAATGCTTCCGCAACTTTCCCATAATAATTTCGAAGACTTTTTTCGAGAAGCTTATGTGATTGGCTTCCGCACCTGCGGGAGGATAGCCCGAAAGACTCCGCAGTTTCGGGGACTTTCCCAAATGATTTCTGCAAATGCGAGAAAAGTCTAAGTCTCTTCGGGATGTTCATGCTAAAGGTTCCCGCCATTTCGGGTGGAAAAAGTTGAGTACTTCCGCAACTATGAGGGCTTTATAAAATCGTTCCGTGATTTCCACGAAGAATTCATGAAAAATTTTCTGTTGAGAAACAAGATTTTCTTGCAGACTTGGAGTGGCTCATGGCAATATTTTCTGTTGAAAAAAAAAGTTAACAGCTGGGGATGGCTTCTTAAGGAAACCTTTCTACAAAAAATGAAAGGAGGGGCCCCAATATGTACAAAATTTTTGGGGGGGATGTTGCTGCAACAACACATCTTCAAAGATTTTCCAGAATCTAGGTTGTAGGAGGCTTCACCACTTCCTTTGATTGGGTATTGATAATCATCCCCAAGTTTCACCTTATGGGGTGATTCATGTTCAGATAGATTCACAAAAGATTCCTTAAACCCAGTCATGTGTTTGGAAGCCCCACTGTCAATCAACCAATCATTACAACCATGGGAGATAGTACCTCTGAGAGCAGAAATTAGAACATATTCTTCTTCACTTGATGAGTCATCATCACTATCACTTTCTGCCCTAGCCTTCTTCTTTGGGGGTTCATCATCTTCGACAGCATGAGCATGATATCTTCTTTTGTTATTCTTCTTCTTCTTATTGAAGTTGTTGTTGTTGTCTTTCTTCTTCTTGGGACAATCTGAAGCAAAGTGTCCCTTCTCATTGCAATTGAAGCATCTGAGATATTTCTTATCTTTATGATAATGGTGGTTTGAGAATCTCCTGTTATGAGATGATTCCTTCTTGGACTTTCCTTTCCTGGCATGTGCTGTGAGAGATTGATCTTCATTTCCCATCTTTTCTTCTCGGGCCACAAGCCTAGCTTCTTCTTGAGAGCATTCTTCCCGCAATATGTTGAAGGAGATCAACTTCTTCCTTGCACAAATTCCTTGAATAAAGGAATCCCATGACCTGGGTAGGTCATTTAGAGTGGTCATCACCACTTCACCATCCTCCACTATTTCATCCACTGCTTCTAGTTGTTCCTTGATCTGGGAGACCCTTGAAAAATAAGATTGAATGGTTTCTCCATTCTGAAACTTTACTCCTTTCAATTGGTTCTGTAGGGTCATCTTCCGATTTATGTTCTTCCCTTCAAATAGCTTGGTCAAAGAGTCAAACATCTCCTTGGGTGTCTTTAGAGAAGACACATGGGGTATGAGATGGTATTTGATAGAATTAGTAATGATTCTCTTTGCCTTGACCAAGTTTTTCTTATGCAATACCTTAGCCTCTTCATCCTCTGGGATAGGGATGTCTTCTTTTACATATGAGTCCAGCTCATTCTCTTCCAGGATTAACCCAATCCTATACTTCCAATCTCGGAAGTTATCATCTCCTTCAAGCTTATCCTCAATCTTGGTGTGGCGAGACATCTTAAAGAGTACTTCAAATGGAAATAGAAAAGATTTAGGTCTTACCACTTGAAATGCTGAAAACTAGATCTGGTCCCGGATTAGGGTTTGTTGAAAAAACCCTAAAAATTCAAACTGTGAATTTCAATTTTTTGAAAGGATAGAAAGATGCGCCTTGATGAGCTGATCATCCTGGTGTATTCAGAATTTGAGATCATCAAAGCTTTACCCTTCAGATTTGCCTTTTTGTCCTCCCGGGTTCACTAGGGAGAGCCCTGAATTAGGGTTTGAGTTTCCCGGAGATCTACCTAGCCAAAAATCTCAATCCAAAGCTCTAAACTTCGATTTTTGCAAGGAGCTTCCAGCTATGTCTTCAGATTTCAGAAATTCCTATTTTTGTGGAAACCCTAATTTTTAGGGCCAAATCTGAAAATGCTCAGAATTGAATTCTGATTGAAAAGATAGATTCTCCTTGATGATTAGAGTTAATCTACTATACTGTGTTTCCAAAATCTGTGGAGAGAAACCCAATAAACAAGAAACTCAAGTTTCCGTCATTGCAAAATGTCTTCTTCTCAGGTTAGCTCTGATACCATGTTAAATTTTGAGCATTAATTCACAATACTCTAGGATCTTCACTGAGAGAATAACATATACAGTATATCAATGCATAACAATTACAATAAGCATGACAAGCATCACAAGAATCAAAAGCATGAGAGACAAGAGACACAGAGTTTCCGTGGGGAAAACCCTAAGGTGAAAAATCCCACAACTTCCTTAGAGATAGAGAGAGCAATGGCTCAACCAAAGTACAACCAAAATAAACTGAGATAGTATCCTAGTAGCAGATGATCCTCCTCCTCATTAGTGCGCCACCTTTTGAGTGAGAGAGATATGAATTTCCGAATGATCTAAATAGAGATCTCTTGATCTCTATTTATACTAACCTGTTTGCCCAGTGACCTTATGGGGCTGACTTGTCTAGCTAGGTACATCCACAATATAATATATATTTCAGGGATGACCCCACACATTGTGGTCTAATAACCCATTGACAAGTACACACACTTGCGACACTTGTCAATCCACATGACGACACTTCCTTATAGAGGAATAAAAACATCTCTATAGGAATACAATATACATATATGTGAAATACATTCTGAAGTTACATATACATCAAAAAACCCTATATTGGTCTTAGACAATCTTCATATGTTGTCCAACCTTTTTCAGGAACGTGGCCTGATCGAAGGTCTCATTTCCGAACAAGACAACCAACTGATTAGTGAGCTCATCTTTTACATTTTTCGTTTTTCTATCCCACCTTGTGCGGATGGTGGGCCTAAAGATATCCAAGGACAAATCATTCAGATGTTTATAAAAAACATCATTTCCTGCAAAACGATCATGCCATGATCATAAATAGTTTGAAAAAAATGTTTTATCGGTATATTACAATCAAATTATAAACACTAACTTGATCAACGTATAATTATTACCTGGGATCTTCTTTATCTTTATTGGAATGAGATCTTCGTCTACCAAACATGTTGTCTCGATTGTACCCGTTCTAGTGACACGGGAAGATCTAGGAAATGCTGCTTCAACAATATCAATACTAGGAGGCTCGGTGTTGACCCCTTCTTCTGCACGATCTGGTGTGCGTCGGTCACTAGTGGTCGGTGCACTCACAGTTGGCATCTAGGGTGTTGCAGAACGTGTTGCTGACTATTCAGTTGACAACAATGGCGAATGAGTCGATGCACGTGGAATCGTTTCCTCATGATGCGACGTCTCTCCACGAGCATCACTGGGGCCAACACCGCCTTGACCACTAGTGTGTGGTCCCAGAAAATCCTATAAATACAAACCACATTTTATAAGTTCACTATCATATAAACTTCAAAATTATAAAGTTATAAATGAATTTATATTATGATTCAATATTCCACAACTTACTTGCAAGGCATGATATCTCTTTACCAACACTTCAATCTTGTCTTTAATCTTGTCTGTCTGTGGAATAGTGAATAGCAGACAAAGGATATCCTCACTAATTTTTTTCAAGGTCTTCTCTATCAACTTAATTGGGTCTAGAGAAGAACCAATGTCATCATCGCCCAACAAATCATCCACTTCAAAAGCTATTGATTGTTGTGATGCTGTTTCATACACCGAATCATTGGTCTGAAACAAAAATATATAAAACACTACTAAGTTCTATCATGATAGATTCCTAAAATTATATTAACAAAACATATCTATCATGATAGATTCCTAAAATTACAAATAGGTTTACCTAATGATTGGATGATGGTGTCATCTGATCCACAGCTGGGGACTTTCCCCAATCACCCCCATGCTAAAAAGAAGTAGAAAACATTATCACAATGAAACCAATATACACACGAAAAATACATAACAAAATAAAAATTATGTACATGTTATATTGGTATAATTCCAATGAATTATACCTGCTTCCTTGAGGATCGTGATCTACTCATCGAATCAATGGTTATAGGTGATCTGCCCCGATCTACTAATAGAGCGGTGCCCCTTACAAAACTTTGAATAAAAAACATAGAAAAAACCACCTAAACGAATCCAAAATACTCAATGAAACAATATAATAACAAAACATTTTGACGTATTTAAATTGTATAATTACAATTAGGTTTACCTGTTTCCCCGAGGCTGCTGTCGTCTGATCAACAATGGGGTGGCTTCCTCAATCAACAATTTGCATCATAACATTATATAAACCAAACGAATATACTCATGAAAAAACACAAGAAAAAAAAACTAATTTTCATATTATAAATTTTTACTATTACAAAGATGTATACCTGTTGCCTCGAGGTAGGTCTGGTATGATATACTACTAGGGAGGTGCCCCTTACAGAACCGGCTTGCATAAAAAACATAGAAAAAATTACCTAAACGAAACCAAAATACTCACTGAAACAATATAATAAGAAATTTTTTTGACGTATTTAAATTGTATAGTTACAATCAGGTTTACCTATTTCCCCGAGGCTGCTGTTGTCTGATCAACAGCCAGGTGGATTCCCCGATCAACGTTCTGCATCAAATATAGCTAAATTATATAAACCAAACTAATATACCAGTGAAAAAAAAAGCAAAAAAAACTCTTTTTCTTATTATATTTTTACTATTACAAAGACGTATACCTGCTCCCTCGAGGAAGTTGTACTCCTCTGACCATCTGCTGGCTGGGATTTTCCTCGATCACTAGCCTACGAAATAAATATAGAAAATTTAAACGAAATAAACTAATGAAAAATCCTTAAGATGTTAAATTCATTATTAAAAGGTTGGGTAAATTGTTATATGTACCACTCCCATGGTAACCGTGTTTGTATCTACTTGATTCAAATTGTAATTAATAAGCAACTCTTCCCCTACAACTATTGATTTAATGGCGCATACAAAAACACAGTTTCGTTCACGCCCCTCAAATTCGCAGTTGGGTTGCTTAATTGTAGACCCTGGTTGTGTACTATTTATAAACCCCGCAATATTCCCTGTGGCCTTTGGCCTTCCGTCAATGTACAATGTTGCTCCTTTATTTTGATATTTGTCTTTCAACTGTAAATAGTTTGCTGACAAGCCATATCTACGCATACTTCATGTATATTGGACCAGGCACATCCAATATTTGTAGTTGTATCAAGGTCCAACATACTCCATCAATTCTGTACATCTGTCGTAACCGACCTTTATGCCATCCATGCAAAACAACCCCACCATGTAATGACGACGGTGCAATTTGATATATCCTCTTGTTCACACAAAAATATGTGTTCAGTTGAGGAAGATCCTTGGGTACCCATTATTTCACTATATGTATGTACCAAGGGAACCTTGATGTCTCCTATTGTCTCATCATCATAGGAACATGACCCCCTTTCAGCGAGAAAAAATTCCATGCGTTTATGGAATTTTATTCTGATCTTTTGACATCTAGTTGATAAAACTCTTGTAGACCTATTGGATGTCTCACTTTCCTCTAGCCTTCCTAAAATCCCCTCGCTTGAGGAAGACATATATGAAAAATACTTGTTTGGTTCTACCTGCACCATGGGAAAAAAGTTCAGATAGGACCTCAAGGAATAACTCCTTTTAAAAGGTGACGTGTAGCACCTTTTATAAGGTGACGTGTAGCACCTAGGTGCAGGTGTCGGTTAAGGGCTGCGCATTAAGTTTATGGGCTATCTGTTCAGCCTCGGTCCTGGGATTTTAGTTGCAGTTTTTGGCAGTGATTATCAGTTTCAGGTTCATTTTTCTGTTTCATTTTCAGTTTCATTTTTAGTCTCATTTTCATTTTCATTTTCATTTTCAGTTTCAGTTTCAATTTAATTTTTAGTCTCATATCTTATCACCAAATCTTAACAGAAAAACACATATCTAATCACCAACAATTTTGTCTGATAGGACAAGTCTTAACTACTTAATACAAAAAATTAAAAATAAAAATAAAATTCAACTTCTCACCTTTAACATTGCCAGATGGTCACTGTGTTAAAGTAATCTTCAGTAACATGTAATCATAATTTTTTTTAACTTACAAGAAAATAAATACGTGAAGATACTTACCTGGGTGTAGACATTTCCTGTAATATGCTCATAAGAGTTAATTTCAGAAATGTCTGTGCCTCTTAGAGGCCAGTCAACTCTAGGAACCAAGTGACCCTATTAGAGGGTTAGTACAAACCAGAGAGAGATATATGACTGGTCTATGGTACAGTCAATCAAATAAATTCAATGACAGTCAAAAGGCTCAATACAATCACAATAAACATTAGTCCTTAATAAGTCTCAACATCACAAATAAAACTCAACAAATATATATAACCACAGGTCAAGAACTACACACAAAATCTGAGCATATAAAACAAAGGTCATTAAAAAAAGAAAATAACTTAAAAACTCAGTCCAAACTTCCCATACAAAATTTTGGCCCTCATAGATGAGATGAAAACCAACAGAATGAGGCCAAAGAGACTCACGACCTCCACATATGAGTACACAGAAGGGTGAAGAAAACCCTTAAGACCTCACAACCCTTACTAAAACAACTAGTAGAGAAAAACTAGGGCTCATGGCTGAGTCTGAGTGTCACAACCTCCCCAATAGGAAGAAGGAGAACAGATCAAAAAACACAGTAGGCATAAATGTTACCAATCAAATATCAATAACCTTCAAACTTCCAAAAGAGATCTGGAAAATAAAAGATAAAAAAAAATAAAAAAATAAAGTAGAATGCTCCAGTGAGATTAGACTGCCCATTCTGATTCCAGTTAGCTCCTCATGTGCCCTCCACTGAGCCTCCTTCATTCAGTTACACTCAGTTACACCTACCACACTCAGTTAGACTCAGTTTGACTGATGGTTGACAGTTACTTGAGCATTGATGACTCCACTGATGATGAGATAGACTACTAGTTGTGCTCCGATGACACTCCAGTGATCCTTTGATCACTCCATGAAGGTTAATTCGAATTGCCACCTTAGGCATTCGAATCCTCATGCATTGCACTATTTATTTGTCCATATTGTGATTAATTAATTAGTATGTGTGAAGTATTTTTGCTTCTATCTGAGTTATACTGTATTATTATTATGTTGCTCATTATACTGCATTGACCACTCTTATTCTATTTTCTTGCTTAATAAATTACTTTCTTGTGAGGTATACATCATCTCTTAGATTTGCTGTGAGGATTTTCACACATATTGGTAACTAACCGTGTAAGAACTCAAAAACCCTAAAGCAACCGAGCATGCAGAAGGGGAGCTAGGAAAAGAAAAGGTTCGCAGGCCAAAAAACCAAGCTCAAAAACTATATTGAGACCGATGTCACAGTAAGTGAACTACAACAAAATGGACAGAATGCCAACAAGCAGCACTACAAAAGTAAAAAAGACCCTCTAGAAGGAGAAATAACAAGCAAAATTCCTATTTAGGATCTAGAGACCTTAACAGATCATATCCTCCGCAAGGTGATGAAATCCAAGTCTAACAACACGAAGTGAGAGACCAAAAGTGGAAGGATATTCCTCTACCGAAAGGGATCCTGGGTAAAAGAATCCTAGAAGAAAAGCCACTAAGCTACATCGTTCATGACACGTCCGAGAAGGTTAACCGGAGCTTCTGCCTTTGAGCCCTTGTACAACCAATATGGAAAATACAAGGAAGTCAATGGAGAGGTGTCCTTAGGCACTAAGTGGACTTTGGAATTCCATAAAGTTCATCTGGAACTAGTCCTTGCTGCTTGCTCCCATGTAACAGGGGGCCCTCTCAACAAATTTGTCGATGAACGTGTCAGCAAATACAAGAGGATTTTAGTACCCTAAAGGACAACAACTATGTCTTAGATAAAAAGAGACAAGGGGGAATTATTTGGATTCCTATCCTCGGTGTCCTACCTAACTAACAACTTATTTTGTATACTCAAGTGAGGTTAAAATGTGTTGAGTTAGGGAGATAAATTTTAATGGTTTGTTGTCTTACTCATTCGGGTAGTGGAAGTGCAACTCAATGGTGTTATGACTCAACTCAAACCATGCATAAGTGAATGAATCAATGCACTTTTCTTTTCGATAAGAAACTAGCTACAAGGAGAGAGTTCTTCAATCCAAAAAGAAAAATAAACACAAGCACAAACTTTTCAAAGAGAAAAACTACACATTTTGTATTTTCCTTTTATGCCAAACTAGAACTACTCTTTCAAATTAAATGAATCCAACAATAACTTTCTTCTACTTCTAATGAGTAAAATGCATGACAAGTAAATGGAAATATGGCTTCTATTTGCAATGAAACTTGTGAATTTTAAATGAAGGAGAGGATAGGGTTTGAAAAATATTTATAAGCCGATTGAATGAATTGAAATGCTCAATTTTTTTTCCAAGCAATAAAAATTTCCAATACTTCTTTCAAGGATTCCAAATGGATGTAACAGATTTGCCTTACTCCAAAACCTTAGGAAATAGGGATTTTGCTATTGTTTTGGTGACATGAGTTTGTTGATCTAAATAAGGAAACCTTATTGTCAATTTGACCATTGCTCATTAATTTATACAGTCATATTCATGCCCAAAACTGTTCATGATTGCAACTTCACTACCCAAGATGACTGCATTATGCTCATAAGTGCTTTACTAGGTATGTAGGCGATATTTTAGTGCCCAATAATGTGGATGTGTTCCCAGGTTTCTTGGAAATCCACCCAGATCTGAGATATTAGCCAATTGTTCATGCCCAGGGTTCCTTTCTACACCCAAAAGTTCCTACAAATTCCTTTTACCATGCCCAACTTATGCATAGGACAGACCCATATGAAATGGGGGTAACATAGTAGAAAAGCATTGAGGGTTATTTTGGAAATTATTAAGGAAGGAACAATAGAAAGGAGTGCAATTTTTTTGGTTAATCATCCAAGGATAGGTAAGAGTGCTATAGCCATGTGAATGACTAAATCCCTCGGTGAAGAAACCCCCTTTGCAATGATGGCATGCAATGAAATTTTTTGATTATACATTGGGAACCATGGAAATTGACATTGAAGACAACATAGATTGAGGCTGTGTATGATTTGGGAAGCAAGATGATTCAAGGGATTGAGAAAGGAGAAGGTATAGATTGGGGATGTGATTGTGATCGATAAAGGTTTTGGGAAGGTTACGAAGTTGAGGATGTATTTTGTGAGGTCCAAGGATTATGAAAATATGGGGCCATAGACCAAGTTCATTCAATGTTTAGACAAAGAGCTGTAGAAGAGAAAGGAGGTGGTGCATTGTGCTATGTTGCATGATATTGATGTGAACCACCTAAAATATCATTATTTATGAGAAAATATCCATCACAAACAAATATAATACACATAACCATCAAGTCAGACAATACAAAAAGTTTGCCAAAACCTTCTTCAATTCAAACAATATGTACAGGATAGATTTTTGTGCATGGACTGCTTCAGGTAAAAGTAAGCTATTTAAGCCCGTGCAAAGAGAAATCAATGATCTAGATATCTAGCCACTCATTTTGGCGTATTTACAATAAGTTTTGCAAATTGACGAAAAAATGGAACATTTTTCAAATCACTCCAGGAGTTTATATTTCGGATTCTTCACATGAAGTAAAGGATGTTGGAGTATTGTTGCTAGTAATCAAATATGATAGTTGTTTTTTTAACTTCAAAAAAATACACATCATTCGAGCCATTGATTCAAAATCCAAATGACAAACCCAGTGATTATATCATAAAACATAAGGAAAATGTGAAACTTCTCCCCTTTGGGTTAGGGAAGCTACTGATTTCTCTACAAATATCTCCCTTTGATTTCCTAATTGCTCCTTGTTTATTCCAGATTTCTTTTTGATAATCATATGAGCCATGTTTTTCATCAATATTTTTTGCATGCAAACTACTTGAAGAATATGATAATTTGTTGAGCATGGATTTTCCTTGTGGCATGAGTTTAATGATAAATGAAACAGTAAACACAATGTGTATTCACATGAAAACAGTAAGCACAATGTGTATTCACATGAAATAAGTAAACACAATGTGTATTCACATGAAATAAATAGGAGAGCACGTAAAAAATTATGAGTATGAAAAGAAGCCTAAGTATTACTACGAAAGCTATCAGTTTATATGTATATAGAAGGTGATTAACATAACATAGGTATGAAGCCCAACTTAGAAAAAAATTCCTCTATTCGTGATAACACAATTTGTTAAACTGGGGCCCTCTTATGCTAAAGAACGTTGCATGTATACATTAGTTGGAGATATCTAGCCTTGTTACCACCTAACATGTAGGGATGAATAGAGACACTTCCAACTTGTTCAAATCATGGATATTTGATAGAGACATTTCCAACTTATTCAAATCATGGATATTTTACACACACTACTTTTCAGAGTTTGACAGAGTAGTAATAGGAGATGCTTTTGCACTTCCTCTTTTGTACATGCATTGGATGTAAGAGTCCCACTAACCAACTATTGTGGTCACTCGTTGGACATTAATAAAATTATCTTATCTTGATTTGTGTTATGAACTTCTCGCAGGTGGCCTTCCTTTGAGAGAAACAAAGCTGAGATCTTGTCATGTGGTTGGGTTTGAATTTAAGGATAATCATCTAATTAAAAACAAAATGATAAAGTTGAGGATCACTTCCTATTTCATAAACTTAAACTGAATCAATCATGTGTTTACTCAATAGTCTTGTTTGTTTTACAAAAAGAGATGCTTTTTTGTTTTCCACCTATGGTTCTTTTTAGGGTACCATTGAACACATTCTTTTGAGATAATGTTAGTGTTAGACTCAGATTCATTAACAAATTATAGGTCTTTGAACAAGTCTTTTCCTTGCCACACCCATGTACAGATTTGTCTTGCATTGACTGTATATTCCTAGTTTAAGAGGTGTGAATTGCTTCCTTTAAACAACAAATCTCATATTATTTATCCTTTGTAATCCTCTCTCACCTGGATGCATTACCCATAGTTTTATAAAGAAGCTTAAGGCTGCTCAACTATTGAAAATATGCCTTTTCTTGCATAGCCTAAAATTAAAAGAATAGCTAGATGTATAATAAAATTCTTTGCATGACTAGATGAAGTCATGGATAAGATTTGCAGCTAAGGACCCTGGTATAGTTTCATGGAGTTGATATTTCTCATTTTAAATCCTACGGGATTAAGGATTTTGTATAATATGTAAAATTTAAATAGTAGGTGTCATAGAGAATATGAAGAGTACTCTACATCCAAATGCCTAGAATTTTTTTTTCCTTTAAATATTTTGAAATAATGAATTATAATGTACTCTACTCTATTGAGAGCTAAGAGGTTCATAAGCTACCTCAATGTTTATTCCTAGTAAAGTTGCAAAACTAATTCTCACCCCCCTACTTAGGCATTGTAATTTCGATATATTAATAAGTAAAAATAGTTTTACATGTGTTTTTTAATTCCTTAGCATGAGTGGGTAGCTATATAGATTTTTATTTGTGTTAAAATTGAGATGAAAAGGAAAAAAGTAAAGAAACCTTGAATTAATGTTGTATTATATGCCCTCACTATCACTAGGTGCATCAATAGGAAGGTGTATTGCAAGCTAACTAATTGATCATGGTCCACTCGAGACCATCCATTTTTTAGTAGGTCCCTAGGGGAGCAAGAGTTCCTAGCCATCAACCATGATTCTATACTCTATCCAACCATATATATTGACCATGAATGCTTTTATTTCTACTATGGTTGCTTTGACCAAGGTTTGGCTGATTTCTCCTGGCCTTTAGAGGTAGCAGGGACGGTTGTGAGTGGGTTTCATCATGCAACATGCTATGGGATCCATGGCATGATCTATTGTGATTCATTTATCTTCTATATGTAAAACATTCTCTAAGTATCACCCTACTTAAAGTGCATGGGAATTTCCTTAGTTGTTGATAATACTGCATAGGTGCTCTAATGCCATGTCTACCTTCTTTTGCCAGTTTTGGATTTGCAAGGTCTAATTTGAAAAATGGTGAAATAGTTAATGAAAGACAAATATAGTTGTGTTGTTGATGCAACATCCCCACCAAATTGTTGTAAATATTGGGGACCCTCCTTCTATATTATGTTTTGAAGCTTATTCTGGTTCAAACTTAGCTAGCTTTTCTTTCAACTTTTCTTCCTAAGTGATTGATCTTTTCCAAAATTTTCTCCGATCTTTTAGCTAAGGCATTTTTCTGCTATCTTTAAACCAAAGCGCATTTTTAACGTCTAAGTCTGTGCTAAAGGCGCAAAGCCTAAACCTATCTCCCGCCGCTATTGCGCATTTCTTAACCATAACGTTTGCGATGATTAGCACAAAATTCTAGATAAGCTTGGCCGATAGTCGCGTGCATTTTTAAACCTTAAAACCGCTGACAACGATGTTTGTCTTTCCAAAGCTTATCGCATTTTTATCCTTTAAAACTTCCCTGCCTCATCGCACACTTTTGGTGCAAGTCCTAATCTTAGAACCTTCGCCCCTGTGCCCATTTTAACTTTAAAATCCCTGCCTGGTTTTCATGCCCTTTTTCGCATCCTTTGGCTCAAGACCCAATGATAGCTTCCCCACGCGTTGCGTAGATCCCAAGCCTAAAGTCGCTGCCAACCCCTTCTTTCTTCTAACCTCTCCGCCGTCGCATCTCTTCGGCGCAAGGCTTGACAATAAATTCCCCGCCGTAGTCGCAAACTTTGCGCTTAATAGTGTTGCTATAGCAATTCCGTACCATTTGTGACTGCAAGATTTAATCGCAAATCAACCACCCGACAAGCAAAGATGTCATTTAGTTTGCCACCACTGTGCGGTCGAAACTCTGGGTTTGAGGAAATGTTGGGTTGGTGAATCCATTTAATACGCCTTGTGAAGCTTGAATGCACTGTTGCACCGAGCCCCGTGCCCACCAAAAATCCATTAATTCACCTGTGGGGAATAAATGCCCCTACTATATATGCGTAGAATGGATTTTCGACTGTTTATTGTTCCCAAAGCCGAGTTAGATTCCAGTGTAAGACGTTGGACGTATTTCAAGATCCTTATTCGCTGGGGTAGACACGTCGACTACGACAAACCACTTCGAAGGCACCAGGTAGGCATTCTCTCCTCCGTTTGCTTGTTTCGAGTAATAACTCCGTTTGAGACTTGTCTCTTGACCGTTTAAAAGGTGAAATTTGTTTCATTCATAGTCGTTTAAGTCACCCACGATGTTTTTGTTTCTCCTCGGCCATACACTCTATATTGGTTTCCCCGCAGGGCCTTAAACACTAAGTCATCCGGCTAGTTTCGGTGCAAACCCATAATAGCCTCCGTCTGCGTATACAACGCCATCCATTCCCTGATATTTTACGACTTTTATTGAAAAAACTTCCTCCAGTCATATCCCAAAACATTTCAAGCCGAGATGCCTTCCTCATGAATGCGTTTAAGATCCAATTTGGCAATATCGCTACACATTAACAACAAGAAATAATGCCCCGTAGCGCATAATGCAGACGCCGCCCATGGATACAATGTTGCATTCACCTGATGCGTGAAGTGTTAATTCGAGCCTCTAACCAAATGACCCCACACTAGAAAACAATAATGTGCGGTTGTCTTCTGTCTCCCGCCATAATAACAATTCCTAGGTGATTCCAAGTTAGAACCTATGCAACAATTTTAGCTATTACAAGTTATTAACGAATAAAGCGATTGGCGACTTTCAGTTTTATGTTGAAAATACTTATTGTTGAATGGTTGCATGTATGTTTTGTTTCGTTTTAAGAGCTGCCACCATCTTTCTAAAGGATTTTTTTAAAGTTGAAATCGGTTATTTACTGTCACTGATTAGTTACTCTGAATTCTGAGTGGTATTTGTGGTGTTAATTTCTTATGAATATGCCAAACTCCTCATTTGTGTTACCTCGTCAACACAGGTTTAATATGCATAGAAAGTTTGCAAGAAAGAAGGCTAAAATTGCAGAGTCAGATTCCGATGTTGAAATCCTGCTAGATACCTCACTTGAGACCATGTTCAGTGATACGTGAGCTACTACCAATGTACATCCAGGAGGCTTTGCCTCAGAGTTTCAGTGGGGTGATTTATATAGGTTCACCAGGGATCAAGATTACCCTCAATCTCCCATAGAAGACACTATGGTATATGAAAACATCAAAAGGTCCTGCCTCCATAAGGCGGCAACTCGTCCTGAGTTATTTCCATGCTCCGAAGTCCTTGGCTGGTTGATCCCTTATGTAAAGACTAACACCAGGTTCATTAATGACAAGAATGGAATGAATCTGGAATCCTTTGCACCTGAACATATCACGACTACGTACAAATTGCCCCAGGCGAGAGCTTGGTTGGATAATGATTGGATAAGAAAGCAAACTGCGAACCCTCTAGAATCCGCTAGGAAAATGATGATAAATGACAGGTAGATCAGGCAAAGGAAAAACAACGAATATGAGAGTAACCTCCTAAAGACCCCCTATAGACTCATTGTTTTGATTCTGAGTCGAGTCTTTGGCATGCCCAATGGCAATATTTTCAAGCTTGGCTGGGTACCACTAATAGTCAGTGTGGCCATGTCTAGGACCATTTTCAATTGGGATGATATAATTTCAGAAAGCTTGGTCTCGCAGTTAACCACTGCTCAAGGAGGAATGACTCAGAAGAAGGCATAATTTTTCATGTCCTCTTATTTAATAGATTTCCTGTTGAGCAATAATACCTTCCCGGACTTGATTTGTGGATGGAATAGAAAGGAAACTCCTCTCTTTGTGGCTTACCAACCCACATGGGCAAGTAGCTATACAAATCACTACAAGCAGGTTTGTGAGAAGTTTATCATGCCTCTATACCAGCTTATTTTTGTAGAAGAGCCAAAATACTTGTCAGAGAATGCCATGCCTATTATTGAATCATTTGGCGATTATTACCACGCCCAAGAAGGCACCTACATCCATATGAGTGGAGGATCCATAGCTCCCTTTTTGCTTCCCAGATATGTTACATATTTTGTGATACACAGGGTAGCCTTAAGGAAACTCTTCAACGTTGTTGGAATCAGTAGAATCCTTATCGAAAGGAAGAAAGGGATATATCCACCAATGCCTTTAACTATCGGCGCATACAGCCTCCCGAGGGAAAAAGAGGGAGAAAACTATGTTCAGGACTTGGAAATATTTCAGTTTGGTACAAAGTTTTTCAGGAGGCATGACCCTTGTGGCAGAGTTGCTAGACATGTTATTGATGTCAAAACTACCTTTGAGTACACCCATCTTATCGACTTGAATGAAGAGTTCTTTCGTAGTGCCAGGAACTTAACAGAATTAGGGAAGCACTACAAGAAGAAAGGAAAAAAGAGTTCTACTCCCAAGCCTGTTGGTCTGATACAACTGGAACAAGAGGCAGCAACATCCGAATCAGAAGGTTCAAAAGACATAGAGACAGAATCCTACAAGAGCAGGTTATCAAACAACACCAAGATGAAGAAGCAACAAGGCTTCAAAATGAGTAGGTTGCCAAATTACAACAAGAGGAGGCAACAAGGATTCAACAAGAAGAAGCAACAAGGATTCAATAGGATCCAACTATTAAGTTGTAGGAATAAGAAGAAGTTGCTAGAATCCAAAAGGATCAAGAGGCAAAATCCTTGAGAGAAGAAGAAGAAAGAACCTTGTTGGAGGAAGCAAACAGGATAAGAGCAGTGCTAGCCAAAAGGCGAGAGAGAGAGGAAGATGCTGGTCTGCAAAAGGAGCAGGAAGCAAAATACCTAAGAGAAGAGGAAGATAGGATCCTCCAGGAACAAGCTACTAAATTGCAAGAAGAGCAAGAAGAAAAGCTCTTGGTGGATGAAGCAAATAGGTTGCAAGCAGAGCTAGCAGAAAGGCAAGAAAAGGAATAAGCTGAGAAAGCTCAGAAACAAAACCTTCCCAACCCGTAGAACATGGAATTGGATCTGCCAAAGTTAGACCAACTAGGGATAGCTCATGAAGGGATTGTTTCAACTGAATAATTAGTACTGACCCCATACAACCCCAGAAAGTAGCGCCAGGTGGCCAACCTGGATTCCTTGTATTTTCACGAACGAAAGAAGGCTATCATTGGCAGAACATTAAGGAAAATAGAGATTGGGAAGGACTTATATGAACTCAGAGTATCAGAGACTACACTTGTCCAAGGGACCAACGTTGACCCCGCATCCACAACAGATTGCTCTATAGCTATAGCACATGTAAATAAAGCCAATGTCGATCGTCTTCTTGAAGATAAGAAGAATTACATAGAGCTATGCTTTAAGATAAAAGCTGACAAAAAGAAAGAAGTGTTGGAGATAAATGAGTTAAAAAGGAAGTATAACAAGCTGGCATAAGAGAAGTTGGAAATAACTTCGAAAGCCTTGCAGCTTGAAAATGAGAAGAATTCATTAGAAATGCAACTTGCAATTTCAGAAGATGAGCAAAGGAACTTGAAAGTTTGCATATCGGAATTGGAAATATTGGCAGAAGAAAAGGTTGGGTTGTTAGAACAACTCAAGGAAGCTAATGAGAATAAAGAGGACCTGGCCATATTCTACGGCCGAGCTTGTGGTTTGCAGAGGAAAACTCATCAACTGCTAGTGCTGATCTCAGAAGAAGTCTGTGGAATGAAAGAGATGATAACAAATATGACATCTCTTTAAATTGAGGCTCTTAGAATAAAGGACAAGTATGCACAGTATGTGTTGGAACTCAAACAACAATTTGAATGGAGAATAGGAATGTCTGGTTTTTCCTTAAACCTACGAGCTACATCAGATGAGGAATTCAACATGGACACTGGATTTCTCAAATTTTTTCGACATTGCGGTGATAGATTAAGTGTTGAGATTCGAAAGACTATAAAAAAATGTTACGTTGTCTACTCGAAGATCAAGGAGGCCCACGAGAAGTGTCACATGCATCTGCCCCAAGGTATTATTGAGCAGCCTGCCATTCATATCATTTTTCTGGAAAGTACTGCGCAAAAGGATACAACAGGAGCTACAGGAATCAAATCAGATTTGCGCAAGCACACCATAGCACAGAATGTAACCATCTCATCAAGAGGAAGGACTGTCATAAGAGAAATTGGTAAGTGGACCAGTTACATTGAGGAACATGACAAAGCAACAAAAGCAAATGAGCCTGCTGAAGAAGACAAAGTAGCAGAAGAAGAGCGTCCAAATGAAGCAGTTGACCCATTTGGGACTTAATTTTTTTACTATAAAATGTCAATAGACAGCTGTCCTTTATTTTGTCTTTTATGTAAACGAATTCCACGAACTATCTCATTTTTGGAATAAAGTACTAAATGACAAATTAAATATTCCTAGTATTTGGGTACACCTAGCAGCTCAAGGAGATTTTCTAAAGTTATATATAGTTGAATAGAAGATAGAGAAAGGACTTTTGGCAGGTGAAAGAATTTTCTTCCTTGTACGTGAACTACTTTACTATATGCTCCAAGAAATCGATTTTGCCTAATGAAAGCCTTGGAGAAGGCATGTTTGCCTGGAGAATGTGTCAAATGTGTGTTGGATTATTCCTGTATCATCTGCATATTGCTGTGAGATCATTCCTTGCTATCATGAATTTTTTCTATGTGATGAATGCTCTTATATTTTCTTGTGCAAAGATGTTTTTTCTCAAATGAGTAATTGAATGTATTGATTGAATTAAATCTATCTTTAATATCTTTTATCTTCTGTTGGAATTGCATCTTTATGATTAAATGGCTATCTGTATGATCTTTAGATGTTTCTTTCAGTGTATTAGTCATCTTTACAGTTTGCTCCTTGCAAGGATAAGTTAGATTTGCTTATATAGTTTTAGATTAATTTAAATTAATTACCTGCATTTAGCTTAGGGCACTTGTATATCATCTTTAAAATAAAATACATAAACGGTGGACCTGGATGCAACCAGTGTAAAGAACAAGAATATTTAAATGTTACGGTAGCCGGAACCGTTAACTAGACGGATTGCCTACACCAAATGGTGAACAATCTAATTGGCACTGTTTGCCGGGGATAATCCCTTGCTGATTGATGCTACAATTTTCGAGGCATCAACAGTTTTTGGCGCTAGAAGGAGGGTCACTAGTGCATGGCTGATAAAGGAGACTCTTCTTTAAGAGGAGATCCAACTGGAAACCCGCTTGGAACAATAATCCCAGATAATTCAGATCTTGAAGTAACAAATCAAGAAAATCGCAACTCTGAATTTGAACACCAAGAAACACTGTATGCTATACCTTTTGCTGAAGTAGCAAACTTAAGAAGACATACCCGTGCTTATGTTAATCAGATTGGCAGTTTAAACGCGATTCCTTTTCTCCCTAGAAGAGAAAGACAGTACACACGTGATTCAGTTCTTGTTCAGAGCTTTGAAGAATTAGTAGACTTATCTTTAGAAGAAATTACATAACCTCTCGGAGAAATAAAACTTGAAGATCCTCTAGATCTTGAAGAACTGTACACTCCAAAGAATTCTCCACCTCATACTCCTCACGATACTCCACCTAATTCTCCACGTGGAGGCATGGATGTACCTGCATGGAGAGCAAGAGGAGATTTGAATTTGGCTGGACCTTTTCACAATATACCTAAGAATCCTGAAAAAGTTTTGCGTAAGTACGATCCTGGGAAAGGTATTTCTGTTGAAGATCACCTTAAGAGCTTTTATTTAGCTTTGAGCCTTTTGAATGTGCAACATGAAGACGTATTCTGTAGACTCTTTCCCTATACTTTCGAGCCTAAGGTATCTTCTTGGTACTTTAGTTTACAAGCCAACTCAATATCAAATTGGGAAGAATGTGAAAAATGCTTCTTGAAGAAATATGGAAATCAGAAAACAGTGGCTACACTCATGAAAGAATTGCTGTCCATGAGAATGGAAAAGAAAGAGGAGGTTCAAGAATTTAACCAAATATTCACTACACTGTTAAATAATTTCAGTGAAGCAGCTAAACCCGCGGAAGAATCTTTAGTGGAATACTATACAACCGCACTCGATCCTCCCATAGCAATGTTTACCAAAAGAACTAAGAAAACTACCTTAATAGAAAATTTTGAAGAAGCTAGAAAGGTAGAATAAGAAGCAGACAACATTGCTAAGCATGCTCTTGATGCAAAAAAAAAACTAGCAACCACTAAGAAACCACTGCTGCTTACCAGGAATAAAGAAGAACCCTCAACAGATATGGAAAACGTAGTCAAAATGATTCAAAAACTGTCCAATAAAATTGTAGATCTTGAAAAGGATAAGGCAACCAGCACATCTAGGAAGCCTTTTAAACCTTTCTACAAGAAAAGGGAAGAGAATGATCAACCTCACCCACCTATGAACAAATCTCCTGTTTTGAATTTAAATGAAGTAGGAATGGAACATTTCTGCACCTTTCATTAAGAACCACACTCTGAAATTTTTTTTCCGCAATGGATAAATTCAATGAGCTTGGTGATGAACCAAATGTTGGAATCACAAATTCCAGACCAAGATAATCCTCCAGAAGAGCAGACTCTTGAAGAGGAAGAGCCCACTCCAGATACCACTATGGTGCTGTGGGATTGGGTGCCTTTAACCGAATTGATTGAGGATGACCCCGAGGAAAGTCAAGTCTCAACTGTAAACATTAATACTCGCAGTAAAGGTCTAGTCGCTGATCCGATCCTAAGCTCAATCACACCCAAACCTAAAGCCTCCAAATAGATACCTAAAATACACATCACGGTCATTCCACCACAGCCCAAACCTAACCAAATATCTACTAAACAGCCAAACATGGAAACAACTCAGCAACCAAAAGTAACTTTGAATAAAACTGTCAATCAGCCCAAAGTTGTAAAGGAATGTGACATGGGATATGACATAATTGAAGACATAAAGAAAGTAAAAGCAAATGTTTCTATATTTGATATGTGTAGTTTGCCTCAGCAATGAAAGAAGCTGTTGCAAGCTCTTGAACCCCAATCTAGCACTCTGTTAGCAAATACTCAGGAAGATCCTGAAATAAATGAAGTTAGTATTAGCGGGAAATCTAAATCCCAAACACTCCCTTTTCTTTTGACTTTTGAAATATTCAATCACAATGTGCATAATTGTTTGTTAGATTCCGGAGAATCCTCAAATGTCATGCCATTTTCTATTTGCAAAAGGATTAATGGGCAGCCAATTCCATCCCTAGCCTAGATTATTCAGCTATATAGAACTGCTGTTAAAGTAATTGGGGAAATGAAAGATGTGCTTATTAGGTTGTTAGCAGATTCTAGAGTGTGTCAGTTCATTGATATAATTGTAGTTGATATTCCTGAAGCTTATGGTTTAATCTTAAGCATAGATTGGTCGACTAAACTAGATGGTTATTTCGCAACAGACTGGTCCCAGTTATGGCTACCCTATCAGAATAGGCAAAATCAGATTAAAGTGCTAAGAGAACCACACATAAAACAGAACGTAACTCAACTGGAAGAAAATAATGAAGCTGTAGCTTTCTCATCTTCCGTCCTGGGGAATTATTTCTTAGAAATCGAGCCGGGTAATTATCAATCAGAAAATGTAAGCCATGAATCAGACAAACAGTCCGATCTCCTTCAATTTTTTCGGACTGATGATATTGACTGTAACATAGTTAGCTTAGTTACTAACTTAGAAGATAAAGATACCAACTTACTTAGATCAAAGAATGTTTTTTGGATTTTATACTTTGATGTTTCCAAAACTCAGGAAGGATCCAGAGTTGGTTGTGTTCTAGTTGATCCTGAGAACAACAAATAATTCTTGTCTTGTAGATTAGAGTTTGATTGTACTAACAATACTGCTGAATATGAAGCTTTAGTCCATAGGTTAAAGAAAGCAATTGGTTTGAACGTTAAATACCTGAAAGTCTTTGGTGACTCGGAAATAGTCGTCAGACAGGTGAGAGATACAATTCATTGTCTTTCGCCACATTTGAAAGGTTATCGGTCTGAGGTATGGGATCTAATTACGTATTTTGAAGCTTTCAATATAAAATATGTTCCTAGATTACAGAATCCTGTAGCTGATTTATTAGCTACCTCTGCTTCTAGATTAGTTCCTACTAATAATAAATGTTCTATCGAATTGGTTTTCAGGCCTTATGTTTCAGATAATATCACAAATATCAGCGTGTTCTATGATGATGATTAGATCATTAGTTTCGTTACAAATGAAAACATGTTTCAAGAAGCCGTTATAGATGAATAAAAACATGATGTTGATATGCAAAATAAGGACGCAGTCAAAGGGAATTTCATGCCTAAAGGAGTGAGATCACTTGAAAGTTTGTTCGATTTGCAGAGCAAGTTCAAGAAGCCAAAAAATGTTAAAACTCATAGCTCTTTTATGCAGCATGAATTGATAAATCTGGGCACAGAAGCTAAACCAAAATATGTTAATCTTGGTAGATGCTGTTCGCCAGGTGAAAGAGATAAGTTCATCAAGATTTTTCAGAAATATAAAGATGTTTTTGCTTGGACTTACGAAGGCTTGAAAACATATGACACTTGTATTATTTAGCATGTCATACCAATGAAAGCAGGCATTAATCCGTTTCAGCAGCAGTTAAGAAGAATGCATCCTACTCTTGAACCTTTAATCCAAAAGGAGTTGAAGAAACTACTAGATCCTAAGATCATCTTTAAAGTCTGACATTCAGAATGGGTTGCTAATCTAGTTCCCGTAAGAAAGAAGTCTGAAGAAATAAGACTATGTGTAGATTTCATAAATTTAAACAGAGCCTCTGATAAAGATAACTATCCCGTTCCTTCAATGGAACAAATTCTGTAGATGGTATCAGGATCAGAACCTTTTTCTCTTCTAGATGGTTTCTCCGGTTACAATCAAGTATTGGTGATTGAAAAAGACCGTATTAAGACTACTTTCCACACTAAGTGGGGAACGTTTGTATACAGAAGAATGCCATTCAACTTGATAAACGTAGGATCCACTTTCCAGTGAGCAATGGACATTGCCTTTCGAGGATTGGGCGGTCATTGTGTTGTAGTATATCTAGATGATGTGACAGTTTTTTCGAAGAAGAGAGAAGACCATGTGTTCCCTTTGAAACAGATTTTTGACCGCTGCAGAAAATATGGTATCTCTTTGAACCCCAAGAAAAGTGTTTTTGCTGTCCTTGAGGGCAAGCTTCTGGGTCACATCATTTCAGAAAAGGAAATTTCGATAGATCAAGAGAGAATGCATATTATCAACAAAATTCCCATGCCCCACAACAAAAAATCAATGCAGTCATTTATGGGTACTATCAATTTTGTTCGAAGGTTTGTTCCCAATTTCACACAAACCATTAAACCTTTGTAGAAAATGGTCAAGCAAAGTGTACAGTTCAAAAGGACAGACTTGGAAAAGGATACATTTAAAGATATTAAAGCAGCCATAGCCAACGCTCCCTCTCTAAGGAGCCCATATTTTGACAAATATTTTATTTTATATACTTTCGCTTTAGATGATTCTCTCGCAGCTATGCTCACACAAAAGGTAGAATCAGGAGATGAATGCCCAATTTCATTTATGAGCATTGGTCTGCAAGGCACTGAACTGAACTATCTTGTTGTAGACAAAAAAACATACACTCAAAGCAGTAAAGCAATTCAAGCCATATATTCTCAAGAACAAGACTAAAGTTGTAGTTCCCCATCTGGCTGTCCGATCTCTTTTTATTGAAAAGGAATTGGGAGAAAGAAGGGGTAATTGGCTCACTGCTCTTCAAGAGTATGATTTAGAATTTAAACCAACCACCATCATTAAAGGTCAAGGCCTATGTAAATTTCTCACTAAACATCCAATTGATGAGGAGCAAGATTGGGAAAATGAAGTGGAGCTAAATAAAATTGAGATGTGCCCCATCTTCACAGTCCCTGAATCTGGTATAGGTACTTAGTGCATTACTTGCAGCAAGGATAGCTACCAGAGCATTGGAGTTCTAAGCAAAGAAGGGCACTCCGTTTGAATTCAACAGCTTATTAGATCATTGATGGAGTACTTTTCAGAAAAAAATATGATGGCATTTTTCTTAGATATTTAGAAAGGGAAGATGCTAACAAAGTAGTCAAAGAATTGCACGATGGCCCTGCTGGGGGACATTATTCTAGAGATACAACAACTCACAAAATACTGAGGGATGGATGCTACTGGCCCACTTTGTTCAGAGATTCCCATGCATATGCACGTAATTGTGATGTGTGTCAAAGAAGTGTTGGAAAATTACCCAAAGCAGTAGGACCATTGCAGCCAGTTATTATCTCAGAATCATTCGAATAATGGGGCATAGATGTCATTGGAGAAATAAAACCAAATTATTTCCTATAGCACCGGTATATCCTAACAGCCATAGACTATTTTATGAGATGGACAGAGGCTATCCCATTGCACAAAATCAATGAAGATATAGTTATCAGTTTATTCAAAGAGAACATCATAACTAGGTTTGGGGTTCCAATTTCCCTAGTCTTTGATAATGCAACTTATTTCTCATCTTTTAAGACAAATGAATTTGTTTATGAAAGAGGAATTAAATTACATTATTCAACCAATTACTACCCGTAGGGAAATGGACTAGCTGAATCATCAAACAAAAACCTTATTCGAATCCTTAAGAAAAATATGATTGAAAACCATAGAAGATGACACACTGCTCTCCCAAATGCTTTATGGGAAGATAGAGTCACTCCAAAGAATGCTTTGGGGGTTTCCCCATATACCTTGGTCTACGGTAGAGAAGCCATCCTCCATCCTAACCTCTTACTCCATCTTGTCAATTGTCTCAAGCCTCCCGAGGTTCCAATAGTCAAGTTTTATAGTCTAGAATTGACACTTTACTAAAACTCGAAGAATCTCGACAGAAAGCCAAAGACCGGTTCCACCAACACCAAGATATAGTCAAGAGATGGTTTGATAAAAGGAAGTCTGGAAAAAGAGATTTTGAAGTAGGTGACTTAGTTCTGAAATGGGATCATCCCCACGAAGGTAAATGAATGCACACAAAGTTTCAACATCCATGGGTTGGCCCTTATCTAATTTCTGAAAAGCTTTGTTCATCCACTTATAAGCTGAAAGACCTCCAAGGAGAGGAAGTAACTCTCCCTCTCAATGGCCTTGCCTTGAAGCAGTACTTTGCATAGTCTCATTGAGGCTTTTTTACATAAAAAAACTATTTTCCTTACTTGTTTTCTTGTTTTGTTTTATGCACAGCTTAAGTAGTTCGGTCTAATATTGTTACTTTAATTCTCCACTTGAGTTTTTCTTTTTCCTTACTAATAAACCCAACTTAACTCCTGGCTTAGCGATAAGACAGAACTCCGAGAAAAACTTGAAGTCTTGAAAGACATAATTTCACTTATAAAGAATATATAGCTTCGTGACTTTGCATTCACTGATCAGCCTTTGGCAATGTAGAGATCCTGTCCCCCAGTTAAATGACTGAGGATTCAGTATTTCTTTCTCACTATCTTGAGGCTCCATCCACTTTAACATCAATGTCCGTCTCAATTTTTTTTTCTATTTACAGGTGTATGGTATTTAAAATGATCCCATGCTACAAATACAAGCCAAAAAGGCTTACATCAAAGAGTTTGATTTCTAGAAATTCTCACCTCAATTAAAGCATGGCTGAGACGAAGCAAAATGTTTAATTTAGAAAGCTGTTCAAATAACTCAGCTCAAGCAAGGTTCTTCTCTATCCGTGAAGCTGATAATCAAATAAAATCTATTGCTCACACAAAAGGACATTATGGATTGAAGAACCCAAATCAAAGAATTGAAGTTTCAAGAAAGTTATTTCTGGAAGGCTCAAACAACAAAAGCTGTCAATTTAAGAAACATCCAAGAGAGATGCAAATAGCATGGGAATGAGGAACAAACGAATACGCCTGTGAGATATTGTTACAATCCTGTGGAGTCCTCTTTTAGTCAAAACACCGTAAAGACAGATCCTAAAAGAATTAACCCCATACTCCTGCCTTGAGAGAGTTTGCAAGAAGTATAGACCTAAGTCCCCTTTCCCAAATGACCAATATGATAAGAGATCACTGCATTCTTAGAAGTTGAACTATGGGAGCACTTTGTTACACTTGGAGCTATCAGTTTAAAATTCATTCTGATCATGACAGGATTTTGTTTCAGAGATCCGTGTTCGCTAGCGAATCGCCAATTGTTGTTGCTGCAACATCCCCCCCAAATTGTTGTAAATATTGGGACCCCTCCTTCTATTGTTTGTTTTGAAGCTTATCTGGTTCAAACTTAGCTATTTTTTCTTTCAACTTTTCTTTTTAAGTGATTGATCTTTTCCAAAATTTCCTCTGATCTTTTAGCTAAGGCATTTTTCTGCTATCTTTAAACCAAAGCGCATTTTTAACATCTAAGTTTGTGCTAAAGGAGCGAAGCCTAAACCTTTCTCTCGCCACCATTGCGCATTTCTTAACCATAACGTTTGCGACGATTAGTGCAAAATTCTAGCTTAATCTTGGAAAATAGTCGCGCGCATTTTTAAACCTTAAAACCACTGACAACGATGTTCGTCTTTCCAAATCCCATCGCATTTTTATCCTTTAAAACTTCCCTGCCTCATCGCACACTTTTGGCGCAAGTCCTAATCTTAGAACCTATGCCACTGCACCCATTTTAACCTTAAAATCCCCGCCTGGTTTTCATGCCCTTTTTCGCATCCTTTTGCACAAGACCTGACGATAGCTTCCCCACCCGTTGCACAGATCCTAAGCCTAAAGTTGCCACCAACCCCTGCTTTCCTCTAACCTTGCTATTGTCGCATCTCTCTGGTGCAAGGCTTGACGATAACTTCCCCGCCGTAGTCGCAGACTTTGTGCTTAATAGTGCCTCCATAGCAATTCCGTGCCATTTGTGATCGCAAGATTTAAGCACAAATTAACCGCCTTAAGCGCAAAGATGCCGTTTAGTTTGCCGCCACTGCGAGACCGAAACTTTGGGTTTGTGGAAATGTTGGGTTAGTGAAGCCATTTAATATGCCTTATGCGGCTTGAATCCACTATTGCACCGATCCCCGTTCTCACCAAACATCCATTAATTCACCCGTGGGAAATCAATGCCCCTACTATATATCCATAGAACGAAGTTTCGACTGTTTATTGTTCCCAAAGTTGAGTTAGATTCCAGTGTAAGACGTTGGACATATTTCAAGCTCCTTATTCCCCAGGGTAGGCGCGTCGACTACGAAAGACCACTTCGAAGGCACCAGGCAGGCATTCTCTCCTCCATTTGCTTGTTCCGAGGAATAACTCTGTTTGAGACTTGTCTTTTGATCGTTTAAAAGGTGAAATTTGTTTAATTCACAATCGTTTAAGTCACCCACGGTGTTTTTGTTTCTCCTCGGCCATACACTCTGTATTGGTTTCCCTGCAGGCCCTTAAACACTAAGTCGCCCGACCAGTTTCAGTGCAAACCCATAATAGCCTCCCTTTGCGTATACAACGCCATCCATTCCCTGATATTTTGCAACGGTTACTGAAAAAAATTCCTCCAGTCGTATCCTAAAATGTTTCAAGCCGAGCCGCCTTCCTCATGAATGCGTTTAAGAGCCAATTTGGCAATATCGCATCCTTCCAGTTCTTTGTTACACATTAACAACAAGAAATAACGCCCCATAGTGCATAATGCAGATGCCACCCATGGCTACAATGCTGCATTAGCCTGATGCGTGAAGCGTTAAGTCGAGCCTCTAACCAAATGACCCCACACTAGAAAACAGTAATGTGCGGTTGTCTTCTGTCTCCCACCACAATAAAAATTCCCAGGTGATTCCAAGTTAGCGCATATGCAACAATTTTAGCTATTACAAGTTATCAATGAATAAAGTGATTGGCAACTTTCAGTTTTATGTTGAAAATACTTATTGTTGAATGGTTGCATGTATGTTTTGTTTCGTTTTAAGAGCTACCGCCATCTTTCTAAAGGATTTTTTTTAAGTTGAAAAGGGTTACCTGCTGTCACTGATTAGTTACTCTGAATTCTGAGTGGTGTCTATGGTGTTAATTGCTTATGAATATGCCAAACTCCTCATTTGTGTTACCTCGTCAACACAGGTTTAATATGCACAGACAGTCTGCAAGAAAGAAGGCTAAACTTGTGGAGTCAGATTCTGATGTTGAAATCCTGCTAGATAACTCACTTGAGACCATGTTCAGTGATACACGAGATACTACCAATGTACCTGCAGGAAGCTCTGCCCCAGAGTTTCAGTGGGGTGATTTATATAGTTTCATCAGGGATCAAGATTATCCTCAATCTCCCATAGAAGACACTATGGTATATGCAAACATCAAGAGGTCCTACCTCCATAAGGTGGAAACTTGTACTGAGTTATTTCCATGCTCCGAAGTCCTTGGCTGGTTGATCCCTCATGTAAAGACTGACACCAGGTTCATTAATGACAAGAATGGAATGAATCTGGCATCCTTCGCACCTGAACATATAATAGCTACGTACAAATTTATCTAGGTGAGATCTTGGTTTCAGTGCAAACCCATAATAGCCTCCCTTTGCGTATACAATGCCATCCATTCCCTGATATTTTGCAACTGTTACTGAAAAAAATTCCTCCAGTCGTATCCCAAAACGTTTCAAGCCGAGCTGCCTTCCTCATGAATGCGTTTAAGAGCCAATTTGGCAATATCGCATCCTCCCAGTTCTTTGTTACACATTAACAACAAGAAATAACGCCCCATAGCGCATAATGCAGATGCCACCCATGGCTACAATGCTGCATTAGCCTGATGCGTGAAGCGTTAAGTCGAGCCTCTAACCAGATGACCCCACACTAGAAAACAATAATGTGCGGTTGTCTTCTGTCTCCCACCACAATAAAAATTCCCAGGTGATTCCAAGTTAGCGCATATGCAACAATTTTAGCTATTACAAGTTATCAACGAATAAAGTGATTGGCAACTTTCAGTTTTATGTTGAAAATACTTATTGTTGAATGGTTGCATGTATGTTTTGTTTCGTTTTAAGAGCTACCGCCATCTTTCTAAAGGATTTTTTTTAAGTTGAAAAGGGTTACCTGCTGTCACTGATTAGTTACTATGAATTCTGAGTGGTGTCTGTGGTGTTAATTGCTTATGAATATGCCAAACTCCTCATTTGTGTTACCTCGTCAACACAGGTTTAATATGCACAGACAGTCTGCAAGAAAGAAGGCTAAACTTGTGGAGTCAGATTCTGATGTTGAAATCCTGCTAGATAACTCACTTGAGACCATGTTCAGTGATACACGAGATACTACCAATGTACCTGTAGGAAGCTCTGCCCCAGAGTTTCAGTGGGGTGATTTATATAGTTTCATTAGGGATCAAGATTATCCTCAATCTCCCATAGAAGACACTATGGTCTATGCAAACATCAAGAGGTCCTACCTCCATAAGGTGGAAACTTGTACTAAGTTATTTCCATGCTCCGAAGTCCTTGGCTGGTTGATCCCTCATGTAAAGACTGACACCAGGTTCATTAATGACAAGAATGGAATGAATCTGGCATCCTTTGCACCTGAACATATAATAGCTACGTACAAATTGCCCCAGGCGAGATCTTGGTTGGATAATGATTGGATAGAAGAGCAAACTACGGACCCTCTAGAATCCGCTAGGAAAAGGATGATAAGTGACAGACAGATCAGACAAAGGAACAACAACGAATATGAGATTAACCTCCTAAAGACCCCCTATAGACTTATTGTTTTGATGCTGAGTCGGGTCTTTGGCATGCCCAATGGCAATATTTTCAGGCTTGGTTGGGTACCAGTAATAGTCAGTGTGGCCATGTCTGGGACCATTTTCAATTGGATGATATAATATCAGAAAGCTTGGTCTCGCAGTTAACCGCTGCTCAAGGAGGAATGACTCAGAAGAAGGCAGAATTTTTCATGTCCTCTTATTTAATAGATTGACTTTTTAGCAAGCATACCTTCCCGGACTTGGGTTGCACATGGAATAGAAAAGAAAATCCTCTCTTTATGGCTTACCAACCCACATGGGAAAGTAGATATGCAAATCACTACAAGCAAGTTTGTGAGAAGTTTATCATGCCTCTATACCAGCTTATTTTTTTAGAAGAGACAAACTGTCTGTCAGATAAATCCATGCCCATTATTGAAGCATTTGGCGATTATTACCATGCCCAAGAAGGCACCTACATCCGTATGAGTGGAGGATCCGTAGCTCTCTTTTTGCTTCCCAGATATGCTACAGATTTTGTGATACACAGGGAAGCCTTAAGGCAACTTTTCAGTGTTGGTGGAATCAGTAGAATCCTCACCGAAAGGAAGAAAGGAATATATCCACCAATTCCTTTCACTATCGATGCATACAGCCTCCCGAGGGAAAAAGAGGGAGAAAACTGTGTTCAGGACTTGGAAATCTTTCATTTTGGTACAAATTTTTTGAGGAGGCATGACCCTTGTGGAAGAGTTGCTAGACATGTTATTGATGTCAAAACTACCTTTGAGTACACTCATCTTATCGACCTGAATGAAGAGTTCTTTCGTAGTGCCAAGAACTTAACAGAATTAGGGAAGCGATACAAGAAGAAAGGAGGAAAGAGTTCTACTCCCAAGCCTGTTGGTATGATACAACTGGAACAAGAGGCAACAACATCCCAATCATGAGGTTCAAAAGACATAGCGCTGGAAGAAGGAGACATAATCCTACAAGAGGAGGTTATAAAACAACACCAAGATGAAGAAGCAACAAGGCTTCAAAATGAGCAGGCTTCCAAATTACAACAAGAGGAGGCAACAAGGATTCAACAAGAAGAAGTAGCAAGGATTCAACATGAGCAGGCTATTAAGTTGCAGCAAGAAGAAGAAGCTGCTAGAATCCAAAAGGATCAAGAGGCAAAATCCTTGAGAGAAGAAGAAGAAAGAACCTTGTTGGAGGAAGCAAATAGGATAAGAGCAGTGCTAGCCAAAACGCAAGAGAAAGAGGAAGCTGCCGGTCTCCAAAAGGAGCAGGAAGCAAAATCCCTAAGAGAAGAGGAAGATAGGATCCTCTAGGAACAAGCTACTAAATTGCAAGAAGATCAAGAAGAAAAGCTCTTGGTGGATGAAGCAAATATGTTGCAAGCAGAAAGGAAAGAAAAAGAAGAAGATGAGAAAACTCCAAAACAAAACCCGCCCAGCCTGCAGAAAATGGAATTGGATCCGCCAAAGTTAGATAAACCAAGGATATCTCATGAAGGTATTGTTTCTACTGAAGAATTAGCACTGAACTCATACAACCCCATAAAGCAACAGGTAGCCAACCTGGGTTTTGTGTATTTTCACGAACGGAAGAAGGCTATCATTGGAAAAACATTAAGGAAAATAGAGATTGGGAAGGACTTATATGAACTTAGAGTATCAGAGACTACACTTGTCCAAGGGACCGACGCTGAGCCCACATTCACAACAAATTGCTCTGTAGCTGCAACATAGGAAAATAAAGCCAATGCCGATCATATATCGAAGATAAGAAGAATTATAGAGAGCTATTGTTTAAGATAAAAGATTACAGAAATAAATAAGTGTTGGAGAGCAATGAGTTAAAAAGGAAGTATAATGAGCTGGCAGAAGAGAAGTTGGAAATAACTTCGAAAGCCCTGCAACTTGAAAATGAGAAGAATTCATTAGAAATGCAACTTGCAATTTCAAAAGATGAGCAAAGTAACTTGAAAGTTTGCATATCGGAGTTGGAAATATTGACAAAATAAAAGGTTGGGTTGTTAGAACAACTCAAGGAAGCTAATGAGAAGAAAGAGGACTTGTCCACATTCTACGACCGAGCTTGTGGTCTATAGAGGAAAACTCATCAACTGCTAGTGCTAATCTCAGAAGAAGTCTGCGGCATGAAAGAGATGATAAAAAAGATGACATCTCTTGAAGTTGAGGCTCTTAGAATAAAGGACAAGTATGCACAGCATGTGTTGGAACTCAAACAACAATTTGAATGGAGAATAGGGAAGTTTGGTTTTCCCTTAAACCTACGAGCTACATCATATGAGGAATTCGACATGGACATTGGAGTTCTCAAATTTTTTTGATATTTTGGTGATAGATTAAGTGTTGAGATCCGAAAGACTATAAAAAAATGCCACATTGTCTACTCGAAGATCAAGGAGGCCCACGAGAAGTGTCACATTCCTTTGCCCCAAGGTATTTAAGAATTCCCCGAAAGAGAACCACGCTTGGCGGAATTGCAAAAGAATTTGGATGCAGAGATGGATTATCTAAAAAAGCCTTAGGCAATAACCCCAGAAGACATCCATCAGTTTATTGAGCAGCCTGCTGTTCATATTTTTTTCTGGAAAGTACTGCACAAAAGGCTACAGCAGGAGCTACGGGAATCAAATCAGATTTGCGCAAGCACAAGACAGCGTGGAATGTAACCATCTCATCAAGTGGAAGGACTGTCATAAGAGAAATCGGTCAGTGGACCAGTTACATTAAGGAACATGAAAAAGCAACAAAATAAAATGAGCCCACTGAAGAAGACAAAGCAGCAGAAGAAGAGCGTCCAAATGAAGCAGTCGACCCATCTGGGACTTAATTTTTTTACTATAAAATGTCAATAGACAACTCTAATTTATTTTGTCTTTTATGTAAAAGAATTCCACGAACTATCTCATTTTTGGGATAAAGTACTAAATGAAAAATTAAATATTCCTAGGATTAGGGTACACCTGGTAGCTCAAGGAGCTTTTGTAAATTTATATATAGTTGAATAGAAGATAGAGAAAGGACTTTTGGTAGGTGAAAGAATTTTCTTCCTTGTACGTGAACTACTTTACTACATGCTCCAAGAAATCGATTTTTCCTAATGAAAGCCTGGGAGAAGGCATTTTTGCTTGGAGAATGTGCCAAATGTGTGATGGATTATTCCTGTATCATTTGCATATTGCTGTGAGATCATTCCTTGCTATCATGAATTGCTTCTATGTGATGAATGCTCTTATATTTTCCTGTGCAAAGATGTTTTTTCTCAAGTGAGTAATTGAATGTATTGATTGAATTAAAGCTATCTTTAATATCTTTTATCTTCTGCTGGAATTGCATCTTTATGATTAAATGGCTATCTGTATGATCTTTAGATGTTTCTTTCAGTGTATTACTCATCTTTACAGTTTTCTCCTTGCAATGATAGGTTAGATTTGCTTATACAATTTTAGATTAATTTAAATTAATTACCTGCATTTAGCTTAGGGCACTTGCATATCATCTTTAAAATAAAATACATAAATGGTGGACCGGGCCGCAACCGGTGTAAAGAACAAGAATCTTTAAATCTTATGGTAGCTGGAACCGTTAACTAGACGGATTCCCCACACCAAACGGTGAACAATCTTATTGGGACTGTTTACCGGGGAGAATCCCTTGCCGATTGATGCTACGATTTTCTAGGCATCAACAAGTTGGCCATGATGATATATATGAATAGTATTATTATATTCTAAATATTAAATGTCAATTCTTAACAATTTCCATGCATTGTAAAAAGAAATAAGAAAGCCATAATCATCTCCTAGGACAAGCTAACATAAATTGAAAGTGGTGATTCTCTTAGAGGATTAGAGGTCCTCCCTCAAGTGCAAAACTGCATGGGATTTTAGACATAAGTGGAAGAAATGGAGGAGTATTTCCTCTTTATTGCAGAAAATATAGGTAGGAGAAGCAAGTTCCATTTTAGTTGAACTCCTATGGCCAAGACTTACAATATGAGAGACTAGGAAAATAGGGCCTTTTTGGACTCAAAATAAAGCTTTTTAGTATAATTGTTTCTTCCTAGCCAAGTAGTCAATTTAGAGTTGTAGTCCATTTTCATTTATCTTGTCCTTAAATTTGTTTACACAACTTTGTTTAGATTCCTCAATTGATATTTGCACCTTATATTGGGTGGGCCTAGATGTTTCTTTCTATTGTGCGATGACAACTAACCACATGCAAACCAACATGTAGTGGTGAATTTTATTTTGGGGCCTTCACTTACATTATTTTATTTGAGAGGATCCCTACTCTTTATTCACACCATGATTTTTGGGATGTAGGGCCAAATGATCCCAACTTGTGGTAGTGGGATAAGCGTATGAGGAGAGATGGGGGTTGTCCTACGAGAAACATATTTCAATCGAGTTTTTTTACCCACTGGCACAAGCTCCCTGTATAGATTGAGAATTATCCATATGTGGGGATGTAATATAAGGGAGACTCAAATCACCCGCCCCCTCCAAGCCAAACATGATACCAAAGGTTATGTAAAACTTACATGTTTTTTTACTATTTATTTTTACATACTGTCAAAGAAGTCATGAATAGTTAGGATTTCAAATATACTTCTTACAACGAGTTATTTCCTGCTCGCGTGATGAAAATTCATGAATGGAATGCCAAGTATTTATTAGAGTAGTCAAATGAATTCTTAGAGGTTATTAATCTGCAATGTTTTTGAGGAATCACATCTACACGCGATTCTATTTCAAAATAGATAATCTTCAATGGGAATTTGTACCATTTGGACTTCTAACCCAATTTTCATTCCAAATAAATTGTTTGTAGAATTGAATTCCATAGTCTAAACATATTTTAAAAAATGCAGATCCTCTTATGGGGATTGTTCTTTCACTAGGTTCTTGGGTGTGATTTTGTTTCTGGTTTATAAGATGTGTCCCAACCATTATAACCCTAAATTGGTAGAAGGTATATGGATTCATGCCTTCATATTATGCCCGCAGGGGCTAAGGAGAATGCCCGCAAGGGCCAAGGATGCCCGCAAGGGGTTAAAATTAAATCCTGTGGGGGCTTAGGAATGCTTGCAAGAGCTAAGGAGAATGCCCGCAAGGGCCAAGGATGCCTACAAGGGGTTAAATTTAAATCCTGTCGGGGCTTAGGAATTCCCGCAAGGGAGACCGTCGGATAACCTAGCCGGGCGTGCATCTGCAACTACAATCCTAAACAAAAAAATGGTGTTTTTTGGGAAATAATGTTGCCACTGAGACTTACCGAAGAAATTTTTTCCCTTTTCAGTACCTGTCAGTATCCTTTGTTCCTCGCAGCACCTCGCATTTGATCCAGGGTCTTTTCTCCTCTCTTTGTGCTATCCACGACCACAATACTCCTTGCGGCACCGTGCGCTCCTCCATGACCACTGCTATCCTCGCGTCTACTCCTCACAAAATATCCACTCTCTGTGCTAACCACGACCACGACCACTGCTCTACTGCTCCTATTCCCCTCATGTCCTATTCTCCTCATGTCCTCTGCTCGTGTCTACTACTTCTCTCGTCCTCTGCTCCCTAGGTGAAACTATGTGCTAACCACGACCACGACCACGACCACTGCTACACTGCTCTACTGCTCTATTTCCACATTCGCATGGGCTCGAACATGCTCTATTTTCACATTCGCATGGGCTCGAACATGTGGTAGAGGGTTAAGAAATTCAATTCACTCTCTAACAAATCTAGTGCCTAGGCGCTAAATACAAGCCATATGTTAACAAGAGATAACATTTGATTGCTAGAATATGGCCTAGGGATTATTCTAAGTAGCACTTGAGAACCTAACATAACGGACTAAGGATCTAATTCGTCAATGGGAAATATACCAAGTGATTGAATGACTAAACCATGGGCTAAATGATTAAATATTGGGTCTTGAATAATATTAACAATATGAATTTCATTTTTCATCCACAAGTTTCTCATGTTTTAATCCTGAGTGGGCAACGCAAAACGAGCAAACAATGGTTTAGAAGTGGTAGAGTTTATTGGTTTCACCTCGCATAGGTGGGGTTTCACCATCCTAATCACCATCCTCATCCTCAACCTCATCCTCAACCACAATGTACTAGTCTAGGTTATCCTACCCTATTGTACCTTAATCTAGCCAAACATTTTTTTTTCCTATTTATCCTACCCTAACCTAGCCCACCTTTGTGACATGTACCAGTCATATCCTTGTCTATATTGATTTAACCTAGCCTACCATATCCTACCTTAACTTAGTCCACCCAACCACTCTCATCATATACTAACTTACCCTACCATATCATAACAACCTTCCCTATCTTACCCTACCTTAGACTATAATAAACTAGCCCTAGACTAGCTTTCCTTAAATTAGCCTAACCGAATCTCATCTACCCTACCCTAGAATATAAAGGCTCTAACCTACTCTAGATAAACTTAGGATACCTTAAACTAGGACAAAATACCCTATTTTAAACTATCCCACCTTACTCTAAGCTAACATATTCTCACTTACCCCACATTACCCTACCCTAATCTAAAAACAAATGTAGCTAACCTAACCTACCCTAGTATACAATACCATACCATATCTTAGATCCTAATGCAATCTACCCTACCCTATCCTACATAGACTCATTTAACTTAACCTACATTATACTAACTCAATCTTAGGCCCATATCCCTAAGCCTCAATCTTATTTCCAAATTTCTATGCTTAAGCTTATTCCTTAATCGTAATCCTATATCTAAGTTTAATCCTTTAAATCTTAATTCCTAAACCCAAACCTAAGACTAGATCCATGTAATAATATATAGCTTTAGGAAAATTCATTTTTAATATAAAAAAAGAAGCACACATATGCTATGTCATTTGAAAGAAAAATACAAAATATTACATGCCATAGTAACAAATATGTGATTGAGAGTTATTTATAAAGGAAAAATACAAAATATTACATGCTATGGCAAACAACATGTGATAGAGCTATTATAAATGTAGAGTGAAATTACAAATATTGTGAAATTAAAACTTATTTTTCTTAAGTTCTTTTAGCTTTCTACTTTATTAGTAATATAAATATTACTTATTCATTTATTCTATAATGCTTGAAGTCTTCTCTAATGAAACTATTGGGACTTCATTTCTAATTTAACTCATGGTTAATGCTATTTTTATAGTACACTAGTATTTTTAAGTAAGATTTAAGTGTCCATTACACTATAATTTTTATTTAAATTAAGTTTTTGTAGTGCTTTTCATATTATTCATATTTTAAAAATATGATTGATAGAAAAAGAAACATTTATATGTCAACTTATTTTAATATTATGTTTTTTAATTAGAATTAGAAGCAAATCTAAGAATCTTCTGATTTACTATGTTAATTATTCTACTCATGTACATTAGGATGAGGATGATGACAAGGATGATGATGGTGATGACGATGACAACGACGGCGATGATGATGATGATGATTATTATTATGATGACGATGAAAACAACGACCACGAAGATGATCATGACGATGATGAGGATGAGGATGAGGATGAGGATGAGGATGATGATGTTGATGACGATGATGATGACGAGGATGATGATGATGATGATGATGATGATGATGATGATAAAGAAATTGATGATGATGAAGATGTTGATAAGGATAATGATGATGATGATGATGATGATGATGATGACGATAGTGATGATGATAATGAAGATGATGATGCTGATGATGATGTTGATGAAGATGACGATGGTGATGATGATGAATATGGTGATGACGATGACGATGATGATGAGGATGATGATGATGATGATGATGATGATGATGAAGAAGATTATGATGATGAAGATGTTGAGGAGGAAGAGGGTGATGACGATGATGATGATGACGATGACGATGATGATGAAGATGACGATGACGATAATGATGATGATGATGATGATGATGACGATAATGATGCTGATGCTGATGATGATGATGATGAGGAGGAAGATGACGATGGTGATGATGATGAATATGGTGATGACTATGATGATGATGATGACGATGTTGAAATATTGTAACTTCTAAGAATATTATATTTTTAGTTTATTATTCCGGAGATGTTTCATTCCTCCATGAAGACCCTATTGTATATACATAGATGTTTATTCCTCCGTCGGAATGTGGTAACTTGGGTTATTAGACTTCCCTAGTGGGGTCGACCCAGATTCAGTTGTAATGGGGTGTTTAACCCAGTGGTTAAAGTTGGGGCCGACCTAGTTAGTGTAAAAGTCAAGTCGGAGTTGTGTATAAATAGAGGAGGCGTGTTCCTCATTTAACACACATTCACTCACTTGTGATTGGAGCATAGGTGAGAGAGAGATCTGCTATAGAAGGAGATCATGGTTGTGGGTTACATCTTTGTATTTTCTGGTCATCTATATTGAGGAAGATTTGTTGGGTTTTCTACCCCATGAGGGTTTCCCAGGATAAATTCGTGTCTCTTGTGTTTATGTTGTGCTCATTGTTCTTTCAGTGATCCTGTATATGCTATTGTTGTGAAATGGAATGTAATGCTGATATTTTCTGTCTTAGCATATTGAATCTTAACATGGTATCAGAGCTAACCTGAAGGAAGGCAATGTATGGCACTTATGACACTTGCTTCACTTGCGACAATTTGAAGGTTAGGGTTTTGTATAGAAAAAACAGTCATCATGGAACTTTCGCTATAAATCCATTGTGGTGAAGGTTCAGGATCTGAAACCATTACAGATCGTAGATAACATCCCCCTGTTCCTTGTGTCCAAAGGACAACCTCTAATTCATTGTACTTTGTGATTTATGATCCGTACATGTTAGGGTTTCTGCCTCTTCCATATCTCAGTCATAATCAGGTGACCTAGGAAAAAAGGTCACAACTTGGGCTAGGAAGCTCCAAATGAAATTTCATAAAAAGTGACAGGTAGGACACAAAATGTAATTTCATAGGTATGATTTTCAGAGGCCGAAGTTGAACCAGTGACACGTGGCACGCCATACAAGTTCGCTCTCTTGTTTTATCCCATAAACAAGGCACGTTGCGACACTTGGCATACATCTCTCTTAGAAAATACAATTGAGGTCATACCCATGGGATTGGAAAGATGACAGGTCAGGATACTACAGGATAAGGTTTCAGACCCTTTGAGTTTGTAATTTCAGAGATGCACCAGAAACAATCAGGTGCATATTTATGTCAAAACAAAATTATTTTCTGAGCACCTTCATTCTTGGCTTATCACTGCTGTGGGAATTTAGGGTTTCAAAGAAAGTTGGAATTTTTGGAATCGAAGTCCATGGCTGAATGCTCCTCATCAAAATTGAAATTTAGATACCAAGATCGAATTTTTTGGTTCGGTAGAAGGCTGGGCTTGATCAAACCCTAGTTCGGGATTTTGATCGGAAAGGTGGAAAATTAGGGCTTCCGCAAAAGTTGGAATTTTTGAAGTCTATGACCACGGCTGGAAGCTCCTCAGAAAAATTGAAGTTTAGAGCTTTGGATTGAACCTTTTGATTGGGAATAAGGGTGGGCTTCACCAAACCCTAGTTCGGGATCCTATCCAGAAGATCCATAAGTTTCAAAGGCAATTTTGAGGGGTCAAATTTTGGAGATTTCAAAATTGAAGTATGCTAGCTTGATTAGCTCAGCAAGGCGCATCTTTCCATCCATTCAGGAGTTTAAAATTCAAAGTTTAAATTTTTAGGGTTTGTCTGACAAACCCTAATCTAGCTCCAGATCCAGTTTCAACAAATCAAAGTGGACTGGGTTAATGTTGGCTGCTTTTCTGGGCAGACCCGGGTTTTAATGAAGCGCAGCAACAAAACCCCTTGGCGCACTGGCCCTTTCGGCAACGAGCTGCGCAGCAGCTCGAGGTCTCACCCGAAGTGGCTATGGGGGGGTTAAGGAATCAGGTTTCCTTAACCTGGGTGACGCGGAGATAGCTCTTCCTTGAATGGTTCCTGCGAAATCGGCGGTCGGACCTTCCCGCAGGCCGCTCGGCGCAGCTGCGAGGTTTCCTTCCTTGACCGGTCTACTGCGCAGTTTCTCCTTTCTAACGCAGCAGGCAACTATCCCTTGGGTCGACGCGCTAAACACTTCCTCACCCTTCACATCCAGCACAGTAACGCAGTCTGCCCTCGCCGCAGCGACCGTGCGTTACTACTTCTTTAGTACTTAAGACACTTATGGTTATCAAGGGATCTTTCCAACTCGCTCAAACAGTCACAAAGATAAGACAGAAGTCTTGCATACACAAATAATGAACTCTAAATAGTGATCATTCACGCAAACATAATACAAGAAGATATAAGTGAAGCTCATCTCCTCGAGGAAAACCACGTCCACGGGAGTGTTATATTAACCAGAAAATGATAGAGTTATACAATATGCTGCGCACACAGCTGCAGCCTTAGATCTTACAGGAAACTCCACGCACACAGCTGGGAGCCCTTCTCTTAGTCAAGTCTCCTCTCTATGGAGATTACAAAGGCACAGACGTCGACTCAGACTGTCTGGCAACTCAGGGGTTAGCTCCTCGGCTATCCGATTTCCTCTCTAGTTCTACGCACTGGGTAGAAAATACAGTGAAGGATAATCAACACATGATCTATCCTTTAGACTGGCTATCTAACAGTCTAACATCTAGCTCTCTCTAACTCTCTAACCCCACCTCTATCCATTACAATTATTCATATATATAGGTGGCCATGACGGTCACACCTTTACAAAACTGTGGGCCTTTCCCAACAGTGATTCCCAAAAACCCTAACCACGCACATGGCTAGGTGTACTGTAGGCGCCGCTTGCAGTCACGTCGCCGCTTCCTGCAGGCTCCGTGAATTCCGGCGCAGATTGTGGGTATGGGCGATCGTCCTTCGCCTTCAATGCTCTGGTCCGTTGCTCCTCCTTGATCCGAGCAACCATAACTTCTGTACTAAGCCTTTAAATGAGGGTAGCTGAGCCCTCTACTCCATCACCTTATTTATTATGGTAGCTGAGCCACCTTCATTCTTCGATGACGTGCGCGCGAGCTCCGCAATTTCCGGTCCGTGATCTGCGCTGAGATCATCCATCTGGCACCGTACTGCGCACCGTCTCCTTCTTACCCAAAACTTAGTGCTTGTCCCAAAATTAGCACTTTCCTTCCATACTCGTGCTTTTTCCCAAAATTCGCAGCTTTTACTATAGCTGCGACCTTGGCCCCAACAGTTAAAAGCAATCCTAACAATTATGACTTGAGGAGATACAGGTATGTGTTGAAATCTGTTCATGATATGTTATCTTCATGTTATTGAGATTAGTACAATTATGATTGTTTGATAATGAATGCATGTGAAGGCGTTCATTGATTAAGGTTATGACACTTATGATTGTACTAATGCACTTGTGGTGTTGTATGAGGATTATGTTGTCTGCTAACAAGATATAGGTACATCAAGAAAGACAAATCAAGTTCTATGGCCATGATGACATAGGGACAAAGACTCATCCATAGTGTTTGAACACATAGAAGATCTAGTTACAAGGTATGTATGACCTTGTTCTACTATGCTTAACCCATGAGATATGCAGGTTCTAGCACAAGGTCTCTAAATCATTGAAGATAACAAAGAAGCTATTGTTTGGGTATGTTAAGACATAACCAAGTATGATAATCCAGGTATGTTTTCCTATATCAAGTTAAGAATCCTACCTTGTGATAGGATCTTAGGTAAGTATACCTGTGTATGAAATGATCATGACCATACAAAATGTTTTGATAGTATTGAGATTATACTAATGAACGTATGTTTATGTATGAGATCATGAGGATGACACTAGTACACACTTAAGCATGCATAGTGGTACAGAATGAATAGAATTTCAAAGACATATAGAGATAAAGCGAGAGCCAACCACACAAACATAAAAGATAAGTATTTGAGTTGTTATTTGAATCTCTGAAATAGTAAATAATATTGCTTGTAATAGCTGTATGCATATTTGTATTCCTAGAATATATCATGATGAGTGTAAACATTCATATAGCATTAAACAGTGTACTACTAATATGCATATGATTGGTAAGTTGGACAAACATTTCATTGTTGCTTGTCTAGAATGAAACCTCTTTGCTGAAATGCTGAGAGCTGTGCATGCTCTCGATAGTATGTTCTGGTAGAGATGGGAGGCATCTAGATATCCACTGTATGCATACAGGATATGGAAACGTGTTGTGGTAAAGTATTGGTCAAGATAGTTGCATAGCTATGTAAATCATATCTGTATGTAGAATGGGTTATCATGTCAACATGATTTTATGAAGTATGACTAATCATGGGTTATCTCGTCAAGATAGTTGCATAACTATGTAAATCATATCTGTATGTAGAATGGGTTATCATGTCAACATGATTTTATGAAGTATGACTAATCATATACTCAATTTTGATTTGTAGGAAATATCATGAAGAATGATGAACACTGAACAAGTGATGGATGTTCAACAAGAAGATTTACAAATCAAACATACTATAGAAGGGTCATGGCTAGAAGATTCTCTTAGAAAGAGAAAGAGGATCATGACGAGATGTTTGATCCAAGTTTCTAGATAAGACCATTCTCTTAATGGTGTAATTAAAGAATAAGTGCAAATCGAGAAAAATCCTAGGATTCAATTGAAGAAAGCTCTGTATGGGTACCCAGGATCGATAGTCATTTGATGAGCTTGATGAGCACCGTGGGTGATGTGGATTTCAACCTTTGCTACAAGGTTGAAGATGGTTTCTATATACAGATGACATGGATGCAAGAAGGAACTCACCACAGAGTTCGAATGATCTTGAGGTGCATATCAATAGACCCATCTGACAAGAGATGGCACGGATAGATATGCAGAAGATCACTCAATGCAGAGTGTGAATGATGTTCAGTTACATAGGGAGAATTGATAGCTTCTTGACAAGCTTGGGCTTTACCAAAAGTAAAGCTGATCCATTATGGATGATGAATCTGTCACAGTATTACTATATGTGGATGATCTTTTTATGACAAGGAATGAGAAACAGATCATGGTAAGCAAGAAGAAGATGGCTATAGAATTTGAGATGAAAGATCTCATATTGATGCATTACTTCCTAGGTCTAGAAAAATGGCAAGGCTCAGAAGGAATCTTTCTCAACCAGGGAAAGTATGCTGTGGAAATATTGAGAAGATTTGATATGTTGGAATGTACAACCATGGCCACTCTCATGGGTTTCAACTTGAAGCTGTTAGCTGATGACTCTTCAGAGTTAGTGGATGTAACTCTGTACAGACAGATTATTGGGTCATTGATGTATTTGATGAATACAAGGCCATATATATGCTTTGTTGTGAACACCTTATTTCAGTATCTAGTGGAACCTAGGTGTGTTCACCTGATAGCTGCAAAGCATGTGATGAGGTACCTAAAGGGTACGATAGACTTTGGTCTATGTTATCTTGGAGATCATGACTTCAGATTGTATGGCTACACAGATGCTTATTGGGAAGGAAGAGCACATTGGGAGGATGTTATTGTCTGGGATATGCCAAGATATCATGGTTTAGCACGAAGAAATATAGTGTGGCTCTCAGCACAGCTGAAGCGGAATATATAGCTGCTTGCTCTGCTAGTTGTGAAGCGATATGGCTTCAGAAGTTGTTATCAGGATTGGTTGACTTAGAGATGGACCCCGTTGTAATCCTGTGTGACAACTAGAGTTGTATCAAGATGGCAGAAAATCCATTGTTCCATGATAAGTCAAAGCACATAGAGATCTGATATTTTTATATACGGGATATGGTGCAAAAAGGAGCTATCAAGCTCGAGTATGTGAGCAATGACGAACAAGCTGCTGATGTATTGACCAAACCTCTATCTCGAGAAGAGTTTGAGTATTTCTGAGACAAACTTGGTGTCGTTCAGAAGGACCCTCCTCGAAAGGGGGAGTGATATGGCCGATGATAATATTTGGATATCGGTATTGATGTGGATACCTGTATCGATGATGAGATTGCCTATATTGACGGTAAGATCAATGATGAGGATACTGTATCATTGATGTGGATACTGTATTGAGGAGGATAATGTATCGATTATGTGGATACTATATTGATGTGGATACTTGTATCGATGATGAGGTTACCTGTTTCGACGATGAAGTCGATGATGAGGTTGCTGGTTACGACGATGAGGTCGATGCATGGTCCTTAGACTTTGTATATGAGGACAAGGAGGGATTGTATCATCCCTGTAATTAGGTCCTTGAACAGATCCATAGACTCTTGTCTTCGAGAAATATGTTGGTGAATGATGTAATGTGTGCTCCTGGACTGCTCAGCATAACAATAGGTGATCATTCAAAAAACCTGTAATGATGTAATGTTCACTCCTGGATTAGCAGGTGATCATTCACAGGTTGTAAATCCTAGATCTGATCTAGGTCACACCCCAGTTGAAATAGTACTGGCTCTGTGGTTGACTAGAATGATGTAATGTTCGCTCCTAAACTGCTCAGTGTTGCAGCAGGTGATCATTTGTAGGTCCTGTAATGATGCAATGTTCATTCCTGGACTGCTCAGTGCAGCAGCAGGTGATCATTCACAGGTGATAAAATCCTATATTTAATCTAGGTCACATCCAGTATGAAAAAGGATTGGCATTGTGGTCGGGATTGCATAGTCCCTGAACGATTGGTTCAAAATGTATGTGATGGGGATTGCATCATCCCGGAACCACTAGTTCAAAATGTACGTGATGGGGATTGCATCATCCCCGGACATCGGTCCCTGAATCGATGCGTAGACATATGTCTCCGAGAAGTGGTCCCTAGTGGACGAGAGGGGATTGCATCATGCCTGGACTTCGGTCCTTGAATTGATTCGTAGAAATATGTCTCTAAGAAGTGGTCCCTAGTGGACGAGAGGGGATTGCATCATCCCCGAACTTCGGTCCCTGAATTGATCCGTAGACATATGTATCCGAGAAGTGGTCCCTAGTGGACAAGAGGGGATTGCATCATCCCTATACTTCAGTCCCTGGATTGATCCATAGACATTTGTCTTCGAAAAATAGGTCCTTAGACTCTGTCTAAATTGACAAGTGGATTGCATCGTCCCTAGACATGTTATGGTGTCTTAAATGGATCATGTGTATTGTAGGGTATGCTGCTATGATACTGGTGGTCGTGATGGTCTAGATGACGATGTTGTTGATCGTGATGATCTAGATGACGATGTTGTTGATCGTGATGATCTAGATGACGATGCTATTGATCGTGATGATATAGATGATGATGCTATTGATCGTGATGATCTAGATGACGATGTTGTTGATCGTGATGATCTAGATGACGATGTTGTTGATCGTGATGATCTAGATGACGATGCTGTTGATCGTGATGATCTAGATGACGATGTTGTTGATCACGATGATCTAGATGACGATGCTGTTGATTGTGAGATGACGATGCTTTTAATCATGAGGATCTAGATGTTGATGTTGATGTAGCTGTTCAAGTGCTGCAGAAGATGAAGATTCAGTACTGAATATGTGGATGTTCCAGTATTGAAGATGTTCCAGTAACTACTTGAGTTACTGATGATGTATAAAGAAAGCTTCCAATGATTTATAGATGTATCATGTATGATGTACTTGATGATTCCTTGCTCCTCCAGATGTTGTTATAATATCCTTCTCGTTAAGGAGGAGTGTTGAAATATTGTAACTTCTAAGAATATTATATTTGTACTTTATTATTCCAGAGATGTTTCATTTCTCCGTGAAGACCCTATTGTATATCCGAAGATGTTTATTCCTCTGTTGGAATGTGGTAACTTGGGTTATTAGAATTCCCTAGTGGGTTCGGCCCAGAGTCAATTGTAATGGGGTGTTTAACCCAGTGGTTAAAGTTGGGGCCGACCTAGTTAGTGTAAAAGTCAAGTCGGAGTTGTGTATAAATAGAGGAGGTGTGTTCCTCATTTAACACACATTCACTCACTTGTGATTGGAGCATAGGTGAGAGAGATATCTGCTATGGAGGAGAAGGAGCTCATGGTTGTGGGTTACATCTTTGTATTTGCTGGTCATCTATATTGAGGAAGCTTTGCTAGGTTTTCTACCCCATGAGGGTTTCCCAGGATAAATCTGTGTCTCTTGTGTTTATGCTGTGCTTGTTGTTCTTTTAGTGATCCTGTATATGCTATTGTTGTGAAATGGAATGTAATGCTGATATTTTCTGTCTTATCATATTGAATCTTAACAGACGATGATGATGATGATGATGATGATGATGAAGAAGATGATGATGATGAAGATGTTGATGAGGAAGAGGGTGATGATGATGATGATGGTGGTGGTGGTGGTGGTGGTGGTGGTGATGACGATGAAAACAATGATGATTATGATGATGATGATGAATATTACAAGGAACTCACTAATATACCACTGACGACAAGAGGCATCAAATACCACTAGACTTATTATAATGTAGTTTCAGTAGGATATCTATTAAACTATAGGTATGGTTTTTGATGCTCGAATTGTTAGGGTCACTCATGTTTGAGTCTGGAAACCTTCCCACACCGTCAATGCATGCATATAGTCTAACCATGAAAAATTTTAGTCCAAGCCAACACAAATTTATAAAAATTCAACGTTGGACCCGTTCAGTACATGATCAAGCATGCCATTTGGGTTAGCATGATAATTGTGCATTTTCTTATTGAGATTCTCTTTGTTTCGAGAATAATTTAATATTCTCTACTAAACAAGGCCAACCACGTGAAGGTGGAAGCTCTTATGGCCCCTCCCCCCCCTCACATCACTCTCAATTCCCCATAACCCGACAAAAATATCTATGTACAAAAACAATTAAATGTGTTTTTTGTCATACTTTATAATAAGCAATGTTTCTAATTATAACATATTCCATCATACAGGAAAATGGAAAAAACACTAAGAAACAATTAATTTATACGTAACAATAAAATTCAATATTTCTATCGCAATATTAAATCAAAATACATAGAGTAGATATATTACTGCATATCTCGTACACTTCAATGGACTTCATCATCTTCTTCATCCAATTCATCATCTGTATCATCCAATCTAGAGTCAACATTGTAAGGATTAGCCATATCATCGTTGTCATCGATGTTAGTTACGATCATCATGTCATCGTCGATATCATCTTCATGGACATTGTCTGCTACATCATCTGATTCAACTAATTCTTTGTCATCTTCTTTTGGAACATGATCATCTAACTCATGTTTATCATCTTCAACATCGTCTTCTTCTTCAAGATCCTCTTCATTACATTCATCTACGTTATACTTTATCGGCCTTCCCCTTGGATCGTGTCTCGCAATGAATGACCAACCCGCTCTACCTGGAACCTCAGAGTAAAATTCCTATTCACATTGGGTTGGAAGTTCCTGGCTCAAACAACCTTGTATTTACCATGGTAAATCCATTATCATGTTCAATAATTGTTTTATCGGGATCATGTTGATTCAATCGTAACCTGTACCATTTGAAAACGAACAAAAATACCTTGAAGGAGTTAAAGTCACACTAAAGAATATCTTCTAGATACCCATAGTATCGATTTTCAGAGAGTTCTGGATGTTTGTCACTTCTAGAGGAAACATTGGTCACCTCAAATACTATAGATATCCCACAATATGATGTTTTGTTCGTTTCATCCAACTTTTTGATGTGATATCTACAACCATTGCACCACATAGCCTTATGGTGTTTTAACTACAATAGACATACAATAAAAGATTACATAATGATCGAATATTTATGATTAAGTGCATGTTTATAATTCCATATAGGGAAAAAAATCAGCGTGTACATCGACAATATGTTTGCAAAAAAAATAAATAGTGTGGTTTATTAATATGCTTGCCTGCTTATCTTTTAAACCATATTCTAAATCAATTTCCCTTTGTGTTATATTGGTATCTCCATTGCGATGTGCTGCTTTAACCAATCAAGCCACACCTTCCCATGATATTCCATCACCAGATTGTTGTTGAGATATTGTAACTTCAAAGAATATTATATTTGTACTTTATTATTCCGGAGATGATTCATTCCTCCGTAAAGATCTTATTGTATATCCGGATATGCTTATTCCTCCGTCAAAATGTGGTAACTTGGGTTATTAGACTTCCCTAGTGGGGGTCGGACCTGTATGTGTTATATGGGTCAAAGGGTTATTAGACCACTCTAGAGGGGTCGGCCCAGTCAGTTGTAGTGGGGTATTTAACCCATTGGTTAAATACGAGCCTACATGATTTGTGTAAAAAGACAAGTCGAAGTAGTGTATAAATAGAGGAGGTGTATTCCTCATTTTACGCACACTCACTCACTTGAGAGTGGCGCACTTGTGGAGGAGAGGTCTGCTATGGAGAAGGAGGAGCTTATGCTCAGGGTTACATCTTTGTATATTTCTAGTCATCTATATTGAGGAAGATTTGCTGGGTTTTCTACCCCATGAGGGTTTCCCAGGATAAATTTGTGTCTCTTGTGTTTATGTTGTGCTTGTTGTTTCTTCAGTGATCCTGTATATGCTATTATTGTGAAATGGAATGAAATGCTACTGTTTTCTGTCTTAGCATATTAAATCTTAACATGGAATCAGAGCTAACCTGAAGGAAGGCAATGTATGGCACTTACGACACTTGCTTCTCTTGCGACAATTTGAAGGTTAGGGTTTTATATAGCAAAAACCAGTCATCGTGGAACTTTCGATATAAATACATTTTGGCAAAGGTTCAGGATCTGAAACCTCTACAGGTCGTATATTACATCCCCAGGTACCTTGTGTCCATAGGGAACCCTCAGATTCGTTGTACTTTGTGAGTTATGATTAGTACAAGTTAGGGTTTCTGCCTCTTCCAGATCTCAGTCAAAATCAGGTGACCTAGGAAAAAAGGTCATAACTTGGGCTAGGAAGCTCCAAATGACATTTCGTAAAAAGTGACAGGTAGTACACAGACTTTACTATCTCAGGAAACGTTTTCAGAGGCCAACAATGAACCAGTGACACATGGAATGCCGTACAAGTTCTCTCTCCTTTTTTATCCCATAAACAGGTCACGTTGTGACACTTGGCATAACTCTCTCTCAGAAAATCCAATTGAGGTTAGACCTGTCAAGATGGAAAGGTGACAGGTCAGGATACCACAAAAAACGTTTTCAGCCCCTGTGAAGTGAGTTCGGAGTTACAGTAGAAACAATCAGGTACATATTTCTGTCAAAATAGAATTATTTTTGGAGAACCTTTATTCATGGCTTCCGGAATTTAGGGTTTCGGAGAAAGTTAGAATTTTTGGAATCAGAATCCACGGCTGAATGCTACTCAACAAAATAAAAATTTAGAGTCCAAGATCAAATTTTTTGGTTGGGTAGAAGACCGGGCTTGATCAAACCCCAGTTCGGGATTTTGATCGGAAAGATGGAAAATTAGGGCTTCAACAAAAGTTGGAATTTTTGAAGTCTGTAACCATGGCTGGAAGATCCTCAAAAAAATAAGAGTTTAGAGCCTTGGATCAAACCTTTTGATTGGGCAGAAGGGTGGGATTCATCAAACCCTAGTTCGGGATCCTGTACAGAAGATCCAAAAGTTTTGAAGGCAATATTGAGGGGTCAAATTTTGGAGATTTCAAAATTGAAGTATGCTAGTTTGATCAGCTCAGCAAGACACATTCTTCCATCCATTCAGAAGTGTGAAAGTCAAAGATTGAATTTTTAGGGTTTCTCTAACAAACCCTAATCAAGCTCCAGATCAAGTTTCAGGGGGAGTTGAGGCTAAGGCCTTACATAAGAAGACTAGAAGAAGTTTCGATAGGTATGACTTAAGGAGATACAGGTATGTCTTGAAATTTGATTCTTGATTAAGTTCATAATGTGTTTGTTTTCATATTATTTATTAGTACAATCTTGATTAATGTTAGAATTGTCTTATCACCCTATTAACAGTATGAATGCATGTGAATGATCGAAGACATTCATTGATTACGGATATATGATTGTACTAATGCATTATGGTGTTGTATGAGGTTGATGTTGTCTGCTAACAAGATACAGGTACATCACGAAAGACAAATCAAGTTCCATGACCATGACAACATAATCTTTGATCACATAGAAGTTCTACTTACAAGGTATGTATGACTTTGTTCTATTATGCTTAACCTATGAGACATGCAGGTTCCAGCATAGGATATCTAAATCATTGAAGAGAACAAAGAAGATATTGATTAGGTATGTTAGACATAACTAAGCTGGTATACTAATCAAGGTATGTTTTCCTATGTCATGTTAGAATCTTACCTTGTGTTAGGATCCCTTCTATAAGTATACTTGGTATGATTGGTTATGCTTATTCAGAAAGTTAATGAAGGGTTTATGCACATTATGTCTCTTACCCTGATTGATGATTTAATTAACCAGAAAAGTACAATGATCAAACAAGAATATGCATAAGTAAAAGAAGACTTCCTTGAAACCCTGAATACTAATGATCATGACTATACATATTCAAGATTATTTAGAATTATAATGTTTTGATAATATTGAGAATATACTAATGAATGTATGTTTGTGTATGAGATAATGAGGATGACACTAGTGCACAATTGAGCATGCACAGTGGTACATAATGAATAGAAGTTCAAAAGACATATAGAAGATCAAGCGAGAGGCAACCACACAAACATAAAAGATAAGTATTTTAAATAGTAAATGATATTGCTTGTATGCATATTTGTATTCCTAGAATATATCATGCTGAGTGTAAACATTCATAGAGCATTGAACAGTATACTACTAATATGCATATGATTGGTAAGTTGGACAAACATTCCATTGTTTCTTGTCTAGAATGAAACCTCTTTGCTGACATGTTGAGAGCTGTGCACACTCTCGATAGTATGTTCTGGTAGAGATGGAAGGCATCTAGATAGCCACTGTATGCATACAGGATATGGAAAAGTGTTGTGCCAAAGTATTGGTCAAGATAGATGCATAACTATGTAAATGATATCTGTATGCATAATAGGTTATCATGATTTCATGATTATGAAATATTACTAATCATGTATTTAATTTTGATTTGTAGGAAAGATCATGAAGAATGATGAACACCGAACAAGTGATGGATGTTCAACAAGAAGATTTACAAATCAAGCAAAATATAGAAGGCTCATGGCTAGAAGATTCTCTTAGAAAGAGGAAGAGAATCATAACAAGATGTTTGCTCCAAGTGGATAGATAAGACCATTATCTTAATGGTGTAATTAAAGAAGAAGTATGAATCAGGTTCTGTATGGGTACCCAGGATCGATAGTAAATCGATGAGCTTAATGATCATCATGGGTGATGTGGATCACAACCTTTGCTACAAGGTTGAATATGGTTTCCATACACAGATGAACTGGATACAAGAAGGAAATCACCACAGAGTTCGAATGATATTGAGGCTCATATCAGTAGACCAATTTGACGAGAGATGGCACAGATAGATATGCAGAAGATCATTCAATGCAGAGTGTGAATGATGTTCAGTCACAAAGGGAGAATTGACAGTTTCTTGATAAGATTGGGCTTTACCAAAAGTAAAGTTGTTCCTAACCTTTACCTTAATGTTATGGATCATACTATTATTGTATGTAGATGATATCTTTCTGACAGGGAATGAGAAACAGATCATGAAAAGAAAGAAGAAGATGGCTGCAGAAATGAAAATGAAAGATCTCAGATTGATGCATTACTTCCTAGGTCTACAAGTATGGCAAGGCTCATAAGGAATATTTCTCAACCAGGGAAAGTATGCTGAGAAATATTGAGAAGACTTGATGTGTTGGAATGGCCACTCTCATGGATTCCAACTTGAAGCTGTTAGCGGATGACTCATCAGAGTTAGTGGATATAACTTTGTACAGAAAAAGTATTGGGTCATTGATGTATCTAACAAATACTAGGTAAGATATATGCTTTGCTGTGAACACCTTGAGTCAGTATCTAGTGGAAACTAGATGTGTTCACTTGATAGTTGCAAAGCATGTGACGAGGTACCTAAAGGATACGATAGACTTTGATCTATGCTATCTTGGAGATCATGACTTCAGATGGCTACACAGATGTTGATTGAGCAGAAAGTGTATCAGACAAGAAGAGCACATCGAGAGGGTGTTATTGTCTAGGATAAGCCATGATCTTGTGGTTTAGCTGGAAGCAGTCTAGTGTGGCTCTCAGCACAAGCGAAATATATGGCTAGTTGCTCTGCTAGTTGTGAAGTAGTATGGCTTCTGGATTGTTTGACTTAGAGATAGACCCAACTGTGATCCTATGTGACAAACAGAGTTGTATCAAGATGGCAGAGAATCCAGTGTTCCATGATATGGCGCAGAAAGGAAGTATAAAGTTTGAACTTGTAACAAGTTACCGATGTACTAACCAAACCTCTACCTCAAGAAAAGGTTGAGTATTTTCTGAGAAAAACTTGGTAGGACCCTCCTCGAGAGGGGGAGTGATGTGGTCACTTATGACAAGATTGTATGCATCGACAGTGAGGTCGATGATGTGGTTACCTATATTGGTGATGCCGACAGAGAAGTTGGTGGATGGTCCTTAGACATGGTCTAAGTTGACGAGGGGATTGCATCATCCTTGAACACATGTTTTAAAAGGATCCGTAGACATATGTCTCCAAGAAAGAAGAGGGATTGCATCATCCTTGAACACATGTTCTAAATTGATCCATAGACAGATGTCTCCGTGAATGTGGTCCCTAGTGGACGAGAGGATTGTATCATCCCTGGACTTCAGTTCTAAAGTGATCCATAGACAGATGTCTCTAAGAATGTGGTCCCTAGTGGACGAGAGGATTGTATCATCCTTGGACTTCAGTCCTAAAGTGATCCGTAGACAGATGTCTTCGAGAATGCGGTTCCTAGCGAACGATGGAGGATTGTATCATCCTTGGACTTCGGTCCTAAAGTGATCCGTAGACAGATGTCTTCGAGAATGTGGTCCTTAGTGTACGTATATAGGACTGCATCGTCCCTGAGTGTTTGGTTCAAAATGTACATGATAGGATTGCATCATCCTTGTATTTATGTCCTAAAGTGATAAGGACTAATCATCCTGTTAATCGATTGGGATTGCATCGTCCCTAGACATGGTGAGGTGTCTTAAAGTGATAAGGACTAATCATCCTATTAATCGATTGGGATTGCATCGTCCCTAGACATGGTGAGGTGCCTTAAAGTGATAAGGACTAATCATCCTGTTAATCGATTGGGATTGCATCATCCCTAGACATGGTGAGGTGTCTTAAAGTGATAAGGACTAATCATCCTGTTAATCAATTGGGATTGCATCGTCCCTAGACATGGTGAGGTGTCTTAAAGTAATAAGGACTAATCATCCTATTAATCGATTGGGATTGCATCGTCCCTAGACATGGTGAGGTGTCTTAAAGTGATAAGGACTAATCATCCTGTTAATCGATTGGGATTACATCGTCCCTAGACATGGTGAGGTGTCTTAAAGTGATAAGGACTAATCATCCTGTTAATAGATTGGGATTGCATCATCCCTAGACATGGTGAGGTGTCTTAGAGTGATAAGGACTAATCATCCTGTAAATAGATTGGGATTGCATTGTCCCTAGACATGGTGAGATGTATTAAACTGAGAGGGACTGATCATCCCGTAAGCGGATCAGGATTGTATCATCCTTGGACCTATGTCCTAAAGTGAGAGGGATTGATCATCCCGTAATTGGATCATGTGTGTTGCAGGGTATGCTGCTATTGTGTATACTTGTATTGATGAGGATACTTGTATTAATGATATTGTGTATACTTGTATTGATGAGGATACTTGTATTGATGATATTGTGTATACTTGTATTGATGATGTTTATACTTGTATTGATGAGGATACTTGTATAGATGATGATGTTCCTAATCATGTAGATCGAGATGATGATCCAGATGCTGTAGATCGAGCTGATCTAGATGCTGTAGATCGTGATGATCCAGATGCGGTAGATTGAGATGATCTAGATGCTGTAGATCAAGATGATCCAGATGTTGTAGATCGTGATGATCCAGATGTTGTAGATCGAGATGATCCAGATGCTGTAGATCGAGATGATCTAGATGCTGTAGATCGATATGATCCAGATGCTGCTGATCGTGATGGTCTAGATGACGATGCTGCTAATCGTGATGGTCTAGATGACGATGCTGTTGATCGTGATGGTCTAGATGACGATGTTGCTGATCGTGATAGTCTAGATGATGATGCTGCTGATCGTGATGGTCTAGATGATGATGCTGATGATTGTGTGATGACGATGCTGCTGATCGTGATGGTCTAGATGATGACAATGCTGATGATCGTGTGATGACGATGCTGCTGATTGTGATGATCGTATGATGACGATGCTAATGATCGTGAGGATCCAGATGTTGATGTTGTTGTAGCTATTCGAGTGCTAAAGAAGATAAAGACTCAGTACTGAAGATGGTTATGTTCCAGTATTGAAGATGTTCCAGTAACTGCTTGAGTTACTGATGATGTTGAGAAAGCTTCCAATGATTTATAGATGTATCATGTATGACGTTGATGACTCCTTGCTCGTGCAGATGCTGTTATAATATCCTTCTCGTTAAGGGGGAGTGTTGAGATATTGTAACTTCAAAGAATATTATATTTGTACTTTATTATTCTGGAGATGATTCATTCCTCCGTGAAGATCTTATTGTATATCCGGAGATGTTTATTCCTCCGTCGAAATGTGGTAACTTGGGTTATTAGACTTCCCTAGTGGGGGTCGGCCCTGTATGTGTTATATGGGTCAAAGAGTTATTAGACCACTTTAGAGGGGTCGACCTAGTCAGTTGTAGTGGGGTATTTAACCCATTGGTTAAATACGAGCCTACATTATTTGTGTAAAAAGACAAGTCGAAGTAGTGTATAAATAGAGGAGGTGTATTCCTCATTTTACACACACTCACTCACTTGAGAGTGGCGCACTTGTGGAGGAGAGGTCTGCTATGGAGAAGGAGGAGCTTATGCTCAGGGTTACATCTTTGTATATTGCTGGTCATCTATATTGAGGAAGCTTTGCTGGGTTTTCTACCCCATGAGGGTTTCCCAGGATAAATTTGTGTCTCTTGTGTTTATGCTGTGCTTGTTGTTTCTTCAGTGATCTTGTATATGCTATTATTGTGAAATGGAATGCAATGCTGCTATTTTCTGTCTTAGCATATTAAATTTTAACAATTGTTCACATCATTCAATCCATACCTTCATCCAGTCAATATTGTTTGCGATGTATAAATGAAGTGCATCCCACTCTCGACCAACTGTTTGATGACAATAAAATTAAAATTCAATACAAATGTATATTCACTTAACAAAGTATATTACACTCTAAATTGATGCAATATATTGAATATAAAAGTAGAATATGTATGATATATATATATATAAATCAACAGTCAAATGTGTTATATTGCCTTTCACCTTCCTCGATATACCTTTCCCCTTTGGGTACTCCCCTTCGAAATTGTTATTCGAGTCCGGATCACAAATGGGATGTAAATTGAGCTTTGACGCTAATTTAGGAAGATATTCACTAATATACAACATGTTTTGGTATACCATATATCCCTCCATCATAGAACACTCAGCATGTGCTCGTTGTCTAACCAAACCCTTCATAAATTTCAAGTGCCTCTCAACCATCCACATGGACCTTGAGTACATAGGTCCACACAATTCAATCTCCTCAATTTGGTGTATGAGGTAGTTTTCGTGTGCATTGAAAAATGTCGAAGGTAGATGCTTCTGCATTTCACACATGAGACAAGGAATTTATCTCCTCCAATACTTTATATCTTCTTTATGGATTTCTTTAGATGACAACCATCTACAAGTGACACAACCCAATCAAGAGATTTAACAAAAAAATTTATATTACATAATTGTTAAAATAATGTAACTGCGGAAGATATTCTATTTATATTATTGTATTCCTCCTACGGGATTTGATGGTCATGTAATTAATAATGTAAAGGTCATTGAAAGAATCAATGTAAACCGTAGGACATGTGTTGGCTTAGAAAATCCCGTAGAAGATTATTATATTATGTAATTGACCAGTCAAGGAGACAAGTCGGCCTTGTTGGGGAATTTGTCACCCCAACAGAAGAATATAAATAGAGGACCTCTCTCTCACTTCTCATTATTCATTCACTCAAGCAAGTCCGCATAAGTGAAGAAGAGAGGTGCACACAAGTGGAGGAGTAGCTGTTTCGTCTTGGGGTTATCTTGTACTTTGTGATTTCTATATTGAGGAAGGCTTTGCTGGGTTTTCTACCCCAAGAGGGTTTCCCAGGATAAATTGTGTCTCTTGTATTTTATGCCATGCTTGTTTATATTTCAGTAATTGTTTATATGCTAAATGTTGCTCAAGTAAAAACTAACATGGTATTAGAGCTAGCCTGAAAGATTACATTGTGCAACCACGAAAAATTAGGGCTTTTGACAGAAGAAGAATTTTTGAGTGTTATGTGCATAGGATTGATCCTCTCAGAAAAATCAAACTTTTGAGCCCAATATCAAACTTTTTGGTTGGGCATAAGGTCGGGCTTCATCAAACCCTAAATAAGATTTTGATAGGAAAGGTGAAAATTAGGGTTTCTGCAAAAGTTGATATTTTTGGAATCCATGACCATGGCTGGATAATCCTTAGAAAAATCAAACTTTTGAGCACTAGATCGAACTTTTTGGTTGGGTAGAAGGCCGGGATTTATCAAACCCTAGTTTTAGATCCAGTCTAGAAGATCCAAAAATTTCAAGGCAATTTTTGAGGGGTCAAATTTTGAAGATCTCAAATTTGAAGTATACCAGCTTGATCAACTCTTCAAGGTGCATCTTTCTATCATTTCAGAAATTTGAAATTCAAAGTTTGAATTTTTAGGGTTTCTCTGACAAACCCTAGGTCAAGGAGGAGCATATCTCAGAAGGGAAAATTTTCTGGTAAGTCTCAAATCTATTTCGATTTCCATTTGAAGTACTCATTATAGCAAGAAGACAAGCAATACCAAGCTTGATGAGAAGCTTTAAGGAGCTGAGAACTTCAGATCCTGGAAGTATAGAGTCATGCTCATCCTTGAGGAGCATGAGCTAGAAGACTATGTGAAGGAAGGACTTACAGAACTAGAGGGAGATGAAGAGAAGGCAAGGCATAAGAAGAATCTTATCAAAGCAAAGAGGATCATTGTTGATTCCATCAAGGATCACTTGATCCCCCATGTGTCTTCCAAGAAGACACCAAAAGAAATGCTTGATGCCTTGACCAGTCTATTTGAAGGAAAGAACATCAACAGAAAGATGACCTTGAGAAATCAACTCAAGGGTGTGAAGGTCATGAAGTCTGAATCTATGCACTCATACTTCTATAGGGTATCCCAGATCAAAGAACAATTAGAATCCATTGGAGATATTATAGAGGATGAAGAAGTTGTGATGACTACTCTGAATGGTCTCCCCCGAGATTGGGAACCATTTGTTCGTGGCATTTGTGCCAGAAAGAAACTAATCAAGTTCAGAAACCTATGGGAAGAATGTGTCCAAGAAGAAGAAAGAATAGTCGTAAGAGAGGAGAAGTTAAATAACAATCAAGACCAAGCTTTAGCTACTCATGCTAAAGGTGGAAAGAAGAGGAAGGAGAACCCTTGTCCTCGAGAGGACTCTCCAAGGAGACCCCAGAAGAAGAGAAGGACTAGAGAAGATTTCTCTTCAATTGAGTGTTACTCATGCCACAAGATTGGACACATTGCAAGGAATTGTCCAAAAAAACATGGACATCACAAGAAGCAGAGGAAGAGGTTTCATGCTCATGCAGCGGAAGATAGTGATGATGATGACAAGACCAGAAATAATGAAGACTCCAGTGAAGAATATGTTCTTATCTCAGCACTCATTGGTTTAGTATCTCATGGAAGTGATACTTGGCTAGTGGATAGTGGAGCTTCAAAGCACATGACAAGATACAAAGAATCCTTCTCTCATCTTATCCAGAAGGAATCTCCACACAAGGTAAAACTCGGAGATGACTATCAATATCCCATAAAAGGAATGGGAGAAGCCCCTTACAAGTTGGAATCTGGAAAGTCCATGAACACGAAGGATGTACTTTATGTACCTGGGTTGAAGAATAACCTTCTATCTATTTCAACATTAGATAAGAAAGGTCTTCGAGTTGCATTTGTAGGTGGTGAAGTTCTCACGTGGCCCAAAGGGAAGACTATTGATGATGCAATAGTCATTGGAGTAGAAGAAGGAGGACTTTACAAACTAAAGGGTCATGCAGATGCAACAATGATGGCTAGTACCATGAACCCCTGTGAGCTATGGCATAGGAGACTAGATCATGTACACTATAAAGCCTTACCAATTGTAAGCAAGGTAGTAACTGGGTTACCAGAGATCCAGGTGGATCATGAAGGAGTATGCAAAGGGTGTGCTCAAGGGAAGAGCACTAAGAATCCATTTCCAAGTAGTGACAATAAGGTGAAAGGTATTATGGATATTATTCATTCAGATATTTGTGGACCAATGTCCACCACTTCTCTAAGCGGGTATGAATATTATGCATCTTTTATTGATGATTATTCTCGCAAAAGTTGGATTTACTTTCTGAAGAACAAGAATGAAGTCTTTGAAAAGTTTAAAGAGTTCAAGGCTCTCGTAGAGAATCTCTTTGAAAAGAAGATTAAGATCCCGAGGTCAGATAATGGAGGGGAATATACCTTAGGAGATTTCAAATATTTCTGTAAGCAAGCAGGGATTAAGAGGGAGCTCACTGTCCCTTATAATCCACCACAGAATGGTGTAGCTGAAAGAAAGAATAGAACGATCATAGAAGCAGTAAAAGCTATGATCCACGATCAAGACTTACCCATGCATCTATGGGTAGAAGCTACCAGAACCGCAGTGTATGTACATAACATGATCTCTCATAGTGCTCTTGGAAACAAGACCCTTGAAGAGATGTTCACCAGAAAGAAGCTTGAAGTCAGTCATTTGAAGATATTTGGATGTCCGATTTTCATCCACATTCCAAAGGAGAAGAGATCAAAACTAGAACCTCCAGGGAATAAGGGAATATTCGTGGGTTATAGTGAGCAATCTAAGGCTTACCGCATATACATCCCAGGATTTTGTCAGATCGAGATTAGTCGGGATGTCACATTTGATGGAGATTCAACTTTCAACAAGTCTAAGAAGACACATGAGGATGAAGTGGAGCAAGAGGCTCCCAGAGTTGCAGAATCAACCAAAGAACCAATTCCAGATGTTGAAGGTGATCCTATCCCAGAGGATCATGACATGGCAGAACCTCAGAGACCTGAGGAGACACCTCATGTAGAGATCTCTTGAAAGAGAATACCATCTTGGGCACGTGAATTAATTCAAGATGCAGGAAAGTATGGTGCTCCAGAAGGCTCCAACAGAGAGATCAAGAGACCAAGGCCATATTCCAGCTATGTAGCCTTGATGTGCAATCTTGTTGAAGAAGAACCAACTTGTTTTGAAGAAGCAGTAAAGAAAAAGGAATGGATGGATGCCATGAATGAAGAATATCAGTCCATCATCAAGAATGATGTTTGGGATGTGGTACCAAGACCGGGACAAATCGGTTGTTTCATCAAAATGGATCTTCAAAACAAAACATTCAGCAGACAAAAGCATTGAAAAGTACAAGGCAATATTTGTAGCCCAGGGATTCTTGCAAAAGGAAGGAATTGACTATAAGGACACTTTTTCCCCGGTAGCTAGATATACTTCGATTAGAACCATTATTTCCTTGGCAGCCAAGATGAAATGGAAGCTACATCAGATGGATGTGAAGACTGATTTCCTGAATGGAAACATAGAAGAGGAAGTATATATCAAGCAACCAAACGGATTTGCAGTAGAAGATAATAAGTCACATGTATGCAGGTTGAAGCAAGCTCCCAGAGCATGGTATGGAATATTGACAACTTCCTGATGAGCTTGGGCTTTACCAAGAGTAAAGAGGATTCTAATCTTTACTACAAGATTATGAACGATGAACCCATGATACTATTATTGTATGTGGATGACTTATTTCTAACTGGAGAAGAAAAACCTATTGTTGAATGTAAGAAGAGGCTTGCAGCAGAATTCGAGATGAAAGACCTTGGCAATATGCACTATTTTCTAGGTCTTGAGGTATGGTAGTTTCCAGATGAGATTTTTCTGAGTGAAGGAAAATACATAGTAGATATCCTAAAGAGATTTGGGATGCTGGATTGCAAGGCCATGACCACTCCGATGGTGACAAATTTGAAGCTTCTAAGTGATGCTTCTTCAGATAAAGTGGATGTCACCATCTATAGACATATTATTGGGTCATTGATGTATTTAACCAATACTCGTCCAGATATATGTTTTGCGGTAAACACCTTGAGTCAGTATATGGTGGAACCTAGGAATGTTCACCTAATTGCATCAAAACACGTGATGAGATATTTGAAGGGTACATTGGATTATAAACTCATATATGCCTCAGATAGTGAGTTCAGACTGTATGGGTACACAGACTCAGATTGGGATGGAAGTGCTGAAGACAGAAAGACCACTTCAGGATGTTGCTTTAGTTTGAGATTAGGTGTGATATCATGGCTCAGTAGAAAGCAAACCTGTGTTGCACTCCGTACATCAGAAGCTGAATATGTTGCATCTTGTTCAGCTTGTGGTGAAGCATTGTGGATTCGCAAGATGTTGACAGGATTGTTCGATGCAAAGATTGATGCTACGGAGATACTTTGTGACAACCAGAGTTGCATCAAGTTGACAGAAAATCCAGTGTTTCATGATAGATTGAAGCACATCGAGATTAAGTTCCACTATATCTGGGATATGGTGCAGAGGGGAGCTGTGAAGATCGAGTATGCTCCTACAGAGGAACAAGTTGCTGATGTGCTGACTAAGCCTCTGGCTCATGCGAAGTTTGAGTACGTTCGAGACAAGCTTGGTGTGGTCTAGAGAGACCTCTCTAGGAAGAGAGATTGATGATGCCTATCCGAAAGGATAGATGCCTGTCCAGGAGGGACGAAAGATCAATACCTACTGACTGATAGAGTTCCTATCCGAAAGGATAGATGCCTTTCCATAGGGATGGATGCCTCTCCAAGGGTGAGGGAAGATCAGTACTTGCTGACTGATAGAGTTCCTATCCGAAAGGATAGATGCCTGTCCATAGGGATGGATGCCTCTCCAAGGGTGAGGGAAGATCAGTACTTGCTGACTGATAGAGTTCCTATTCGAAAGGATAGACTCTTGTCCGTAGGGATGGATGCCTCTCCAAGGGTGAGGGAAGATCAGTACTTGCTGATTGATAGAGTTCCTATCCAAAAGGATAGGTTCCTGTCCGTAGGGATGGATTCCTCTCCAAGGGTGAGGGAAGATCAGTACTGGCTGACTGATGGTTCCAACTCTCACAAGATGATTCCTGTCCGGAGGGATGGATGCCTATCCAATGGAGAGGGAAGATCAATAATAGCTGACTGATGGTTCCATATCTCATGAGATGATGCCTCTCCAAGGGTGACGGAAGATCAGTACTGGCTGACTGATGGTTCCAACTCTCACGAGATGATGCCTGTCCGGAGGGATGGATTCCTCTCCAAGGGCGAGGGAAGATCAGTATTGGCTGACTGATGGTTCCAACTCTCATGAGATGATGCCACTCATGAGATGATGTAGGGTTCCAGCTGATGGTGCTGCTGATGAGGATGTTCCCGCAGATGGTGTTCTAGCTGACAAGGTTGTTGACAACAGAAGATGTTCCAACTGATGAGGTTGCTAATGAGGATGCTCCAGCAGAAGATGTTCCAGTTGACGAAGATGATTTTATAGTAGATGATGATGTTGCTACTCCCCTGATGATGCCCCAAGACAGATGATGATCCAAAGGCTTCCTACGACATATAGAAGTTCACAAGTCAGTTGTGCAGATGTTGTTACCCGTAGAATACCTTCCTAGTTAAGAGGGAGTGTTAAAATAATGCAACTGCGGAAGATATTCTATTTATATTATTGTATTCCTCCTACGGGAGTTGATGGTCATGTAATTAATAATGTAAAGGTCATTGAAAGAATCAATGTAAGCCCTAGGACATGTGTCGGCTTAGAAAAGCCCCTAGAAGATTATTTTATTATGTAATTGACCAGTCAAGTAGACAAGTCGGCCCTGTTGGGGAATTTGTCACCCCAACGGAAGAATATAAATAAAGGACCTCTCTCTCACTTCTCATTATTCATTCACTCAAGCAAGTTCACATAAGTGAAGAAGAGAGGTGCGCACAAGTGGAGGAGTAGCTGTTTTGTCTTGGGGTTATCTTGTACTTTGTAATTTCTATATTGAGGAAGGATTTGCTGGGTTTTCTACCCCAAGAGGGTTTCCCAAGATAAATTGTGTCTCTTGTCTTTTATGCCATGCTTTTTTATCTTTCAATAATTGTTTGTATGCTATATGCCTCTCAAGTAAAAACTAACAATAACATGAATTAGTGCACAAAAATAAAATATAAGTTCTACGATGAATTAAAAAAACACTAAGCGCATGCAAAAAATTGCTACTTACCTCATGTATTTCCCGAGATGATATATTACTTGTTTGACATTATTGTCGAAGTTGTCCGAGCGAGAGAGAGGTAGAACATATGGTAACAATATACAAATCCTTCCATTTTTTAAACAAAGAGTAGACAAACAAAATACCAACAATATTCACTGGAATAGAAAAAAAGCAATAATTATATGCATACCATAATAATTACCTTCATGAAGACATGCCAATCATGCGTTTTCACCCCCGCAAAATCACCTTTCTTTGTTACGATATTCTTCATGTTCGCACAAAATCTGGTGGGAAATTTATTTTTTCGCATGACTTCTTTTACAGCTTTACTTTGCTAGTCTGTTAACATCCATGAAAGTGAGTTTATATTAATTTATCTCCGTTGCTACGAAATTGAATGACGTCTTTCATTGCATGGTTTCCTTCTTGAATGTCTTTGCAAATTTTGACAATTTTTTCTTTCTCACTCCTTCCATCCAATATTCGCCATAATGTTTCAGTCACATTCTTTCTGATATGCATTGTATCAAACATATGAGCAATTTGTAGGTGCTCATAATAGGGAAACCTACTGAATTGTCTAGGATAAATTTTCATTCCTCGTGGAAGCCCATTAATGCCTTCATGATCACAACGACCATTATGAATTGTAGTTTATAAATAAGTTACAAAAATCAATGTCAATTACAGTAAACAACGCACAATAAAAAAAAATACATAATATTTCATATACGATGATTCATACGTACCTTGAAGATTTCTATTATATTGCAACTTCCATAGGTGAGGTGTCATTCTCTGTGGTTTTAATGCAGTCTCTTGCTTGCCATTGAATAGATGTTTTCCGGTAGTTTGCTACCTGTGATTCTTAGAGAGGAAGTGCCTATACTCATCAAATACCTCCTTTCCTAAGCTTTTTGAACGACGATATTTGATCTTAGGACCACAAACTAGACATGAAAATTTCCCCTTTGTCTGAAGACCTACATAAAGATATGGAATATCTATGTCAATTATAATTATATACAAAATGAATGGATTATTTAGAAAAACATGCATGCGTAGTATATTAACTAGTTCATAAAATTAAATGCAAATAAAGTGGAACTTATAATTGCAAACCACAAAAATTGGTTAACCTTGGGGCATCATGTATTGTCCATACAAGCATTACATGGAATTGAAATTGCCTTTGTCGTATTGGTCTAGATACGTCATACATAGTGATGCCATTCCATAACTTTAGTAGCTTGCCAATAAGAAGTTCGATATATACATTCATATCTTTGACTTGGTACTCACCTGATTGATTTGAACATAAAAAATATATAATTATGAGTAACATTTAGATATATACACCATATTGTACAAGATAAAAATAAAAAATATATATATGAAATTATGCAACAAAATACGACAAATGAGATGCCACTACATTAAAAAAGACGAACCTGTAGACACAATATACCTGGAACAATCATTGACAACATAATGTGCTCCCTCTTTATTGACAACCATGGAGGAATTTTATTGTTGATAACACAAATAGGCCACACCGAGTAAGCAGATCTCATCTCTGCAAATGGATTGACACCATCTGCTGCCAAAGAAATCCTAGGATTACGAGGTTCTTCTTTAAAGTGAGGCCATTTTTCCTCCATATCTCTAAATGCAGACACATCTGTAGGCATTTGAATAATGTCATCTTGACTTTGGTTCCATGCATGGTAATCCATAAATTGCGCTATGTTTTTGCACGTGAACAGTCATTGCAAACGTGGAATAGTGGGAATACAATGAAGAACCTTGCGAGGCACCTTTTTTGTTACTTGATATGTTCAATATCTACTGATATGACATTCCAGATATTCTGTTGCAAATTCATGATGATTATAATATATAACATGGTCATCGGGGCATGCATGAATTGATTCATACTGCATTCCAATTTATTTCATGATGGAAGATAAATCTCGATATGTGCGAGGTAAAATATTTGACGGTGGTAACAAAAGTTCAGCCATCATGCTACAACAAATAAAAATAAAAATCTAGTTAATATAATATATAAATAATATTAATGAAACACATTTCATCCGTATTAAATTGACTTATGAAATAACGATAAAATTATTAGATTTACGGCGATAACCTTTAGTGCGATCATATATATTATGTGATGGAATATATTACATACCTTAACATCCATGTGACTGATATGTTTGAAATACCATTCATAACCTTCAAGTTCATTATCAACAATATAGAAGAGAGAAGATTTGTGTTGGAGCACTCATAAAGGGGTTCGTATGCCTTCTCAAGAAGAGGTAAATCATGAATATCATGAAAATGGTCATCATTTTCATGATCATGATCATGATCATCATCCATTCTAAGTATTTGTACCATCATCTTCAACTATGTTTTCAGTATGATTATCTTCTTCAATATGATCATTAACTTGTTCTCCATTATTCATAGCTCCATGTTCCTCCGGTACTTGTTTTGAAAGCACTTCCTCTGGACGATATGCCACGGGATGTATTTCCTTTATAATTAAATGAAACCATCAATAGATAAAAGTTAATATAAGAAATATTAAAATAATACATACATTTACAAAAGCAATCAATATAAAAACATATATAATGCAAAACTTACAAATGGGCGATATTCATGTCCCCCATCAGTGTGTCCATGTTCCCTACAATGTTTTCTGGTTGTTGTGATATTTATTCTTCTCCTCTTATAGCCCCTGCATTGACTACATGGACAATAAGATTTCCCATCACCCTTTCTTTTCAGTCCATCCCACAATCTAGCAAGCAATTGTCGATTTTGTTCATCTGGATAAGGAATATTGCTATTTGACATTTTATCACAAAGAGCTTGAATGAATATTATCAATCTTAGAAAATCAATCTCCACACTTCGCTATTTTTAATCACAAAAAAATAGAAATAATGATTTATTGTTTTACGGAAAACAGTCTGTAGAAGAATAAAATAATTTCCGCAAACTGTTGCTTGTATAGAAAACATGTCGGAATGTTTTGAAATTTATAGATTTTAAAATATAAACGTTCCTCAGATATCCAATGAAGTGAGCATAGTTACCATTGTAAAATACATGTAGGATATCTAACAACCGCGCGCATTCTCCTTAGCCCCTGCGGGCATAATATAGTGTCCGCGGGAATTCTCCTTAGCCCCTGCGGGCATAATATATTGTCCGCGAGAATTCTCCTTAGCCCCTGCGGGCATAATATAGTGTCGGATATCCGACAACTACGAGCATTCTCCTTAGCCCCTGCGGGCATAATATAGTGTTGGATATCCGAAAACCGTGGGAATTCTCCTTAGCCCCTGCGGGCATAATATATTGTCAGATATCCGACAACTGCAGGAATTCTCCTTAGCCCTTATGGGCATAATATAGTGTCGAATATCTGAAAACTGCGGGCATTCTCCTTAGCCCATGCAGGAATAATATAGTGTCGGATATCTGACAACCGTGGGCATTCTTCTTAGCCCATGCAGGCATAATATAGTGTCGGATATCCGACAACTACGAGCATTCTCCTTAGCCCTTGCAGGCATAATATAGTGTCAGATATCCGACAACCGCGGTAGAATATCTGACCGAAGTGGTCAGATATCCAACGACTGTCGGATATTTGACTGACCCTTCTATCAATTAAAAAAAAATTAATCAGATTTCATAATTTTGAAGGTGAAATCCGACGACACAGTCCTTTTCGTCAGATGTTGTCGGATTCTGGGTCATAATTCCATAGTGTGAATCAGAATTGGAACCAGGATTGGACTCCGAGGCTTCGAGTTCGTCCACCAATGATTTCTTTGAGCAAAATTTATTAGTGTTGTGCCATGAGATTTTGTGGAATTCACACCACTTCTTAGTGTACTTCTTCATATTCCCATTACCATTCTTTGCTTGTGGCTTGGAAAGATTGTCCTAAGGTTGGTTATCCTTTTCCTGCCCTTTGTTCTACGAATTGGGGTTTCCTTTTCCATGCTTCTATTATGACAAATTTAAATACCCGAACTTCTGGTTATTCTTTTTTTTAAATGTTTGCTCGATTTTGACGACATAATGATAAGTGGATTTGAGTGACGAGATGTCCAAAAAATCCATTTTGGTTTTGATATACCTATGCAATCCTCCACAGTATTTTAGAATTAGATGCTGCTCGGAGTCTTTGATACCCAGTTTGGTGCACAAGGTATGGAAGGTATTTTTAAAATCCAACACTATGTGGTCCCTCTCTTGACACAATGTGGTCCATATCGTGTATTGGTCATCACAGTTTCCAACATGGTAATATTGTTCCTTCATGTCATCCAAAAAAGAGGCCAAAGTGGGATTGGAATCAAACAATTCAAACTCCTATGAGGAGTTTTTATCATAGTAATTTTCCCACCAATTTTTGACATGGGGGACAACATTAAGGAGCGCAAAGGTGATTTTTTCCCCATCAGAAAAATTCTGGATAGAGAAATACCCTTCTAGCAGATTTAACCATTTTTCCAAAGCATCTGCATCTATCTAAACTTCAAATATAGGAATATAAAAATAAACTTGTACCTTGAAGGGGGTGGTGCTTCCGAGGTTTCCACTTGGCGAAGATGCATCTATTGCTATTGACATCCTTCAAAGGATTTGGGAAAAATTCTCTATCATCTCGTCCCTTTGTCACGCAAGGGATTCCTTGAGAAACATCTTAATAGGATCTCTTGCTCCCTCATATCTCTTTTCTTTCATTATGGGTGGTCGTTGGTGTCTGTGAGGACATTCTTTCAGAGGATCAAGTATCTCGATTTACAACTCCTTATACCCCAACCTCGTTGGGGACATGCATAAAGAAACAAATAAAGAGTAGACTGCTCCAATACCATTGATCCAAGTTTGTGTTAGAAGTAAAGAAAGAATGCGTATAGAATAGAGTATATGGATATATATGACAGAGAACATAGTAATATAGTAAATTCAAACTCTATAAATTAATGAAATAGAACAGATTGTAAAATGCAAAATACAAATTAGATAGAATAGTGGTAGTTGATCTATGAGAAGAGATGTGGCGGCTACACTCAATCGTAACAAGATGAGTTACAATGAGGCCAAAAAGGGTCTTTTAGCGTAAAGAATCAATGAAATCCCTAAACATAAAAAACCCTAAGCCCAGAAGATGAAATACCAAAAGGTTTGTGGGCCCCACTATAGTTAGTTGATGCATCAACTTCCCAAGGGTGTAAATTTTTCATACAATCTCTGTTTGGGGTCCTTGGTATCCTATTAGAAAGGTCTAGTAAAGAAGTACACATTCCAAATATCCCAATATATGCATTTTTTAATCTAATGGGTGCTTCCATTAAAAAAATGTTGTTTAGGGCCTCAAAATGGCCCAACAAAATCAAGACTCAAAAAAAATAAAAAAACTACCAAGATGAAATTTTTTGTTTTGAGCCAGTGGATTAAGTGGTTTTCCATTGATTTCTAGTTGGATTAGTCCTCCCCCATTAGGAAGTAATGGTATCCATTGCATTAGGTTCCCTCATTAGATGGGGAAATTTCTGTTGAATTTGACTCCTAGTGAGCCACTTTCCTTGGTGAATAAGCTTCCCTTCTTTGACGAACTGATACAGTTGAGTGTGCTGTCAATGAGTTCCCTTCACCTGTGTATCCATGATCTAATCAATGGTATCCTACTACAAGCATTTAGGGTTTTGTTCTGTAGGTGCCAAATACTCTGCCACTTTTGAGGTGTCCAATAATAATGGATAATATGGACGAAGGAACTCTGAATTAAATACCAGATGTAGGCGAAGGAATGGAGGAATGCTTAACTCGAAAGCGTTCTCACCTTTCACATTGGTGATGGTGTAGGACCCATATAGAAGTGTACTAAGCTTGCGATGGGGTCCTGTAAGCTTCTCTTTCTGTAAATGCAACCAAACCTTGTCACCAAATTGAAACTTGTGTGGAACATGATGTTGGTCATGTCGTTACTTGTACTTGGCATTGGCTTTATCCAAATTGTTATGCACTTGTTGGTGGATGTGTTGAATCGATTTAATAAATATAGTGGCCTTGTCAGCCTTAGTTTGAGCATGGGTAGATTCCTCCCGTGTGGATGAAATGGGAAAAGCTACGTCAATTGGGGCCAATGGTTGGAACCTCAAGCACACTTGAAAAGGACTATGGTGAGTAGATCTATGAAGGGCTATGTTGTAGTTGTGATGAACATATGAAAGATTCTCATCCCATGTGTGGGTATGTTTGGAATTGTACATTATCAGAATATGCAAAATCATCATGTTGACCACCTTCGTATTTCCATCAGTTTGGGGGTGGAAGGCAGTTGATTTGGTGAGCTTGGTGTCCATCAGTGACCATAGGCTAGACCGAAAATTCCTCAAGAACTTGCTTTCCCAATTTAAAATGATAGTCTGTGGTAGTCCGAAATGAATCCAAATACGTTTGAAAAATAGTTTAACAATGGCCTCAGCTGTGATACTCTTCTTGCAGGCTTCCATAATAGCCATCTTAGAGAAGCGACCTATGACCAAAAATACACAATCATTACCATGTTTGGTTGAAGGTATTCATGACATGTAATCCGTGAATATGGATTCCCCGGGCCTATCAAGAGTAGGAAGAGGGGTGTACAACCCTTGATTCTAAGTGGCATGTTTGGTGATGGTGCAAGAAATGCATGATCAAATATACTTGTTGACATATTGTCATAGCTTCGACCAATAAAAATAATTTTGTAGTAAAACTACTGTCTTTTATATGCCAAAGTGTCCTACCACTTAACTATAATGAGCTTCCCAAATAAGCTTCACACAATCTATTGAAGGAACATAGAGATGGATTAGATGGCATAACAGTCCATCTTGGAGATGACATTCGACAACTAGTGTTCCTGCACATAGTGTTCAATAGGTGGTAGCGAAATCATGATCATCATCTTATAGTCGGGACCATCTTGAGGTCTCATGGCCACAAGAGTTGAGCACCATTTTCAAGGCTACAACTAGAGGTCAACTTAGGCAATCAACTACTCTATTGGTGCTACCCTTTTTATATTTGGTTTTCATGTGGAATTGTTGTAAATACATGGAAATTTTTTGGTGGTGATCATTCTATAACTTTCCTTGTGTTTTCATGAATTGTAGGGGCTTGTGATCAGTGTGGATGACCATCTCTTTGCCTAGAATGTAGTTCTTCCATTGGTAGAAAGCTTGGATAATTGAATACATTTATTTGTCATAAGTGGGGTATTTGCAGACTGCATTTGAGAGTGTCTCACTATGGTATGCCACTGGATGGCCATGTTGAATGAGGATTGGACCAACAACATAGTCCAAATCATTTGTCTCAATCTCAAAGGGTTATGGAAGATCTAGTAAATTGAGTACTGATGTTGAACATAATCGGTGTTTCATATCCTCAAATTCTTTCTTTTATGGCTTACCCCAAACAAACTTGGCTTTGGACCTGCACTTGGTCACTTGGCTAAGTGGCCAAGTGATATGTGAGAACCCCAATATGAACCTACCATATAACTTGGCGAGGCCTAAGAAACTATAGAGCTCGGTTATGGTTGTTGGCTCTAACCAATCCTGGAGATAAAAGTCGATAGTTGGTGTGCTTGCACATAGTGTTAAATAGGTGGTAATGAAATCGGGATCACTGCCATAGAGTTAGGACCATCCTGAGGTCTCATGGACACAAGAGTTGAAAACTATTGTCAAGGCTGCAACTGGAGGTTGAATCATGCAATCATATACTTGATTGGTGTTGCCTTTTTATATTTTATGTTCAAGTGGAATTCTTGTAAGTAAGTGGACCACTTTTGGTGGATATCATTCTGTAAATTTCCTTGTGTTTGCATGAATCATAGGGGTTTGTGATCAATGTGATGACTGTATCTTTTCCTAGAATGTAATGTTTCCATTGACAGAAAGCAACTTGGACAATGTAATACATTTCTTTGTCATAAGTGGGGTAATTGTGAACTGCATCTGAGAGTGTCTCACTGTGGTACGCCATTGGATGGCCATGTTGAGTGAGGATTGCACCAACGTAGTTTGAAGCATTTATCTTAATATCAAAGGGTTGTGGAAGATCTGGTAATGTGAATACTGGTTCTTAACATAATTGGTGTTTCAGATCCTCAAATGCTCTCTCTTGTGGCTTACCCAAAAAAAACTTGGCTTTTGACCCACACTTGGTCACTTGGATGAGGGGCCAAGTGATACTTGAGAACCCCAATACGAACCTGCGATAGAAGATGGTGAGTCCCAAGAACTACGGAGATCAGTTATGGTTGTTGGGGTTGTCCAATTGTAAATGTATTGGATCTTGGATGGATCCACATTCACACCATGCGCATTCACAATGTATCCCAGATACAGGATTCTCTTCATTCCAAAATAACATTTCTCTAGATCATTAGCATACAATTTGTGCTACCATAGGGTGTTGAAGACCTATTGAATGTGCTGCAAATGCTCATCCAAATTCTTGCTGAAGATGAGGATTTTGTCTAGATGTATGACCATAAAATATTTGAATAATGGCCGCAAGATGTTATCAATCATCCTCATGATATTTGTTGGAGCATTAGTCAAGCCAAAAGGCATGACTAACAACTTGAAAAGACCTTCTTTGGACTTGAATGCTATCTTCTAGACATCGATTTTCTCAATTAGGACTAGGTGGTATCTGGACTTCATATCAATCTTACTGAAATACTTAGCCCCCTTGAGTTGGTCGAGAAGAACATCAATCCGTGGAATTGGATATCAATTCCTGATAGTGATTTTGTTGAGAGATATGTAATCAATGCAGATTCACCATGTACCATCTTTCATCTATACAAGCACAATTGGTCTCCTGCAAGGTGAGAAGCTTGGTCAAATGTGCCCCTTTTGGAGTAACTCATGAATTTGGTGTATGATTTCTTCATTTTCTAGAATGGAGTGTTGATATACTTGGACGTTAAGTGGAGGATCAGTGGGTTCCAAATAAATTGAATGTTTGACCTAGCAGTGTAGAAGCACCCCAGATGGTGAGGCGAAGAGATCTCTATATTCTTCCACTACTTTGTCCACCTGCTTCTGTTGTAGGGAAAGATATTGGGTGGAGGACACATATGTTGCATTGACCTTCTGTTCTCTTCTAGAGTGAATCATGTAGAGGATGAATTTCCCAGTATGGAATATCACCTTCCTGCACTACTTGGATGAGATCAAGGAGATTGTAGTAGTTGGAATGACCTACGGTATCTATATATTTGTTTTCCCAAAGAAATAATGGCACTATGTGGTTTAGACTCACATACAACATGACATTTTCACATATATGGCTCTCTAAAATAACATAAAAAACTTCGAGAGGGTAAATATTACATAGTAACTCATCTTTGAAGGGCTTGATGCTTTAGGGAAGGTAGCATTGTTGATTAATGAAGATGTCCAAACCTTGGATTAGACAACCTATGTTGTAGGGATGTGGGTTTTATGCTATCGACAACTTCAAACTTTTCATGATCTCCATTGATATTAGGTTATGTTGACTCCCATTGTTAATAATGAAATGTAATGGAGAACCCTTCACCCACATCTGTGAGTGGAAGAGTTTCTCACCTTCCTTCGATTCTTAAGGCTCTCTTGGATGGACCTTTGTTGTAGTGATCATGGCACTAGGTTCTGCATCAATGATCCACTTTCCCTTCTCTACGAATGTGATGATAGGTTTTGAATCAGAATTAGAATTGGGATCATACTCTTAGGCTTTGAGCTTGGACACCGATGATGCTTTGAGTGCCATTCATCAGTGTTGTGCTAGGGGATTTTGTGGAAATCACACCACTTACTTGTGTCCTTCTTCATCTTCCCATTACCCTTCTTCCGTTATGGTTTGGAAAGGTTTTCCTAGGGTTGGTTATCCTTTTCCTACCCTTTGTTATGCGATTCGGGGTTTCATTTTCCATGCTTTTGCTGTGATGAATTTGTAGACCCAAACTCCCTCTTATTCTTTTGCTTAAATTTCTGCTTGATTTTTAAAACATAATGATAAGAGGCTCCCAGTAATGAGATGTCTAGAAACTCCATTTTGGTTTAGATGTACCTATGTATTCCCACATGATATCTTAGAACCCGATATCACTCGGGATATTTGATACCTATATTGGTGCGCAAGGTATGGAAGGTATTTGTGAACTTCAACATTGTTTAGTCCCTCTCATGATGTAGTGTGGTTCATTTCGTGTACTAGTATTCATAGTTTCCAACAGGGCAATATTGTTCCTTCACGGCATCTACAAAAGAGGCCCAAGTGGGATTGGCCTCAAACAGTTCATACTCCTCTGTGGATTTTTGTTCACTGTAAGTTTTCCACCAATTTTTGACATGGGGGACAACCTTAAGGAGTGAAAATGTTATTTTTTCCTTATTTATACCCTGATGTCATTGGGGACATGCATAAAGAAACAAATAAAGAGCAGACGGCTCTGATACCATTGATCTGGGTTTTGTGTTAGAATAAAATGAAAGAATGTGTTTAGAATAGAGTACATACACACATAGAAATGAACACAATGATACAATAAACTCAAACTCTATAACTTAATGAAAGAGAATATATTGTAAAATGAAAAATATAAATTATCTAGAATGGTGGTAGCTAATCTCTTAGAAGAGATGTGCGACTATGCTCATCCATAAGAAGATGAGTTACAATGAAGCCAAAAATTTCCTTTTAAGATAAATCATCACTGAGAAAACCCTAAACATAAAAAACCCTATCCCTAGAAGATGAAACACCAAAAGTTTTGTGGGCCTCATTGTGGTTAGTTGACACATCAACTTCCGAGGGGTGTAACTTTTGCATACAATCTCCATTTGGGGCGCTTGGTATCCCGTCGGAAAGGTATGGAAAAGAGGTACACATTCTGAATTGCCCAATAGATTCCTTTGGCTATATTATGGGTGCTACTGTGCCAAAAAAACATCGTTTATGGTCTCAAGATGGCCCCAAAAGATTAGGACCCAAAACTTCGTAAAAAAATTGTCAAGATGGAAAACTGTGTTTTGAGCTAGTGGAAGAGGTGGGTGGCCACCAATGTCCATCTGAATTAGTAAAATATGGTTTGGAATTACTAGATAAGATTCATATTCATGATGTTTTTCATGTTTTTTGTCTCAAGAAAATGTTGGGACAATATCAATCAACACAGGAATACTTTCGATATTAGATGATGAAGGAAAATTCATCTTAGAACTATAAACTATCATTACCATTAGGGAAAATATACTATTCTTTAGAATAATTAAGGAGTACTTTACATTAAATGGAATGATATTCTAGAAGAGGATGCATCGTAGGAGACATAAAAGTTCCCCAACAATATTCCTCATTACCTTTTTTATTTAAGGACAAAGCATTTAAAAAAGGGGAGGGTAATGTTATAAACATAAATATATATCATTACCTTTTTTATTTGAGGACAAAGCATTTAAAAAAAGGGAGGGTAATGTTATAGACATAAATATATAGGAGTAATTGATAAACTATAATATAATAATAATAAAAATAAAATGCAAATAATAATATTAAACCATAAATACAAATAATAAATAATAATAATTACTAAATGAATATTAAATATATATTAACATAAATTAAGAAAAGGGTATATATATATAATGACACAACCCTTCGATTAAGAGGCATGGGAATAATTTAAATTAAATGTTATTCTTATAAAGATCATCCTTTATATACATTTGTATCTTGTCTGGATAAGGTCATTTGCATACTTGTTTCATCTACCTAATAGACCTCCATGAAGGTGAGAGGGATTAATGGATGAATATTAACAACCAAAGGTCAAAAGAACAAGAAATAAAAAAAGGAGATCCAATATGAGTCATTTGGCCGTCGAAGAGGAGCAACATTCATTGCACACAACTCCTCCTGGTCTCTTCCTATACTCAATTGTGATGGAGTGGTAAGTATGGAAATATACATTGACCAATTTTTGGCCATGCGTGATATCCATTTGATCACTCACGATGATATTATGGTGAAAGTTTTTTGTAGACACTTGTAGGGATAACATAGTGCTACTTGTCACTTCTAGCTTCTATCATAACCTATTTCAATGATATAAAAGATGTGTTCTTGAGTAGATATGATCACCCTATAGTGTACCACACATTTCTTACACAATTTACTCAAATCCATTTGGCTAAAATTGAAAATATCCGTGATTTTAATCTAATTTTTTTTTAAATGTTGCATAAGATATGTGAGGAGAAGCACTTGAATGCACTAGTAATTTTTTACTATTATAAGAATGTCATGCATGTGAATGCCAATTATTCTATCAAATCTTTCTAGATTTATACCTTGGAAGTGACTATTAGGAAGGCCTAATAAATGAAAAAAGATACATTGGAAATCAATGTTGACATGAATATATTATTGGGGCATGTACAAAAGTAGATGTTGACATTGAGTTTGTTAGAACAAGGAACCTTTACGTCATATAGAACTAAAATGGATAGGGGCATGGGAAGGGGAATGTTTCAAGGTAATCCCCCATGTACAACTAATTTTGACTCTTGAAGAAATGTTATGAGTTCACCACGATTCATAATTAAATTTGTGAAATGCGATATTTCAACATATACAAAATGTGTTATTATGGTTAAAGAAGAGAAAGGATTTTTGACCTAGGGACCATAATCTCATTTAAGGAGGAGTGGAATTGAGAATGAGAGAAGGATTGAATTACCCCCACTCCCAAGGAGAGATGACTATGTACCATAATTGAGGCCAACTAGGTAGCCACTTTGAATGATGTTGTAATAGATGAATATTATGGAGAGGAGAGATTCCCAAATATTGATGAAGAAATCCCAATGAACAACACTAGGATGTAGGGACCAACTGGATGCTACTTAGTGGGATGGCCAATTGATACCAACCTGTGAAATTAACCTATCCAGTGAAGGAAGGTGTTCTGATCTAGAGTCATTTGGACTAGAGAATGCTATCCAAACTCAATCTCAATTGAAAAAGTTCAAGAGAAAGGGGCCTATGGGAGAATCTCCTACTAATACAAATATGAGTTCACTAGAACCTAGTGCCAATAGTGGATTGATGTATGCTAGTCACCAGTCCATCCAGATGAAACCTTTGTGATTTCAGAATAAGAATAGATCATAAATGGATCAAGTCGGAGAAGCCACATCATCTCAAATGACTCACAACATTGTATGAGACCTCAACAAAGTTCAAATCACCTCGGCTTTCATTAAAGTGGCAAAAATTCTTCAACAAAGCAAAACTTGTTAAATGTCTTGAATTGTGGGGTGCAATACCAAATGAGAATGAAAACCCCTCCCTAAAAAATTGCCACCAGTTTTGAACATGTAGAAGGGTTGTTAGAAGGGTTACACCATTTTTCATATCCTTGGAAACTAATGACCAATTCTTCCATGAGTGTATGGTGTATAGTGGTGCAACTACCAATATCATGCCCCTCTTGATCATGAAAGCCATGGATCTAGAATGTATGGGATAGTATGAAGAAGGTGAAGAGATTCCTACTGTAAATTCTAAATATGTAAAACATTGCACAAAGATGTTAATTTATTGTCATTATAATTATTTTTAAGAAAAAATATTTATAAATATGTTATAAGTTTTTATAAATATCATTTTTTTTATCTTAAATTTTATAACTTTTTTATATAAAATTTTTTTAACACTGAAAATTTAACATTCAATTATATATATATATCAAATCCATAATTTCCTTAATACAAAATTAAGGAATACATTTTCACTATACATGATTTATAATCTTATACATATCAAAGTCAATTATTTTTTTAAGTAAAATAATAATAATTGATTGTTTAAGAATATTAACAAAATAACTTGATTTTATTTTGAAGTAAAAATAATAATAATTTATTATGTATGAATACTAACATATTTTAATTTTGATTTAAGTTTAACGTTAATTTATATTTTAATCAATGAGCATTAACAATATTACCCTTCCTTTCCTTTATATAATATATAGTATTATTTTAATTCTTATATCAAATTATATTGAACATGTTGTAACCAAATTAGTTTTTTAATTAATATTATGTCCAACAAAATTATTTGAAATGCATGGCGTAATTGAATAATATTTTATTGGATTATATCAATGTTTACCACATTCAATTTCAAATATAATTTACCATATTTAACAATGGACGGTACTTTAATTCATTTATACAATTATAATTTTATTGTACCAATATAATAATAATTTATATACGAATACGAATATGAACATATTTTAATTTTGATTTAAGTTTAACCTTACTTTATATTTTACTCAATGAGCATTAACAATATTACCCTTCCTTTCCTTTATATAAAATATAGTATTATTTTAATTCTTATATCAAATTATATTGAACATGTTGTAACTAAATTAGTTTTTTAAATAATATTATGTCCAACAAAATTATTTGAAATGCATGGCGTAATTGAATAATATTTTATTGGATTATATCAATGTTGACCACATTCAATTATAATTTACCATATTTAACAATGAACGGTACTTTAATTCATTTATATAATTATAATTCTCTTCTAATTCTCTGTACCAAATTTCTTTACATCTCATAACCAAATAAATATAATTGATATCTTTCTTAAATTCTTAATTTTTTACTTAGTTTTTTTTTCCCGCGAAAAAAAGTATACTATTGTTATTCAAAATCGCTGAATCAAATAGTATATAATTATCTCCATCATATCTGATTGTCCCACAAGCATCTCCACAGAGGAGTGACAAGTGCTATCACAAACATAGATCCCAAACATCACTAGAAATGTCAAGTAACAGACTCCTAATAGACAAACCAAAAAAGTTCCATGATCATCTCAATGACTGAGTATCAGATTACAAAATGAAACTTATGACCAGCAAACTATGCTAATATCTCAAAATCAAAAGATAACAGAAGACTTCATCAAATCATTATGTTATAAGATCCTGCATCAATCATCTTGTAATCCCAAAGTTCCTCCCAAAGCACAATATCCTCCTCTCCTTCTAGCGCCAGCTTTGATAGACGATCTGTCTGATCATTATGTTCATGGAAAATATGCTCCAATGAATAGGAACTGAAGGACCGAAGTGCATCCTTGATTCTTCTACACCAACAGACTAGCTCCAATACATTAATATCATATTCACCTCTGGCCCATTTGATAGTCACACATGAATCTCTGAAGATTTTGACACTTGACAGCCCAAAGATATTAGCAACTCTGACAACACACCATAAGGCCAAAAGTCCCGCCTTCATATTAGATCCTCTTCCACATTTGAGACAGAGTAAGCACTGATGATGCTGATTTATAATGATCACACCACCGACACCACAATTTCCAAAGTTAGCAGCATCGTCAAAGAATAGAACAGGATCCTAAAAATCAAACTAGAAATCACCAATATTCCTTTGGACAGTAACAACATCATCTATCTAATATTGCACAAAGTGTGAAAGTATCAAATTGAACGTTCCTTGTAAATCTGGAGAATGATCCTCAAAAGTGACTTTGTTTCTCACATACCACACGGCCCAACAAATAAAGATAGGCAATGTATCAATTTGTTTGCAGTTCTTAATCCATTCCATCAGGCATGCGTCCAATGAGGGACCCTTCCATACACAACCAATACCAAATAAATGATAGAACTTTTCCCAGAGAGTAATTGTAAAGGAACAGTCAATAAACAGATGTGTGACAGTTTCCATATTCAACTTGCATAAGATACAACGATTGGGCCCAACCCATCCAATCAATGATAAATTGTCCCAAGTCTTCAAACGGTCCATTAATAGGAACCAACAGAAACATTTCATCTTCAATGGTAAATTCCAATGCCAGATCTTCCTATACCACCAATGGTTAGGAAAGATGCAACGTCTTCTGATCATGAAATCATATGCAGACTTAGCTGTGATAATCCTTGTAGCTTCATTACCGGCCCAAACCAAAACATCCTCCTCAGCAGTAATCCGAATACCTGCAGCATTCAAATCATGTATGTATGATTCCCATTCTTCACACAAAGGTAGTGGCATATTTAGATCTGCAGCATTACACCAATAACCAGTAGCGTCATCTTTAACAATACTGTTGATGGTAATCAATCCAGCTCTTCTCAGAAATGCAGAAAGACCCGTCGATAATGTATAAGACTCATTTAACCCAAGAATCGGGTCTACTCCAATAGCAACCTTTGACCCATTACCGATTTTCTAACATAGTTTGTGGGAAAACCAACAATATACCTTCATGAACCCTCTCCATATTGGGGAACTCCCCTCACTTTCTTCCATGGCTGTCTCAACCAGAATGAAACTTTAGTATTAATGTATTTACGAAATATAACATTTGACCACAGGGAACCACCATAAATAGCTCTCCAAAGGCTCTTTAATCTCAAAGCATCACTGAATACAGATAGGTATTTCAAACCCCAGCCTCCAGAATTGAAGGGCAGCGATAGTCTCTCCCAACCGACCATAGAAAAATTAGCCCGCTTAAGACCTCCAGTCCATAAGAAGTTAAAAAGAATCCTTCTTAATGAATTAATCACTGAGTGAGGGACAGAAAGAAGAGAAAACCAGTATACCGGTGTCCCCAATAAAACAGATTTAGCCAAAGTTAATTTGCCACCAATAGAGAGCAAATGGTAAGTCCAGTGAGATATTCATGATTCAAAATGCTTAACAAGCCAATCCCAATCTTTAACCAGGTATCCATTGGGTTTCAGTAGAAAACCCAAATAAGAAAAGCCATCAATAATATTATTACAAATATATGGGACAAATGACTGTATATCAGATACCCCAGCATCATCAACAAAATTTTGATAAAGGCTAGACTTCCTCAAGCTCACTCTCATGCCTAAGGCTTTACAAAAAAGTTCAATAATACCTTGAAGGGTTCTGCATTCATCCATCGACGCCATCCCAACAATCAACACATCGTCTACAAATAGAACATGAGTTAAATAAAGATCCTTTGCATTTTTTATGCCTTTGAATTTTCCCTGCTCCTTAGCTCGCTTGATCAACTTGCTTAATCCATCCATAACCAGAATAAATAGCATAGGAGACATCGAACAACCTTGACGAATCCCCCTTGAGCAACTAAAGAAATACGTAGGAGCACCATTGACAAGTACTGCAATATTCATTGAATTAACACAATCCATGATCCATCTAATAGCCAAAGCTGGCACACCAATCTGAATTAACAAGATCCTCAGGAAATCCCAGTTGGCCCGATAATAAGCCTTTTCAAGATCCAATTTGAACAAAATAGCACTATGTTTCTTACATTTAATAGTATGAAGCAACTCTTGAACAATACCAACAGCATCATGAATCTGCCTATTCTGTAAGAAGCCAAACTGTTCAGGAGAAATGAACTTGGAAAAGACAGGTTTTAAACGACTAGCAATGATCTTGGAAACAATTTTATACGCCAAATTGCACAGTGCTATGGGTCTAAAATCTACAAAGGTCTTAGGATCATTCACCTTTGATATTAGAGTAATAAAAGTAGAGTTTAATGCTCCAGAAAGATACCCATGACATCTAGTATATTCAACCATATTAACAATATCATCACCCTGTTGATGCCTCGGATATCGTAGCATCAATCAAAAAGGGATTCTCCCCGATAGATGACCCCAATTAGATTATATACCGTTTGGTATAGGGAATCCGTCCGGTTAGCGGTTCCGGCAACTGTGGGTTTGGAGTTTAATTATGATTGTACCAGTTATGGCCCGATCCACCTTTCTTTTGGATTTTATGTTTTTTTTATGAGATGCAAGTGCCTAAATTATATCTGATCTAAATGCAAAACTAAACAGATCTAAGTCTAAAACTGAAGTAAATCTACCTATCCTTGCAGGGAACACATTTACAGGATGAGCAATGAGCTGTAACAGATAACATAAAGAAAGAACAGATAGCCATCAATTCTTACAGGTAAAGCTACAGCAGGATAAAAGATCTTTAGAAGATAGCTTCTAATTTAATAGAAAACACATTTCATTTACTCATCAAAGAAAGAAGCAAAATTATCTAATCTAAATGGAAAGAATGGAGAAACAGATCTAAATGTAAACAAACTGAAATAACTCTAAAGATCCCTGCAAGGAGCAAATTTAAAGGCATGAACAATGAGCTATAGGAGTTATCTTAAAGAAAGAACAGTTAGCCATTTAATCTAAAAGAGAACTCTACAACAATGATAGAGATATCAGCAGATAGCTCCTGATTTAATATGAAACGCATTCATTGCTCACAAAATAGAGAAAATCGTTCACACAGGAAGGATCACAAATCATTAATACAAAGAAATAATTCAGATAGTAAGAATGATCTCACATTACAGTACGGAAGTCATTGGAATAGTCCAACATACATCCATCCATCATTCCCATGCAAAACGTCCATCTCCAGGCTTTTATTAGAAAACTGTATTTTCTTGGAACGCATACAAGATAGCTCGTACAGGTTGGAAAAAATAGTTCCCTGCCAAAAGTCCTCTTCTATTCTTCCTAGCTTCTATTTATAATTACAAAAATGCCCTTTGGGCTGCCACCTAGCCTCTTCCACCTGTCACCTACCGGAATTTCTTCTATAATAGACCAAAAAATGACTACTTCTTTTACAACATATTTAACAAAAGAGAATGGACAGCTGTCCCATAGCTCACGCTTTATACATTTGAGAGTTTAAAAAATACAATATAGCAGAAATAATGTTCTAATATCCGTGCTGTCATTCTTGTGCGTGAGCTTCAGCTGGGAGAGGATCGCCCAAGTCAATTGATGCTGCTGATGCTGCCTGGGAAGAGACACTCGAACCAATTATGGCTGCTGCTTCTACTTGGGAAGAAGGGATTGAGCTGGCTGAAATTTCTGCCACTGATGGGGGAGAGGGAATCGAGCCCACTGTTGTTGCTGGAGTGGCTGCTGGGAGAGAAGATTCTGGATCTACTGTTGCTCCTGCTACTGCTGCAGCTTTCTTCTCCTCCTACGCTATGAAGCTATACCACATACCTGTGTCCCTTATGACTATGTTTGCTGCAGCAGGGAACAAGATTTTCTGAGAAGTCACATTCTTCCCGAGCTCTGCTCCAATGCTTTGAACCTCTGCTACTGCAGCTTGATGCACTTCCTTGAGCAAATGATCGTGGACCGATGACATTCCAACATAATGTTGTAAGTCATCAATTGCTAGGACATCAATTTTCTTCACGTATTAGGTTTGGATTCCCAGCTCTTCCTTTAGCTCAGCCAAGCACTGTTCTGAATCCGGGAAGTCATCGAGGGATTGTGGGAAATTCAGCTTGCACCTGTCATGCACTCCCTTGATTCTTTGATACAGACCGTTGATCTTATCCCTTGTTCTTTGCACACTGGCTATCAGCTTACTGGCACAGTTCCTGCCAAACTCCAACAGGGCTATGTCCTCATTAAAACCGTCCATAGATTTAAATGGGAGATGCGTGGGGAAACCCCCCTTTCCTTCTCTCCATGCCATCTGACTCATGATATTTGCCTTGACACGGGTATTCTTAGCTTTGAGCCTATGGGCCTCCGCATTAATTTCTTTTAACCTGACTACCATGGCCTTGAGCTTGCAAACCTCATTAGTGATTAGCTCCTGAGTGTCATGCATTTGCTTCAGGATGCTGCAGGACAGCTCATGGAAGGGAGACATGTCCATCGTTCTGCTCTCAGCTTGCTCTAACCGCTCAGCTAATGCCCGCTTGTCTGCTTCTAGCTGGGATGCTTTATCTTCCACTCCGTTCTTCTCTGCTTCCAAAATCATCATTTCGAGTGTTAGTTGGTCCTTTTCCTCCTCCAGCTGGTTATACTTTCCTGATAGCTCTTTATGCTCGGCATACAGACAATTATACTTGTTCACCACAAGATCCCTGTGGGCTTTCTCATTAGCCACAGTTTGTTGTAGCGTACGAGCTCGATTCTTTGTCAATACATTTTCTCTAACTATAACCCCTACATTATCCAGCGATGCTTTTGCTGTTTCTACAGCTGCGGATGCCATAGCAAAGGGATCTTGATCTGTATTCTGCATTATGGTGACCTCTCGGTGGTTAATGATGTCTTCATGGAAGGGACTTTTGATCCTCTCTTCTGATTTGAGGACCATAGCTTTCCTTTTCTTGTCATAGACAAACTCATTCCACCTAGACACCGTATGTTTTCCCGATGGAGTGTACGGGACAATTGGGCGGTCCATGATGTCTATGTCTTCTTCAGCAGGTGGGGTCCGGACTTCCTGAGCTGGATCTACTCCCACATTTTGGGTACTAGAGCCACCTGCTTGAGATGCGTCTATTTCCATGTCTTGGACACCGGACCCACTTGCTTGGGTATCTTCCCCTGCTTTCAGCTCTTCTTCCGCTTTCCTTTCTGCCTCATCTTGTTCAGCTTGCAGCTGATCTTCATTCTCTCTCTGTAGCCTTTCATTTTCATCCTCTTTCTGCTGCTGGGCTTCCTCAGCCTCTTTCTGCAGCCTTTCATTTTCGGATTCTTGTTGCGTTCTTGCCACTTCAGCCTCCTGCTGCAACCTGGCTTCCTTAGCCTCCTGCAGTAACCTTGCTTCCTCTCTTAATCTGAGCTCTTCCTGAGCTCGAGCATCATCAACTTCTTTCTCCTTCTGCTAGATGGTCTTCTGGATCTTGGTGGAGCTAGAACTTATTCCACTTCCTTGGTGAAAGGTTCGCAGCTCAGCCATGTTACTAATGCCTCTGAATACCTCTTCCTCGACATCGGGATAGTGCGAGTATTCAAAATGAGCGTAGATGTCCCTACAATGCTCGACCACTTTTCCCTTCCTGTCGTTCCTGTGGAAGACCACCTCACCGAAGTGGAAAGCTTTCAGCTCCTGCAAAAACTCTTCGGCTGAGGCAACCCCCGAGAACTTGTAAGCACCTATGCAGAAAGGTAGAGGGGGAAAGGAAGCCTTATGCTGTTTGTGGAGCATTGCTCCAATTCCATCCAGGAAGATTTGTCTTACTGCTTCCTTGAGGACCACATAATCTGTGGCATACTGCAGCAAAATGTATGGGGGCTTAGTCCCTCCAAACATTCTGATGTAGGTGCCTTTCTCTGAAAAGTAAAAATCCCCGTAATCCTCAAGGACTTCCACAGCGTTCTCTGACAGGTAGTTGGGCTCCTCCTTGAATAACTTCTCATATAAGGGCATAATGAACCCCTCACAAATGAGTTTGTAGCTAGGTTTGTAATTCTGGGCCCACATCATCTTGAAAGCGGTATAAACCGGGGTGGTGGCCTTATCCCATGTGCTGCCCAATTTGGGGAAGTCCACTTTGGCCAAAACACAATCGATCAGATATGAGGACATGAAAAATTCTGCCTTCTTCAAGGCTAGTCCTTCTCTAGCAGCAACTATCATTGAGGCCAAACTATCTGATAGGAGAGTGGCCCAATCAAACACAGTTCCTTTAAACGCCACAAAGTGGATAATAGGGACCCACTGAATCTTGTACATGGTGCCATCTGGCATGCCGAAGATTCTGCACAGTATCAAGGCGATCAATCTGAAAGGAGGTCTCAGATTCTGTATGTCATATTCGTCACTTCCTTTCTTTCTCAAATGTCTTCCTGCTACCAATAGCTTTTTGGCCATCTCAACGTTGTTCATTTTGCCCAGCCATTCATCAGTCAGAGATTGCTGGGAGCGGGGAAATTTGTAGGCTGCCGCAAGATATGCGGGTTGAAATGAGGCAATGGTTGTCTTCCCGCTGTCATGAATTACTCTTCCTTCCGCATCGGCATGTTGGAGTAACCACCCAATTACCTCAGTACATGGGAACAGTTCAGGGCGGGTAGCAGCTCTGGTTATGCCTGAAGCTTTGATATTTAGATAAATCGGTCCCTCTTCTAACAACATGTCCGGGACATCCTGGTCTCGGATCATTCTGTAAATGTCACCCCAGCGGATTTCTGGAGGAACCCCGGTGGTGCACCTAGTATCCTGGAGTGAGGTCTCAGTTTTAAGTGGTGCAGGCTTTTTCTCTGTCATCTTAGCCTTCTTCTTCCCACCTTTTGGAATTTTGACTTATCCCTGATGGCAACCAAATATACATCATTATCAACATGATCAACATACTGTGAGATTTTACAGAGAGCATCACCATTTTAACATGTCAATGAGATAAATGCAATGGGAAGCTGCATGTTAGGAAGCCAAAATACACCATTCCAAACACGAGTTTTAGATTTTAGTCATCTTAATTCTTTTAAAGGGGCAGGTTTGGAAATGCTCCCGCGAGGATAAGCATGTTGCGGAAGCAACCTGCTCTCGGTCTAGCTATAGGGAAAGGGTGACTTTCGTCAGAAAATCTTGTTTCCTGCTTTTAAAAGGCTAGTGGCGGGGAAGTCTGGGGTGAAATGACCCTGTGACGAAATAGGGTGCCGTTTTCATATTTACGACCAAGCGAGGGTTTCGAACGCCATTGTCATTTAGGCACTTGACGAGGTGCTCTATGGGAGGTTTGAACAGGGGCGATGGCGCCTGTCTTAGGATTTAAGTTGGGTGGTGGCTACGCCGGGACTGAGGCTTATGAAAGAGCCCGGGGGGCTACGGTTTTGGCTTTCAGCTGGGGACATGGAAAGGTCCACGGGGCCTTGGGGGAAACTTTGGAGAAAAACCATAAATCCGTCCGTCCAAATTGACATTTTCTTAACCAATATACCAACTACAGGAAATACGAAATTTAGACCGCATTTGACGGGAAAAACATCCCATGACGGGCATTTTTCCCATCAAAATACAACCAATTCCTATCGTCTTTGAAAAAGAGAACACCCAAAGATAATCTGACGCGTGGAAGACAAGATTTAACGGTTAAAGTTCCTACCTGGAACCGTGAAGACAGCTCAATGAGGTGGCCGTGAGCGTGGACAAGTAGGCTGAGCTGGAGCGGTCGCGCGGCGTCCAACAAATCTTCCAATCGAGAATTAACAACGTTTTGGCTGGAGCCTCCACCGCTTATTTAAAAAGTCGACACGTGCGGGGTTTTAATTTGGTGGTTGGCGCATTTAAAATGCGGCTTAAATACATCGTATGCCGCGGTCACGTCAAATTTTCTGGATTCTCGCGCGACCGCCTCCTGCGGGACCAACTTATGAATCTCACCCGCCGTTGCGGAAGGATACAATGGAGGCTTCCGCCTTCTCGGGGCGCGTTGCGGAAGGAAAACTGAAAACGTTCCGCAAAGTGGCTCCCGCGTCGCGGAAGGAAAACTCAAGGCATTCCGCAAAGTGGCTCCCGCGTCGCGGAAGGATAACGCGGAGGCTTCCGCCGTTTCGGGAGTTACTCGCGAATGGTTCCCGCAAAAGGTTCCCGCATCGCGAAAGAGAAATCCAAGGTGTTCCGCAAAGTGTAAGTCCTTCGAAAGGATATCGCGGAAGCTTCCGCTGTTTCGGGAGAAAAAGGTGAACCTTTTCCGCAAAAAATGATCGTGAACGTGAAACTTTTGAAAAAGGGCTCCCGCGGTAGCGGAGAGAAAACTTAAAAGGCTCCAGCGTTTCGGAAGGTTTCGGTGAATGTTTCCGCACAAGGCTTCCAGAAACTTCAAAAAGTTTCTAAGTATCGGCCGGGCCTCGAGAGAAATGCGGAAAGATTTTTTCTTCTTCGCTTCCGCTGTTTCGAAAGGGATTAGCGAATGCCTCCGCTGTTGCGGACAACTTCTTCGAACAGTTTTGGAAAGGTCTGTTGTTTTGGCGTTTCGGAAAGCTTTAGCGAAGATTTCCGCAACTGCGGGAGAAAAACCAAAAGGTTTCCGCAATTTTCAAAGCAAACGTCTAAGTCCCTTTTCGGAAGGCTTATGCGAACGGCTTCCGCGAGTGTCGGGCGGCTTCGTTGAATTCTTCCGCCGTTTCAGGAGAGATTCATCAGAAGCTTCTGAAATTTTTTAAACAAAAGTTCCAAATCTTTTCGGGAGGGTTGTGTAAAAGACTTTTGCCGTTTCGGGAGAAAAGACTGAAAGGCTCCGAAGAACTTCCTTCTCACGTCCCGCAAAACGCTCGAAATTTTCTAAGTCATTTTCGAGAAGTTTATGCGTTTGGCTTCCGTAACTGCGGGAAGATAGCCCGAGAGACTCCGAAATGTCGGGAGACTTTCCCAAATAGTTTCCGCAAAGGTGAGAGGAAAATCTAATTTTTCAGGATGTTTATGCGAATGGTCCCCGCCGTTTCGGGAGCAAAAGCCGAATGTTTCCGCGGAGTTTCTTTCTTACGTTCCGCAACTTTTCAAAACAAAGCTTCTAAGCTGACGAGGGTTTCGACTTTCAGGATGAAAAACTCAAAAAAACTTCGCAACTGCGGGGAGATAGTCTGAAAAGCTCCGAAATTTTGGGAAAATTTTCTCAGTTCCTTTTCTGTTCCTTGGAAGAAATTTGGAAAGGCTTATGGCAAGATTTCCTGTTGGAAAGCAAAAGATAAAAGCTGGGAATGGCCCCTTGAGGCAGCCTTTCTAAATTTTTTTAAAGGAGGGGCCCCAATATGTACAAGTTTATTGGGGGGGATGTTGCTACAACAACACACCCATAATATCCAAAAAGTGCAAAAAAAGCTCCACAGTCCATCCATCAGGGCCTGGACTTTTTTCTTTAGAAAACAATTTTAGTGTACTCTCCACTTCATCACGTGTAACCACAAAGCATAACAAATAAGAATCATCAAGGTAGAAAAACCTAGGAAACAATCGGGCTACTTGAAGTTGTGAGGAAAAATCACACCTTTTGTCATCTGAATATACTTGAGAAAAGTGCTTATAAGCTTGTGCCTGCAACTCCCCAACACTAGCATACACAGACCCTGCATCATCTGCCAATTTCCATATAGTGTTATTATTCCTCCTAGCAGATGCAAATCTATGGAAAAATCTAGAGTTTTTGTCACCAGACTTAACCCACAATGCCTTGCTTTTTAACCGCCATTCCTTCTCTTCCATCAGATAAATCCTATCCTTCTCGGTCTCCAATTTTTTAAGCCTTTCCAAATCAAGACCAATAAGTGGAAACTCAATATTTTGTAAATAAAGCTACTGCAACTATGCTTCCACATCAACCAACAATCGCCTATCCCACTGTTTCTTCTTATGAATCCAATTAGAAACCTTTTCTTTCAAAACTTTTAATTTATAGCAAAAGAGATCAACAGAGTTAAGATCAGAATCACAGCCTACTCTAGGCCACACCTCCCTGACCAAACTATCAAAATCTGAGTTTGATAACCAGGAACAATCAAACTTAAATGGATAATTAGAAGACAAAAAGTCCTCCTCTAATTGTAAGAATATAGGCTAGTGGTCCGAGACCTTACACTCTCCAACCCAAGAACGATACCGACTGCAATTCCCCAACAAAGTAACATTCACTAGAAACTTATCAAGCCTCTTATGAATCCCTTCACCTCCATCTCTGCCATTTGACCAGGTAGGGACAAGTTCCCCTGTACACACATCAATAAGATCATTGTGAATAAGAAACTCAGAAAAGAAGAGTTCCAACTCGTCCATTCTTGCCTTAGAACCCCAGACTTCCTGTGCCAGCCTGTTGAAATTAAGATCCCCCGCAATAATGATGTTTTCCATGCTTAAGATACCAGAGGAATGAAGTCCACACCAAAATACTTCCCTATTTTTATACGGGGCATAACAATTCAAAAGTGAGAAGTGAAGTTCCGAAGCTCTGCAATACCCTTCCAATAATATACCCCAAGTGGTCTGAAAAGAACAAAAATGGTAGACTCTAGGGTCCCAGGCTACAGCCAAATCCCCAGACAGGCCAATAGAGCTGATAGCAGAAATCTCCCACCCAGGTAATAGCCCTGCAATTTTAGAAACAACAACATAATCTTCACACATAGTCTCCTGTAGTAATAATAAACTTGGTCGAGAAGTAGAAATCAAATTGGAAAGGGCCCTTCCTCGTGCAGCCCTACCCAACCCTCAAATGTTAAGAGAACAAATAGACATTACGGAACATTGTCACAGGGGGATAAAGATCTAAGACCCCCAACTGTAACCGACAAATATTCCAACCCCTTCCCAACCCCCTCATTACCAAAAACAGATTGAATCACAGGACTCTACACAGTTCCATTTAACCTCAATCTTTCCGACACAGGGGCAAAATAAAAAATCAAATCATCACATAAACCCTTCCCCTTCCTAGCATATTTATTTGCCTTCCTGATGGTTACATTTTGGAATTTATCCATATGAACCGATTGAATGTTCAGGTTGACAGGAGGGTTTTTCTAAAAAATCTGCAAAGGGGTTATAATATCAGGTGGAGGAATATACCTGGCTTCATTCAAGATCACATTATCATTTGCAGTAAATGGACCACGTTCCAGAGTGGTCGAGGTATCCCGAGCATCCACACAAGAATTTATAGTTAACCCCGACCCCACATCCTTGCTGGTGGAAACAATTCCAGGACACAAAGGATCCCCCATATCCCCATGACCTAACTCAGAGACCTGCCGTCGCTCAGGGGGATCAGTGATGAGCACAATTTCAGATGAAGACTCGTCAATGTCACCAAATAATCCCCGACAAGACCGAGGTTTAGCAGAAAGAGATTCACAATGGATATTAGGAGGCGAAACCCCCACATGTCCCAAATTTAAAACTATATCCCCAGAGGCCAATTTTTTATCTAGAATTACATCGACAGCATGTGCAAATAAAAGATCCTCCTCAGGGATATAAGGAATGGGTGAACCAATACATGGAGAGGACTTACCCGGAATTGGAGCATATTTAGAAGAAACCCCATCCGAGCTAGAAGAAGCATTAGTCGAGGACCCTGAACGGTCAGTGGACTGCCACCAATGAGCCTGAAGTTTTTCCTCCAGACACTGTGCCTGAACATGACTAGTCCGAAGACAAAATGACAATGAAAAGGTACCTGAAAATAATCCAGACGCTGCCTCCAAACCCTAGATCCCCACACTAATTGCACCTCCTCCGGCAGACCGTTAGCCATTTCAATCTCCACCATCACTCTAGCCGAGCGCCGGTCAAAGCTATGGAGGGCCGGATCCATATGAAAAAACCTTCCAACAGAATTAGCAATCCCCATCAAAACATTTTCAGACCAGAGTTCAATTGGAAGACCGGGTATAAGAATCCACAAATGCCGGAAATTTTGAACCTCCCTCACATGATCAAACGAAAGATGGCATTTCTTTAAACAAAGGGAACCATCCTGCTACTAGCACCGAACCAAAGGTTTTTAAAATAATATAAAAGTGAACTATAAGTAATGCATTGAAATTATGCACAAGGAGGCTCGACATTAAAAAATATCTTTATATTTTCTTCGACACTGTTGGCAAAGAGCTTATGGCATGTCTTATCAGTAAACTGTGTGTGGGGGCATATCATAAAGGGGAAATATTTTGGAAAACTCTCTACTGTGTAGTGGATCCAAGGAGGCTGCAGATCTATTCATGGGGTATCAAACGTTTGGGCCTGCTTATTATCAGCATTCCAATCAGTGGCTATGTGGTTGGCTTGGATCTTTGGTAATGGTCATCACATATTGATTGGTGAAGATCCACTGGTAGGAGGGCCGGTGTATTTTAAATTCTCACCCTTTTTATTGCACCATATTTGTTGTCGTGGTTATACATCTCTCGGTCATATATTGTACAAAATTGGGCCTACTTTCAATTCTTGGATGACTGCTAACCAGCTGGGACTGGTGGGAACTTTGGCATCTGAATGGAACACCTATATTTTGGGTTTGTATCTTGCAAACTATCAGATCTCGGAGGTGGACAATTGACTTCTCTGGTCCTGTAACACCAATGATGGAACTATTTCTGCCAATTTGGCTTATTCGGAAATCATATCTCACATCCTCAGATCGGGAAAATGGTGGCATGCTGCATGCTGGACGTGGCACATCCCAATGAAGATTAAGATTTTTACATGGCTTATGCTTGAGGAGAAGTTACTTCTCTGGGGTAATCTTCAAAGACAAGGTTTCTTAGGGCCGAGTTTGTGCATCCATTGTAAACTGGCGACTGAATCTTTCTTTCATCTCTTTATTTTATGTCCTTTTTCAAAGCATGTGTGGTTTCTTATGGGTGTTCCACGACCTGCCATCTGCTCTTGTCCAGATTTTACAATTGAGTAGTGGTTTAAATGCATTTTCTCATTCAATCGACAACTGGGCATTGTGTCTTGTTTGATTGCATGGGAGATCTGGAAATCCCGCAATAGGTTGATCTTCGAAAATGTGGCTACTGCTGCATGTAGAATTGCATGACGGGTCCTGTCTGCTGTTGCAGCTTATGGGATTTTTGACACTGTGGTTTCTGCTTCTTGTGGTCGTTCTACTACTCCTTATAGGCTTCTTAGATCGGGAAATCGGGCTCGTTTTGATGGTGCAACTCAGCCTACTACTGGATTATGTGGGGTTGGGGCCTTTATCGAGCTGGAGAATGGTGATCATTTCAAATTGTGGCTTCATGGTGGTTTTGGTACTAATACTAAAGGTGAAATATTGGGTTTATGGCTCATCTTGTTATTTGCTGACCAGGCCCGTATCAATCTGGAACAGATTGCGGGTGATTCTACGATGATTGTAAATTGGGCATGTGATGGGGCGGTCATAAATGCTTTGGCGCTTTCTCCTTGGATGGCGTAGATCTCATCATTTCTTGCTCGTCGTCTAATCCCTTCTATTATCCACATCTATCGGGAGCACAACTCTATTGCAAACAATCCTGTGGTCTGTCTGCTGAGTCAGGAAAGATTTTCTATGAGTTATCGTTTGGCTCTCGGGTTCCCATTTGTGGTTGTTGGATTATTTTTTCGCCCTGATCCTTTGCTATCTCTATTCTGCTCTTCTCTATTTTGGTTTTTATCGGCTGAGTTTTTGTTTTGGTTATCACGGTTGGTGTGATTTTGGTTTACTTTATGGGGGATTGGTATATCCCGGCTATCTATCTATGGCTCTGCGTGGGAGACAAGATCTTGGTCTCATTTATGTAGCTCTTCGGGGTTTTTATGGCATGCACCATATACTTTTAATAAAGTATGACTTTTCTCATGAAAAAAAAGCACCGAAACAAATTTCAATGAGACTTTCTTAGCTCTAAATTTGAAGACTTATAACCCTGTATCCTTTGGTCATTTCCATCAGATTGCTCTTTGCCAACATAATAAAACCTTTTCTTGCTTATGATATTATTGATGAACAATTTGGGTTTTTTCCAGGCAGATAGATTCATGATGCAATCGGTTTGGCACATGAGGGCTTACATTCTTTAAGAATAAAAAAAACTAAAATCAATGGTTATAAAAATAGAACTTTCTAAGGCCTATGACATGGTTAGTTGGATACATATGAAGTTTGTTTTGACTCACTTGGGGTTTGAGTCTTCCTTCATCAAATGGATCATGTGTTGTATTACTTCTATTTCTTTCGTTATTTTAGTTAATGGAGCAGCCTCGATATTTTTTATACCTTTTCGTGGTATAAGACAAAGTTGCCCATTAGCACCATTGCTTTTTCTTTTAGTAGTAGATGGTCTAAGCTGGTGATGTATTATTACTAGCTTGTAGTCATGCTCACATCTATGACAAAGGTAACTTATAAATAATACATTGTTACATTTTGGTTTTAGATTTTTGGACTTAGTGGAAGATGCTGGTTAGTGGGCGTTGAATAGGAAGAAGATTGGAACAAGGATGGCATTTAGGGTTTTGAACCAGGATGGCTTGTGGTTTTCCCATTTTTGGCGGTTGAATAACTAGAAATATACTGCACACTTGCAGTCCACCATTTGAAGTGAATGGCTTAGTACCAACCAAGTCAAAAAAGTGGGAATCTATTCTTTTTCTCTACAATAGTTTCTCTAGTTTCTTCTGACCTTTGTCTTCTTGTCCTTGGTTCGGTTTTGTGCTTTCTCCATCCTATGTCCGGACATCCGATGGGATTGAGTCCCTATCTGTATGTTCGAGTTTTATTTTTTTAATTTTTTGGGTGATATGGTGTGGTCCGAGACCACATGCTCGTCTTGGCAGTTGGTGGGTCAGGGGGAGGCGTTAGCATTTTATCCTAAAACAACGCCCACCTATGTTAGGGTTAATACTCTTTGGGAGGTTGTTTACTATTCATAGTTTACAAGAGACAAGGGTTACGAGGGGACTAATAAACGACGAGAGGGGTCCTTTGCACTCGGTCATAAATCGTAGGGAGCTTCTGCCAAGAGGTGTCGAAAACTTAAGTCTGAAAAGGAAAAAAAGGAGAGGGCATTATGTGTATTGGGGAAAGACATAACTATGGATATGGTGCATAAATTGTCTTCCCGTGCCCTTGTTGGTAAATGTGAATACTCTAGGTTACAGAGGGTGGAGATTATTGAATGGATCACTAGGGTTTCGAAGCCCTTTATACACTATGTTCTACGGGTCATCATGCTTGTAAATGGATGGGTCTTCTTCTATTTCCTTACAGAGGACTCTTTGTAGACTATTCTTTCTAGGTTTTGGGTGTATGGATCGGGTTCTCCAAAAGTGATACCTTAGCCCGTGGGGCTTTAGATGATGCAGAGGACCTGAAACAGACTATTTCCTTTCCTCTCCTGATGGACGAAGATTCTGCCTGTGTTTTCATGGGTAAGTTTAATTGTTTTCTACCATTGCTCCTAAAATCACTTTTGGATGATAATATTTTAGACTCTATGAAACTGGATATTACATCCCCTAGGATCCCTCTGGCTTCTCCCAACTTTGCTCAGAGGTTCCCTTTCCCATATAACCCGGATTCATCAAACCCTATTTCAAAGGATGTTGTACTAGTTGATTCCTCCCGGCCTGCCACTAAGGTATCATCGGCTAGAGATAGACCCTTTCTGGATGAAATGCCAAATGAATGTTGATATTTGGTTGAGCTTTGATATTTAATTCTTTTAGATGCAAAGACTTGAAGCAATGAGACAATTCAATCCATGAAATTCATACAACCATAACACAAGATATACCCTGAGGAAAATCCTCAAAATTATGAGGAAAAAAAACACCAGCAATTCTTCTCAGTATAATATAATGGATAGCGGAGAATGCTTTCTTTTACAACATAGCAAATTGCTTTAAGAAGATAAGAGATCACCAAACACTCTTGATGAAGATACAGAAGCAATAGAGAAGAGAGATCAATCAGATGTGTTCCCAACACAATAATAACAAGCACGAACAATACCCTGCACAAAGAGAAGCACCTTTCCTTCAATGGAGAAGAGAATTTGCTTCAAATTGGATTCATCAATCCCATATAACATATTTAATATACATTATTTTCTTCTATTTTTAACTTCTAACTTTGGGATGAACTCGCCCTCAAACTGGATGTATTAATATTGCATGGAGAGGTGCGCCCCACTTCTCATGCGCTTTATCTCACTGAGCTGTGACTTAGGATGAACTCGCCTCTTAATTGAAAGCATCCCACTTAGTTAGGTGGCTAACTTAAGTGTCGACATGCAAGTGTCACAACTCATGTGTCATCTTTTAGTTAACATAAGTGTTGTCATGCAATAGCACTTAGTTAACTAGATCTTCTTTGTTGTCACTTAGTTAACTATCTTTAACTAAAGTATGATCTTTTTGTTTAACTAAAGTGAAAACACTTTAGCTAAATAGTCATTCTCATTTAACACTTAGTTAATTGAAATCATGCTAATTGATTTACTTGAAGTGACCACTGTGAGTTCTTTAGTTAACTGAGGCATATCTTTAACTGATGCTTTAACTGAAGCATTGATACTTAACTGAAGCTTTAACAATTCGAGTTCTCTTTAATTAGATGAAGTGTTTGCATGGAAAATTTTGAATTCTCTTGATCTCTATGCTTTATCTTTTATTTCTTTATCTTTTACTGCATGGTCAATATGTGCTAACTTTAATTATCCATCACATTACATGATACTAAGAAGAACCGTCAGACACTGTGATCATATTATATTATTTCAGACCAAATGATCATATGCTAAAGTAATTCACTTTAGAGGTGATCAATCTCTAAAGGAGACTTAATAGCAACCGGTGATCATGGTTAATAATACATCACACAACATTAAATGCTTTTAACAAGTAAAACATGACCTTTATACAGAAGGTCCATCTCATGGATACTTTTATATGGAAGGTTCACATGATAATCATGACTTGAAACACAAGTTCGGAGTCTTGTCCAACAAGAATTTACAACATCATTACTTTGATCAATTACCTCTATATGGGAGGAATAACCTTTACACGGATGGCAATCAAAGTGCTCACCTCTATATGGGAGGATCAATCTTGGATACCCAAGATTGGTTTGGAGAATATCTCCTGATGCTATATTTTTAACAATGACCTAGGTATTAACAATTCCCTTTCTCCACTCAAGGATTCTTTGGACCCTCTGGGTGTTGTTTCGCCTATAGTTATAGATGCACCCTCCTCTTTTTAGGTTGGGTCCATTAGGGTTTCTGAAGGGTTTGATGTGGATAAATCTTATTTGACCTCGGATGTTAACACCAGGGACACCCACACTCAAGTAAATCCTTTAGTGATCTATTGAAATGATGGTGGAACCTTTGGATCTGTCATCCTGATTAACTCCATTTGACATAATGTGACCATTGGGAAAAAAGGGCAAATCTAAGTTGGAGAAATGGAACAATTTCACAATTGAACAAAAATGGATAAACCCTCGAGCCTCTAAGATTTCTTCTATCTCCGCTATGATTGACTCCGTGTCTCCATCCTAGCATCTTAGAGTGGATATGGGTCATGACAATGGTTCCCAATGATTATATTGTCCCTCAACATAAGAGGACTCGACAGTCAGCCTAAAAGGACTGCGTTAGAACACTGTTAGACAAAACCTATCCTGACATCATTTTGCTTCAGGAGACAATGTGCTCGGGTGTTGTTGCATATGATTTCTTGCTTAGATTGAGACCGAATTGGTTTTGTAGTGGTGTGGATTCCAATGGGAATTCGAGGGGACTCCTGGTGGCTTGGAATCCACTGTTTGGTAATTTTATTACCTTTAATACTCCTACAAGTATCAAGATGACTGGCAGAATCATGGGTTTTGAACACTCCTTTAGTATTATCAACATCTATGGTCCCTACAATAATAGGGTGACATTTTGGGATAATATCGCAGCTCTGGGTATCCTCAATGATCAAGCCCTTATCATCGATGGTGATTTAAATTTAACTATGTCTGAGCTGGAGATTTGGGGATCTAAGAAGACTGTGGACCCTTTGGCTCTTTATTTCAAAGACTTATTTTATAATGCGGGTCTCATTGATATTGTCTCGGCCTCGATAGTTCCTACCTGGTATAATGGGAGAACTGGGCAGGTTGGTGTTTCGAAAAGGCTTGATAGATATATGGTAAATGAGGATTTGGCGAACATGTTTGGTAGATATCACTCATGGAGCATATCTATAGGGATCTTAGACCATAAGGTTGTGGCACTACAGGTGGACTTTGATTGTGAACATTATCATTACCCATTCAAGTTCAATAGTTCTTGGTTGGAGGACAACACCTTCTGTGACTTTGTCAAAGATCATTGGGCCAAACTGAGCACTATAGAACATCCTTCCACTTTCCAGAAATTGATTATTAAGCTTAGAAAGTTAAGAGGTGAAGTTATAAAATGGGACAAGGACAAGAAAAAATCAATTGATAAAGAAATCTGCACTATTGAAGTGGAAATACAGGCTATCGAGAATTCTGTGGGAGATGATCTATTCTCTTTGAAGAGGAAGTTGGAGCTTAATAATTTGGAGAAAATGAAAGGAGCCATTTTAAATTTTCAAGAGAACACTTGGCGCTTGAAAATACAAGCATTATGGGTTGCACATGGAGATCAAAATACTAATTTTTTTCAACGATATGCATCGCATCGCAAGAATATCAATTCGATGTGGGAGATACGGGATGAAGATGGAAATATGTTGAAGGATCAGGAAGATATTATGAGGCCTGTGGTTTCTTATTTCTCTCACACTTACAAGCAGGACCAGTCACAGAATCTAGTTGAACAGCTAAATATTATCAAGATCTTCCCCAAATTCTTCTTTGATGATGAAGGAAACATGCTTGGAAATTCGATATCCTTGGAAGAAATTAAAGATATCCTGAAAGGTTTTGTGAAGGAGAAGAGTCCCGATCCAAATGGATGGAGTGTATATTTATTATTACACTTCTTTGATCTGTTTGGGGGTTATATCCATGCTGCTATCAAGGAATCCAAAACAAAGGAATATCTTCCATGGATGATAAATTCTACCTACATCACACTTATTCCTAAGAAATATAAGACGAAGGATTTTAATGATTTCCACCCTATCTCCTTGTGTAATGTGCTATATAAAGTCATTTCTATGCTATTGTCCAACAGAATGAAGCCGGTATCTTGTGTCAGGTCTGTTAGTGTCCCAATTGGTTACAAAATGATCTTGGTTATTGAGTTAAGGCCCTTGTCTTATCAGTTTCTTTAGCTTTCATCGGTGTTAGATCAGTCCATTTTGGGAGCTTCCGTAGTTACATCTGTACCTTGGGGTCCCTTATCATCAATATAATGGCTCACCTTGGACTAAGTTGGGGGAGTCATTAATGCTCCCTAACTTTGTGGTCTCCTCTATGCTCGACGTTAACAAGTCTATTTCATCAAGGGGAGTCACATGTTCCGATGGTAGCATTGTTCATATTTATGATTAATGGCAGCAACACATATGATATAGTGAAGTTCTTTATCCAACAACTTCAATGTTATTCAGGTCCCCCACCCTAGTGTGATGTTTTTCATAGTCAACTGTTTCGCTTCTTCAACACCAGTAACATCATTTCCAGGACACATTTACTTATACAAGGATCAAATCCGCCCCCACCCTTGTAGAAACAATATCAAGATTTGATCCCTTGGTATCCTCTTATTGTAATCTATTTTAACATATTTTCACGAGCATAGGGATTCCTATCTCATTTGTATAAAAAACCATTCATTCTTTACATCTTCAATGGCCATCACCACCAACCTTCCCCCATAGGCATGTATTTTTACCCACAATTTGTTGATAACTTATTAGAACATGGAGAGTGTAATACCCCCATTTTGACCCTTGAAATTATTAGCTTAATGTGTAAATATTGTAAATATGCGGTCTATGGTTCCTAGCTTGAAGATCAAGGCCAAGGCCCCGCTAGTGAATGCATAACTTGTAAAGGAAATTATTTTATATTTCGTGAACCATGTGTTAGTAAACCATGGGAATTGTAAAATCATGTAAATATTTATGATGTAAATAAAATTCCAAGAATTGGATATGGAAGCAACTAAAACTGAGGGGGATGAATGTATCCACTAGGGAGAGGTGAGGGGTTGGGGGATTCAATCCTTTGTTTCCAAGTGTCATCTTGAGAGCCAATCTTGACTAGTATGTTGAAATTTAATTATGTTAGGAAGAGGCAGCTGCGAATTCAACTCATGAAATTAATGGAGCATGGGCAAGCTTAGAAATTCGTATGGCAGGTTACGGGCTCAGTTTACTTGGCCCAAAAGTTAACTTCCTCATGGAAATTCATTTTTCCCATCATCCCCATTTTATTGTTGACCATAAAACATCAATTCTCAGCCATTATGCATTCCCAGTAGTGAAGAATTGTAGAAATCATAACTAGGAAATAAGCCATGATTTTGAGTGCCAAAAAAGCCTAGAATTTGTTGTGAGAAGAAAAATCTAGTGGGGAATCCAAATACATAAACCATAGGGAAAATTTAAGAGTGCCAAATTCCCATAAATCCATAGGAAAACTTATATTTGGAAGCTGGGATATTCAATTTTGTTTTTGGGAGTCGCGTGGCCATAATTTGGAAAAATCCAAGAGTGGATTGAATTGGGGAAGAGATTAGAGGTCATAATTGCTTGGTAAACCTAGTGAAGGAAAGAACATATTTGGATATAGAAGCTTGGACATTTCTATGCCCACCCTCAAGATCATTTGAGGGAAGGGGTACTTGAGGGACTGTGTAGCAGATATGGGGACCTTCCTTGTATTGTGTGTGGTAGGTATTGTGGGTGTCAAGGATATCTGAGATCAATTGAGATTCATGTATCTCTTTGGTTGAGCTCACTGGCTTAGCATTCTCCTTCCCTATCTCTCTACATGCTTGACAAACCCAACTGTGTTCTTTCTTAGCATGAGTATTCGTGACTATGGTAGTGAGTGAGCCTGAGTAGTTCCTCCTTAGTGGATACATATCCCAGCTCGGGGGTGGTCTCTTAGCTGAAATAATATAGGTTGTACAGAGACCTACAGTTGAGTGGAATGTTTCTCTTCCATAGCCAGTTGCTTGGACAATTTTAATTAAAAGATAAGTGTTCAATGCTGTTTTTTAATTATGCCAAAATTTATGTATTATGAGTGACTGTTTGCTTATGTTAAATTGAATGAATGAGCCAATTTGAATTGTTGCAATTGAATTCCCATGAATAACATAAGATGAGTATATTTATGTGCATGAGTTTATTGTTATGCCTGTGATGAATGTGTTGATACATGCATGTTGTGTGTGTGTAATTGATTTTAATTCCGCTGTGTATTTTTAATATGCATTGCACACATGTTTAAATGTTCATGAATTTGATAATACGGCCTTAGAGGTGAATTTTAGCACCCCACGGATCCATCATGTTCCTTTCGCTGGCCGACTTGATGGGAGGGGGCGTGATAGAGAGAAATAAATGGTTATGCATTTCATCCCTGCAGTACCCTCTAAACCTCATACATCAGGGGGAAACAATTGAATTTCATACACATGCGACATTTTGGCTAATTTTTTAGAAAGGTTTCATCAATATAAAACATAAAACTCATTAAAGACATCCTCATCAGATCCAAAAGAAAAATTTATCCCTAAAATGACAAAGCCTTCTTGTACAGAAAACTACATGACTATTTGCACTAGACCTTCACGCTAGTTAGTGCGACTCTTTGTTCAACGAACAGTGCAAATTTTCCATCGAAAGTCGTGTGACAATTAAAACGGCGGGACCACTTATTTACACAGTACATTCAAGGCTCATAACAACTCCCTTCGCTTCAAAATCCGAATTGGACTTGTTACATGCTTGGGAGCATTCAATAGCCCCCTTCATGTACTTGAAGAACTAGTTCAAGAGAAAGGGTGTTCACGTTTGGATCTAGATGTTTCTTGGCTTCCATTTGGCATATTAAAGGAATCCATGGGCATGCATTCTAAAGGAGAAAATTATATCAAAGTTATGTTGCAATAATCGCATTGAGAGCTCATCTTGTAATCCACTTCTTACCTCAAGTTGACATGCAAAATCTCCCTTTCTCTCTTGCTCTAAGAAGCAATTGTTTCTCCATTGTTTTATTCTAGTTATCTTGTAATTGTGTGGAGAAAAAATACCTCCCTAAGGGAGATTGTTTCCTTCCCTTTGAACCCCTCATATCATACGCGACATCATTGTATTTTCCCGTTAGTGCTTTCTCAAGTGGTCATATTGAATTTATGGAACATCTGAAAGTCCTATGTGTAAGCATTATATTTAGTTGGACTCATGGGAAATCTACATTTGGTTTGGAATACTCTAGTTATTTTGTTTTTCTTAACACTTGTCCTTTTTATTTAATGTTAGTTTCTTTTTTAGAGTTTTCTTTTCCATTTGGAGTTTGGGATACTAACTTACAATTTACAATATTGTGTCCTTACTGCAACCTCAAAGATTCACCCAAAGTATGAAGGCTATTCACCCCTGTGGCTATTTTTCCCACAATGTTATCTTTTATAAAATTGGCACTTAGTATAGAGCAAATAATTTCTCCATGTGAAAATATCCATGTTATTGGATCATTTCCATCAAGCTTCCTCAGATTAACTTAGGAATGAAGTAGTTCCTTTGAAAAATGTTGAAACCATGATAATGCATATTATAGAGTGATGAATGATTAAGTGTTGGGGACTCAAACCTCTTGTTTTCCATTTTTTTTATTCTCTTGATATGTGACTAAGACATGACCCCATTTTTCTCATTACCCTCTTCTCGAGGAGATGATTAGGGGTAATGAGGAGTATTATCTCAATCAGTAGTATCTTTGAGATCGTATTTACTTGCCATCTTCTCTGCATTTTGATACATATTTTCCATCTTTTGATCCATATTTTTCATCTTATGTTCCATGTTTTGATCCATATTTTCCATTTTAACTTCTATTTCATTTTTTGAATGTTTCAAATCCATGTTTTTTGCTAACATATCATTAAGTTTGTTGCATTTTTTCTTTAATTTGGATAGGTTGTTATATATGTCTTCACTTTATTCATGGGTCATAGTTGATGTCTTTGGAGGTTTAATTGGTGTAGCAAGTTTTGCACTACACTTTTCCATTTGGTAATATAATAGTATTTATCTATAGTTATTCTATATTTAAACTTTACCTCGGTTTTTTAATCACCCCAAATAAATTTCCCAATCAAAATTTATTTCAATTGTAAGTATTCATACATTTTCAAGCCTTGATTTGGAGCCTATTTTGTTGGCTGACCTTCCACCTGACATAACTTTAAAATTTTGTCCCTTTTGAGTGTGAATTTTTTTCTTGTAGTAGTGTGGCATAGGTTTTACCAAATTTTAAATTTCCAAGAGAAAGTTATTGTAACTTTCTCACAAATTATTTTTGTCCCTTTCAAGAGAGTAACGTTGTATAGCCTACCACATGTTCACTTTTTCAAATATGATTATGAAAGTTTCACTTGAAATACTTTGACATGTATACTATCCCATGCAACTGGTGGCACTCAAATTGGAGCTTTCAAGATTCATATATAATGATATAAATTAGATAACCAAGAAGAACAAGAAACCAAAATGGCATAAAGAAGGATTTAGCTTGAGCAATTTTCATATTCACAAATAATACATTTACACAAGATTTACACATAACCACCTTACAACCATAAACTAACTTAAATCTTGTTAAGGCGAGATTAGGACTTTATGATTAGGTTTATGTTGCTGGAAATCTCCACCTTAATCATAAGTCCTTATAAATGCATCAGCTAGCAGCAAACACTAGTGCAAAAGCTAATATCATGCCCAACCCTTCAACTTGTAACCCATGGTTTGAAACCTCATGAGTATCGATGAAGATCCACCTAAAAAACTTCCAAAATTTGATGCTAAAACCAAGCCTAGAAAACTCATTCTATAACAAATTATCTATACAACCTATAATAGTTCACTGAAGTGAACCCAAAACCAACAGGAGGAAACCCCTAAATTGAGAATTGAGTTGGCTTCAAAGTCCAACATATCTCATAACATGAAAATTCCTAACAAATTTAAATACACCAAGCAACAATGTAGAGGAATAATCCATCCTATGCAAGATCTGAAGATCATCCCTATAAATTCTGAATACTATGACGTGAACAAATAAGGTCACACGACTACTCTAGAAAAACAAGACATAAAAAAACTCCCAAAATATCAGTTGATAGAAAAGAAGTGTTGAATGGAATCCAAAACCTTTATACATAAAATCCAGTGGGTAGTAAACCAAGCGAATCATTGGTATTGCCTGAAATAAAAAATCCAAATCATCCTATCAATTAAAATGTTGAATTATCATCATCATCACAAAGTGATTGAAATCCATCAAATTCCAAAAATATGGCAAGTCATCCATCCATCAAATATCCATCAAAAACACTGTCAAACCCAAAAGTTTGAAGTGCAAAAATGGCTCAGCAAAATTCCACTAAAGTTTAAACTAACCAATCTGAATAGACCATAATCCATAATCCATCTACAAAATCGATCTAAAAAAAAAAACTATATCCTGAATACAAATTGAACTATATCCTAAATCCATAATCCATCCTCAATCATACGAACCCATGATCAATCGTATGTATCCATCAAACGATATGGAATATTCCATTCATTGAATAGACTTTGAAACTTGAAGTTGACAACCTCATCAATATTCCCCCCTATCAACCGAAAGGTGATAATTTGGTATCATCTGATGTACCCCCTTTGAAATTGAAAAGGGGCAATCACACTATCTTTGAGCACGGTTTGAAGATTCAAAATTCAACTCAAAAGAAACATCGCATGGTCCCTAATAAGCCTTGAAATCACCCGAAAAAAATCATGTCCATCTATGGTAGAAACTGGTCCTTGCAAACATGTTTGAACATGTGAATGAAATTTTCAATGATATATTTCCAATAACCTGGCTTCCAAAATCCAACTCCAAGTATTCATCCATCCAAAATGTACTTGTTTTCGTTGTTTCTTCTCTTGCTGCTGACACTGATTTGAGAAGTGATTTCTCTTACCACAAAAGCTACATGGATGAAGATCAAAACAATTTGATTTATCATGACTAATTCGCTGACAATGTTGGCATTGTACAATTTCTTCATCCAACTAATCATACTCATTCAACAAAATGGCATTACCTAGATCATCCTCAACAACTGCATCATTATTTTGTACATGTTTCTTATTATGATCATGTGTTTTTGTCTAATCAACATCTTATAAAAAAACCTCCATTAACAAATGTAATTGGTTTGTTATAATTAGAAAGATGGAAAAAGTTATCATGGTCATTTACATACCCCAAGCCATATCTATTCCATTTCAAATCCAACTCTTCCCAAGGTCTAATGATTTTAACTGACTTATCCAATATACACTTTGATATTATTAGTTATTGTTGCAACATCCAACTCATATTCCTTCAAAAAATATTGTAACTCATAATCATCAAGTGCAACTTTATTTTCCGGTTCCCTAGTGTAATCTTGAAGTAACTTCAACTTTTCATTCAACAACTTTGTTTCTGATTTAAGCAAATCCACCTTCTTGTTCATTTAATGTAAGTGGGTAAGAACATTTGTAATTGTTCCTTTGCTCATACAAATTTGAGATTCTAGAGTAGTGTTGACTAGTGTGTGTATATTTTTGAATAGTTCCTCAATTCTCATCATGCTTAAAGTGCAAAATGTTCAAGAAAACACCTAAAGACACACGTCCTTTTGAACCCCCTTATTTAATTTCAGGCGGGTTTTACAATGTACACAAATAAATGGCTTATTTAGAAAAATGACACCTTACAATGTCACAAAAAAAATGAAAAAAAACACTCCAAACTTTTACAAAAAAACCACCATGCAATATGCCTTCAATTTGATGACAAGTGCGTTGTCCAGTTACTTGTGTCACAAAATTATTTATCATGTTCCTTCTGTCAAGTTTGTTGTCGATTTCATGTGCTCATATTCTTTGAATTATTTATCTTCAAAAAATGAGAGTGATTTATGTGTATGCATAAAAAACACCATAGGTTACTGCAACACACAAAATATTCCTAAAACCCCCTTATTCAATTTCAAAGGGTCTAAGACTTCAAGACAAAAAATATACAACATTATTAAGCAATATAAAAATATTAAAGATTCATGATCCCTTATTACTTCTATGCAAAAATGAACCCTTATAACTCCTTACATAAATTAACTTCTTATAACTTAAAAGAAAACATGTGTAGAAAGCTTATAACTCCCTTAAAAATATGAAGACCATTTCTCTTATTAAAGAACCTTATAACTTCAATCCCTTTGTTTGAAATCACTTCTTAATTGTGAAAAATAAGTTTATATATGATTTTTTATGCTTAATTGTTTAAGGACTTCATAGTTTATCATAAAAGTATGTGCACTTACTTTGCACGACATAATTTTAAATTAAAGTAACTTTCCACCATACACACAAAATGTGTGCAAAGAATAATAAAAAACTGGGTTACCTTAATATTGTTGCTTCGGAGTTTAGCATCCCCTTCAAAAACTAATTTAGGCCTTCTCACACAATATGCCTCCCCCAACCTCTCTTTATCTTCCTCAGTGTGCTTCACATGTCTTTCCACTTTGGGTTTTCTTTTGCTTTCATTCTTATCCACCTTGGTTAACTGCCAATCGGATATTCATTAGATGTCCTCCATCCTCAAAATAAACCTAGAACTTGTAATTCCTTTGCTCAGGTGACTATCAATTGTGGAGACAAGATTGTCTTGGAGTTGTTAGTTTTTCAGAATTTACTTCAATCTGATCTAGGATCTTAACTGAGAGAACAACATGTACAACATATCTACATCATATCAATCATGGACACAATAATGCAAGCACACAAGAGACACAGAGTTTCACTGGGTAAAACCAAGAAGGTGAAAAATCCCGCAACTTCCTCAAAGATAGATAGAGACATGATACAAAACCCAAGCATAAGAGATATACTCCTAGCAGCAGCTTCTCCTCCTCCAATAATGCACCACTCTCCAATGAGTGTATGAGTGAGAAGTGAATGATCAAATAGAGTGCCTCCCGCACTCTATTTATACTAGACTTGACTTGCCTAATAACCTTTAATAGGTCGGCCTTAACTTAACCACATAACATAATGCTGAAAGGGCCGACCCCCAATAGGGTGGTCTAATAACCCTTTAACCCACATGACTTATACAGGGCCGACCCCAACAAGGTGGTCTAATAACCCATCAAGTATAAGTTACGGCACTTACAATATAAATGACGACACTTCTGTATAGATGAATAATAACATCTCTATAGGAATACAATATACATATATGAAATACATTCCGAGGTTACAAATACATCAACACTCCCTCTTAACTAGGAAGGTATTTCTTGACACATGTATTCTAGCACAAGTATTCTTCTCTAGATCATCGTCACTGGATCATCGTCATCGTCACTGCTGTTGCTATCTCAATCAATCTCTGAACTACTCGTCATAGGAAGTTCTACAGAGCTAGTCCTTTTTCATACTGGATGTAGGCCCACCACCTTCAGGTCTTCATCATCACTGGCCATACTGTGGAATCCTCAGGACTTATTATGTGCGTCACAATGCCTCAAAAGAGTATCCCAGGACCATTTATGTACTGAAGCATGACCGACAAGATCTCCCAGGTCCACTTACATGTGACTGTCACAAAACCTTAAAAGAGTGTCTTGCTTAGAAAGATCTCTAAAGAGCATCTGAGGCCTTTTACATGACTAGCACAACCTGTCCAGATCTCTAGGACTTATTACATGTGACCCCTACCACAAAACCTTAAAAGAGTGTCTTTCCAAGCAATATCTCTAAAGAGCATATGAGGCCTTTTACGTGACTCACACAACCTGTCCAAATCTCTAGAACTTATTACATGTGGTCCCCACAAAACCTTAAAAGAGTGTCTTGCCAAGAAAGATCTCTAAAGAGCATCTGAGGCCTTTTACTTGACTAGCACAACCTGTCTAGATCTCCAGGACATATTACATGTGGTCTAGCAAAACCTTAAAAGAGTGTCTTGCCAAGCAAGATCTCTAAAGAACATTTGAGTCCTTTTACATGACTAGAACAACCTATCCAGATCTCCAGGACTTATTACATGCTACCCTTGCACAACCTATCCACAACCATGGAGTATCAACCTGATACTCACCATACATCATCCTGATGAACATCATCACATGATCATCTTGATCATCATCATAGCATCATCCTGATGCATATCATCTAGAGCAACATCCTGAAGCTCATCATCCATGATCATCCTGATCATACAATGTATCCACCTGATACATATAATGCATCCACCTGGTGCATATTGTCACACATGATATACCTGATCATAATATGTATCCACCTGATACATATGATGCATCCACCTGGTGCATATCGTCACACATGATCTACCTGATCATAATATGTATCCACCTGATACATATAAATGTATCCACCTGATACATATCATGCATCTACCTGATCATACAGTGTATCCATCTGATACATATCATGCATCTACCTGATGCATATTACATACACGATCTATACAATGTATCTACCTGATGCATATCACATACATGATTGACCTGATCATACAATGTATCCACCTGATCCACACACAAATACATGATCCAACTGATCATAACAAGCATCCAACATGATGCATATACATATACATGATCCAACATATCATAACAAGCATCCAACATGATGCATATACATATACATGATCCAACTAATCATAACAAGCATCCAACATGATGCATACAGAGCAGTAACTGGAGCATCGTCCTGATACTCATCACACAACTCTTATATCCATAGCCATGGGAAGGATCCTCCTCTCACCATGCTTGGAATCGATCTTGCAAATGTGTCCATCACTTCTTCCTCGAAGTGTCATCAATCTGAAGAACACCAAGCCTCTCTCTGAAGTACTCAAACTTCACTCTGGCTAATGGTTTCGTCAACACATCTGCAACTTGCGCATCCATTGCAACATACAGGAGCTTCACTGCTCCTATCTGCACCGTATCCCTGATATAGTGATATTTGATCTCAATGTGCTTCGACGTGTCATGGAACACCGGGATCTCAGACAGCTTTACACAATTCTGGTTGTCACAAAATATGCCAGTAGCCTCCAATGGGAGATCAAATAACTCAGACAGTAGCTTTCAAAGCCATACTGCCTCACAACTAGCCAAACAAGCTGTGACATACTCTGCTTTGGCTATACTCAGTGCTACACAGGACTACTTCCTGCTAAACCAACATATCACACTTGATCCCATACGAAAGCAGCACCCAGATGTGCTCTTCCTATCTGTAGCACTTCCTGCCCAATCTGAATCAACATAAACCTGTAGGTTAAACTTTTGATTTGCATCATACTTGAGCCCATAATCAACTGTACCCTTAAGGTACCTCAAAATATGCTTTATAGCAACCAGGTGAACACCTTTGGGATCCGTCAGGAACTAGCTCAATGTGTTCACTGCAAAGAAAATATCTGGTCTCTTGTTCGTCAGGTACATCAAGGACCTAGTAATCTAACAATACACCGTGACATCAACCGGATCAGATGAAGCATCACACAGAAGCTTCAGGTTCGATGCCATAGGTGTGGCCATGGCCTTGCAGTCCATTATCCCGAACTTCTTCAGGATCTCTACTGCATACTTCCCTTGTCCAAGGAAGATTCCATCTGCACTCTGCCACACCTCCATGCTTAGGAAATAGTGCATCATCCCCAAGTCCTTCAACTCAAACTCGGCAGCAAGCTTCCTCTTCATGTCGACAATCAATCTATCATCACCTGTAACAAATAGGTCATCCAAATATAAGAGTAGTTTCACTGGATTTCCTTCCTCAACCTTGTAGTAAAGGTTGGAATCTGATTTACTTTTGGTAAATCCCAAACTGGATAGAAATTTGTCTATCCTACACCATACCAAGTCCTAGGAGCTTGCTTCAAGCCATACAAGGCTTTCTTCAACCTGCACACATATGACTCTCTGTCATGTGTCTCGAAACCAAGTGTCTTCTCCACATACACTTCCTCCTCGACTACACCATTCAAGAAAGTTGTCTTGACATCTATCTGGTGTGTCTTCCATTTCATCACTGCAGCTAGAGCAAGTACTGATCTGATGAAGTGTATCTGGCTACATGAGCAAAAGTCTCTATGCTACCATCTACAGCATGCTTGATCTTATAGATCCGCTTGGAAGTCACAATAGACTTCCCTTCATGTCTTGGGACCACATCCCAAACATCATTCTTCATGATCGACGGATCATGGCATTCTTCCATTACTTCATCCCAGATCCTGGGAACTTCAATACCTTCAATATTTTCAATAGATAACTTTGTTGCTTGAACAAATGTTGTAGTCCTTCTTTTGTAGGTGCTCGTATATGATCTTTCCTACAAAACAAGTTAAATTGCATGATTAGAAACATCTCATAGTTTTTTAGAACAAATTCTTACACATAAAGAAATATGTCATACCGTCATGCAATTATTTTAGCCAATGCTTCAATACAACATTTATCCATATCTTATGACTTTCTAGATGCCTTCCAATCTCTACCAAAACATTGTTTAAAAGTGTGCACAACTCCCAACATGTCAGCAAAGAGGTTTCATTCTAGATAAGTAGCAATGGAATGTTGTACAGTGCCATAGGCCACTTACCCATTACATGCATATCAGTAGTATACTGTTCATTAATGCAATTATTCTAATATGCATAATACACAACCTAAGTCTAGGAACATAAGTATATGTATCATTGAACAATATTATTTAAACAATCAAATATACAAGAAATGACAATTCAAATACTTATCTTTGTTTGGTTGTAGGGTGGACTCCCTCTCAATATTTGCTTCCTTGCAGGAACTACTGGAGTGTGCTCCCTCTTGATCTTTGCTTCCGATATTATCTGTCCTTGAACTTATATCCATCCTCAATCACTATGCATACTTACTAGAATCATCATCATGTTATCCTCGAGGTCTCATACATACATACATTAGCATAAAAAAACATTATGATTCTAAGTAATCTTAAACATGTATGGTCAAGGTCATTTCATCACAATTCTTTTACTCATGCATATTCCTATTTGACCATAGGAATTTTCTGTTTTAGTCATATCATCAATCAAAGTAAGAAGCATAATATGCCTAAGCCCATGATTACTAACTTCAATGAATAATCATTATCAATCATGCCATGTATACTTATATAAGAGATCCTAACACAAGGTAAAATTCTAACTTGATATAGGAAAAACATACTTGGATTATCATGCTAGCTAGTTATGTCTAACATACCCGCATAATGTCTTCTTGTTCTCTTCAATGACTTGTGCTGGTAACCTGCATATCTCATAGGTTAACCATTATAGAACCAAGTTATACATACCTCGTAAGTAGATCTTCTATGTGATCCATGACAATGGATGAATTCTTGTCTTCATGTGACCATGGTCATATCTCATAGGTTAACCATTATAGAACCAAGTTATACATACCTCGTAAGCAGATCTTCTATGTGATCCATGACAATGGATGAATCCTTGTCTTCATGTCACCTATAAGTCATACCTGTCGAGATTGCTTGTAATATTCTTGTGTAAGGCCTTAGCCTCATCTCCCTCTGAAACAGGAACTTCTTCACTTATGCAGGTGACCAATCCATTCTCTTCTAGGATTAACCCAATCCACTTTGATTTGCTGAAACTGGATTTGGAGTTGGATTAGGGTTTGTCAGAGAAACCCTAAAAATTCAAAATTTTAATTTCAAACTTCTGAAAGGATAGAAAGATGCGCCTTGATGAGCTGATCAACCTAGTATACTCAGAATTTGAAAACTTCAAAGTTTCACCCCTCAAATTTGCTTTTCAATCTTTCGAATTCACTAGGGAGGACCTTGAATTAGGGTTTGAGTTTCCCGGAGCTTCACCCAACCAAATAGTTTGATCCAAATCTCTAAACTTCGATTTTTCCAAGGAGCTTCCAGATATGGTCACAGATTTAAAAAATTCCCATTTTTGCAGAAGCCCTAATTTTTCACCTTTCCGATCAAAGTCTCGAACTAGGGTTTGATCAAACCTGTCCTTTCGCTCAACCAAAAAATTTGATATTGGTCTCTAAATTTCAATTTTTATGAGGATCATATATCCGTGGTCTCCAATTACAAAAATTCCAACTTTCAAGAAACCCTAAATTCCCGGAGCCATGAATGAAGGTGCTCAAAATCCAATTCTGTTTTGACATAAATATGCACCTAATTGTTTCTGTTGTAACTCTGAAATTTCAGATCTACAGGGTCTAAAAATGCTTCCCGTGGTATCTTGACTTGTTATATTTCCAACCCCACAGGTCTGAACTCAAATGGATTCTCTGAGAGAGAGTTATGCCAAGTGTCGCAACATGACCTGTTTATGGGATAAAATAGGAGAGCGAACTTGTACGGAGTGCCACGTGTCACTGGTTCAATTTTGGCCTTTGAAAATCAGACCTGTGAAATTAAAGTCCGTTCCCTACCTACCACATTTTATGAAATTTCATTTGGAGCTTCCTAGCCCAAGTTGTGATCTTTTTTCCTGGGTCACATGTTTATGACTGAGATCTGGAAGAGGCAGAAACCCTATATTGTACAAATCATAAATCTTAAAGTACAACGAATTAGAGGCTCTACTTCGGACACAAGGTACATGGGATCTTATATTTTACCTATAAGATTTTCAGATCCTGAAACGTCACCAAAATGAATTTATAGCAAAAGTGCTACGATGACTGGTTTTTGCTATATCAAGCCTTAGCTTCACAAGTGCAACAAATGTCATAAATGCCATACCATGCCTTCTTTCAGGCTAGCTCTGATACCATGTTAGTTTTTCAGAATTTACTTCAATATGATCTAGGATCTTAACTGAGAGAACAACATGTACAACATATCTACAGCATATCAATCATGGAAACAATAATGCAAGCACACAAGAGACACAGAGTTTCACCGGGGAAAACCAAGAAGGTGTAAAACCCCGCAACTTCCTCAGAGATAGATAGATCCATGATACAAAACCCAAGCATAAGAGATATACTCCTAGCATCAACTTCTCCTCCTCCAATAGTGCGCCACTCTCCAATGAGTGTATGAGTGAGAAGTGAATGATCAAATAGAGTGCCTCCCACACTCTATTTATACTTGACTTGACTTGCCTAATAACCTTTACTAGGTCGGCCTTAACTTAACCACATAACATAATGCTGACAGGGCCGACCCCCAATAGGGTGGTCTAATAACCCTTTAACCCACATGACTTATACAGGGCCGACCCCAACAAGGTGGTCTAATAACCCATCAAGTATAAGTTACGACACTTACAATATAAATGACGACACTTCCGTATAGAGGAATAATAACATCTCTATAGGAATACAAAAAATTCCACATAGAGGAATAATAACATCTCTATAGGAATACAAAAAATTCCACATAGAGGAATAATAACATCTCTATAGGAATACAATATACATATATGAAATACATTCTGAAGTTACAAATACATCAACAAGAGTAACATCAAAGAAATGCATTTTGAGCATTAAAAAAATCCTTATTTTAAGTAACTCGACACTCTAGTCATATCTGCATGCATCTGATATTGCATGCATGCATGATTTTCTCAAACAAAACTCCATTTGAAGGAGGCCTTTACTTTTTAAAAGAAAATCTATATGTAAAAAGCATGGATAATTTTAAGCACCCATACTTATTTAAAAGTGTATAAACCTTGGTGAATCTTACCAATTCTCAAAATGTCAACTAAAAATATTTGGCGATATTTTTCTAAAATGATTTCAATTTCTAAGGATTTTATATAGTTTATGTAATATTTTGGCGATTTTTAGAGTGAAAAAAGTTTACCCCATCAAAATTGGGCGAAATGGGGCTTCAAAAAATGCAAATTGGTGAATCTTGTTGGCTGCTTTTTGGACAGACCCGGGTTTTAATGAAGCGCAGCAACAAAACCCCTTGGCGCACTGGCCCTCTCGGCAACGAGCTGCGCGACAGCTCGAGGTCTCACCCGAAGTGGCTATGGGGAGGCTAAGGAATCAGGTTTCCTTAACCTAGGCGACGCGGAGACTGTTCTCTCTTCTTGACGATTCCTCTAAGGCGACGGTCTGAACTCTCTTCAGACTTATGAGCGCAACATCCCTCTATCTCCCGCTCGGCGGCTGAACTGCGTGGTACTTCCACTCCTGCGCTAGGACCAATTATCCTCTGCGCGGATATTCTATACGTAGTTTCACTTGCGAGCTCGTCGCAGCAACAGGTTCTCCTATCGCAACGGCGACGTCGTCTTACCAATACCTTCTACTCTTGACGATTATAGTTCTTAAAGAAGCTTTACTGATTTACTCTACACATTCATAAAGATAATGCAATATTTCTGTATTTACCGTTAGTAAGCTAAAATAGGTAATCATCTCTTTCACCACATCATAATAGCGAGAAATATGAAGTCCACCTCCACGGGGAAAACCACGTCCACGGGAGTATCTTATATTAACCAGAAAATGATAGACTTATACAATATGCTGCGCACACAGCTGCAGCCTTAGATCTTTCCAGGAAACTCCACGCACACAGCTGGGAGCCCTTCTCTCGATCTAATCTCTTCCTCTCCAGAGATTACAATAGTTCAGACGTCGCCTCAGACTGTTTGCAACTCAAGGATTAGCTTCACTGCTAACCCACTTCCTGACTAGTTAGCTATCTGTCTCACCAACTGACTCTCTATCTCACTAACTAACATCTATCCATTACAATTATTCATATATATAGGTGGCCATGGCGGTCGCACCTTTACAAAACTGTGGGCCTTTCCCAGCAGTAGTCCCCAAAAACCCTAACCATGCACATGGCTAGGTGTACTGTAGGCGCCGCTTGCAGTCATGTCGCCGCTTCCTGCAGGCTCCATGAATTCCGGCGCAGCTTACGGGTATGGATGCCTCGTCCTTCGCTTTCAATGCTTTGGTCCGTTGCTCTTCCTTGATCCGAGCAACCATAACTTCTGTACTTAGCCTTAAATGAGGGTAGCTGAGCCCTCTACTCCATTGCTTCATTGATTATGGTAGCTGAGCTTTCCACTCTGCTACCTTCATTCCCTTTTGACGTGCACGCGAGCTCCGCGATTCCCGGTCCGTGATCCGCGCTGAGATCCTCCATCTGGCACCGTACTGCGCACCGTCTTCTTCTGTCCCCAAAATTGGCGCTTATTCAAAACTTAGCACTCTTCCATACTTGTGCTTTTTCCTCAAAATTCGCAGCTTTTACCATAGCTGCGGCCTTGGCTCCAACAAATCTTTTTCTGGAAAAAAACATGGAAAAATATCCCATGGGCTAAATTTTGCCCCTAAAATTATCCTTGATAAAAAGCATACATATTCAAGATTTGTTCAGTAATTTTTGTTAAATATATAACAAATATATTTATGAGAATCTTACTCAAAACTGCCTCCCTTGGACTTCCTCATGCACCTTGTAGTCTCTTGGGCTCATGCAGACTTCTCTTCATGGGATTTTTTTTTTTTTTTTTTTTTTTTTTCTGTTTTTCCACCACCGTAACCTCCAATGCCCTGCTATACTTGCTTTCTCAATATCCATAATACTTAATAAGCATAATACACTGCATCAATTACCTAGGTAAAACTAAATCAATAATTATTCCACTACCCAATCAATACAATCATCAAGACTCAAGTCCATCCACTCTAATACCACCTAATATAAATTAGATAAACCACGAAGACCAAGAAACCAAAATGACGGAAATAAGGCCTTAACCTTAGCAGTTTTTAGATTCACAAATAATACATTTATACAAGATTTACACATAACCACCTTACAACTATATAGTAAGTAACCAAAAGGCTGTTAAGGTGATATTATGACTTTATGATTAAGGTTAAGTTGCTAACATATAATAGTTTTACCCATACCACCTTTTTAGACTAGTTTTTAGACTATAAAAACCCTAACTTCCATTGTCTATGACTCCAAATGTATAGCTAAAGAGGACCTAAAATATTTACCATAGGTACCTTATAATGTCTCTAGAGACTCCTCAAAATTTATCTATTTGAAATTACCTCCAAAACCTTTTATAAAAAAATGTTTCCGATGCCAAATGTTATGGACCAAATCCCCAAAATAACATGAAAATAGAAAGAAAGAGTAACCCAACACCTTGAGAATGAAATAAAGAGATGAATAAGAATCATATTCAAGGTGGGAATCTCAATTTACAACATATCACATTCACAATATGAGATGATCTCTAAAACTAGATGTCCTTGGTATATAGAAGAGACAATGGGTAAAATTACAATTAAGGCTCAATAATTTGGTGTTGGCCCAGACCTACATGAAGCAACAACTTGATAAACATTGCTTTGAATGACACTTTGAAGAATGGGGTTAGGTGTTCTTGCTTCTCCATCCCTATAAGAAGACATTACTTAAGGACAATAGCCACTAGAATTCATTCTTTAAGTTTTACAAACCATATATACTATTATGAAACATATAGGATGACTGACTTCCAAATCATACTTTCCCAACCATTCTAAGTCCCACCTAGTTTTTCATGTGCCCGCTTGAAGAAAGTGGTTAGGTTCAAACACATAGATCAAATTGGCCTTCTCGAACAAGAGGAGGAGGGTTCCATTTGGTTTCATCCTTAGGGAATTTTGGAGTGCCTTCTTCACCAATTCATTATCTAGGAAATTTTGATCCAATGTAAAGATACACAACCATAAAGTGCTACATGGGACCCAATAGAGATTCTCCACCAATTTCCTCAATTCCATCCTTGAGGATAATGCTGCTTTGCAAGGAGGAATTCATGCTAGGGTTACACTATAAATCCCCTAGTTAGGAGAGTAAGTTGTTAGCTAATGTATTGGGGCCATATTTATTAAATAAGGAACATGAGGTAGTGGAGTGTAAAACAAATAAATGTAAGTGGCCTCATTAAATAATCTTCACTAGCTAATGGTTGAGGCATCGTTATTTGAGGTGGTTAGGGTTTTGTTCAATTAGAAACTATATATACTAGTAGAAGTTATTTAATTGTTTCCCAAGTGAATGTTATTGTATTTGGATATATACTTAGTTGGAAGTTTCCCCCTTGAAGAGGTGAGTGAACATTGCTCTTTGTTATAAATATCAATGAAGGTTTGCTTATCGTTGTTATTTCCAAATTCTATTTCTATTAATTTTCTTTTTGTAGTTATATTTTTGTCTATTTTTCTTTGTCTATTTTGTTTTAGTAAACAAGGAATTGCATATCAACCCCCATAACTTATTTATAACATTAAGGGTTAGAAATGTTTTTCCTTTTAGTATATATGTTAAATATTTTTTTCACCCTTCACCATAGTTTCTTGAATCAAGATAATGTATGGTTTATGAACATTAACCAACCTATATAGGGAATGTTTTTATGGAGAACCCCTAGATCATATATGTTACGGGACATAATAAATATAGATTTACCCTATGGGTGGATTTCTCTTCTCTAAGGGCTTTGGAGATGGTATTTTTCCTGCCTCTAAGAATCTTTGTCTTAAATTTTTGTTGGGTTGTTGGAAAAAATTACTCTTTTCTTAGTGTGGCAATGATAAGGGAGGGGTTTGTATCAAATTATTGGCCACCTTCTATCCCCGTCATCTACCAAAGAGGTTTGGAGAATATAAGGTGATATCATTTCTCATGGTTAATTTTATCCCCACTTTTATTCGGGGATGGGGAGGTGGAGCCTAATGGGGTCTCTAGAGACTTCAATCACGTCTCTAATGGATTTTGGGGAAAACTATGATTAGAGTATTTTGAGGGAGTAGTTTGGGATATGGATTGTGAAGGAATTTCAAGAACTAAAAACACTCCCTAGGCATGTACCCCCTATTGATTATTATGAGATTTAAATATTTATTAAAATATATATGGACTTTTCTAGGGATATTGATGAAGAAATATTGAGAAGGTTGTTTAAATATCCCTCTTATAGAATTCATATTAAGAAGATAATACATTTATTTTCTTCATAGTCCTTAATTTTATTGAATGGTAGAGACTTGTTGTGGCCACAACAGATCCCATGCTTAGCCAAGCATGGGAGCGCCACAATTTTAATAAATGCAAAGGTAGTTGGGTGAGTCATCTTGAAAATTTTAGATTTTGATTTTACCTCTAAAAGTTCTTCACCCATGCTTTTGGCCTGCTTGTTTGTAAGGGTTTGATTATTTCTTCCAAAGTGTTTCGGGCTGAAAAGAGCCAAAATTTTGAGTATTTTGTTGACTGTTATCATCATCCCGAAACCTGACATTTGGAGAATCCGAACCCTGCAACCCGACAGGCGCGGGTTGCAGGACTATTTTTTTTTAAGTTTTGGTTTTACTGATTCCGAAACCTGCAACCCTACGGCTCTAGGTTGTGGAATCATTTTTAATACATATTGAAGAATAATTACTCCAAAACCTGAACCCTGCAATGGCGGAATCCAGCTTTCAGGACTATGATTTTCGTTTATCTATTGCATGTTCCTAAAAACCGCAACCCGTGATTTCAGGATGCGGCTTTTGGGATGGTTATCTTACATCACAATTTAATGTTTCCGAAACCCGCCACCCGCACAGTCGATTTTCGGCTTTCGAAAATCCTTTTTTTACTTACGTTTTGCATACCCGCAGCCTGCAAATCCGTACTTTTGGGTTTCGGCTTGCGGGATATTTGAATAAGAACTTCATGCAATTTTTTTTTTGAACACGATTCCGCATTCTGCTCTGGTTAATCTCAGTCGTCCGTCTGTTATAATATCGCGGTCATGTTTATTTTGGGTAATCAGTTAAGTCGGGCTTTTTCATCCTGTCTTTTGAAACCTGGTTCTGCCAAATTACCCGTTTTCTAAGTAATTCATCACAGAGCACACCATTACAAGTCTATTAGTCACCTCATGTTGGATGGACGCCGTCTCTCCGCATTAAGTTCGCCATTCTTGAACTTGAGCTTTGACATCTCATTGTTTTTGTTCCACCTCTTGATGATCGGATTTGTTACGTGCGAAGAATTAGTATCCCATGTACTGGAACTCCTAGTTCTGACCTTTTGCACATCAGATTTGTCACCATAACCTTCGTCTTCGTTATTGATCACCAGTCATAATTGTTGATGGGAGATTTCTAGTAACAATGTGATCGAAAAGTCAATTCAAAATCATGCAAGGAGTAATTGAACTCATACTTCGCATAGGCTTTGATCCGACTGGCACATACCTTGGCTCTCTTCATTTCAATTGAGGTAATTACAATGAATTGATTCGATAACTTTAATCATTGTAGATTGCCCCGCCCGATTATCATCGACCTTCTTACTGGCCTTTAAATAAGCAATTAACATGAAAGTTCCAGTTCACCCATTTCCTTCTGAAACAGGGAAACACTTTGTTCGACATTCTTCTTATATCTTTTTATCCAAGACTCATTCAGAATGAGCAATATTCATGTAGATGGTAAATTTTCTAATGTTTAGGTTGAAAATGAAGAGCTCTATCCCTTGTTATATCAAGAAATGTTGTCACCACTGTTTGATGCAGGTGTTCTTGATCTTAGCAGCAGTAGTAGCAAAGAAGACTTTGAAACTATGTCTGCCTACATTCACAACCCCGAAAAGCGAAGAAAGGAAATTCTGGAGGGATCAACTGATCTTGATACTAATGTTATACAAGACTTCATAATCAATGAAGAACCCGATGTGCTGGCTACTGTCCCTGAAGTAAATCCTCTAATGGATTTCTCTTTTTTCGACAGTGGGTTCCCCGACCCTGAATTTCCTACAGCAGATGCTCTGCAAGCCACACCACCTGTCAACGATAATGAACGCTCTGTGATTGAATTTTTATGGTGCGACGAGACCTTGTCTGATTAAAGAACAAGTCTTTCTTTTGTGAAAGGTGGCATAAACTCTTTTGAGTTTAAAAATAGCAAGATTTTTTTGGATCGATGGTTAGACCCGATTTTGTAATCCCTATTTTGTAGAATCTCTCCTTTTGGAACTCTGATGTAAATTTAGTATATAAGGGGGAATGTTTCTCTTAGTAAGGGGTTGGGAATTTTGGAATTGCAATTCAGCGGGAGTTTGGACTGAAGATACTCTGTTTATCAGAGTCATTGTAATTTTTTGTACAAGACTTCTCTATTAAGGAAAGTTATCTTTTAATTCACCTCCTATTGTTCTTCAAATTTCTTTGGGAATTGCTGAGTTAATGTTTCAAATTTTTCATCGATCATGCGTTTAATCTTTTGCAGGATTTTTGTTAATGCATAAGATCTCCCATATTTATTTTTCTGTATGTGTGGATTATGTTTAAAACTGTTCTGTTAAATTTCTTTAATTGAACGTTTTTACTTTTATACCTCTGGAAATGATTTGATGCAATTAAATATGTATAATCAAATGTTAAATTTTCAATTAGCACAATGATTACAGATCAGATATTTGAATATGCTTAACACTTTGAAGAATTGTCACTTAATTTCTTAATTGATAAAACTTTGATTAACAATTGAAGAACCCGAAGACATTTCTGTTTAAGGTTTAACTACTTGTTCATCACACTTCAACCCTGATTTGCACAACACCAACTTCTCTTTTTAGGTCAGATTTGACTTAGAATAGATCCATTCCTTAGGTAGTTTAAGTTATATTTTGGTAACAAGATTTCACACTTAGTTTTTCTTGATGGGAAAACTGATCTTTTGAGATCAAATCTTTTACTCATAGAGTGCCAGCGGAGGCCAAATATCCATGGGTGATTACCATCCCAAACAGCTTGAGGATAGGGTAACTCTTGCGTAGGGTTAACTGAAGCCTTTGGCTGGGTTTTCATCCCCTGTTGTGTGCCTTGGAACCCATTCTAGCACTTTGCACTCACCCTGCACCCCCGAGGCATCAACAAATGGCACTAGAAGGAGGGAAACTAGTAAAACATGCCTAAGCAAACTACTAATAAGCCTCCTCCAGCAAGTACTTCAACGGTTCAAACCCGAAGCCATACTAGGGATTCAACATCTGAACAACCAACTTATCCACAACCTACAATTCTCCCTGTCACGTCTACACAACCTACAGTTATACCTGTCACACATTTGATACAATAGGAGAACAGAGGAGATATCATTTTCACGTCACCTACAAGGGGACCCATTTCATTAGAGCAGATATTGAAAACATCCGCCGATAGGGTTTTAAGAGCAGAACAATGAATTTCCGATCAAAGAAGATGCGACCTGACAGATCTAAACTTAGAAAGTACTTTGCAGGCTAGCGGTTAGGAAGGCAAGCAAGTTCCCACCTCACAGACCAGTGATCCACAGGTTTAGCATACCAATATTTTTAGCACAGAGGATCAACATACACCTGATCAACCATCTGAAAACCAAGACCTAGTTAATCGATCAGATTCTCCTGAATATAACCGTGAGACCACTCACATAGCAAGACAAGGTCAACCAAATCTTGGAGCCGGTGGTCCACCACCATCCCCTCCTTCGTCCTCATCATATTCCTCAAACGAAGAGAATTCTTCTAGTTTGTCATCTAAATAAGAAGAACAAGAACCTCCAATGGCTGGTGAAGGTCAAAACAGACCTTGGCTTGACCAAGGTGCAATTTTCATATTAGGAGATCAACATAGATTACCAAAGAATCCTGAGAAATGGCTGCCTAAATACAACCCTGATGACAAGATACCTGCGTTGGACCATATAAAATCTTTCATGCAGGAAATCAGTCTTAGAAGCGTGGTACATGAGGATGTAGTATGCAGATTTTTTCCCTACACTTTTGAGGGTAGAGCGGCCACTTGGTATTTTTCTTTTCCGCCCCAATCTATAACTTCCTGGGATGAATTCGAGAAACATTTTACCCAGAAATTCGGGGATGACAAAACACTGTAAGATCTTGTTTTAGAATTATCCTCCATGAAAGCCAAAGGAAAAGAAAGGGTAAAGGACTTTAACCAAAGGTTTTCATATCTCAAAAACAAAATTCCCGCCATCTTCTTCTTGCTGAAGAGTTGTTGGTGGCTTATTATGAAAAGGGTCTGCCTCCCCCTATTTCAATATGGGTCAAAAGGGCACAGAAGGGTACTCTACTGGAATCTTTTGATGAAGCAATCCAAGTTGAGAAAGACATCTTTTGTCTGGAAGACAACCTTGAATCCTCAGAAGGACAACCTTCCACTTCCAGGAAGAAAATTGAGATTATCCCTAAACCCATAGTCCAGAACAAGGATTCATTTGATTTGACTGACTTGAAAAAATTACTTTAGAAGATGTCAAATGAGATGGTGGACTTGAAGAAGAACACTAATGATCATCAGAATCAGAACAAAGGTTTTGTAAGGCCACCGTTTAGGAGACCTTACCAGCCTCCACAAAATCCACCACCACCAAATCCAGCAGATGCACTCACAAACGAGGAACTTTTTTCTATTTTTAGAGCATTGGCTGCAGAATATCAAGTCACCCCTGACACTTCCAATGATCAGACTACCCCGGATCCTCCACTACCTGAGAAAGAAGCAGAAGATGATCCACAGGTTGACGGTGTGGGTTGCTTTTCGGAGCTTCCTATGTGTGAAGAAGAAGAAGAACCTGAGGTAGTGTTTAACACACATCCTTATAACACAAGGTCAAGACCACAGCCACCTCAAGAACCTTCATTTTCTTCCCTTGTTCTCACAAGAAACCAGACCGTCCCACAGAAGGATACTGTCCTCCCTCAAATGGAGTACAACCTGGTCGAAGACTTAAAAAAGGTCAAAGCAAATATCTCTCTATTTGAGCTACTCAAGATTCCTCCTATGAGGGATTCTTTACCTAAAAACATGATAGTCAAACAACCTAGAGAGTCATAGAATAATAACTTAGACTCTATCACTAAAACTGATGATCAGAAACCAACAAGTAAGAGAACTCCTCCTTTCTTGCTTACTTTTGAGATTTTCAACCGGAATGTACACAACTGCATGATAGATTCGGGAGCATCATCAAATGTGATGCCCCTCTCTATTTGCAGAAAATTGAATGCAATGTGGGAACCCTGTCCAACCCAGATTGTGCAACTTGACAGATCCAAAGTCAGAGTGGTTGGTAAATCAAAAATGTTCTACTCACGCTGTCAGTTGATCCCAGGATCCATCAGACAGTTGATATTGTGATAGTTGACATCCTAGAAGCTTATGGGATGTGGTTAAGCAGGGACTGGTCATAGAAACTTAAAGGTTACTTTGCAACCGACTGGTCCCATTTATGGTTTCCTTACAATGGTCAACAAAATAAAATTAAGATCAACATAGAACATTTTATGAAACAGACACTTACTGATATTAATGATTCAAGTGAACTTGCTGGTTATCTCACCTCTCGTGTTGGGCGATTTACAATCGATACCTTATTCGGTGAATTCCAAACTGATGCCTGACCAGAAGAAAGCATCCAATGCGAATCACATATTACTCAGGTTACTTTTGTACCTTTTTTTGGTGAAATTGTGCATAATGTATATAACGTGAATACAAATTTTAGATTAGACCCTGTCTCCTAGACTTTATTTTTCGATGGCTCTAAGTCCAAGGAGGGAGCTGTAGCGGGTTGTGTTCTTATCAATCCTAAAGGAATACAATTCATGATTGCTTGCAGGTTAGAATTTGATTGCACTAATAATGTATCCGATAATGAAGCTCTTGTTTAGGGTCTCAAGAAGGCCATTGATTTAGGTGTACAAGCAATAGAATGCTATGGAGACTCCGAAATTATAGTCAAACAAGTCAGGAATAAAATACATTGCTTATCCCCATGTTTGGATAATTATCAAAAGTTGGTAAGGGATCTAACCAACTCATTTTTAGAATTCAATATTAAATCAGTTCCCAAGTCACAAAATTTTGATGCAGACTTGTTAGCAAATACAACGTCTAGACTGATCCCGCCAGAAGGTCTGTCTCCTCAAAATGTTTCTGTTGAATTGATGTACAGACCATCCATTCCGGATAATGTGACTAATTGGAAAGTGTTTGATGATGACCGTCAGATACTTGACTTCCTCACTGCTCATGATACGTTTCAAGACATGGCCATTGATGAAGCAGAACATGAAAAGTCTCTCACTGATTCTTCAAATGTCATCCCGAAGTCTGTGATCAATCTAGAAAAGTTTTATGATCTGCAGGACAAGTTCAAATCTCAAACTAATTGTAAAACTCAAAGCTCATCCTTGAACTATGAGCGGGTCAACCTAGGCACCGAACAGGAACCTCGTTTCATCAACTTGGGAGTTGATTGTACCTTTGAAGAATGCAGAGCCATTATTGCATTGTGTAAACAATATAAGGATGTTTTCTCCTGGACGTATGATGAACTGAAAACGTTTGACACTGGCGTCATGTTTCATAATATTCCCATGAAACCAGAGGTCAAGCCATTTCAACAAAAGCTGCGGAAGATGCACCCCAGTTTGGAGTCTTCTGTTAAAAAGGAGCTGGAGAAGCTACTCACTCCTCGAATTATCTTTTCGGTTAGGCACACTCAATGGATCGCTAATTTAGTACCTGTCCGTAAGAAAAGCGGTGAAATTCGACTATGTGTCGATTTCAAAAACCTAAATCGAGATTCTGAGAAAGACAATTATCCTGTTCCACCAATGGTGCAGATTCTTCAAAAGGTAGCTGGGTCAGATATGTTTTCCCTCTTAGATGGTTTCTCGGGGTATAACCAGGTCATGGTTGCCCTAGACGATCAATTGAAAACAACCTTTAGGACCCCATGGGGTACTTTTTCCTACAGACGGATGCCTTTTGGGCTGATCAACGCAGGAGCTACTTTTCAGAGAGCTAAGGATATAGATTTCCGAGAGTTAATGCATAATTATGTCATTGTTTACCTTGACGATATCACTATTTACTCTAAAAAACAACATGAACATGTGTTTGCTTTGAAACAAGTTTTTGATCGCTGTAGGAAATTTGGTATTTCTCTCAACCCGAAGAAATCTATTTTTGCAGTAACAGAAGGAAAGCTTCCGGGCTTCATTGTTTCGAAAGAAGGTATGATTATAGATCCTGAACGTACAAAGGTTATTTCAAAGATTGGCTTACCAGGCTCACGCAAAGCAATGCAATCCTTCTTAAGTAAGGTAAATTTTGTACGTATATTTGTACCAAATTTTGCTCAGATTTTTAAACCACTACAGAGAGATGCGTTTATCCGAATTCGAAAGGCCATTGCAGAAGCTCCTGCTCTCATATCTCCAGATTTTAATAAGGATTTCATTGTTTATACTTTTGCCATTGAATTTTCTTATGCAGCTTTCTTAAATCAGAAGCATGACAATGATACTGAAATCCCGATCTCTTTTATGAGCTCAACATTCAAAGGTGCAGAGCTTAAATATTCGCGGATCGATAAGCAAGTTTATGCGGTTTATAAATCCGTCAAACATTACAGACCCTACTTGCTAAAGTCTCGAACAAAAGTCATTGTTCCATATTATGCTATCACAAATGTCCTCATCCAGCAAGAATTGGGAGAAAAGAGGGCCCATTGAATGACCGCACTACAAGAATATGATCTTGAGATCAGACCGGCTAAAATTGTAAAAGGCCAAGGACTTTGTCTTCTTACTGCGCAATCCGACGACCCTGCACAACAACATTCCGAATGGGATCATGAGGAAGAAATTCCCTAAGGTGTTGTCAATGTTATCGATGCCTCGACATCGGAATGGCACAATGATATCAAATTTTTTCTGAACCATGGGTTTTCTCCTGAAACCCTTGATTTTAAGAAAAGAAGAGATTTAAGACTGAAATATTCTCCCTATCAATTCATTGATCAAGTTCTTTTTAGAAATAATTATGATGAAGTATTTCTTATATGATTGGAAAAACATGAAACTGATGACATTTTGTTTCAATTTCATGCAGGTCCTACTGGAGGCCATTTTTCATGAGATACTATGACACACAAGATTCTTAGGGCTAGATATTATTGGCCCACGTTGTTTAAATATGCTTATGCTTATGTGAGAAAGTGTGAGCCATGCCGGAAATGCATAGGGAAGTTTAGGAAACCTGCATTTCCTTTACAACCGGTTACAATTCAGTTTCCATTTCAATAGTGGGGACTGGATTTTGTTGGACCTATAAACCCTCCTTCATCCCTCCAACATAAGTATATCCTCACAGCCACAAAATATTTAACTAGATGGGTGGAGGCAGCTCCTCTCAAATAATGTAATGCTACCCAAGTAATCTCTTTCCTTGATAGTCAGATTGTTACACGGTTTGGCGCTCCAGAGTACTTAGTTTTCGATAATGCATCCTACTTCTCCTCAATCGATATAACTGAATATGCCTTTGAGATGGGGATTAAGCTTAAGTTTTCCGCCAATTATTACCCTCAAGGTAATGGTTTGGCTGAATCATCGAACAAAAACCTGATAAACATTCTCAAGAAGAACGTAGCCTCCCATCATAGAGATTGGCACACACAGTTGTATAATGCATTATGGGCAGATCGAATTACCCCGAAAGCAGCAATTGCAAATTCTCCCTACTGTCTGGTTTATGGGAAAGAAGCCATTCTTCCCACTAATCTTACCATTCCTTTGCTACAATTGGCCTAGTCTATTCAAGAAGATGATTCTTCTCCCCTCCAGTAAAGAATTGACACCCTCTTGAAGTTAGAGGAGGACAGGGAAATAGCCAAGAGCAAGTTGTATCATCATCAGCAGATGGTGAAGAAATGGTTTGATGAAAAATCTTCATCTGACAGGGAATTTTCTGTTGGTGACCTGGTTCTGAGGTGGGATAAGCAACATAAAGATAAGAATCAGTACACCAAGTTTTAGTGCCTTTGGCTAGGACCTTTCATTATTACAGAAAATATTGGTCCCATCACTGTTCGATTACAGATGTTAGAAGGAGTTGTAGACACCTTCCCAGTGAATGTGTCTCTTCTGAAAAGGTATTTTGTTTGAACAATCTGGTGCACTTGTACATAGGTGTGGTTTGTAATATTGCATTTAAATTTTGATTGGTTTTCTTGTTTTGTTTCTGTTTTCATTAATAAGGTTTCACACTTGTGGTAATGGCTTACAATCACTTTTCTTAGTAACAATTGCTTCTGAAGCTTCAACATCGTTATCAATCTTACTTTCTGGCTTTTGATCAGAATTTTCTTTGAAGAATTAATAGTCAATAAGTGCAGTGCCTTTGGATACTTTTCAATTTGATCATTATCTTTCACCTTGCTTTATTTGTGTAATTGAGGTATGGAGGATGGTCATCATTTCTCTATCTGGTGTTTCATGGTTTAACTACATATCATAATAACCTGGCCAGTTCCGATTGCTCATGGATCCTTTTACAATAACTTTGAATGTAAATTTTATTTAAAATTATAAGTTACAAGGTGGGTGGTCTTGTTATCAAGCCAACCCATTAGGTTCATAGGTGCTTAAATTGGAATGACATCTTCACATCAAGCCACCACACTTGGAAGATGACTTTCAGTTATTTTGGAAGGTGGAAGATCCTATTACAGGTCGGTCCATTCATGATCCGCAAAGCACTGGTGAGTAACATTACCACTAAATGGTCACTAAGCCATGGTAATGCCTTGTAGGTTATGCTAAAATAAATTGTTTTGTTTTTCATAAGATTTCGTTGTATACAAGGACAAAGGGGTCTTATTACAAACCATCCCTGCTATGATCATGGGTTTGACCTTGGACTGGAATTATCTCTATGTGGTCACCAAGCCATGATAATTTCTTTTGGTCTTACAACAAGAAGACAAGGAGTCTCGTCATCGAGCTAGCTTGACCAGTTTCCAGATCAGGCCTGTGAATGGCGTTGTTTCATCTGATCACCAAGTCAGTACAATGGTATTGTATTAACAAGGTTTTATGTATAAAATATAAATAAAAAAAGGAGAGAGAAAGAAAAGATAAAAGAAAATAAAGGAAAATATATATAATCCATAGAGGATCATTGATTAATAAACCAAGACAATCTGTAATTAGGATATCCATGAGCATTTCTAAGACTGTGCCCGGGTTCAACACAAGCTGGTTTTCAATGATTACATCATGATAAAGATTTGGTATTACTCTCTAAACCTCCTTATCGAATGAAGTATTATCTTTAAAATGGTCATTGTTGAGATCTATCCATTTTCATGTTCATTGCTTGTTGGCTGTTATCTTTTGAGTATCTTCTTTGAATTGAGTTTCAAGAAATTGGTTGATTGACATGTTGTCTTTAGTTGGATTAGATTGCAGAAAAACTAGTTCTTCCCAGCCAGTCGCCATTTGTTGTGGCCACAACAGATCCCATGCTTAGCCAAGCATGGGAGCCCCACAATTTTAATAAATGCAAAGGTAGTTGGGTGAGTCATCTTGAACATTTTAGATTTTGATTTTACCTCTAAAAGTTCTTCACCCATGCTTTTGGTCTGCTTGTTTTTAAGGGTTTGATTATTTCTTCCAAAGTGTTTCGGGTTGAAAAGAGCCAAAATTTTGAGTATTTTGTTGACTACTATCATCATCCCGAAACCCGACATTTGGAGAACCACGAAACCTGACAGACGCGGGTTGCTGGACTATTGTTTTTTAAGTTTTGGTTTTGCTGATTCCGAAACCTTGAACCCAACGGCTGCGGGTTGCGGAATCATTTTTAATAAAGATTGAAGAATAATTACTCCGAAACCCGAACCCTGCAATGGAGGCATCCGACTTTCGGGATTATGATTTTCATTTATCTGGTGTGTGTTCCCGAAACCCGCAACCCATGATTTCGGGATGTGGCTTTAGGGATGGTTATCTTATGTCACAATTTAATGTTTCCGAAACCCGCCACCCGCACAGTCGGTTTTCGGCTTTCGGAGATCCTTTTTTACTTCCATTTTGCATACCCGCAGCCCGCAAATCCGTACTTTCGGGTTTCGGCTTGCAGGATCTTTGAATAAGAACTTCATGCAATTTTTTTTTTGAAATCGATTATGCATTTTGCTCCTGTTAATCTCAGTCATCCGTCTGTTGTAATCTCATGGTCATGTTGATTTTGGGTAATCAGTTAAATTGGGCTTTGCCATCCTGTCTTTTGAAACCTGGTTCTACCAAATTATCAGTTTTCTAAGTAATTCATCACAGCGCACACCATTACAAGTCTATCAGTCACCTCATGTTGGATGGATGCCGTCTCTCCACATTAAGTTTGCCATGCCTGAACTTGAGCTTTGACATCTCGTCATTTTTGTTCCACCTCTCGATGATCGGATTTGCTACGTGCGAAGAATTAATAGCCTGTGTACTGGAACTCCTAGTTCTGACCTTTTGCACATCAGCTTTGTCACCATAACTTTCGTCTCCATTATTGATCACCAGTCATAATTGTTGATGGGATATTGCTAGTAACGATGTGATTGAAAAGGAAATTCAAAATCATGCAAGTAGTAATTGAACTCGTACTTCGCACAGGATTTGATCCGACTGGCACATACCTTGGCTCTCTTCGTTTCAATTGAAGTAATTACAATGAATTGATTCGATAACTTTAATCATTGCAGATTGCCCCTCCCGATTATCATAAACCTTCTTACTAGCCTTTAAATAAGCAATTAACATGAAAGTTCCAGTTCACCCATTGCCTTCTGAAATAGGAAACACTCTGTTCGGCATTCTTCTTATATCCTTTTATCCAAGACTCATTCAGAATGAGCAATATTCATGCAGATGGTAAATTTTCTAATGTTCAGGTTGAAAATGAAGAGCTCTATCCCTTGTTATATCAAGAAATGTTGTCACCACCGTTTGATGTAGGTGTTCCTAATCTTAGCAGCGGTAGCAGCGAAGAAGACTTCGAAACTTTGTCTGCCTACATTCACAACCCCAAAAAGCAAAGAAAGGAAATTCTGGAGGGATCAACTGATCTTGATACTGATGTTATACAAGACTTTATAATCAATGAAGAACCTGACATGCCGGCTACCGTCCCTGAAGTAAATCCTCTAATGAATTTCTCTGTTTTCGACAGTGGGTTCCCCGACCCCAAATTTCCTATAGCGAATGCTCTGCAAGCCACACCACCCATCGACGATAATGAACGATTTGTGATTGAATTTTTATGGTGCCACGAGACCTTATCTGATTAAATAACAAGTCTTTCTTTTGTGAAAGGTGGCGGAAAATATCTTGAGTTTAAAAATAGCAAGATTTTTTTGGATCGATGGTTAGACCCGATTTTGTAATCCCTATTTTGTAGAATCTCTCCTTTTGGAACTTTGATGTAAATTTAGTATATAAGGGGGAATGTTTCTCTTAGTAAGGGGTTGGGAATTTTGGAATTGCAATTCAGTGGGAGTTTGGACTGAAGATACTCTGTTTATCAGAGTTATTGTAATTTTTGTACAAGACTTCTCTATTCGGGAAAGTTATCTTTTAATTCACCTCATATTGTTCTTCAAATTTCTTTGGGAATTGCTGAGTTAATGTTTCAAATTTGTCATCAATCATGCTTTTAATCTTTTGCAGGATTTTTGTTAATGCATAAGATCTCTCATATTGATTTTTCTGTATGTGTGGATTATGTTCAAAACTTTTCTGTTAAATTTCTTTAATTGAACGTTTTTACTTTTATACCTTTGCAAATGATTTGATGCAATTAAATATGTTTAATCAAATGTTAATTTTTCAATTAGCACAATGACTACAGATCAAATATTTGAATACACTTAACACTTTGAAGAATTGTCACTTAATTTCTTAATTGATAAAACTTTGATTAACAATTGAAGAACCAGAAGACATTTCTGTTTAAGGTTTAACTACTTGTTCATCACACTTCAAATCTAATCTGCACAACACCAACTTCTCCTTTTAGGTCAGATCTGACTTAGAATAGATCCGTTCCTTAGGTAGTTTAAGTTATATTTTGGTAACAAGATTTCACACTTAGTTTTTTTTTATGGGAAAACTGATCTTTTGAGATCAAATCTTTTACTCATAGAGTGCCAACGGAGGCCAAATATCCGTGGGTGATTACCATCCCAAACAGCTCGAGGTTAGGGTAACTCTTGCGTAGGGTTAACTGAAGCCTTTGGATGGGTTTTCATCCCCTGTTGTGTGCCTTGGAATCCATTCCAACACTTTGCACTCACCCTGCACTCCTGAGACATCAACAAGCCTATATTGACCTAGAGAGTGGATTTACCAAGGAAATTTTTTACCACCAAAGTTTTCTTCAATGTTGGTGATTCCTTCATCAAATAAAGACAAGTAATTAGTTTTTCCTTCCACACAACCTTACATCCAGCTAGATTCTTTAGTTTCAAATGTGAGATAGTTTCTACATTAAGAGATGAAGTAATATATGCCAATTTAGGGATCTTGGTTCTAAATTCCTTCCCACTGAACAATTAGAATTTATATGGCCATAGAACTCGTGTATAGAACATCTAAAGGGGATGTTTATATAGTCTAAGATTTGTATAAGGGAAGTGGATATGTATAAGCATCACCTAGGTTTCCATCCCCATCTTCCCCTTGATAAACCCTCCAAGGGTGTTTTTCAATGTGCTTTTCTTGAGTCAATATGAGCAGCAAAACATGGAGGATGAGCTAGTCAATATATTAGAGGATCTACTTAAAGATATGGGGGACAATGCCATTTTATATTCGTAAGAGTATTATGCAAGCCTTAAGAGTATGATATAAATGGTTAATCCTTAGCCTCAAAGTTATTTGAAGGTAGAGCTACAAAAACCTAAGTCATTTGGGGTTGGAAAGATTGTATCTCAAAGGATATGACTAAGGGAAACCCTAGGTTCAAAAATCTAAAATATTTATCTATTGGATGAATTTATATCCTAGAACAAAACCCTATATTATACCATGGGCATTGGGGATGATTATATTGCAATCCCAAGTAGTCTCTCAATAGAACCAAACTTTAGAGGGAAGGGCATTCTAGAAGGTCCCATTAGTGATTATGCCAAATGTTTTCAAAATGCATGTAAAATGTCACAACTCAAGAAATATTTGCAATAGATTTTGGTTGGGTTAGATTAGGTTTTGGTATGAAAAAATAAGAAAATAATAAATTCCTTACCTACATACTTAAATGCTTCTCTTACACCGTCACATTTTGGTGATTTTGGTATAGTTCATCCTTCCTTTGGTTCATTCTCATGTATATCGATCTTGTATTTGAGGCCTCTAAATTATATACTGGAGGATTCAAGTGTTAAAACTAGATTGAAAACAAAACACAATTAGTGACCAGAACCTACAAAGGAGATAACAAGGGGGAAATCCTAAGAGACATATCTCTATAAGAGTAAGCAAAAAGACAAACAAGGTGAGCTACATAGCAGCAAGTCCCTTCCTTTAGTGTTTGTTTTCTATTGGCTAAAGAAACAAATCTTTAGTGGGGATCAAGTGCAAAGGAAATATTATTGTTCATGAATAACGTTGACTTGTTTCAACAATGATTGGATTGTTTTAGGTCCTAAAGTATCAAGACAATGACCATGGCATTTTTTAAGGATTATAATACTATACTTAAGTATATTATTCTAGGTGATTATTTTGGATTGAAAAAAACATATATATAGATTGGTAGGCGAATATTAAATTTGAAACATCCAATTTACTACTGAAAATTGTAAATTTTGGCGAATATTATGATAAAACAAACATATTTTATATAAATATGGGCGATATTAGAGACTAAAAATGACCAAATAGCAAATTTCTTTAAAAAAAAACCCAAAAAATAGTCAATTGGTGAAAATCACCGCATTGCAACAACTCAAGTTCTTACCTCCAATTACCCAAGCAAAAACTAGTTGTTCTGCGACAATCAAGAGTTGGCATGTGTTGAACATAACGTATGTTTTGGTGAATCTTTGTCAATGGATGAAACTTCTTTACTCAATGTTAGCATGAAGGGAGGGAGAATCTTTGGTTCAATCGAAGGTTTTCTTCTTTTCCATCCAATCAAAGCTATAATGAGTAGGTAGTTCCTCTAGATGGAGAATTCCCGAGAGTCTATTTTCATAGTTTTATTGTTTAAATCCATTTTCACTTATTCAAATAAACAATAATACAATGCGATGATGTAACTGTAATGTAATTTACAGTTACCATTAACATTGTATGGAAATGGAATAACATGGACACACTTTTATTGTTATTATAGTATGAAGCGAGCATATTCTCTTTCAATTTCAATTGACAAGCACCAAAAAGATTAAAATTATTATGGAGAAGAGAAACTAGTAACATTCAAGTAGCAATTAGACCCAATTGGAATGGAATGTCAGTGGAGGGTAGCCATGAATTTTTGGATATGAATTAAGATTAAAATTATTATGGAGAAGAGAAACTAGTAACATTCATGTAGCAATTAAACCCAATTGGAATGAAATGTCAGTGGAGGGTAGCCATGAATTTTTGGATATGAATTTTTCTAGAGCGAATTGGGAGTTCACTGTAGGAGAAGTGATGATATGATCACTAGGCCAATTCACTTAATTCACAGTGCTGGCACTAGGGTCAAAGTTCATATGTTCTCCATAATACAATGTATTCGATGCAAAGATTTCACTCCATTTGTACCAACCCATAGAAGAAATTATACCGTCCAAGAATTATTGGACTTAGAATGTCCGAGAGTACTGACTCCATGGTCTTCCAAGGTACATGGGAACCAGGTTCCACATAAATATTTGTGGAAGAACATAAGGTGCAACATTTTTAGGATTCAATTCAAAAATACATATAGCCATAGTTTCTCCTAGATGTAAATTGGTATGTTTTCTACAGGCTCGAAGTAAATAAACTGACACAATGATATTTGGTTTTACATGCATTTTATTGATAAAGTCGCGTGCTTCATCCATTTGTACGACACAACCAAGAAGGTCCACCATCAAGAAAAAATTCTCTACTGAAGGTTTAATATGATAATATTGACTCATGTAATGAAATATTTGTCAGCCATCATCCACTAAACTTTAAGGGAAACATGCAAATAATAAACTTGTAGGTCTGAGAGGGGCTCTCTCAAGCAAATTGTGAAATCTAGGCATGCAGATGTTGAACAATTAATTGGTTGAAAGGGGATTCATTTTCGAGGGATATCCTACATGTTGAGACCTATGAATCTGGATATTATAGGGATACCAATCTACAATCTAGGCTCTACGCTACCTTCAGTTAGTTTGGGAGATCGTTATTGGAGAAATTGATTGTTCTGTGATGACCAAGAGTTGGCATGTTTGGAACCTCAAGTATGTGCTTATCACAAGTGAGTTGGCATGTTTGGAACCTCGGGTATGTGTTTAACACAAGCATCTGCTGACTAAGTCTCATGAACATGCTATCTACATGGATGTTACTGAAGAGGAAGGAAACCGATGAAAACACCTACAATTCAATGAATTATAGGGAGTAGGTGAATTACTAACCAATATCAAACATCTATTATATAGCATTATTAAGCATATATTATATAGCTATATGAAAATATTTGTTGTAGAGGTTTCTCTTGCGGATAGGTGAGCACCCTCTTGAACCTTTTCCCTTGGTTCGAGATAGACCATAGGATATACCTATGTGATTTCCCCACTAGATATGACTGTCTAGACACTATGTCTACACATTGACCTTCATACAATTATGTAAGAAAAGAGGGAAATGAAGGTGACATACCTTTTAGAAAAGAGATCATTTGGTAGATCTAAAAATGCATACAAACCTCCTGACATATAAAATATGGATAAAAATGAACATATAAACATAGATGTAAGCTAGCATAAACAAGATCTAATCTGTTTTACACAAGAAATAATATATCCAATATATATGTGTTATGAATAACTATGCAGATCTATAACAAATAACTATAATCATCCATGAACAACATGATAGGAGGGTGGAAATATCACATGTCTATATTGAGTGATAACAAGAGACATACATCTTAGATTGCCTCGTGTTGATGATGAATATCTCTTCCAATATTCTTGATCCAAGACCTTCCTAGGTTTCTGGCAATAGGTTGATCACAATGGCTGAGAGAATCATGATGATTTCACCAGCATAACAATACATATCAAGAGTTCCCCCTTTCTCATAAAATGGCCTCAATATATAGGTGAATGGAGGATGAATCTAGACTCCAAGTGATTTATGGGCTCAAGCTGGTGTGTGACTTACCATCTAAGGTGAGTTGGATCCAAGTCATGCACATGATCCATTCGAAATGATTCCCAAAACTCAAGGAAAGGTGGACCATCGCCCCCCCCTCCCCAATGCATGCAGGAAGTGATAGTGTCACCCCCCTCCAAGCATTTAGGGAGGGATGGCATACTGACCATTGCCTCCCCATAGGAATATAGAGGGTGATGGTGGTGAAAACTTGGGAAAAATATGTGTAAAATGGGCCAGAGAAAGGTACAAAGGTAAGTGTCTTAACTAGACCATGAAGTAGGGTCTCCAATGAGCCTAAGGTGGAAATAAGAGTATAACAGATGCCTCGTGAAGTGTGAGTTCAGAAGAGAAGCTGATGGATGAAACACTTTATAAAAATTGGTCAAGGCAAGATCTAGGAATCATGAAACTAGAGAGAATCTACAAGCATCAATCAAGCATTTATACCATCCCTGAGGTGGACATACCCATGCTTGGTAAAAGTGGTACAGAGCATGGCTTCCAATATAGTATATTGTGGATCCATGAATAGGATGCAAGATAATGGATACGGAAAATACAAAGTGGTGCCATGTTATGAAAAACAACATAGCCACTGACCAATACAATGTGGATCTATGTATACCAAGGAGATCATAGCCATTGACCAATACAATGTGTATCTATGTCGCAATATACAATATACAGGTCAGGAGGACAAATAACACCAATGAGAGTGCATAGGTGTTCCTCATACAATTTCTTAACTAGTGATATAACTCCAATGCAATGTGGGAGGGGAAAAAATGTTGAGTGATGCAACCCCTAAACCCAAGGTCTTCATATCAAACCTCGATGGTGTGATTATTCAACATATGAATAGGTGTGTTGATGTCGAACATGTGAGAATCTATCTGATTACCAATCGATGATGTGTACTATTAATAGACGCGAGGGAGTCCACTGATGACGATAATGGATTCCAAGACACCTAGTACATTCTAGTAAGTTTGAATAAATGAGTTTAGGTTAGACACCCATAGAATCGCTCGATTAGGGGCCAATGATGTTTACCCCTTCTCGAACACAAGGAATACCTACCACTGATGACTACAAGTTCCAGGGTACTATTGGATTCTAGATTCACTTCCTAGATAAGGATTTGGCGTCAATAGGAAGGAATCCGTTGAAGGAGGGGCTTAATGCATCCCCCATCTATCGACACGAAACAAACATCGAGAGATTTGATAAAGATGTATGATTACGAAGTATAACAAACTGACATGGGGATGGATGACACAAAAGGTCAATAAGACTACAGAATGGCCAAATCAGGTTGACATTCCCTTGAGCATATAGCACAACAATTGTGTGACTAGGAAACATAGACTCAAGAACACCATATAAACCATAGTGCAATGCCACATGAAGCATCAAAACACCCTCCATAGTGATTTGAAGAGTAACCAATTGGATAAGTACTATGACTCAGAAAAATGGTAAGGATATGAGGTATGCAATTAACCCAACTGTAAGACAAAGATGCAAACAAGTTCCATGTTAAAGGGTGACGTACAACATGCTGCCACTTGTATGAGATAGATGATGAATTCCTCCCCCCCTTTCTCTTTTTGAATTACCTTTTTCATTTTTTAATGAGATTGAACAAGATATAGAATTATGCTCGATAAGATTTTTTTCGTAGGAGTTTAATGAGTCCTAAAAAGTAAATTCGATACTTTCTTCCTTTTTTAATGAGCTTGAAAAAGATATAGAAAGATGCTCGATAGGATCTTCTTTAACAAATTTTAATGAGTCCGAAGAAGTAAAATCAGGTCTTTCTTCATTTTTGAACGAGCTCGAAGAAGAGAGAGAAGAATGCTTAAGAACATACTATCTTGTAGATTTTTGTCAAGCCCAGGGTAGTCAATGCTCATTAGCATTTTCATATTTCGAGAGTCTGAAAAACTTAAATAAGACTCTAGTGTTGCACTTTTTCGTAGATTTAGTCCCCACTGAACGAAAAAGCATAAATTGATACAATGAAGAACTCTTCTAGCCAAAGTTGACTAGAGTATTCATTTTTCGTAATTAATCCATTCGGCTTGGAAAAGGGTTAAACTTATACTGAATGGATGTTCTTTCATATCCTTTATCGAGTGTGAAAGGAACAAGCTTTCTCAACAAGCTTTTCAATTTTAGGGAGTTGGAAAAAGAGCTTAAAGAGGATTCTATATGTACATTTTCAGTGAAAATTTAACGAGCCCAGAAAAGTAAACTCGAGACCTATTTTCTATTTTCAATGAGCTCAAAGGAGAGATGGAATAATGCTCATTGGTACCTTGTCCATGAATTTTTAACAAGCCTAGACAAGTGAACTTAGATCCATCATTATTTTTTAAGGATCTTTAAGAAGAGACATAAACATGCTCCATAGGGGCACGTTCTCATTTAGATTTAATGATCCTGAAAAAGGGATAAAAGAATACTCGATAGGGGACCACAAGGGTCACCACCATAATCGGCTAACTCATATGCCCCCTAATGTAGCACATGTTTAACTTTGTAGGGATGGTGCCATAAGGGTTGGGTAGTCACAATGAGGGTGTGCATAGGATTTCTCACCTTTTCCTGATCGAGAAGAAGAGATGTACTATGGTACTCCACCTCCCAAGGATTTTCATGAGTAACCATGATATCCATAAGGGTCTCATCCAAAGGTAAGGAATAATTAAAAAATTCATGTAAAATTGGTGAAGAATATTCCCATGGGGGAAGGGATCAAGTCTGACAACTAGGTGAGGATCAAGATCAAAAACTGGGTGTGGATTTGAATCAACATTGAGATCAACAACTAGGTGGGGATCATGATATTGGATACTTTCCTCCATATTTTATGAATTTGGAAGGAAAAAGGCATGATGATGCATATCCTCCCAAGGCTTGTCACACGAAGCCATGACATCCATGATTACTTCATTAGATGGTAAAAAATACATTAGAAAGTCATGTGAAGGAGATGGGGAAGTGACCAAACAAGGCACAACATAAGGATTGAGATCAACAACTGGGTGATGATCATGATGTGGGTCGATGGGATTGGACCAAATAACTTGGTAAGCAGTTTCGACCGCTGAAAAAGGCATAGAATCTCCCATCGAGTCTAATTATGTAACATGGGGTATAATCCAAGGATCAAAATAACCAAGGGAACTATTAATCCTAGAAGTGATCATGCAAATAGAAGTTTCCACCTTAGAGGTACTATCTATTGGAAAGGGGAAAGATCCCATCAAAGATGAATCCTTAAATAATCTAGCACCCACACTCTCATATGCCTTCATGGAATCACCTATGAAGGGAACGTTACCACTAGGAGTGAGTCGTAAGTCAAGTGTGCAGTAAGCAATTTTATCTATAGTGACGATATTCCCTTACCGAGGGAAGAAAATAAGTTGAAAGACCGATGATACTACTTCCTTCATTACATAAATTTATCCGCGCCCCATTAATAAATTATAGTCAAGAGGTGCATCAACAAATTCAACACCTACCATGGCAGTTTTACCCCCTAGCTCAATAGGCAAGGCATGAATGATTCCGTGTGGTTTAAAAGTATGACCATCAAAGGATTCCAAAGAAGTAGAGGATTGGACAAACTCAAGAGAGTCTATCACACGGCAACATGATATGGACATAACACAAGTAGAGGCTCCTTCATCAATAATGGTTTGAAAAATGTTTTTCCCCCGTACAATGAATTGTATCGAAAAGGTCATCTGATGGTAGATCCTTGCCTGGATATGTTCCATGTCAAAAACAACCAAATTGGATTCTATGGGGTCAACTCCTCCAATGGACGACAACAATAATTTTCGTTGTGCGTGACAAATTTGTAATTCTTTGAGAGTAGACATGGCACAGGGGGTTTGAGCCAAATATTCAACAATATTGTAATGTTGAGCATCTCGAGAATTGGGATTATGTGTTTCTTGATGAAGTACACCCTTAGGAGGGAGAATGAATGTGTGCAGAGCAAGATTCTCTATTTGAAGAGGGTCATTTGGTTGGGATAGAGAAGTTGAGTCCTTTTCAGGGGAGTTGGTCTCAGGTTTCTCATAATAGTGGTTTCGAGTTGTAAGGTAGATTTTTTTCTCTAATAAAAACATGTTTGACGGTCCATCCCCTTGGGGAGGATGACCTCCATTGCCCCTTGCGGAGGTGGAGGATTTGTAAAAACCATTTGTTGGTGTTGTTGATGAGGGAAAGGATGAGTTAAAACGACAGGAGGTGGGGTGGAGTCTTTATGAGCGATGAACTCATTGAATTCTTCTAAGCATGGACATATATGAGTTATATGTTTGCCCCACAATTTTTTCATGAGAATTTGCGTTTCCTTTCTTTCTTGTTTCCCCCAGCATTAGTGGGTGGTGCTTTCTATGTTCCATACTCATTAGAAGGGTTTTTGGCCTTGTTGTTCTTCTTTTTACCTCTAGATTGTTGATAGTTGTTTGGTTGATATTGGACCATGTTTGCCTCGAAGGTTTGAGTTGGAACATAGACAGTTTGGTAGTAGAGGTAGTTGAAGTGGGTGGATTGGAAATGGCAATTTGGTTAAGCTTCCCACTTAACTGGTTTACTGAAATAGTAGAGAGAGAACCAACCACACCATCGACATGTGGTCTGGGCGTAGGTCTAGATGGAACGGATGAAGGTTGAGGAGCATGCAATATGATGTTGTATAAAGTGCCCGATTGTGAACGTATCAAATCCAAATGTTGGGCACGATGTATAGCTTGCTCTTTAGTCAACGCCCCAACCATGGAAACATCACGAACAATGGGAGGTAGAAGTGACTTCGTAAACCAATCGGCTAATAACTGATCAGGAATGGTGGATTTGAAAAGCCTCTGCCTTTGTCTCCATTCATGAATATGGTCAGAAATATGGGTGGCGGTGTTTTGACGCAAAGATGTCAAAATATCAGTTATTATTTCATAGCGGATAGGTAATTGGAATTGGGTTAATAAATCCATCGCTAGCGCAATGAATCTAGAATAGGAGGCAATTGGTAATTCAATATACCACTTGGATGCACTCCTGGTTAGGGTCCGAGGGAAAAGACATAATTTAACACTGTCATCCAACATAGAGTTGGAGACACACCACAAATTCTATGTGGTAACATGAGTGGATGGGTCTTCCCCCCTTTACCGTCAAACTTAGGTATATCTACAAGGATTTTGTGTGGGATTGATGTCCATAAGGGGTTGTGCAAATAGGGTCATTGGTTAACCTTGACAAATTTGGTAAATCCAAAGTAGCTAGAAAGGGTAGCTGCATGTTGGAAAATGGATTATGTGTCAAAGGTAATTGGGAATTCAGGCCTATTGGGTTGTAATGTGCCCCCATATATCGGCTTCCAGAAGCATATGAAATTGGGAAAGGATGACTTCCCCCAAGAAATTGATTCCCTCCATAAGAAGGATTGTCCCCAGTAAATTGATTGCCCCCATAAGATTGATATCCCCCTACGAATGGATTGTTCCCATAGATAGAACTACCCCAAGGTGAATGACTACCACTAGGATAGGGAACTCCTCCAGCATAGGTGTTTCCCCCAGGAAAAGGGAATCCACTAGGAGGATCTTTTCCCCCAGTAGATGGGAAACTACTAGAAACATTTCCACTTTCCTAGAAAGGTAAACTGCCAAACATAGGTGTGTTTTCAGTAAATGGAGTATTACTAGGAACACTTGACCCTCCCATGGGTTGAGTTCTTTCCAAAGGTTTCCCACCTTGAAAGGGAGGTAGGTTTCTTGCCCCTATAGGTAGGTTCCACCCAAAAGGAAATCTATCATTTGGAATGATAGGGATTCCTGTAGACATGCCAATTATGGCTTGGGAACTACCGCTAGTATTAAATGTAGGAGTAACCCCCCCAAAAAGTAAAAGTTGAGGATAATTGTGCTAATGGTCCACTAGATGGTTGAGGATATCTCTTGAATTAGTCTTTGAGTAGTAGACGGAGCATTTACCCCAGTAGTATATGGTTTTGGATAATTAACCAAAGTTCTTCCTCCACTACAAAGGGGTGATGGGATGGATTGTTCCATAGCTGAAGGTAATGTGGTCCTAGACATCATATGAATGAATAGTGAAAGGGCTCACCAGGTAAAGTTTGAACTTGCTCAAGTATGAGGCTGAGAGGATTGGTCAAAGGTGTGTTAAATCGTGGAACAACACCCTCATCCACAACCTCAACATCAAAATGGGTGGTATGAACCGAATCACTTTCATAATTTACGGTGTCTCTTACCTCTTTTGGAGAAGTGACTCGCCTTCTAATAAATGGAGGTTCCTCCGCCATAGGAGAGAGGCCCCTAATACATCGATATTGACGAATCGACATATTTTCCATGATGAATAATTGAATTGTACAAAACAAATATAACAACCCTAATGCCATCTACAAGTGAACACACATCATACCACTAGTGAAATCCATGCTATCAACAACAAAACCAATTGGCTCAAAGGACTCTTCCGAAGGTGGTTCTCAATCCACCAGTGAAGAGGCTTGAAACAGTTACGATAAACCCTCTTACTCTCGTGAATCCAAGGTCCAAATGCTCATGGGGCACCCCCAAAGGTAGAGAAAAGAAAATGATATATTTCCTATCTCAGGTACTACAAGCACTTCCCACTTGCAGTCACCCGTGTAGATACCTAAGAAAAACAACTATGGATACCACTTCATGAAACAATGACCGAGAAGAACATTCGTAAGTCAAGTTCAAACGTGTGAGAAGGGAATGTGTGACATATGTTGAAGACTCGAATCATGTATAGAAGGTGTCACCCCGAGGACTTTCCAACTAACTAGACCCCTTACATGCAAGAACCCACTACGGTACACCAAGAGGGGATATCTCTCAAATGCACCTAGCTTGATCTCGTGCTTGACTCATGTGTTATATGATCTTTCCTGGAAATCATCTCTCACTACTAATGGATTTTCACTCTTTAGTGACTCTAGTTTCTTTATATGGCCTTGGAGAGTGTCCTCTCCAATCCTAATCGAAGGCCTTACTCTCTAAGCTAATGTTGGTTTGCTAAACCAAAAAGAAAAAATTCTAATATGTTTTAATTAAGCGCTTTTCTTTTATTACTGTTGATTACTCAAGCAGGTATATGGAGTGAGACTTGGTGATGTGAAAGACTTTGGACTCAAAAGATATAAAATATGCAAGAATGACAATGCAGTTCTTTTCCGTTCGATGAACTTCTTCTATGTGAGAGAAGATATTTATTTTCCTTTTTCAATCAACCTAACACATTCAACTTAAAAATATCCCGACAGGAATACAAAGACACTCCAAAATCAAATATGATCACAGACAGTCCTTTATGCAATCAAATTGAAAGCAAGCACACTAAATAAGAAGCTATGCACATGCAAATGTAAAAATACTTTTGTTTTTCCTTCTTGTTTATAATTATGAAACAAAATAACAACAAGAATATGCATGCAACAGGCAGCTTCAGGTATACAATGTGTGAAAAAGAATGATAGAAGAGATACCCCTGTTATGATACTGACTTAATTTGAATTTTAGGAACAACAACAGAGGCTAAAATAGTCCTCCACGATCACCACCAAACCAGAGGGATTGAATTAGAGACCCAAGCACTAATTCAAGAGATATCAAACACACTCAAAGAAGAAGGATTGAAATAAATCAAAACCACTCAAAAAATTTAAAAGGAGTCTATATGAGGGTTGCACAGAGGTTATGAGACTCAAGACATGGTTCTGAGAACCAACTAGAAAGAAATATGAGAAAAAAAAATCAAAACTCCTCAAACAAGCCAAATTAGAGCACCATCGCTCTGTCGAAGAATAAAGGGGAGGGATGGTAAAGGGATCATTTCCCTCCTATAAGCCTATGGGGAGGGATGGCCTTGCCCTGGTACCTAGAGAGAGGGGGCGATGGGGAAGAAAAAGAGAAAAAATATTGAGCTCAAGCTCAGATTTTAGAAGTCCAATAGGTGGAATAGGTCCAAGACTTATGAAAGAAGAGTGTTGTATTCCAATCAAAGACTCGGGAATCCCAAGAAACAAAGAATTCTAGGAATTCAAAGGAAAAAACTAGGGAGTATCCAATTTGTTGTAGAGTTTTCTCCTACAGATAGGTGAGCACCCTTTTGAACCCTTTGCCTTGGTTCAAGACAGATTGTAGGATAGACCTCTGCGATTTTTCCACTAGATCTAACTATCTAGACACTAGATATACACATCCACTTTCATGCAATTATGTAAGAAGAGAGGGGAAGGAAGGTAACATACCTTAGACAAAAGAGATCCTTGGGGTCAAATAATCCTCAGTTGTTGCATACTCTAACTCCAAATACACTTACCAAATCAGCTTACACACAAAGAAACATCAAAACCTTTCTCACAAACCCCTTGACATATAAAAGATGCATAAAAATGAACATATAAACATAGATCTAAACCAACATACACAAGATCTAATCTATATTACACAAGAAATAACATATCCAATATATATGTGTTATGAATTATGTAGATCTATAAAAAATAACCATAATCATCCATGAACAACATGATAGGAGGGGTGAAAGATCATGTTGATGTATATGTAACTTCGGAATGTATTTCATCTATGTATATTGTACTCCTATAGAGATGTGTTATTCCTCTATAAGGAAGTGTCATCATTTGTATTAACAAGTGTCGCAAGTGTCGTAACTTGCCGATGGGTTATTAGACCACCATTTGTGGGGTCGGCCTTGATTAAGTTAACCATGGGTTATTGTACTAAGCTAGACAAGTCAGCCCCATAAGTTTATTGGGCAGTCAGGACAAGTATAAATAGAGATCTCCCGATCTCTATTTTGATCACTTCATTACTCACTTATCCATCACTCGGAAAGTGGCGCACATGTGAGGAGGAGGATCAGCTGGTAGGAGGAGACTATCTCTGTGTACTTGGGTTGTACTTTGGTTGTATCATTGCTCTATCTTTCTTTGAGGAAGTTGTGGGGTTTTTCACCTTAGGGTTTTCCCCACAGAAACTATGTGTGTCTATTGTCTCTTATGTTTGCATCTTGTGATGATTGATATTCTTGATATGATTGATATGCATTGATATACTGTACATGTTATTCTCTTAGTAAAGATCCTAGAGTATATTGAATTAATGCTAAAAAATTAACATGGTATCAGAGCTTCCCTGAGAAGAAGACATTGTGCAGTGGCAGAAACCAGGGTTTCTTGTTTATTGGGTTTCTCTCCACAGATTTTGGAAAAGAAATATGATAGATTGACTCTCCTCAGCAAGGTGAATCTTTCTTTCCAATCAGAACTCAGTTTTGAGCACTTTCAGTTTTGGCCCTAAAAATTAGGGCTTCCACAAAAATAGGAATTTCTGAAATCCGAAGACATAGATGGAAGCTCCTTGGAAAAATCGAAGTTTAGAGCTTTGGATCGATATTTTTGGCTGGGTAAATATCCAGGAAACTCAAACCCTAATTCAGGGTCCTTCCTAGTGAACTCGGGAAGACTAAAAGGCATTTTTGAAGGGTGAAGCTTTGCAGATCTAAAATTCTAAATACACCAGGCTGATCAGCTCATCAAGGAAAATCTTTCTATCCTTTTAGAAAGTTGAAATTCACATTTTGAATTTTTAGGGTTTCTCTGGCAAACCCTAATCCGGGACCAGATCCAATTTTCAGCAAATCAAGTGGTAAGACCTAAATCTTTTCTATTTCCATTTGAAGTACTCTTTAAGATGTCTCACGACACCAAGTTTGAGGATAAGCTTTAAGGGGTTGATAACTTTTGAGCATGGAAGTATATGATTGGGTTAATCTTGGAAGAAAATGAGTTGGACACTTACATAAGGGATGAGGTCCTTGTTCTAGAGAAATAAGAGGCTAAAGCCCTCCATAAGAAGAACTTGGTCAAGGCAAAGAGGATCATTGCCGATTCTATCAAGGACCATCTCATCCCACATGTGTCATCTCTAAAGACACCCAAAGAGATGTTTGATTCCCTGACCAAGCTATTTGAAGGGAAGAACATAAATCAGAAGATGACCCCGCGGAACCAATTGAAAGATGTAAAGTTTCAGAATGGAGAAACCATTCAATATTATTTTCTAGGTTCTCTCAGATCAAGGAATAGCTAGAAGCGGTGGATGAAATGGTGGAGAATGGTGAATTTGTCATGACCACTCTGAATGGCCTACCCAGGTCATGGGATTCCTTTATTCAAGGAATTTGTGCAAGAAGGAAGTTGATCTCCTTCAACAGATTGCGGGAAGAATGTTCTCAAGAAGAAGCTAGGCTCATGGACCGAGAAAAAAACATGGGAAATGAAGATCAAGCTCTCACAGCACATACCAAGAAAGGTAAGTTCAATAAGGAGCCATCTCATAACAGAAGACCTTCTCACCACCATCACCAAAAGGGTAAGAAGGATCTGAGATGCGTCACCTGTAATGAGAAGGGACACTTTGCTATAGATTGTCCCAAGAACAAAAAGGGTTCCAACAACAACAAAAAGAAGGGAAACAAGAAGAGATATCATTCTCATGTTGCTGAGGATGATGAACCTCCCAAGAAGAAGGCTAGAGCAGAAAGTGATGATGACTCATCAAGCGAAGAAGAGTATGTTCTAATCTCTACTCTCACAGGTACTGTTTCTCATGGTTGTAATGATTGGTTAATTGACAATGGGGCTTCTAAACACATGATTGGGTTTAAAGAATCTTTTGTAAAGTTATCTGAACATGAATCACCCCATAAGGTGAAACTTGGGGATGATTATCAATACCCTATCAAAGGAAGTGGGGAATCCTCCTACAACCTAGACTCTAGAAAGTCTTTGAAGATGAAAGATGTGTTATTTGTACCTGGGTTCAAGAAGAACCGACTCTCCATCTCTGCATTAGATGCAAAAGGTGTGAGGGTTGCATTTGTAGCTGGTCCTAATGTGGCCAAAAGGTAAAACTATTGATGAAGCAGTGGTGATTGGAGAGAAAGAGGGAGGATTGTTTAAATTGAAGGGACAACCTGAACATGCCATGGTACATGAATCCATGGAGCCAAGTGAACTTTGGCATAGAAGGCTTGCTCATGTGCACTATAGAGCACTCCCATTTGCAAGCAAAGCTGTAGAGGGTCTTCCTGAAATCAAGACCAAACATAAAGGTATTTGCAAAGGATGTGCAAAAGGAAAGAACATAAAGAAGGCATTTCCAAGCAGTGAAAGCAAGGCAAAAGGAATCTTGGAAATCATCCACTTTGATGTATGCGGTCCGATGTCATCCAGTTATCTGAGTGGTTATGTTTACTATGTCTCTTTCATTGATGATTTCTCCAGGAAGACTTGGGTTTACTTCTTAAAAGGAAAGGATGAAGTGTTTGATAAATTCAAGGAATTCAAAACCTTGATGGAGAATCAAACCGATAAAAAGATCAAGACATTCAGATGCGACAATGGCGGAGAATTCACTTTAGGAGATTTCAAGAAGTTATGCAGTGATTCAGGGATTAAGAGGGAGTTGAATGCTCCCTACAATCCACAATAGAATGGAGTTACAAAAAGGAAGAATAGAACAATCATGGAAGCAACACGGGCAATGCTGCATGACCAGGATCTACCCATGCATCTATGGGCAGAAGTAGCTAGGAAAACTGTGTATGTGCAGAACAGAACACCCCACAAGATATTGGACAACAAGACACCAGAAGAGGTCTTCCCTAGTAAGAGACTTGAAGTCAGCCATCTCAGGATATTTGGTTGTCCAGTATATACACATGTTCCAAAGGAAAGAGGACAAAGCTAGATCCTTCAGGAAAGAAGGGTATCTTTGTGGGTTACAGTGAAAGCTCAAAGGCTTACAGAATACACTTTCCAGGGTTTAAGAAGATTGATGTCAGTAGGGATATAACATTTGATGAAAACTCAGCATTCATCAAATCAAGGAAGACACCTGTTGAAGATCATGAAGAACCAAAGGAAACCAAATTTCAAGACATGACTATGACTAAACCAATTCTAGATGTTGATTGTGAAATTGAAGATCCGCAAGAACCTGTAGATTCACCTCGTGAGAAGGACTCTCACAAGAGGAAACCTGCATGGGCTAGAGAGCTCATTCAAGATGCAGAAAGGTATGGCATTCCAGAAGAAGAACACAGAGAAAAGAAGAGAACTAGATCAAATACCAGCTATGTTGCTTTACTCTGTGATATCATGAACAAAGAACCTTCCAGTTATGAAGAGGCATCGGAAAAGAAAGAATGGAAGGATTCCATGGTCTAGGAATACCAATCAATAATGAAAAATGATGTTTGGGATGTAGTCCCAAGACCTTAAGGGAATTCTATTATGACTTCCAAATGGATCTACAAGATCAAGCATGCTGCATATGGCAGCATAGAGAAATACAAAGCGAGATTTGTAGCTCATGGCTTCTCCCAAAAAGAAGGAATCGAATATGAAGAAACTTTTGCTCCTGTATCCAGGTACACTTCCATTAGATCAGTACTTTCTCTGGATGCAGTGATGAAATGGAAGATACACCATATGGATGTCAAGAATGCTTTCTTGAATGGTGTAGTCGAGGAGGAAGTGTATGTGGAGTAGCCACTTGGTTTTGAGACACATGACATGAAGTCATATGTGTGCAGATTGAAGATAGCCTTGTATGGCTTGAAGCAAGCTGCTAGGACTTGGTATGGTAGGATGGACAGTTTTCTATCCAGCTTGGGCTTTACCAAGAGTAAAGCGGATTCCAACCTTTACTACAAGGTTGAGGAAGGCAATCTTGTGATACTACTCCTATACGTAGATGACCTGTTTGTTACAAGTAATGATAGTTTGATTGTTGATACCAAGAGGAAGCTTGCTGCCGAGTTTGAGATGAAGGACTTAGGAATGATGCACTATTTTCTAGGCATGGAGGTGTGGTAGAGTGCAGATGGTATTTTCCTTGGACAAGGGAAGTATGCAGTGGAGATCCTGAATAGGTTCGGGATGATGGACTGCAAGGCCATGGCCACACCTATGGAATCAAACCTGAAGCTTCTATGTGATGCTTCATCTGATCCGGTTGATGTCACTGTGTATCGTCAGATGATTGGGTCCTTGATGTACCTGACGAACACGAGGCCAGATATTTGCTTTGCGGTGAACACATTGAGCCAGTTCCTGATGGATCCCAGAGGTGTTCACCTGGTTGCTGTAATGCATATTCTGAGGTACCTGAAGGGTACGATTGACTATGGGCTCAAGTATGATGCGAATCAAATGTTTAACCTGAAGGGTTATGTTGATTCAGACTGGGCAGGCAGTGCTGCAGATAGGAAGAGCACATATGGGTGCTGCTTCAGTATGGGATCAAGTGTGATCTCCTGGTTTAGCAGGAAGCAGTCCTGCGTAGCACTGAGTACAGCCAAGGCAGAGTATGTTGCAGCATGTTCGGTTAGTTGTGAGGAAGTATGGCTCCGGAAGCTACTGTTTGAGTTATTTGATCTCCAGCTGGATGCTACTGGTATATTTTGTGACAACCAGAGTTGTGTGAAGCTGTCTGAGAACCCGGTGTTCCACGATAGGTTGAAACACATTGAGATCAAATATCACTATATCAAGGATATGGTGCAGAGAGGAGCAGTGAAGCTCCTGTATGTTGCGACGGATGAGTAGGTTGCAGATGTGCTGACGAAACCACTAGCTAGAGTGAAGTTCGAGTACTTCAGAGAGAGGCTTGGTATTCTTCAGATTGACGACACTTCGAGGAAGAAATGATGCAGACATTTTCTAGAGCCATTCCAAGCATGGTGAGAGGAGGATCCTTCCCATGGTTGTGGATATAAGCGTTGGATGATGAGCAGCAGGACGATGCTTCAGTTACTGCTCGATATATGCATCATGTTGGATGCTTGGATATGATTAGTTGGATAATTTATATGTATATGCATCATGTTGGATGCTTGGATATGATCAGTTGGATCATTTATATGTATATGTATGTACGCATCATGTTGGATGATGGATATGATCAGTTGGATCATTTATATGTATATGTATGTACACATCATGTTGGATGTTGGATATGATCAGTTGGATCATTTATATGTATATGTATGTACGCATCATGTTGGATGCTGGATATGATCAGTTGGATCATGTTTATGTATCTGTAGATGTATCAAGTGGATACATTGTATGATCAGGTAGATCATGTATGTTGATATGTATCAGGTATGATCAGATGGATCATGTATTTGAACATGTATCAGGTGGATACATTGTATGATCAGGTAGATCATATGTATCAGGCAGATACTGTGTATGCATCAGGTGGATGCATTGTATGATCAGGATGATCATGGATGACGAGCTTCAGGATGTTGCTCCAGATGAAATACAAAAGGATGATGCAGTGTTGATGATCAGGATGATCATGTGTACATCAGGATGATGTATGGTGAGTATCAGGTTGATAATCTGTGGTCGTGGACAGGTTGTGCAGATGAGCATGTAAGTAGACCTAGGAGATCTGGATAGGATGAAAAAGGCCTCAGATGCTCTTTCGAGGCACTGCTCTGGGAGGACATGTAAGTAGACCTAGGAGATCTGGACAGGATGAAAAAGGCCTCAGATGCTCTTTCGAGGTATTGTCCTATGGCATGTAAGTAGACCCAAGAGATCTGGACAGGATAAAAAAAGGCCTCAGATGCTCTTTCGAGGCATTGCCATGACCACATGTAATTAGACCTGGAGATCTGGACAGGATGAAAAGGCCTCAGATTCTCTTTAGGGTTCTTGCTTGGCAAGACACCCTTTTAAGGTTTTGTGGTAGGAGTCACATGTAATCAGACTTGGAGATATGGACAAGATGAAAAATCCCTAAGATGCTCTTTAGGGTTCTTGCTTGGCAAGACACCCTTTTAAGGTTTTGTGACTGTCACATGTAAAAGATCTCGAGAGATCCTATAGGTCAGAGTTGTGTACCTGTAACAGGCTGGGATGCTCTTTCGAGGTTTTGTGATGCACGTAATAAGTCATGAGGATTCCACAGTATGGCCAGTGATGATGAAGACCTGCAAGTGGTGGGCCTACACCAAGTATGAAAAAGGATTGGCTCTGTAGAACTTCCTATGATGAGTAGATTCAGAGATTGACTGAGATAGCAGCAGCAGTGACGATGACGATGATTCGAGGGTGATGATTCATTGATGATTATCTAGAGAAGAAGACTTGTGCTAGCATATTTGTGTTGAGAAATACCTTCCTAGTTAAGAGAGAGTGTTGATGTATATGTAACTTCGAAATGTATTTCATCTATGTATATTGTACTCCTATAGAGATGTGTTATTCCTCTATAAAGAAGTGTCATCATTTGTATTGAGAAGTGTCGCAAGTGTCGTAACTTGCCGATGGGTTATTAGACGACCATGTATGGGGTCGGCCCTGATTAAGTTAACCATGGATTATTGTACTAAGCTAGACAAGCCGGCCCCATAAGTTTATTGGGAAGTTAGGACAAGTATAAATAGAGATCTCCCGATCTCTATTTTGATCACTTCATTACTCACTTATCCATCACTCGGAAAGTGGTGCACATGTGAGGAGGAGGATCAGCTGCTAGGAGGAGACTATCTCTGTGTACTTGGGTTGTATCATTGCTCTATCTATCTCTGAGGAAGTTGTGGGGTTTTTCACCTTAGGGTTTTCCCCACGGAAACTCTGTGTGTCTATTGTCTCTTATGTTTGCATCTTCTGATGATTGATATTCTTGCTATGATTGATATGCATTGATATACTGTACATGTTATTCTCTCAGTAAAGATCCTAGAGTATATTGAATTAATGCTAAAAATTAACAGATCACATGTCTATATTGAGTGATAACAAGAGACATACATCATAGATTACCTTATGTTGATGAAGTAGATCTCTTCCAATATTCTTGATCCAATACCTTCCTAGGTTGCAGACATTAGGTTGATCAAAATGGCTGAGAGAATCAAGATGATTTCACTAGCATACCAATACATATCAAGAGTCCCCCCTTTCTCATAAAATGGCCTCAATATATAGGTGAATGGAGGGTGAATGGAGGATGAATCTAGACTCCAAGAGATGGATGGGCTCAAGATGGTGTGTGAGTTCCCATGTAAGGTGTGTTGGAGCAAATTCATGCACATGATCCATTCAAAATGATGCCCAAAAATCAAGGAAAGGTGGACCATCCCCACCTAATGGATGCAGGAAGTGATGGTGTCACCCCCCTTCAAGCATGTAGGGAGGGATGTCAGACTAGACATTTCCCCCCCATAGGCGTAGAGAGGGCGATGGTGGTGAAAACCTCGAAAAAATATTCGTAAAACAAGCCATAGAAAGGTACAAAGTTAAGTGTCTCAGCTAGACCATGAAGTAGGATGTCCAATGAGCCTAAAGTGGCAATTAAGAGTATAACAATATCACCCTCATGTTCTATGTTATTGAAAATCAGAGTCCTCTTTAGTAGCATCATCAACAATAGAGGGATCAACATACCCATTAGTAGTAGCTCCATCACCAGTAGATGAAGCAATGTATTCATGGTCCATAGTAGAAGCATAGTCATAAAAATAGGAGGTAGAGTCCTCATAAGAAGCAACACCATCAACAATGGAAGAAGTAGATTCCTTATCTACAATAGCTTCATAAGCATAACATTTCTAGTCCTATAAGTAGATGCAAAAAAGACAACAACATTACAGCCAGGAGAAAAGGTGTAAAAGGAAGGGATAGGAGAACCAGTAAAATGAGTAGGTTATGTTAATCCAAATCCTGAGCTTGGGAATAGGTTACGTTGATCCAAATCCTAAGCCTACCGAGCTCGTGGAAAGTGTGGAGAAGGCCACCTAGAACATATCATGCCAAGACCAGGTAAAATACATGCACACTGCGTGCACTACCAACAACCATAGCTCATGGCCTTCACCAATACAACATCGCATCTAATGTTTGGAATTAATGCCATCAAAGTGATAGAATTATCACAAAAGCACCATAAACATATAAACTAATTTGCATTAACATAAGTTTGAACTGAAAAATGTCTCCTTACCTCGATATGAGGCCAAATAAGGCTTTCAAGTTTTTGATACAACGAGATGAAGGTTTCATGCCAACAAAGTGATAGCATTATCACAAAAGCACCATAAACACATAGACTAATTTGCATTAACATGAGTTTGAACCAAACCAATTTCCCCTTGCCTAGATATGAGGGCAAATAAGGCTTACAAGTTTTTGATGCAACGAGATGAAGGTTTCAAGCTTTGGATTGGTCAAGATAAAGTGGAAAGTCTAAAAAATTGGTTATAATTTTTTGGATTGCAAGTCTTTTAATTGAAAAGATGACAACTCAATTGCTAACCCGATTGCTAGAGTCCCTTCCAACCTAAAGGTAGGGACTAACAAGAGGGGAAACCATCATAAGAAGAATTCTAGGGTAAAATATGTTAATATTTGACCAAAACGAGTAAGCATGGCCTTGGTTGAAGACAACCTAATGAATTAGACTCTTCCTTACTAGGAGATAGCTCTTGTAGGCAATTTTTATGGTTGAATGATACCAAAACAACCCTCATTGAATACATGAATAAGGTATCATTATTCCTTCTAGGATATTTTCCATAACATTAAATATGTTGGCAAGAGGATGGATTGATTTGATATTTAGAGAAGGAGAGGATGCCAATCACATCTATGAGGTTAAACTGATTTGGGAAAATTCTATCCCATGTCTCAAACTATGGTCCCATGATATGATTCACAAGGGAGAATTCTTCAACTTATCATGTCGAGGTAAAACTTTAATAATTTTCTTTGGATTATGGAATGTTCAAACACTTTGGTTTATTAGAATATTAATAGGAAATTTATTAAGTTCCGATAAGAAAATTGAGCATCTAAATGTAAGGATGGTAGATCAAATATGTGCAGAAGTCACGGATCAAGATATAGGTCACACATGCACCAGGGATACCAAATATTACAAGCCAATTGCCTTCTATTGGTAAGTTAAATTCTCTTTTGGGAAAAACACTTATTAACACCAAATAGGAGAGGATTGAACTTCTCTTATAGATGAATGAACTTTGGAAACACAACATGATCAAATTTGAGGCAAAGCTCAACATCATTATAAAGGAAACTATAGGCTTGTACTATGCAATTTCTACTCCTAAACCTTTTCATGTGTGCAAGAGGTGGCTTTAATTCCTATATATGATGATGCAACAAAAGACGAGTTTAGTCACAACTCAAATTTACTTTTTGATGACTAATTATAATAGTTATGTCTAGACTTTAGCATTTGGCCAATTTGCCTTTTTTTCAAAGATGATTCATCCAAATTCCATGGATAAATTTTTTTACTCTAAAATCACCACAATTATCCAAAAACCATATAAATTCCTTAAAATTTTGAATAATTTATTTTTTTAAATAGCGAAACATTTTATGGTTGTAAATTTAAGAAATGGTAAGATTCGCCAAGATTTCTACACTTTGAGAAAATTATAAGTCCTTAAAATTTTCCCATATATTGTCTTCAATGCTATGGTTTTCCAAGGGACAAACCCATAATGTTAACTCCAGTTTTAGAAATTAAAAAATTAAAATAAAGTATAATATATAGTGATCTACCTCCATTGAGACCTAGACTTTTTTTAATGTATAAAATTTGATAAAATGTTTTAAATTGGTTCTTTCTTGATATTTAGTAGATCCAAAATTAAAATAGATTTATATTAATATATATTATCACTAAAATTTTCAAAAATTATAACAATCTCTGTCACATTAAAAATATAGTTATGATTCTCTTGGAAAAATTGATATGCAGAACTTGAAGAAATACCTCACTTTGGTCTCCAACTTCCAACAACCACGGATCCAAGAAACTGTCATTGAGAACAAACAATTTGCTCCTGACACGATGGCTGCCGCCCCGACATGATAATGTCGGCGTGTGATTCAAAACGTTTTTGCGGAGCATTTCTTGGCAAGCTCCAGCTCGATTTGGAAATATCAAAAAACCACAGGCAGTTTTAAAAATAGTAAAAAGATTGCACATCCTTGGTGAATTTTAATCAGAAACGCGTCAGAATTTGTAAAATGAGATTGTCAAACAAGAAATTCCTTGAACCAAGAATTTTCAGTCTAAATGATGTTGGACGGAATACTCCATAGAAAATAGTGACAACCCTATCTTCAAACCCTCTTAACCTAACCTTCCAGGATGTTGATTTTTGAATTTATGATCTGATGGGTTTGAATCTGTAACCTGATGGGACTAAACTCTACATCAACTAAGTGTGATTTGATGAATTTGAATCTATAACTTAATGAGACTAAATTTTATACAAACCCAACTGTGATTTGATGAGTTTGAATCTATAACCTCGATAAAACTGAACTCCACAAAAACCAGCTGATCACAAACTTCAATTCACCTTTCATGTTGACTACTGTTCTATAGCCCAATAAAACTAAACCCCACCAAAACCAACTAATCACAAACTTCAATTCACCTTCCATGTTGACTGCTGCTCTTCAACATGATTGATGCAGTGGACAAGACAGCGCTTCTGATAGCCATTGTCGATGCACACGATATGACGTCCAGTCCCACATCCCTAATTGATGCACCTGACATGGCGCTGCAAAGCTTTTTCAATATCCTTTATTCATGCAACACAAGAGCTAGGAATAAAGACAAATCTGTGCTGCAGCCGGAGATTTTTGTCACATAAGTAAGGATATTCACGTTACTATATCAAAGAATTTGAATTTATTTTCCAGAACATTGCTATAAAGATAGTATAATCTCTTTTCATATTTTCCAAAAGAAAAACTTTCAAAAAAATAAAAATGAAGTAAATATATTGTAGAATTGGAGTAAGGTGACCAATATTTATAATAGATATAGTTATTCATTAATTAAATCAAGTAATGTATATTTGATTTTTAATATTTGTAAAGAATTTATGCTATTAAATCTCTATTATCAAATCTCCACCATCAGTTTGATGGAGACGACTATAGATATTTCTCATTTCACAATCAAGATGACCAAATTCATAAATACAATTAAAAGCATATAACCAGAATCCATGTATTGAAATAAGTACGGCCTTATCAACTTAATTAACATGAGGTACAAAAATATAAAGATTGATCATTATTTTCTGGACATGACCATATGGGCCAACCTATTGGCTGAAATAGATCCTTATGGTTCTGTTACATTCAAGTGGATTATAAGGGTGGAGTGCTACAGCGAATTTTGGATAAACTTTATCCTGAACACACCAATTTCGGGGCTATTCTAACTGGAATCTGGTGATGGGCATGCCTGACATGTCTTGCCCGAAAGACTAATGAACAACCCCACATTGAGCGGTACACAGCAGCATTCCTGTCATGTCTTTCTTGGATGAGTTGTGACTGATTGAATGAATTTCTTGGATGTGCTTTATGGTTGGAGGTGGAGGTGTCAAGCCACGGTAGAAGCCTTCCTGCGTTTTCTCTGCATTATCATCAGTTCTTGCACGATGTTGACCACACCCAATGGGATGCGTACGGGGAGAGATGACTTCACGTGATTTGAGCATTATGAACCATAATTAAAGTTTGAATATTATACTTCAAATTTGTCAAAAGGATTCACGGAAGTTGATCCATTGGACAACGAAAATAACATGCCCAATGACGTTCTGCTCAGGAAACGCATAAAGGCTACAGGCGCAATCCTTGCGAGAAACAGTCCAAGACATTCTCTGACGACGCATCCACCAAGGCGACAGGCGCAGTCCTTGTGAGAAACAAAGTTTTAAATTGTACAACTTAAAGATAAGTCAAGCTACAAAGTGCTGGTTTCTTCAAATTCCTTGATTCACTCGCAAGAATATTAAGAAGAGAGCAATATCTTATTAAAAAAATAGCGCATATCAAGCTACA